>OY755210.1:31366372-32566372 GCA_963576765.1 Draba incana | reverse complement strand
TCATACATCTTCATTATTTCCATAGTATCTTCCATGTATTTCTTGCATTTTCTCCTCCAATGCCTTGGCTCCCCACAGTAGCTGCATATATCATCATCAGATGGGCCAGACTTGGGTTGAGTGAGAAGTTCGGGCTTATCCTGATTCACAATCTGGACGGCCTCTCTCTCACCCTTGTCTTTACCAGGTTTCTCAAACCTTTCGCCCTTCTTGATATTGAGCTCAGCTGTCTTGAGCATGTCATGCAGCTCAGTCAACGTCTTCGTCAAGCCATTCTTGATGTAGTTCTTGATGAACTTATCATAGCTCGACGGCAATGACTGCAGAATGATGTCAGTAGCCAACTCTTGGCTAATGGGACAATCAAGTCTCCTCTGGTTATCAATATAACCCATCATCTTTATGACATGAGGACTCACTGGAGCATCCTTTGGTAGCTTGCACTCAACTAGAGATTTAACCGTCTGGTATCTCTCAGTTCGAGTCTGCTCCTGAAACATCGCTTTCAGGCTAGTGATCATCTCGATGGGCGACGCCACGTTCTCACATTGCTTCTGCAAGTCAGAGTTCATGGTAGCCAACATCAGACAACGCACATCGACCACATCATAGTAATGCTTATTCCAAGCATCATATACTGCATGTGAAGGATTGGATCTTAGTTTCTCGGGGAGAAATTTCTCAAGGACGTAGTCCTTTCTCTCCTCCTTCAAAACGATTCTCAAGTTCCGATACCAATCAAGGAAGTTGGATCCATTTAACTTGTCCTTCTCAAGGACGGATCTCAATGAGAAATAGTTCTGATTAGACATAACTGTATTAAGAAAAGGAAAAATTCAGTTATGATATTCAGGAAATGAGAAATATTAACAATTAAGAAAACTCGCATTATATTCAAAACAATGTTTCCTCAAATGAATATAATGATCCAAGATCCATATTTCACCAAAACCCGAGCGAGCCACTGGCTGTCACTCAAATCTTAGCTATATAGGTAAGCAACACTTTGCTAATCATATCCAATATGACTCTTGGTTGTGGATAAGACATCTTATATTTTATCCACTTGATGTCTATGGGCCCAAAACTTCTGATAGCCCACTCAAGTAAACCAAACTCTTCAGTCGTGTAATAGTTGATGCCATGCACTGCAAGCCCATCAACACAATTACCTACTGCCTTACTCATGTCACTGCGGACACCTTGCACTGCAAGCATATCACGCAATGAAATGAGTCTTGACAGCTGACAAGATCGGGAAGACATCCAGAACACTTGATATTTAGTTGAGGAACTTAACTTTTAATCCCAACACATATCAAATATGCATTTAGGAACCCAATCTAATTAAATCTGGTTCGGTTATTTGATTTCAGGTTCACTAACCTTCAATCTTTATAGGCTGTCGATCGACACTCACCTCTCTGGAACAGTTCTTCGGCAACCGATCAATCCAATTGAACCGGTTTCGATAACCGACAGAACCAATTTTAATTTTCAATAACCGGTCAATCCAATTGAACCGGGTTGATAATTGCACTCTGTCGATCGACATAACATTTGTGTCGATCGACACGAGCCAAACCAAATCAATTTTTGTGATAACCGGTCAATCCAATTGAACCGGATCAATAACCAAATCGCAATTAACCGATAGCTGGTTTAATTGATTTGTAACCAAGTGAGATAACCGATTCAATCCAACTGAACCGATTATCCCTTTTGCAAGGTCATGTCGATCGACACAACAGTTGTGTCGATCGACAGGATCGTCTCGGTTAATCCAATCGATTTAATCCAATTGAACCGATTGTCCTTTCTTAAGGTCGTGTCGATCGACACAGCCATTGTGTCGATCGACACGATCACCTCGGGAACAATTTTCAACAAAACGATTTCAGAGAAAATTAAGATCTAGCAAGCATCCTATACATCATATGTATCAATCTGAATTCTCTAATTCAATAACGCTCTAGTGATTCAATGTTAAACCCTAAGGCTCTGATACCACTGAAGGAATTTGCACAGGTTTTAACCGGATTAATCTCTATTAATCAACCTAGTCATGATTCCAATTGCCTAGGATCTAGGGTTTGTAAACAATGAATCTACAAGAATAGGATCTCGAATATACCTGGAGTTTTGCAGCGGAATTAGAACAGGGATTCGAGATCTTTAGCGCATCAATTGGTGCGCCTCTACTGATAGTCCACACGCACACAAACTGGAATCCGCAGGAATGCTAGTGCCTGGAATCGGATCTCTCAGGGAATTGTGTTTCAGAGGCGGCTATGGACTTCAGGCTTATCAAGTTTTCGTGCTTCATATCCTATATATAGGCACGAGCCAAAAACCTAATTGACCAGTAAATAAACCGGCTCAAATTAAGTCATTAAACCGAAATCCCTATTTCGATTATTGGCCCGTGTCGATCGACACTACTCAGTGGTGTCGATCGACACCTTCTTTAAACCACGATTATAATGTGTATCAAATACACATGTCGATCGACACCACTCTATAGTGTCGATCGACACCTCCTCTAAAACATGATTCTTATGTGTATCAAATACACATCATTTGATCATTACACTAATGATCATTCCCACATAAAGTAAATCCAGTTTGCTTAGGTGTGTGACCCTGTAGGATCATATAATACTAGCAATGAGTTCATAACTCATAGATCATCAGCGGCTTCTAGCAAAACGTCATGACCACCTAGTATCATATGAATGTCTAATCTCGACAGTACAACTATCTCTAGAGTGAATACAAGTGTGATTTCAGGACATTCCCAACAAGTCGATGCCGGCAGATTTGGTTATTAGTCCGGTGGAACTTTACGACGTGATTCTTGGAATGGATTCGTTATCGTTTCATAAGGTTCATTTGGATTGTTTCAGAGGGAGAGTAGCTTTTGAGCGAGATGCGGGAAAGTTAGTGTTTCAGGGCGTGAGACCTACTTCTGGGAGTTTGGTAATCTCGGCTATTCAGGCTAAGCAGATGATAGGGTGAGGTTGCGAAGCTTACTTGGCGGTAATTTTGATGCCAGAGTCTGGTGGTGAGGTTGCTATCAGGGATATCCGAGTTGTTCGGGATTTTGTGGATGTTTTTCAGTCGATGCAGGGATTACCACCGTCTCGATCAGATCCTTTCACGATTGAGTTAGAGCCCGGGACAGCTTTGATTTCTAAGGCTCCTTACAAGATAGCTCCAGCAGAGTTATTTTAACTAAAGAAGCAGTTAGATGATCTGTTGAGTAAGGGTTTTGTGCGACCGAGTGTGTCCCCATGGGGAGCACCGGTTTTGTTCGTAAAGAAGAAAGATGGGAGTATGCATTTGTGTATTGACTATCAAGGTCTGAACCGGGTCACGGTGAAGAACAAGTACCCTCTCCCGAGGATTGATGAGCTTTTGGATCAGTTGAGGGGTGCTACTTGATTCTCCAAGATAGACTTGGCGTCGGGTTATCATCAGATCCCGATAGATGAGGCAGATGTTCGTAAGACAGCGTTCCGGATGAGATACGGGCATTTTGAGATCGTGGTCATGCCTTTTGGTTTGACAAATACGCTGGCGGCTTTCATGAGATTGATGAACGACGTGTTCAAGGAGTATTTGGACGTGTTCGTTATCATCTTTATTTATGACATTCTGGTCTATTCGAGGAGTCCCGAGGAGCACGAGACTCATTTGAGATTGGTTTTGGAGAAGCTTTGAGACCAGAAGTTGTATGCCAAGTTGAGTAAGTGCAGTTTTTGGCAGAGACAGATGGGATTCCTTGGTCATATTGTATCTTCAGAGGGCGTTTCAGTGGATCCGGTGAAGATAGAGGCTATCAGGGATTGGCCTAGACCATGTAAGGCCACCGAGATCAGAAGTTTCTTGGGTTTGGCAGGTTATTACCGGAGATTTGTCAAGGGTTTTGCGAGTATGGCCTAGCCGATGATGAAGCTGACTGGTAAGGATATTCCGTTCATTTGGTCGTCGGAGTGCAAGGAGAGCTTTGCGAGGCTTAAGGAGATGTTGACTAGTACGCCGATATTGGCATTACCCGAGCCAGAGAAGCCTTATACCATGTACACCAATGCTTCAGGAGTTGGTCAGGGGTGTGTTTTGATGCAGGAGGACAAGGTCATTGCGTATGCTTCGAGGCAGTGGCAGGGTAGTGAGCGTAATCGCCCTACGCATGATCTTGAGTTGGGAGCTGTAGTTTTTGCTCTGAAGATCTGGAGATCGTACCTTTATGGTGGGAAGGTGCAAATCTTTACGGATCATAAGAATCTGCAGCATATCTTCACTCAGCCATTTCTGAATATGAGGCAGAGGCGCTGGCTTGAGTTTTTGGCGGATTACGAGCTGGAGATCCTTTACCATCCGGGAAAGGCTAATCGGGTGGCTGATGCTCTGAGTCGGAGGAGGGTTGATTCGATTCGGAAGAAGGAGGTGGAGGCCTTAGTGGGCGAGATTAGTACATGCGGTTGTGTGCTATTTCACAGGAGCCTTTGGGATTAGAGGCAGTGGATCAGGCAGATCTTTTGAGTAGGATCCGAGTGGCTCAGGGGAGCGATCAAGTTTTGGTTGAGGCGTCGAGGGCCGCTGGATCTGAGTATATTGTCTCTTCGAATGGGACTATTTTGGTTTGCGGGCGGGTTTGTGTTCCCAAGGACGAGATATTACGGCAGGAGATTCTGCGAGAGGCTCATGCGAGCAAGTTTTCTATTCATCCGGGTGAGACTAAGATGTACCATGATCTTAAGCGGTATTATCATTGGGTCAGGATAAAGAGAGACGTAGCTGACTGGGTCGCGAAGTGCGATACGTGCCAGTTAGTAAAGGCAGAGCATCAGGTTCCGGGAGGGAAGTTGCAGAGTTTACCCATTCCTGAGTAGAAGTGGGATATGATCACTATGGATTTTGTGGTCGGTTTACCTACTTCGAGGACCTATAATGCGATTTGGGTTATTGTGGATCGGTTGACTAAGTCTGCACATTTTCCAGCCGTTAAGAAGATCGATGGAGCTGCGGATTTGGCAAAGAAGTTTATGCGAGGGATTGTGAGGCTACATGGTGCGCTAGCCAGTATTATATCAGATCGAGATCCTAAGTTGGCGTCTGAGTTTTGGGGAGCTTTTCAGACAGAGATGGGCACGAGGGTGCATATGAGTACAGCGTATCATCCGCAGACTGATGGTCAATCAGAGAGGACTATTCAGACTTTAGAGGATATGCTCAGGATGTGCATTTTGGATTGGGATGGTCACTAGTTTGATCATCTGGGCCTGGCTGAGTTTGCGTATAACAACAGTTTTCAGGTGAGTATTGGCATGGCTCCGTATGAGGCGCTTTATGGGAAGTCGTGCATGACACCTTTATGATGGACCCAAGTGGGGGAGAGGAGCATTCTAGGTGCAAGTTTCATTCAGGAAACGACGGAAAAAATCCGTGTTTTAAAACTAAACATGAAGGAAGCTCAGGATCGTCAGCGGAGTTATGCTGATAAATGGCGGAGAGAGCTTGAGTTTGCAGTGGGAGATCGTGTGTATCTGAAGATGGCTATGTTGAGGGGTCCTAACAGATCCATAGCAGAAAACAAGCTGAGCTTGCGTTTTATGGGACCATTCCTGGTGGTGGAGCAATTGGACCGGTGGCGTATCGGTAGAGTTACCTCCGATCATGAAGGCATTCCACAAGGTGTTTCATGTATCTATATTAAGGAAGTGTCTCCATGAGTCAGAGGAGTTGGTGGCTAAGATCCTGGAGGATCTGCAGCCAGATTTGACAGTTCCGGCAGTTCCTGTGAGGATTCTGGAAAGAAGAGAGAAGGTTATGTGCCAGAAGAGGATGCCGTTGCTTAGAGTCTTGTGGGACTGTAGCGGTACAGAGGATGATTCGTGGGAGCCAAAGGCAAAGATAAAGTTGAAGTTCAGGAAGTGGTTCGACAACCAGGTCGTAGCTTGAGCTTACTTGTATCTTTGTGGTTCCAGATTTGTGATAGCGTGGTTATTGTTGTTTTGGTTCATGTATTTTTCGTTTTGGTTGTAACGATATACATTTATTCGGAATTTATAAGATGGAGTTTCCTTATCTATTTTCCGTGTCCTTATGAGATGTGTGGTTCTTATAAGCATGTTGTTGATGGACCAGTTTGGGTCGGGAATGAGTTCCCTGCATTCTCTTATGGAGTTGGTGGTCTCCAGAGGCTTATTTGAGATTAGTGGATCTCAGTATGAGTCTAGAAGGGAAGTGGTTCTCGGTATACCATTGGTGGTTGGTATAATTGTTGCTAAGGGATGCGTCCAGAGGGCAAGGTAATGAGTTAGGAGTAATAAATGTCTAGAAAGCGTGAGTATTAACATAATGATTAGATGAGAGTTCATGAATCGGGTGAGGATCTTTGATGTGTTGACCAAGTGGGGTCAAATTCTTCGGTCTTGGATAGACGGTTTGTGGGATTCGAGGTCGAATCCAGATTAATGGGGGAGAGTTGTAACATCCCGAAACCAAAATAGTGATTTTGGTCAGGGGTGTCGATCGACACCAGGGCCGGGTGTCGATCGACACCATGTTCTGCAACCGGTTTGGTTTAAAGTTTTAATCGTCCGGTTTACGGGTCGGTTTAGGGAAAACCCTAGGGCTCGGGATTATAAGGCATGTGGCCGTTTGTGCAGAGGGGGGAAGGCATTTTGATCAGATTAAGTGAAATCGAGCTTGTGAGGATTTGTGGCGTGAGAATCGATTGTTCTCGGTGGTTTTAGGACTGATTGTTTCCGTTATTCATGGAGAAAGGATCGTGTGTCGATTCCCTTGTGTTTCCAACAAGGAATCAGAGTCTCGGGGCTGAATCGCGTCAGTTTCTTATTCGTTCATTCCTATCAATTCATGGATTCGAGGTGAGTGCGTGATCGTGATATGGAATTAGGTTATTAGGAAATTTGATTGGTTGTTTGTGATGAATTGGATTGTTCCTGTGATATTTCTGTGTGAATTATGCGTTTTGGAATCGTGATGATCTCGCGAGATGGAACAGAATTCGAGCCGTGAGAGGATTTGGCTCGGTTCAAGTTTCTGCGAGAGGTGTCGATCGACACCTAGTGGTAGTGTCGATCGACACCACTGTTTTATGATCACGAGGATCGGTTGCTTGCGTGAAGCGTCGATCGACACCAAGTGGTGGTGTCGATCGACACCCCCTGTTTTAAATATTAAATTTGTTTAACTGTTGTGAACTGTTGTTTGATCGCGTAGAATTGATAATCTAATTCCTATTATATATCTGGTAGACGGGATGACCGTTCCACTAAGTATTTATTAAATACTTACGCAACTCTGTTTTTCCCTTTAAGTTGCAGGTAACAGAAATGCGTGATCGCGGAATCAAGGCCGGCGAAGGGGATGATAGGATGTTATTTATTTCAGTTTTAGTCTAGTGAAACCTGGTGTTTAGGTTGTTAGATTTTTATTATTTTTTCTGGAATTTGGAATTACAGGAATTGAATTGATTTATTATTTTATGGATTTATTTTATGAAAATTTTCGCGTTTGTTTTAAAAAAAAAAAAATTGGGTGTTACAGGTTAGAAGGTGCAAAGAATATGTAGTAGAGGACAATAAAAGATAAATACAAAAGAAACCTTTAAAGAAAAATCAAGTGTAAGAGCAATTAGGCATGTGTTATTAAACCTTATAGATTGAGGATCTTTGCACAATTATCCTCTTTTGCTTAATTTAAGTATCTCTTTGTGGCCATGAAACTAGCAACGTCAAGCTCTCTTGATTATTATGATTATCTTGTCTCATTTCTTGTCTCCCTTTGCATCTATCATCGCTGGCAAAACTCAAAAATCTGTTTCACTAAGGAAAAAAACATGACAACTCAGAGAAACATTTTCCAAGGAGAGACTTTAAACATATAAAACAAATATTTACACAATGGAAAGAAAACTTAGGCCATTATAGGTCCAAGAATCTAGGGTTTTAAACAATAAGAGTTAGTAGGAGAATCTTGTTTAAAGGTCGTGGTACGATTCATTTCCTACTCATCCGTGTATAATTTTATTATTTTAATGAGAGACAAGGAGACACAGAAATTGTAATACACAATTGTATATAGAACATGACAGAAAGAGAGAAGAAATAAACAAAGAAAAAAGAATTTTATTTGCCTTTGCCAATTGATTATAAAAGTCATCTAAAATGAATAGAGTATTACCAAAATGTTGACCCCACTTGTCCTTTGTAAATCTTTCCTAAGGGCATGATTATTGCAGACACTGTCTCGAGTGTCTACTCGAGACAGTGTCTGCAATAAACATTTTGTAATTGATCCTATGAACATTGTCCTTTCTTTTAAGTTTCAATGATTAGTTAGCAATTTGATTTCACTGAAACGTCACAATACTCTGCACTTGATTATTAGTGTTAAAGAAATAATCATCTTTTTAGGCTTTTTCCTTTTGTGAGTGTAATCAATGGAGATAACAATATTTGATTAGATATTGTTGTCTGATTTACCAAAAAACATATCAAATTGCAAAACTTTTTGGTGAGATTTGCATATATACACGGAAGGCAGTATTGATGATTGGATCCTATTCATCCAATTTGGAACAAAAAGAGCGGTTTCTTGTCATGCAAGTATCCCTTCAATTGTAACTAATTAAGATCAAGAAGAAAGTTTTTTTTTTTTTGTTTTTTAACGTTTGAATTTACTATTTATACAAATTATGAATATTGTTACAAAACGATTTTACCACCGACAATTCAATCCGACGCTTTATAGAGATTATGAGATATTTGAGATTACGAGGATATTGAAAGAACGTCCAAATCTTGAATTACAACTCCAAATGAAACAAAACAACAATCATAATATACAAGAGGCTAATCCATTTTCACTTCTCTACGACAATTTAAAACATAAATAACTCTGCATATCATAAGGAGAAATTCTAAACAAATGAAAAAAAGTTAAAAATTTCTCAATGCTATTCTTTAAATTAATCAAACACAAAAATCAAGAAAATGTAAAACAGAGCCATTTCTTGACTGGTTTAACACCGTCTTTTTTCCTCTGTGAAGGTGCTTTGCTTGAACTCCGACCTGTTTTCTTATCTTCTCCGGCTTTAGTAAATATGACGGTGAATCCTTCAGCCGTCGCCGGATCATTCACATCCCATTCTCCGAATTTCGGTAAAGGCCTTGCTTCGCTATTTGACGCCATTTTCAACCTTTCAAGATCAAGAAAACCAAAGCAAAATTTCTCAAAAACAAAACTCTTTTCTTTTTGTTTTCTTCTTCTTCTCTAATGACTATGTTCAAAGATATTTGTGATTGATCAAAAGATGATGGAACCAAGATGTATTTTATAGTTTGGAAACAGAGGAAACAAAAAAACAGAGAAGTAAAGATTGAGTTTTGAAATGTTCCCACGGATTGTACTCGTACGAGACACAGAAAGAATATTCCTTTTAGGTTTCTTCTTAATATTTCTGAGGTACAAAATCGTTGATCTTTGCGCGTCGTTCATTTGTAGAACCCTAAATTTAGCAAAATAATTATATACATGGTTGCTCTGTTTTGTTAGTGTCTATATCATCTTTGATATATTTATATGCTTCTCTATGAATCAGGGACCGTTAACTAAATAAGTGAGTATTTAGAAATCTTAAGCTAGGTCAGATATTCAAGTAGTTGCTTTGCCTTCTTTAACAAGTTATTTGATTAGTGTTTTTGGTCCATTTTGATTCAAAAAGATTGATAAACGAAACTGCTTCTCTCTTTATTTTCAAAGAAGCTTATGCTCAAACGCGAGATCGAATATTGTCCATGAATCAGTGAAAAAAATAACAATCAAGAAAACAATTAGCAATGGAAAACAGAGAAATTAAGCCAAAACTTTAGTTCTCTCAATAACAAAGATGATGAAGAAGCAAGTAGAAACAGAGGTGGGATAACACCGATGGCTTTCACTCGAGAGCTGTAATGACCGCGTCAACGACTTCCTGCGTGGTGCAATCTCCTCCAAGATCTTTTGTTCGACATCTTCCTTCTTGTATCACTTGTTTCACCGCGGTTTCAAGACGATCAGCAAAAGTAGGAAACCAGAGATGTCTAAGCATCATAGCCGATGAGAGAAGTAAAGCCACCGGATTCGCTTTCTTCTGTTCCACTATCTTATCATTTCCTACATTCCCGGCTGATGCTCCTTGCTCGAAAATCGCATGTTCCGCACCAACATTACCTATAACAAAAAACCAAAGAAATTGTCGATTTCTGGACTAAAGTTAAGAAAGGTCATAACTTTAACTAATATAAGAACAAACCTCCTGGCATCACTCCTGTTCCACCCGCTATTCCAGCCGCAGTGTTTGCAACAAGATTACCATACAAATTCGGCGTCACCTAAAACAACGAGATCAGATAAAGTGTTCAAAAGATACAATCAAAAAAGTTCTTCTTGTTGTCACATTTAGACGAAAGATTTAAGTTTTTATTTGTAACTAGAAAAAAGGGTCATATAAAGTAGAGAGCATTCATTACCATGACATCGAATTGCTCGGGCTTAGCGACAAGCTGCATACAACAATTGTCTACGATGATCTCATTGTACGTAATCCCCGGATAGTTTTTCGCAACCTCTCTGCAAGATTCAAGGAAAAGCCCATCCGCAAGCTTCATAATGTTGGCTTTATGAACCGCAGTCACTTCCTTCCTATTGTTCAAATAAGCATACTCAAATGCATATCTCGCAATTCTCTCAGAGCAAAACTTAGTTATCACCTACACATTAAACAACAACAAGAAGACACAATTTATCCTCAAAACAATCCCCAATCACAAAATTATAAACCACTTACAAAATTTCAGTATCACCTACACATAAAAACAACAAGAAACCACAACATGTAATATAAGTTTCATCCCAAATACCACTCGAACTAGCGACTTCTAGACTTTGCTTGAGATATTTACCAGTTGAGCTATTGGCTCTTGGTTAAGGGGTTATGGAAGATTACGGGTTTCGGCCCAGAACCGTAATTCAAAAAAACAAGAAAAATCACACAAATTTTTCCTAAAACACAATCCCAACCACAAAATCAGAATCAGAGAACAAAACTAAGTTATCACCTACACACACACACACAAAAAAAAAATTCACACAATTCTTCCTTAAAAACAATCCTCAATCAGAAAAATCAGAATCACAGACCAAAACTTAGTGATTACATACACACAAAAAACAACAAAATCACACAATTTGTCCTAAATACAATCTCCAACCACTGATTGTTGATAACTCGATGATGTGATAGCTGACAAGTCAATGTATGTTTTAGCCAAATTATATAAAATTGATGCATGAATTGGCATATTATATAATTCATGTCCGGCCTGTAACCGCGGCCAATAGTTGGTGTAGTATGAATAAGCAGATCCAACAAAAATCGATTTAGGTTTTTTACCTTAAGGCTTTCGACAACACCAGGAACAACCTCATGTTCAAGACCCGCATATTCTCCTTCAGTATTCTCTCTAATCACAACAATATCAACATTCTCGTGTCGAGTCACTAATCCAGGGATATTGATACAATTCACAAGAGAAGCAAAGATATCAAGTTCTTTCCTCAATTGCATATTCAAAGAACTAACTCCACCACCAACAGGAGTAGCTAATCCACCTTTAAGACAAACCTTGTTCCGTTTCACAGATTCGATTACTTCTTCAGGGACTTTCCTCATGTGTCCAAAAACCTCGTATCGCTCGAAATGAATCGGTGCATGCATCGCTTCCATTACCTGTTCGACCGCACCGGTTACTAATGGTCCGATTCCATCGCCGGGGATTAGGGTTACGGTTCGTGGGGCTCCGTCTCCGGGTCGGGGCATGTAGGTGATGGATCGGGTTGGTGCGGTGAATGGAGAAGAGGGATTCGTTAGGAGACGAGTGAGGATCGAACCGAATCTTCTTGCCATTGGTGGATTTTAGGGTTTCGGAATTACGATTAGAGACGGACGTTGGTTGTTTTTGTGTTATCGGCGATTTGCATGCGGCGTTTAGATTTTCTTTTGTTTTCTTGTCAGCTTTTTTATACGGTCAAGTAATAACGATTGTTGTTTTTTTTGTCAGCCTTTTACAAGTGTTTTTTTGTTTGTATGGTGGATCTACCAAAAACAACAACAAAATAAATATGTATTATTTTTTTTTAATATAGAAATTTTTTATGAGATTTTTTGTTTTTTCTTCAACCATACTTCATATATGAGATTTATAAACGTTAGATAAAAATTAAAAGGCAATTCTCTACGATGTTTTTATTTTTCAATTTTACAAGCAAAATCATAAGTTTCAAAAGCTACACAATGTTTAGGTGTAGGAAAAAAGAACTTTAAAATGGGTTATAAATAAAATGATTCAAAAAATTACTATTAAGAAATTTATAAATATGTATAACAAGGTTAATCTGGATCGAAACATGACTAATTTCAAGTGATTAAACCAACAGTATCTAGTTTCTTAATTTAATCGAAATATCATTGATTTATTTTTTGATAGAGAGTTCGAATTTTTTTAATAAATCTAAAACGTAACATTATTTTACATATTAAACGAAAACCAAGTATTTATTAAGAGCATCTCCAACAAGGACCTTAAATTTGAGGTTTGCTGGTGTTGTTCTCCAACAACAAAACCTCAAAAGAAACCTTTTAAATGTTTTTATTGCATTTTAGTCGTTTTTATTGATAAAAAATCAACAAAAATCATAGAACTTTTATAAATAGTTATTAAATATACATTAAAATTAATACAAACAACATTAATTGTCAAATCATTACACAAAAATATAAACTTACATAGAATTTATAATGAAAGCACGCAATATAAATAAAAATCACAAATATAACAATAAATTACTCATTTAAATTATTTCCATAATGCTCCCAAATATGATCAATTAATGTAATTTTTTATTTTCTATTATTGTTTTAAATTTGTTTGATGTGATGCATATAAAATATTTAGAAGATATAAACTTATGAGGTTTAAATGATACTAAAAATAAATTAATATGACTATTTTAAAGGTAAATATAATTAGAGGAACGAAAATGCAAAAAAAAAAGATGAACCTCAAATTTTGAGGTTTTGAGGTTATGATTGGAAACCCAAAAACCTCAAATTTGAGTATTTGAGGATTTGAGTATTTAAGGTCTTTGTTGGAGTTACCCTAAAGCCCAAAGGTTTAATACAGTACAAATCCAATACAAGCCCAAGACTTTGATCCATGTAACTAATTTTAGCAAGTATTTGAGTATAAATACGTTCTTATGCTATTGTTGATTGTGTAACCTTGAGAATTGGAAAACAACTCTCCTCTTTTCCATATTATGAGTCCATCAAATCTTTACTAATCTTGAAAACAACCTAAAGTTTCTTCTTTTCCTTTTTTAGTTTTCCATTTGAATAAAGCTTTTTGAGCTATTTATCTTTATCAATCTAGTTTTTATCTCAATAATCTCATTTGAGCGCAAATCTATTTTTAGTTTGAGTTTGCTTACGGTGTTATAGGTGAAACTCTAAAGAAAAACCGAATTCACACCATGTCTTGGATCTTTTATCACCATTTCACTACCTTATGGTTAATTAAATTTATTCTTTCCATGTTTTTAACTTTAAGAAACAAACTTTTGCGGCCTAATAATAATGTACAAAGTCCACTTCGTGTGGTATATATACGATTATGCTTTTTTCTTCTAAAATAATAATAATAATGCTTCCAAATTTTGGATTCTATTGCAATGGTTGTATTACGAATGTGGACTGAATCACGGTCGCACGCAACATAGAGCAACGAGAAAGAAAAGAGACAGTAGAGTGTCCACATCTATAATCTCTCATGAACCTTTCCAAAATGGAGTGGACACCTTCACAAAGACTTCACTTTAACCTTTCCCTTTTTTTTTTTGTCTTCTCATTGTCACTACTTCGAATCCAACATCGAAAAGAAGAATCAATCAATCAATCACTGTGATTAAAAAGCGTATAAGGGTTTCTTAAGTTCTCTATCATTTCCATGAAAGTCCACTTTTTTTTTAAATCATCCTCTCAACTCTATAATTAAAAGCTTCCCTTATTTCGGTTATGGCTTGTTCAAACGGCAAGAATTGTGATTTTTCATTATCTATACTTCCGGTGAAAAATCACAATTTAAAATCGAATCTCCTTGACGGAGAAGAAGACGAAGAGATAACCGTCGACGAGTTTCCTTTTGAGAGGGTTATCCCGTTCTACGCTAGAGGAATTCTTAATCCCGAGACCGATCCGGTTTTGTTGGATTTTACTAATTCTGGTTATGACCCAATTTGGGATGCTATAAGAGAAGAAGCTAAGTTTGAGGTTTTCACTCTATCACAATACAAAATCGAATCTTTAATAGGGTTTCTATATTTTCTCTCCATATATATGCATAACTTCCAAAATAATAACAGATATTTTGATTTTATTAGTAAAACTCGATTCTACAGTCATAAGTTATAATAAAAACATTGTATCCATCCAACAAAACAGTGGGGTTATAAATTGATTAGTGAATGTGATCTGTCTTTTATTTTTTCTTGCTAAAATGTGATTTTTGTCTCTTTAACCGCTTAACGAAACTTCTTAAGTGTTCTTGATGTTGCCGTATAGATCATGTGACCTCTAGGGTTTGATTTTGTTAGTTAACTTCGATTCACAGTGTCTTTAGCTCAACTGGAAAAAATACTAAAAAGCAAAGCCTAGAGATCACATGATCGAGTGACTCTTGTTAGTAAACTTCTTTTCTACATTACTGGTTAAGATAAGGACATTCTTGTGTCAATTCCGACAAAAAAGTAGGGTCATCAGGTGATCAATCACTAAATATGATATCTTTCTGCCTAACTTATCTTTTTGCTTAACTTAACCAAATTTTTTACATGTTCTTTGATGTTACGTATAGCTCTCATATGTCTACTATATAATCACTTTTAGGCCTTAATGGTGTTTAAGTCTCCGTCTTATCAAAAAAAATTTAATACAAATGGATCCTTAAGGAAAAGTTTGAAGAACAGTGTTGATTTGTGTATTTATGTTTGTCCTATAATGGTGAATGTTGTTATGTGTTTAACAGGCAGAAAAGGAACCGATTTTGAGTAGCTTCTTGTATGCTAGTATCTTGTCACATGACTGTTTAGAGCAAGCATTGGGTTTTGTTCTTGCTAACCGTCTCCAAAACCCTACCTTGTTAGCAACTCAACTCATGGATATATTTTGCAATGTTATGGTACATGACAGAGGTATTCAAAGCTCGATTCGCCTTGATCTTCAGGTAAAAACGCTTATTCTCTATCCGCGAAAGAATCTTTGTTTTGTTTCAGACGGTAGTCTCTCTCTGATCATTTGACAGTAATGTATATTTTTTGGTAGGCATTCAAAGACAGAGATCCTGCTTGTGTATCTTTTTGTTCAGCTATTTTACATTTGAAGGTAATTTAGTTCTCTTAATGACGGTATAAATCGATTGCGTAGTGCATTTGACCAGAATAGTCAGTTCCACAGGGGTATCTTGCGCTGCAGGCGTATAGAGTTTCACATAAATTGTGGAAGCAAGGAAGACAAATATTAGCATTGGCAATGCAAAGCCGAGTAAGCGAGGTAGTAAAGCTACCATAGTTTTTTTGGTTATTGTTATATAGTGTCTTAGTGTAGAATCTCTGATCCATGTCAATTGGTTTCACTCAGGTTTTTGGAATCGATATTCACCCGGGTAAGTTTTTAGTTTCAAATCTTGCTTATGCTTTTACATTTTTCAAGTTAATAACTTAATTTGTGTTTCTTTTTTTAGCTACAAGAATTGGGAAGGGAATATTGTTGGATCATGGAACAGGTGTAGTCATAGGTGAGACTGCTGTGATAGGCAACCGTGTATCGATTTTGCATGTAAAGATCTCTTCTCTGAGATTCATTTCCTTGAAACTTATCGAGAACTATCGATATTAGTGATGCTAGTTTGTATTTTCATTTGATAGGGTGTGACATTAGGAGGGACTGGAAAGGAAACAGGTGACCGTCATCCAACTATAGGCGATGGTGCTCTTCTTGGAGCATGTGTGACTATACTCGGTAACATTAAGATAGGCGCGGGAGCGATGGTAGCTGCCGGCTCCCTTGTGTTAAAGGATGTTCCTTCGCATAGGTATGAAACTGAAATCCATCCGAATAAATACCCTAGAGTTACTCGGTTTGAAAATCTCTAACGGATTTTTTCTTTTCGAGTTTTTGAAGCATGTGATACGCCTCTATAGGGGTTGACTCGTAAAAGGAGAGAGGATTGATGAGTTAGAGTTAGAGAATTGGTTAGTTAGAGAATTGGTTAGTTGGTTTGTAACAGAGCAAACCCTCTCCTTTATAAGGAGGGTCTCTTAGATAGAGTCAAGTATCTTGTTCAGTTGCATCTGAGTCAGAGAATTGTATCTTTCTCATTGGTTAATAAAGGTTTGGTGTTTCTTGTATACGAAAACTCTATCAGCATGGTGGCTGGAAACCGAGAATATGAGGAAGAAATCATCAAAATTATCATCACTACTCCAAATAACAAAGCTCTTTATTGTTAAACAATCCTGATTTTGATACATTGCTAATAAACATTATTACTGAAAGTTTTCAAAAACAGAACCAAAACCTAAGCTTATCAAAATGCAAAAACAGAAAACAAACCCTTTCAAGACTACTCGAATTCGGAAAAAACATAATCAAGCATGTTTTGCTTGGAAATCTTTCATGAAAGCAACAAGCTTTTCAACACCAGCTAAAGGCATAGCATTGTAAATAGAAGCTCTCATACCTCCCACTGATCTATGACCTTTAAGCTGCACCATCTTCTCCTTCGCCGCTTCTTTAATAAACTCGCCTTCTAAATCCGATTTCTCCAATGTGAATGGCACATTCATCAAAGACCTGACTGATTTCTCAACAGGACATTTGAAAAAGCCTTTGCTTTCTTCAATAGCATTGTAAAGCAAATCAGCTTTTCTCTGATTCTTCTTCTCAACTTCTTTCAATCCACCTTGCTCTAACAAATCTTCAAACACTAAACCACACATGTAAATACCGAAACAAGGAGGTGTATTGTACAACGAACTGTTTTCGTCGTGGATCTTGTAATCAAGCATCACAGGAGTGATATCTCGAGCGTTACCGATCAAATCTTTACGAATGATCACAATCGTAACACCGGAAGGACCAACATTCTTCTGTGCACCGCCGTAAATCACACCGAATTTCGACACATCGACCGGTTTCGAACAGAAATTAGAAGACATATCAGCCACCAAGAAGCCATTTTTAGGAACAGGGTAATCTTTGAATTCAACTCCATGGATAGTTTCATTGGCGCATATATGCAAATACTTGGCGTGCATACTCTGTTCCAACTCATTAAAAATTGGAACTTTAGTGTATTTCTCAGATTTACCAGACCAAATCACATTGGTATTGCAATACTTGTTCGCTTCTTTCACAGCTTTATCTCCCCAAGAACCAGTAACTACGAAATCTACCGTATCTTCAGATTTGCAGAGATTTAACGGTAAAGCAGCGAATTGAGTCGTTGCACCTCCTTGTAAAAACAAAACGGAATATTCCGATGGAATCTCCAGTAGATTCCGAAGATCCGATTCAGCTTTTTGTATAATCGAGAGAAACTCTTTCCCTCTATGACTCATCTCCATCACGCTCATGCCGGAACCACGCCAGTTGTACAGATCGGCCTGAGCTTTGAGGAGAACATTCTCCGGCAAAGTCGCCGGACCCGCCGCGAAGTTGAAAACGCGTTCTTGTGATCCGACGGAGCCGGATCTAGCTCCGTCTTGAACATGGGTCGTTGCGGCGACGCATCTAACCGCGGTGGGGTTGGATTTTCCGGCGAGATTCACGGTGGTTGGTTTTGTGAGGTGGAGGAGGGATTGAGAAGTGGATTTGGGTTTTATAGTAGGGATCTGAGTGTTGTTTCCGACAAGGAATGAGTTTGTTGTCGCCGCCATGATCGTGAGATTCTGAGAATTTTCAAAGTTTGCTTTTTTAAGAGAAGATCTGGGAAAAGAGTTGGGTGGGAGAGATGTATATATATAACATGAGTCAAAACGACAACGTTTGTAGTAGGTGTAATAATTTTTGGTTGCTCATGTTTAATGTGTATCAATCTTACGTTCTTAGTTAGATAAAACTCATGAAAGTTATATTCTTATTTTAAGAATCTGCTCAATGACAATTTGTGAATTTTTTCATGATAATCACTAGTATTTGATTAGAGGAGTTTTATTGCTGAGATATCAATAAAGAAGAAAAAGAGTTGAAATTACAAATCAAATTATGAAACTTATTTTTGTTATTCTGTAACTAAAAATGAGAGGGAAAAAAAATGTAAGTTTTGCTATACACAAACTACACTATTTTCCACTCTTTGTTATGTAGCTTATGAGAATCTGACACAAGAAAGTGTGCAGCTTCATATTTTTTTGCTATGTATCCGAATTTTGAGGAGCTATATTTTCTATGTACTCCTGTTAGTTTATCAGTTGCAGCCTTCTGATGCAAACACACCATTCTTCTACAACTTTCTCTGCAAAAACAATACACAAATTCGATTAGAAAAATCGGTCTTTTGTTTACAAAGATTAGTCTTTTAAAGGTACCCTTTTGTGTTTAAGGATGAAATTCGATGAAAAATCGTTCTTTTAGTTTAGAACTTACATGAGTTGATTTTCTGAGTAGTGACTGTGGAATTCACAAGTTCTGTTCCATTCACTAAAGCCATGGATTGTGCACTGAGCTGTGTACACTGCAGTAGCGGCTAGTAATGATGGCGCATATCGAAGCATTTCGTAGTCTACTAGCGCAAGTTCGATCAAGTAAGACGCCAAATTCTCAAGCTGTGTTTCATTAAGCAAATATTAGTTGTAGTAATTCATAAGTGTTTATTAATGATTGTAATGTAATTCATAAGTGTTGTTTACCTTCTTTTCTGATTGAGCTGCCTTGAGGAATCTTTTCAAGAACGGGTATTGCGTCGGTAACGATACATTGAATTGCAAAGTATTAAGCATAATCCTCTCCTGCAAACAGAAGTTGTTTTGTTGAAATCACAACACAATGTACTAATCTCTAGTATTGTAAACAAAGCAAGAAGAGTTTTTGCTTTTAAGTGTTGTGGTTAATACCATTTCTAAAACGTCGTTCTTCGTATAAGCTTTATCCGAAATGACTACTAAATCTTCGACAATAGGTACCGAAACCTCTTCGTATTTGCAAGCTAATAGCAATGCAACTAAACCAACAAGCTGAAGCTTTTTCCTTACAACAGCTTGCTTGGATAAAAATCTATCAATCAGATTCACTGTTAGAAACAATGT
This sequence comes from Draba incana, assembly GCA_963576765.1. Taxonomy (NCBI): domain Eukaryota; kingdom Viridiplantae; phylum Streptophyta; class Magnoliopsida; order Brassicales; family Brassicaceae; genus Draba; species Draba incana. Next base: position 32,546,938 of record OY755210.1, on the reverse strand, counting down.
CTCATTCATTAGTTCAAACTTGTCATGTACCTGCAACATACATTAAACCAAATTAGCCTCTAAAAATAAAAAATGCATTTAACATTTAAGTTTCAAAGAAAAGATCTTTGTACCTCGATGAGCCAATCGATAAGTATCGCTCTCATTTTATCGGTTATATCAAACTGTTGCGCCATGTAATCTAGTGGTACACAACTAAATCTCTGCAGATTAACCAAGATACTGTCTCAGATAAAAATTCAAATTCTTGCTTCATAGAGTTTAAAAGACTAATGAGAGATAGTTACCTCGGTTTTACGATAGAATTCGTATAGATCTTCTACATATTCAACAACCGCAAGAGAGTTATTTGCATCGTATCCATCAATGTCCAAAATCGGTTCTTCTTCTTCAACTATTATATCTTCCATCTCAACTTCTTCCTCCTATCAAAATTGAAAATTTTCAGAAACTATACATTAAAAAGCTAACAAGTCTTTCAAAATTTGGTTATTAATATAGTTAGTAATTTACCATTGGATCAGATTCAATGTATGGTTCTTCTAATGACATAGGCATAGGTTGGTCCAATGTAGTAACTTCGTCATCAATGAATATACAATCACCAAACTCATTTCCACTTGGTTTTAGCTTCTTAATCTCTTCTTGAGATCTGCTAAAAAAAATTCAAAAGAATCTCAGATCTAACAAAACCAAATCACAAAAAAAAAAGAGAAACTTTTTACAACTTTATTACAAAACCTTGAAATTGACGAATGTAATGAATCAAGCTTCTTCTTCTCACAACTTTCTTGCTCCTTCCTGTTGAATAAAAAAATCAATCAAAACCCAAAACTGAGAATTAAAGAGACAAGCTTTAATTAAGATTGATTAGTGTTTAGTGATTTTTACTCAGATAAGCCTCTTCTCTTGTTGACAACAACACAAGGGTAAGCTTTTGCACTACTAACGAGATTCTGATTAATCACACCTAATGCTCTTCTGTTCTGTCTCTTCTTCATCTCTACTCCAAATTTTCTACTTCTTGTTTCATCTAACAAAACCCATCAACAAAAAAACCACAAAAAGATCAGATTTTTAAGATACTCTGTTCTCGAGACCTCAAAATTCTCAGATTCTTTTAACTACCTTGAAGATTCGTTGTAATGGGTTTAACGACGATATTACGATTGTTCTCATCTGAATTAACCATCTTTTTCTTGACTTGATTGTTCTTGAAGAAGATAACTCAAAACAGAGTCTCTCTCTCTCCTCTCTCTCTCTCTCTCTCTCTCTCTCTCTCTCTCTCTCTCTCTCTCTCTCTCTCTCTCTCTCTCTCTCTCTCTCTCTCTCTCTTTATGGCAATGGAATCAGGAGGAGTCAGAGAATGGGGATTGAAATAAGCGAGAGAGACGGAAGAGAAATAAAATTAAAAATAATTAAAAAGGAGGAAACTTTAATTTGTGTATTTTGTTTGTATTATGGAAAATAGGCAACGGCTAAGTGATTAAGAAGACCGTTGGATCATCAAAGGAAACGATTTGCTTCTGTTTATAAGGCACAACGGTAACTTTTTTGGTTAAAGAAGGCATGTGGCTTTTCTCATTTTTTTCAAATTTATTTATTTATTCCTTTTTGTAATTTTTTTGGGACATTTTTTTGCAGATAAAGAAGGCTCGTTGCCACTAAGCTTTCCTTTTAGGAGCGGATTCTAAGAAAATTTAAAGTCAAACACATTAATTATTGAATTCTTAATCTTGGCTTTGTTAAGTTAATCTTGAATTTATAATAGAGTAAGGAAAAATTGGTCTTTCTCCGAAGAATTAATGTTACCGAGAATTATGCTGACTATGTAGTAAGTGAGTGTTGTTGCCATTTGTAGTTTTTATTTTCTTTGGTGTAATGTGTGATGTATTTAATTTAGAGATATCATAAATTTAGGCTAGATTGAGTTGTGGTCATAAATATTTTATTGAAATTATCTTCTTCATAGAATGATCATGAAAGGGGTGGGTGATTATGTTTTCAATTTGTTATTCAACATGTATCTTACATATTTGAGTTTTAAATATTTTTGTATATACGTCGTATATGTACTTTTATAAAAGGAAAATTAGGTGAAATAACAAAAAAAAAAACCTATAATTAAAATTCTAGCAATTTAACCTAAATCTAATAGTCATAATTGTGCCACATAGGTTAATTTTTGTTAGGTTACTAATTCTAATTTTTTTTTTGTGCTAGTGAGCAAATTAAACCTTTATAAAACATAGTTTTATAAAATCTACCGAAGCAAAAGATGTTGTGACGCAAACAAGTTATGGGCTAATAATGGGCTTTTAATGCCATTAAACTCAAACGGATGCAAATCTTCAAACGAAAAGGCGGGAGAGAAACCTCAATCGAACAAACACAACCCTTTGATCATAACCACCGTGGTTCACAAAAAAAACTATATAAAGACAACTACAATGACTGACATCTTCGTGCCATAATTTTTATTTCGTGTAGGACGAAGAAAAGTGAGTACTCCAGAGAAAATGAAAGTGGATGATGTCGAGGCAGAGAAAGAAGATACCGATGATCAATGGACCGATGAAGAAACCGATATGAGAGACATTGTTCTCGCACTACCTGCCTTACGAATCACTAGCGAAAGAGTCAGTGTTCGTAGTGTCGTTACAGAAGAAGGAGAAGAAGAAGCGCGTATGAATGAGCAAGCGGTTGTTGCGGCACAATTGGTTTTGGCGGCGGCAGAGGAAGCGGTTATGAAAGAGAAGAGTGATGGTAAGAAGAAGAAGACACCAAAGAAAATGAAGAAACTTCAAGATATACCGGATGGTTCAGGTGGTTCGGGTAAAGGACTCGTGGTATCGAAAAATCCGAAGAAGAAGAGAGGTTCGGAATTGACTAATCCACCAGAAGGACCACCGGCTTGTAAAATCTGTGGAAGAGGGTTTGGTTCTTGGAAAGCGGTTTTCGGACATATGAGGAGTCATAAGGACAGGAACTATCAAGGGTTTCTTCCTCCTCATAAATTCTCTGCGGTTGCTGAAAGGTTTTCGATTCCGGGACTAAACTCTTCTTTTGTTCTTGTTACTGCCGGAGGAGGAAGTTCTGGTTGTTTTGTTACCAGTGGTGGTGGTGGTGGTGGTGGTTCGGGAGGTGAAGGTGGGAGAGATTTAGGGTTCGATTTGAATGTGGAACTTGTGGAGGAAGATGATAATCAAGAAGTGACTGAATCTGGAGATATTTCTAAGTTTGATCTGAATAAGTCTCCTCCGAATAATGAAGAGGAAGAGGAAAAAGTCAAGTGATGATCCTTTTATAACTATTATTAACTCATTATTCATCTGGTTTTTTTTAAGTACTTGATCATGCAATTCTTTGGATCGCTAGTTCTAGTTATAGTTTCTTTTTATTTGTTTATTGTTTTATTTTATTTTTAACATTCGCAAGTTCGCAACAAACTTAGTAATGTAATATTTCGTTTAGAAATATATATAGGTTTTTTTATACCGTTTACAACAATGTGTAACTGGCATTTTAAAAAATATAGTTGATCTATTATAATTACGTAAAAGAGGGGTGGATATGTTTTTGATGTGTAGGACGCAAACTTTTCAAACGAAATTGCCCAAACTGAAGGAAAATTGTAAAGTTGAATTATTTTCACCATCTTCAGTAACGACGTTGTCCAAACTTGTATATCCTGGAAAAAAATGTCCAAATGCATCCTTAAATCTAATTGCTAAATTGGCAAACTCATCACCTTGATTTTCTCAAAAGCCATTATGATAATCTTCTAAAGCTGCACCAGATTTTTTTATTTGAACGTTAAAAAGATGACTACATTTCGTTTTGTAGAAGATGTTCTCTATCGCAAGTCAAAATTTTATAAGAAAGACCGTGCAAATGAAGAGTGAAAATATTAAAAACGTATGATTAAAGTTTACCATTATTTTATTGAGACAATTAATTAAGAAGTAGTACTATAGCAAATAATTAGGAGACTGGTATCACCTTTTCGAATATTAAGTAAACGGAGTGGGCCAGTTTATGCAATTGACAGAAAAGCCCTCGCATGTTACCCTATATGACATAATTGTGTTCTTGGTTTCTCCGTATTATTCTCTCTCTTCCTCTCCCTCTCCCTCTCCCTCTCTATCTCTTTCTTTCTCTCTCTCTTTCTCCCTCTCTCTCTGCAAAACCAGACAAAATTATTGGTGGTAATAGTGGCGGAACAACGGATTCGGCGGTGTGTGACGACCAATAAAATTAATGATGAATTCGGCGGTGCGTGGCGACCAATAGAATCAACGATGGATTACGTGGTGTGTGGCGGCCTGAAAAAGTACTGGCATATTTGATGGTACGTGACAGAGAATTTTGTGGTGAATATAATGGTCAGTGGCGGTTAGTGTATTTTGTTGTGCGTCACGGTTAGTGGAAGCAGCGGCTACCGAAAGCAGATCTCTAAACATTTTGTTAGTTTCTAATATTTAGTTTAATGTGAAAATTTAATTAATACATGTTGATCTTATGTTGTCTACTAGCTATTGCTTATAATTAATATCCGACTAAAATTTAAGATTATTTTTTAAATAGTTATACAATGCATATACTGATTACATTATCCATCTTATAATACAGATAGCCGGCTATAATGGTAAAGATGAGTTTCTGATATATTATAGATTATTCGGTTAATTAAAATTTATATACGGTTAACAATTAAGAATACTCTTTAACTATGTTATATTATCCGGGAATTAATAATATTATCTATATTATGATATTGTTATCCAGCTTCCTAACAAAGTTTACGGCTATAGTTTTAGAAATGTATGGGTGAAGTGATTGAATACATTCAACATACTAGTAACACCCATTGTTAACCATTAAACCAATAAAATAGCCGATACTAAAAATAATTAACTCAGTGAGATGATTTAATTTAACTCAACGAGTTAACTCAGTGAGTTGACTCAATTTTTTAATCTCAACATCTTAAGCTTTTGTACTAATGCAATCATTTTTGTACGGCGGAAATGAGATAGTCGGAGAATGAAGAGGAGGGTGAAGATCGTGATGTGAAAAGAAACGGAGAGGAAAAGAAAGACAAGGAAGAGGAGGGTGAAGATCGTGATGTGAAAAGAAACGGAGAGGAAAAGAAAGGCAAGGAGGAGGAGATGTGGAGTAGAAAGTCGAGGAGGATGTGGAGAAGTGGTGGTAGTGTTTGTGGGAGGAGACAATGGAGATGTGTTTTTCAAGAGAGAGAGAGAGAGAGAGAGAGTTGCGTGAGAGAGGGAGAGTTGCGTAAGAGAGAGAGAACTCTAGCTATAGGGGTATCTCGCGTCAAAAAAGGGTTAAAGTTTGTGGGTCCAGGGACGAATACCATTTACCTAAATATGTGATAACGTGATACCGCCACATTCAATTTCTCTATTTTATTTTATAAAATATCAATATTTTTTTCCTACCTTCTCATCCCACTCATATAGAAATTTCTAAAGATGGGGGGTATGAATAATTTCAACACCAACAAAAAAATCAGAAAGTTAATACCTGTCTAAAAATACCTAATTACTCTTTTCCAATCTTTTGTTTAATTGGTATGCAATCGTAACTTCATCAAAATTTTCATATTTTCATTGTTCCAAGCCGCAACAGTGTAAAAAATATAGTATTATTATACAATGATACAACAATACACCTCAAGAATAGTTCCAAAAAATAGGAAGATTAATCTCATTTAAAAACAGAAAATGGCTCTACAATGTCATATACTGCCAATAAAAATAATAATATCAAGCAACCATTTCTTTCCCTACTCCAACCCGTCTAGGCGACGCCCGCCTCCGTTCAGCCCCGGCGGCACCAGCTCGATAATGATAGTGGTGTGGCGGGGACTTAGATGAGCTACCAACGGCTAATTTGGTGTCCGGGACTATGTTAATCCGTCTGATGTTTTCAAGGACATCGAGTACTTCTTTCATGGACGGTCGGTTCTTTGGGTCTGGCTCAGTACAAGATAGTGTGATGCGTGCCATTTCGGTCGCAACTTTGGTTGAGTATTGGCCTTTGATTCCTTGGTCCATTATACGTTTCACTTTGTGTTTGCTTGAGAGTTCTGGTCTTAACCAGTCTACTAGGCTCTCTTGCCCATTTGGCCGTCTTGGATCATGCGCTCTGAGTCCGGTCATTACTTCTAGTAGTACCACACCGAAGGCGTATACGTCACTCTTAACGTATAAATGGCCTGAGGATGAAGTAAATGAAGACGAAAACGGTTAATTATTTGATATGAAATCGGCTGTTCAACTCATGTACTATCTACTCACTCAAAAGAAGAGAATTTTGAAGATGACGAGTTTAAATCCAAGCAATGGAGAAGAAACTAATTTAACATGTTTTGGTTTCTGGTGTGAATTCAGCTAAGAAGAATACTGAAGAAACCAAATCGTAAAAAGTTTAGAGAGAAAATTGTATTGAGACGAATACCATTTTGTCTAGGTGTAATTTGTAATTTAAAATTTTGCTATGTATTGTAAAGAGACTTTTCTTGAGCGAACATGAGGAATGGCACAGGCCGAAATTCCCTTTGAAGTACATTACATATTTCCTCAAGAAAGGCTCATTTACAATACATTACAAATTTTAAGTCACCAAGAATAACATTTCGAATAAAGAAAAAAAATTTGTATGGTGTAAAGACTTCACATTTTAAGCTATAAAGAAAAACAATCGTTTATGTTTTTATAAACGTACCTGTTGCCATATATTCGGGCGCAGCGTAACCTTGTGAGCCCATGATCCTAGTTGTAACGTGTGACTTTTCTTGGGATGGTCCTAGCTTTGCTAATCCGAAATCTGAAATCTTTGCGTCATAAGTCTGCGCAGATAAACAAATCAAAACAAATCTCATTAGCAAAGAAAAGAACGATTAAAGATTCTTCGAATTACTATCATAGGATTTTAATTAGACTAACCGAGTCGAGAAGTATATTGGCGGCTTTGAAGTCTCTATAGATGACTTCTCTTTGCGAGCTGTGTAGAAACGCAAGGCCACGAGCTGCACCAATCACAATCTTTATCCTAAAGTCCCAAGGAAAAGGCCCATTTCCTACATCAAATAAAGATCATGCAAATTAGTAAATCAAAGTTTTTTTCGAATCAAATCTTTGTTAAAAGGATAGAACATTGTTTTGTGGGTTTAAAAGAATCTTAATTACGTCGAAAAAGATGATTCTCAAGACTTCCTTTGGGCATGAACTCGTAGACGAGCAAAAGCTCTTTGTCTTCACGACAATATCCTAATAACTTCACCAGATTTGGGTGTGAAAGCATCCCCAAGAAATTCACTTCTGACTGTCCAAAAACATACAAAAAAACCACAAATCTCAAATTTAGCTTATTCAACTTGAAGATTGATTTGTTCTGTTAAAAAAAAACATACAATAAACCAAATGAAAGATCTAGGACTCATAAATAAATCTAACTGATGAAGTGATGAGTTCAAGAGACAAATGATGTTTTATATGGTAATGTTACATATGAATAGTACTTTTTTGATTATAATATAGCTAATAACATGTAACAACGTGTCCACCTCAACTCAAAGTCCGGAAACAACTGAAAGTTCCTAACTAAAGTTGTTGGCAGCCAATAGATTTAAAATAAATTATCAGCTTCAAATGAATAAGAAAGAGAAGAGGTAATCAATTTCAAACCATTATAATTCGGTGTTAGACGATTACTTTATAAAATATTAATTAATTACAAAAAGTTCCTATAGATGCCTAATTTTAAAGCTATTAAATTCCTTAATTAAATCATTCTGCAAGACTGAAAAAAAAAACAAGAAAGTCAAAAGTCGTTTCTTGATTAGAATAGTCAACTCTTCATTTCTTGATCAAATTGAGTAACAATTGGGGTTGAACTTGAAAGAAGTAATCAAAAACGAATTTAGATCATAAAAACTTACTCGCCATTCTGTAAATCCTTGAGAACTATCGGAATTCAATCTTTTAACGGCTACGATCATACCAGAACCAGCTTTAGAAGGTTCAAGAGTCTTGTTATCGATCCAACCTCTGTAAACTTTCCCAAATCCTCCTTGTCCCAACATCGAATCCGGTTTGAAATTCTTGGTGGCCATTTTTAGATCCATAAAGCTATAAACTTTGAGATTCGGCGTTTCTAATAATAGACCGGAATGACTCATAGTCCCACCGGAAATGTCGCTCGCCGCCTCCGAGAATTGGCTTCGTCGTTCGACGCTACTGTTTGTTGTCGCGGTCGTCGACGAGAACTTTGTTCCATTACTATGATTATTCGTAGTTGCTGATTAGGTCATACAAAAACAGAGAGAGAGAGAGAGAGATCAGACAAACAATGAAAATCTTATTAGGTTTTATGCAAGAATTCTTATAGAAAAACAAGATTTGAGATTACCATTACTATGGAGACTTGTTTTTGAAGTAGAGGAAGAAGGAAGATAAGAGAGACAAAGACCCATTTCATTAACCACTTCTTGTTGTTTCTCTTTTTCTTGTTTTACCAATCGAGACAAGAGCTAGTAGATGGATTAAGTAGCCATTTTGAGCTTTTATTGCCTTGAGTTTATAATAAATGGAATAATTGGGTTGCAATATGATTTTGACTTAGGGAAGAGGAAATGAAGGAAATTCTGGTGTGTTTTTGTAATTGTTGGGGAAATAGAAGAAGGCTTATTAATAAGTTCTTTAGATTGAGAAATGGGGTTAGTGAATTATTGTAAAAGGAGAGGAGGGAGGTCCACCATTCTTAATATGACAATTTCCATGGTTTGGTCTCATGTGTCATTTTTTATGCCTTTCTTTTTGAATAGCCAGATTAAAATAACATATACGAAAATGCCAAGAAAATGGACCGAAATAAATCGTAGCCAATTCGTTTTCAATCTATGATCGTGTGATCAGAAAAGAAAAAAAACTTTAGAAAGCTAACTTTTTATAGTTTTATTTCACATTTTTAGAATCCATGTGCATAAATAGTAACAAATCTGTTATCTTAAAAAATTATATGGTTTGAATTTGAAATATTAAACTATCGGACATTTTTATAAATTTTGAAATTCTACTAAAATATATGTTTGAACTATTTCTAAACTAAACCATCAATACTTTAAATCAATTTTGAACATTCTTTAACAAAAGAATTCTAATATGGAAAAAAAAACATGGCACCAAAAATAACTAATTGATTGATCGCTTTTTAACTTGTAGTTTTCAGCCGATTAGAGAGCTGTGTTGATAAAAACATGGAATTTATATTTTGGAGTCAATTTTCCGTTATTGTGCGGATAATAGAGTCTATATGTTATATACAAAAAGATGTGAAACACATTAGTAAAAGACTTAGTAATTAAAAGACTAAAAAGTCTTTTGATTGTGCCAGCAAAATACTTAAAAGTCAATCTCTCTGAGTCACACGGTCTTTGCGAAATTTAATTATTTATTTCCACCAAGGTGAGTAATCATTCGATTTCTTCTTTTCTGAAAAAAAGTTGTTCCAAAATTAGGCAACATCAAATTCTCTAATGACTAAAGAAAATATATGAATCTGTCTAGCAACGTGAGTAGGTGTGTATTTTCTTCACATTGTCAAAGATGTTCATATGTTAACCTTTTTTTTATCAAGGTAAAATATGTTCAAATGGTCATAATTTTTTTTCCATAAGATTTATTTAAGTAATGTCATGGATATTTTTGGTAGATAAGGAAATAAATCAGCGTTCTTATTTTTCAATTTTATTATTTTCTTTGGTTGAAATAGATTTTAATCTTATGAGAATTTCTTAGAACGTTTCCACGTTAAACCAAAAATTTTGATCAAACACAATGAAAATGACTTCGAAATTATTTTAGGCAACGTAAAAATACCAGAGTAGACGAAAACAAAATTTCAAATCAATTCACATAATATGCAGAAAATTTAATAAAAACACATTTTCGTCATTATACACGTATGAACTATGAAGTATGAACACTCGCATACACACTTGAAGTTGCCTCTCAAGTTTCGAACCCCTTTGTACGATACACGTCAACTAATGGTCTTCGTTGTGTGGACATAGTCTTTATAAAATTTGAATTTCAAAGCACGAGCTAAGAAAAGGGACCACTCAATTACACTAATTAGATTAGCTAAAATTCTCATCACACTTTTGAAAGCTTTTGTTTCTTAACTATAGATTAATTTAGATCAATTAAGAACCCAAGATTTACTAAAAATGGGTTTGCTTTTTCACCACATTATTTATTGAATTGTGAAATTTGTACCCACTAGCACTAACCCAATAAATAAGTAATAATAATTCCGATTTCCGAATTCCGGCCACCAAAAGTTCATGATGCAAGAGTGGACAAGAGTTCCTCTTCCTCTCTTCTTGCAAAAAAATATGCCATTACCAACATGGCTTTGGATTTCTTTGACTTGTACCTTCACTAATACTTCACAGAAAACCCTAACAATTAACCTAACATGTTCGATGTTTCTGCTAAAAGCTCTAAAAAATTAAAAGTGGAAGAGGAAGTGACAAGAGATTCTTGATTCTTCTTGGCTCTAGAAGCTTTGTGTCTTTTTTTGAAGTTGTCTTGCCTGAATTTTTTGGTTTCTAAATCTATCTCCATGAATGGTCTCTTCACCAAATTTCTCTTCTCTGTCTCTAGTTTCTTACGTCTCTTAGCTACCGCCAGAGCTGCTGCCTCGTTTTTTTCCTGTTGCTTCTCTGCTTCTCCCTAATAAATACAAAACATAGCAAAGGTCGTTGGTTCGAGTAGCACTTGGGAAGGGACCATATAAAATGCTCTGGTCCCCGGCCTGAGAGGATGTACAGGCCTAGATCCAGAACCTCTTACTAGTATTAGAAAAAAAACCAGTGAACTGAAGTGTTATAGATGGTTGAAGAGAGAAGACCTGAAGATCGTGGATCAGAGTGTCTAGAGATTTGATCTTCCTATGAGGCCACCGAGGAATCCCAACCTCTCTGCATTTCTTTTTCAAGACCGTGAGACCGACATTAAGTCTCCGAGAAGCTTCCACAATAGGAACACCAAAGTATTTGGAAATATCGTTTAAGGAGATTCCGGCGATATGTTCTGATTGTGCTCTCGCCTTCTTCATTGTCTCTGTACTCTTAGCATCTGTGTTATTACAATAACTCGAAATTAATCACCAAATGCGTAAAACTAGCCAAAAGTTTATATTAAATTTTAAAGAAAGGAACCTCAGTAGGAATAGGTACCTGATTCCGAATGTTCAGTTTGGTCGTTTTCAGATTCCGTGGATTCAGAATCTGAATCAGGAAGGCAGTTAAGATCTTGTCTGAGGACGATATTACGCAGTTTAGGCTGATCAACCTCACAATCTTGAACTCTTTCTACTTTAGAGACGAGGTTTAGCGTTTTAGGCTGATTGCAATGTCGGATTCTACTGCATTTTTCCTGGTCAGAAACTTTTGACACTTTCTTCGTTTTTAACTCGGAGATAAACTTGAGATCATTCGCTAAATTAGGGATGTCCTCCAGCTTAGTGTTTCTGCCAATAAGAAGAGCAAAAAACTATGGTTAGTTTCAAAAAAATACACATAAGCAATAACACTTTAGTGTGTTACTTTTACAAGCCTATTTATATACACTTTGAAATCTTAGCATAACAAGTAAATTAAGAGATGACTGATTATAAACACATAAGTTTTAGTTCCATCAGTAAAGACCTATGGAATGTGAGTTAAGGTGAAGTAAGTATGTAGATTGTTAAAACCCAAGTATGTAAATATTTTGTTGCTGTTACCTGTGGCATTATAGTGATACTAAGGAGAACATGAAACAAATTAGGAGATACAACTAAAATACAAAGAAAATTCCTCTCCTTAATCACAAAACCATACTTCTTTTCAAATGAAAAATTTACTAGTTAAACAGGACAATAACGTAATAAAATCACACTATGTCTATTATATGCAGTGGCTAATTGGAATCATACCAAGAACTCTCAACTACTATTTGTGTTATATGGAGTATATATAAATTCCATTACAACTTTTCGCCCATTAATTGTTGTCAACTGTTTGCTACTTTGCTCTATTTGACAAAATTAGACAAGTTAGACTCAGTGAGAAGGAAAAACTACATTTCTATACAAAGTACATCTAGTATCAAATTCAAAATTAAGTAACCTCACCAAAATTAAAAAGAAAAAAAACAGCAACAAAATTTACTAAGAGAATTTTTTAAAAAGTTTATGGAGGCGTTACCTTGAAAGAGAGAGAAGAGTAGGAAACCGAGGAATAAATTGATTAAACCGGAACAAGAAGATACATCGCCATTTACCAAAAACCGAACCTTTATAGATCTCCTCCGGCCGCCGGAAACCTTCCGAACAAAATAGAGATTTCGTTTCCTTCTCTACATAACAACTTTCCTTCTCGAACAAAAACTCTCTCTCAATCTCCATCGATTCATACACATGCAAACTCCTTACCATCTCTACATTAACACAACCAACAAAAAAAAAACATTTTTAAACCCGACCAAACCAAATCTGACCCGAAACTAGGGTTTAGGGTTACCTTTATGGATGATATTCTGAAAAACGGCGAGTGAGGTTAGGGAATGTGCCATTGTTGCGAAGAAGAAGACCAAGAGTCGCAAAAGAGGAGAAATTTTATTTCTTTTTACCTAAAGAGAGTAATTTTAATTTAATTTATATATATTGTGTTTCCCCTTTTTAATGTAAATCTGCAAAAGAATCCAAGGTATTTTATTTGCAAGATTTCGTCATCAAGTGGGAAAGGGAAGTTAGTAAAAATGCCCTTGGTTTAACCTTGAAATTACATGTTAAGCCACTGGAACTGATTTTAGATCGGTTACTTAAAGCGAATATTCGCGAGCGCACGTGTAAGCGTGCGGAGCGTGTGAGGGTATTTATGTAAAATAGTAGAGGGAAAACGAATACTCTCACGCGCGCGGTGCATGTCTGAAAAGTGGCAACCGATATTTTGTAATTTGTATATTAGTTTTCTTTTGATAAAGAAATTTTCTTATAGAGGTTTATACCAAATATTAGAGGTTAAGAAAATTTTCTTATAGAGGTCTGGAATTAGACACACGCAAGTACCTTTTCACTCTTCACGGTTATTGTCTCTATATCCGCACAACATAGTTTCACCACGAGCTTTCTTGCATTTGCCTAGGGAGTGACAAGCCTGCATTGTTGTCTTGAGGGGTCACAAGTTAGAACTCATGTGTTTCTTTCCATCCTAAAGAAGCACATTTTTCTTGTGACCACTCAAGACAACAATGCAGGTTTGTCGCTCCCTGGACGTTTGTGGGATTATGGAAAAAGCTATAGTTCAAAAACACCAACAAGCACTAATTTGCTAAAACATTGTAGAGTGAGGAGAAACACCTGCCAGTAAGCTTGTAAGAAAGCTTTCCTAGACTAGACGTGGCGGTGTACAGGTATGCGAAAAGAGCTCAGCAAATTTTTGTTTTCAGAAATAATTTTCTTTTGACCATTAAGTTAGAGCCTATTCAACGGTTGGAAAACCGGAATAAGTCTCTCAATTCATTATTATAATAGTTTCAATTTTATATGATTATTTATTAAAAAAGAAATCAACCAATTAGAATGGTCCACGTAGCAAAGGAACTCTCCAAATAATTCAGCATCAAAGGTGGTATGCTTAAGAGTCTCTTCCCAATTTTTTTATTAATATATTTTGCATCAGAATGATTTTGGAAACTGATGGAGAGACTCGGTTTTTTTCGTATCCAATGGTATGAGGGTCTCTTTAAAAAAATTTTTATTTTTTATTAAATATATTTTGTTTAATCTTAACTTATGAAACACAAAAAATATTGTATTTAAGGAAATTTCAAACATACAAGACGTAAAAACATTTAAAATATAGATGTCCAAATCATAAACGAAAAAGAACGCTCAGTTGTTATCATGACTTTGTCCAAATTTTTGTCATATATGCTTAACAAAATCTTCTTTCAATTGTTGATGCTTGTTTCTATCACGAATTCGACTTCGAATGCCAAGCATATTGGTGACATTTATAGGCATATCTGTAGAAAATGTGAAATCCACATGTAAACTTTCTTCTCCTTCTTGGAACTCTGATACATCAAACTGAGTGTATCCACATGCGATCAGACAAAGATTTGTGGTGTTTTTTTGTTTGATTCACTCTGATTATCACCAAAAATCGCGATGAAAATGAGAGAGAAGAGAGAAAATGAAGAGTTTTTTTTTTACTCAGTTTTGTTTTGTTTTTTGTTTTATTTTTCACCACCAATTGCTGGCCGCCACGTCACTCATGGAGACGTATACAAAGTCTCCGTTTCCGGAGACGTCTCTTGTTTAATAAGGCCCATTATTGATTTGTTTTTTTATTTTTTCAAGGAAGAGACCCAATAAATAAAAGACCCACTTAGAGCATGTGTAACCATAATATTTTATGGGTATCAAAGCATAAAGAGTAATTAAAATAAATCAAAAAGGATGAACTTGTTGATCATTGTCTACGTGGCACGACGTGATTCGTGCCTTTTTTATAATATTACATTTTTAAAAAAATCTTATGTTTAAAAAAGTTTTCTAATATGCCACCATTTTTTAAGAAGTTCCAAAAATACTATTTTTTTAATAGTTCCAAAAATATCACAAATACAAAACTTGATTTTCAATAGATTTGTAATTTAAATTTTTGGGTTTGGGTTTGGGTGTGAGTTTGAGGTTTATGTTTTTATATATATTACTTTGATCATTCTCCAATTTGCAAATAATTATAAAAAAAATTTATGATACCGATACTGGTCTCACCACTGGAGACAGATTTATTAATAATATCATAATGAATCTCAAACAATAAACAAAGATTAAAATTTATACTAAAATAATGCTAATGATACCCAACGAGTATCATGAGTGTGCATGCTAGTATACTTCATTGCAGGTGCTCTTATGTCTCTTCTCCGACTAACATCTCTCCTTCCCTCTTCTACTTTTTCATTTTTTTTATTTTTTTTAATTAAAGAGATCACTATTGCACCTACTCTTAAGATGATGTTTTTCTCTTAAGAATTCAAACGATGGCTCTTAATTTTTTTAGAAAACGTGGTTGGATAGTGATATGAAAACGATGGCTCTTAATTTTAATCTTATGTTTTCGGAAAATTAGGCTACATATCAAGATATCAATATTTGGTCAATGTTGGCTAAATATATTAACTAGCTAGAAAAGTCAAAAGTCTCCATTTTGTGAAAGATAAAACGACTAAGAAATGGGCAAATAAGCTTGCCCTGCAAGATAAGAGGACATTTCCAAGAAACTTGTCCAAGAATATTCAGCGATGATCTTTATCTTATAAATACATAAACCTTCTCATAATCATTTGAAAATCAAACAAAATCATCATACATCGTATATACACTCATTCAAACAGTAAACACACGAACTCCGATAATGGCTCTTATCGCGTCCTTGTTTGATTGTTTTGCTCCAAATTCCGGTTCAAGGATTAGCTCAACCGATGAGAGTAACTTGAAAGCTATGCCCTTGAAGAAACCGAAAAGCAAATCTGAATCTCCCAGAGCTCCGATCATTGTGTCTTATTTTCCGGTTGGTTCTAACCTTTCGCGTTTGTAAGAGAAGAATAGATGAAGTTGACAAATTTGTTGTAATGTGAAGGCTTTATTTATTTTTGGTCCCTCTTTCTTGTGTATGTCACTATAATAGATCATTTAGATTGTCCATAATACAGACCACAAAAATAAAAACAGTATTTTTGTAACAAAATATGCTTTGTACTAAATCTCAATGTGAAATAAAAAGATTAATTTTTAGATACATGTTTGTTTTGTATAGAATTACGCAGAGGTATGTTTCCTAGAATAGACATGTAAGCATAAACACTGCTCAAGATATTGAACGACTACATCATGAGTGGCCTAACTTCTCCATGGAGTCACTAGGATTTAGTCGTTGTGCACTATTTAATTATTGCACCTTTTTTAATTGAAATATTATAATTAGTGCTAATAACTACTACATTTGGTTGGTCAAAATTCAAAGTACCAAAACTTAAACTATCCAATCTAGCACATAGTACCACCCAAACTCTTCTTCTTCTTCTTGGTCGTCTTCTTGTTCACGTCCTCTGTTTCTTGCACTGTCTCTACAATGTTTTAGCATCAACCAAAGTCAAGTAAATCAAAATCATGCATTCTATTTCACATTTGGAGTAGAGAAATCAAAGCTCAAAGTCTTGGAGATATTAAAACTTGAGGGTTTTTTTTTGTTTTTTGGCTCGGAGGATGCTTACATGAACTTCTTTGCGATGTATGGATCTGTCCTCAAGTACCCATGAATTGTTTGGATCTGTATGAAAAAAACTAACTAGTTTAGAAACAAGAACCAGAGCTAAATTCATTAGCTAAAACATTGTAGAAAGAGAGGAGAAACACCTGCATAGCCTCGGTGTGTTACATGATTTTCTTTGAGATGCGATACAAAAAATTCCGCAATGCCAACCCTGGTCCTCCTCTTCAACTACCCCTGAATCCATTGGATCTCTGTGGCAAACAAACAAAAACTAACTAGTCCAGAAACAACAAGAACTAGAGAGCTAAATTTTATTTCCTAAAACATTGTAAACAGAGGAGAACCAAAAAAGCTTTCCCAGACGTCAGGCTGTAGAGGAGTCCAGGGGTCTTCAGGTCGAGGAAGATTAAATGGTACTAAATCCTGGATAATGTCGTGTCCGAGGCTCCGGTAAGCTTGTGTATTACGCCATGCACGATACGGAAGCTATCCTCAGAGGATAAAGCATTATATTACAACAAATACCCAGAGCTCTATCAACGTACTCCCAATGTCTCATTGCCGAGTCAATGCCCAAGAATTGTGTTTGTTTCAGAATTCCATGAGTTTCCAACTCATAACCAGTTGGCAATTAGTAATGAACACAAGGAAGAGGATCGGATTAATCACCGGGATCGAGAGACTCCAGAGGAATAGACCGCTCGCAAAATGTCGATATATAGGGACGCTCGCAAAGCTTTTAGGTCAAGTAAATATAACTTTTTAGATACGTTTGGTGGTTGGTTTATATGGACCGATACGCCTGGCCCATTCGGTGTTGATGTTACAAGATCTGTGAATGTACGAAGGCAAATGATAATGGTTTTACTATGAAAGGATGGAGACATGAGTCTTGGACGTGAAGAGAACTTAAGGCTTGGAATTTGCCAAACTTGTTTCTCAAATCTCTCGACTAAGACACTTATTTCTTTCTTGGTAAAGGTGCGAGGTGGGTAATGAGTACAATTAGTACCAAGATTTTTTTATGTAAGTTGGTGTTTGTAAAGCTACCGAAAACTGCCATGCAATAGTGTTTTTGTGGCAGAAACGATAGATTTTTGTTTTCTTTTGATTCTGATTTGGTTTGCGACGGATGAAGTTTTGTTAAATAAAAATAAAAAAACATTGTTAATATGCCTTAAATCGGATCGTATGTTATTGATGATTGCATGGCAACGAATCGAAGTTATTATTTTCATCTCCATCAATAAATGTTTTTTTTCTCTAAGACATCAATATCACTACAAGAAAACAAGAGGATTTCCGACGGAAATTCCGACGGACGTAATATCCGTCGGAAATATCCGTCGGACTTCTGACGGATTTCCAAAATTTACATTCCGTCAGAAATTTCCGACGGATTTCCGACGGATACGGTATCTGTATACGGTTACGGAATCCGTTGGAAATCCGTCATAAATCCGTCGGAAATACGTAACCGTATACCGGATATCTCAAATACGGATACGATATCCGTCGGAAATCCGTTGGAAATTTCCGACGGATTTACCCTAATTTTATCCCGTCTAAACACATCGTGATCATCGAAAAGGCTGGGGAATCCGTCGGAAATCCGTCAGAAATTTCCGACGGATTTTCGACGGAATATGTTCTAATTTTATACCGCTCAAAATCTTTTATTTGGTAAGAAAAAGAAGAAGAGGAGGAGGAGGAGGAGAAATTTGTCGGCGGAATTTTTTCTGCCAGAAAAATCTCCGGCGGAGAATTTTTTTTTAAAAAAAAAATTGTAAATCCGACGGATACGGTATCCGGTATACGGTTACGGATTTCTGTTATACCAAGATCCGTCGGAAATCCGTCATAAATTTCCGACGGATTTCCGACGAGATAGATCCGACAGTAGAAATCCGTCGGAAACACCCTTATTTCCGACGGCTTTGGCCGTCGGAAATCCCCCTGTTTTCTTGTAGTGTATGTGTGTTATCTTACATCCACAATCTGATTGGGTGGATGATACGAATAAAAATTAGAAATGACTCAACACAATCTGATTGGAAGGAAAACGTGTTTGGATAGTGATATGAAGACGGCTACAAATTTTTAAACTTAAGTTATCGGAAAATTAGACTACATATCAAGTAGGGACAATATATAGTTGGTCCACTTTGGCCGAATATTATAACTACAAGGGTCAAAAAGCATCCATGATTAAAATTAGCTTGGCCAGCAAGATAAGAAGACCTTTCAAAGAAACATATGTCCAAGAATATTCAACTATGAACTTTGTCCTTATCAATACATAAACCTCCTCATATCCTAAAAGCAAACCAAATCATCAGACATCGTATATACACTCACTCAAACAGTAAACACACGTTCTTTTAAAACTCCGATCATGTGTCTTTTCGCCTCCTTGTTTAATTGTTTTGCTCCAAAATCCGATACACGGATTAGCTCAACCGATGAGAGCAACTTGAAAGCTTTGTCCTTGAAGAAACAGGAAAGCAAATCCAAATCTTCGAGAGCTCCGATCATTGTGTCTTATTTTCCCGTAGGTTCGAATCTTTCGCGTTTATAAGAGAAGAGAAGATGAAATTTTGGGATGTTGACATTCTTTTGGTTTGTAATGTGAAGCCTTTCTTTTTGTTGTCCCTCTTTCTTTTGTTTGATTTATGTGTTAAATAATAGACCATTTAGATTGGTACCCGTATAAATATCACAAAAATAGAAATGAATTTTTGGCAACAGAGATATATGTTTTGTATTAGGCCAAAAGATTAATCTTTAAACACTTGTTTGACCCAAAAAAAAAAACCCTTGTTTATTTAGTGGTTTGTAATGGTATGGCACAATACACCGAGAATCAATTTTCAAAATTAATTGTATTTTCTTGCCACTAAAATGATCGTTATAATTAATCTCAAGATGTGATTGGTAAATGGTTAGTAGTACTATACAAAAAAGCGTCACACTCAATTTTTGTATATGCTTTTATTATCATGTTTATTTTCACAATTACACAATTCTATAACCGTCTACCACTCCCGTTTAGAACACATGTACCAGTGATTTTTATTGAGTATTAACAACTCAAAAGAAAATAAAAAATAAAAAATAAATTGTTTTTGGGTTTGATAGTCTCAGCCCACAGATACTTTTGAGATAGTATCATAATGACGTGGCAAACAGCTATTGGATCCATGTTTTGAATTTTGCATGAATTCGAAAAAAATATATTAAAAGATACTCACATAGAATCATTGCTACATGCTCTTGTAACTAAAACTTTTTTTTTTTTTTGGTCGGGCTTGTAACTAAAACTTTGTACGCTTAAACTCATCAAGCAGACTTAAAATAACTATCAGTGTTGTATATGTTTTATTTAACGGTCAAGATTCAAAGTACCAAATCTTCTTAATTATCCTACCTGGCAAATCTCGCCACGTCACGTAAACTTTGAATATATGTTTATTTTTTCACTATAAAATCTTCATATATCTGGAATTTCTTTAAATACGCAAAAAAAAAAAAAATCTCAAATCGCCTCTCTTCAATCAAAAACCCTAACGTTCTCACAGGTATACTCTCTCTCCCTCACCGACTCAACTCGACTGAGTCAAACTTCCGAGTCACCGATTCTCCTTCCGATTCCTCAACTTTTGGTTCCTTTGAATCGCAGATCTCGAGATATGAAAGGTGGTGAAACCAAATCGAGGAACACTGATGAACGGTAAAATCTGAATCCCATCAACACATTCGCGAATCTCAGATTCGATTTTTGATTTTTTTTTTGAAATTCGATTTCTCAGATTGAAAACCAGAGGTAAGAAAGCTGGGAAGAAAACTAAGGATCCAAACAAACCTAAGAGACCTGCAAGTGCTTTCTTCGTCTTCCTCGACGATTTCCGACGCGAGTTCAATTTAGCTAACCCTAACAACAAATCAGTCGGAACTGTAAGTATACGAATCTCAGATTTACACAATCCATGGAAATCGAATCTCTCTGTTTTACCATACGGATCTTAGTGTTTTTTTTGAAAATTTTGGAATCATGATTAGGTTGGTAAAGCTGCTGGTGCGAAATGGAAATCGATGAGTGATGAAGTAAGTTTTTTGGGATTTGTGTGTTGAAAACGTTTCGAATATTTTGTAGATCTGTGGTTAATTTTGATGTGTATTCCAATGAAACAGGAGAAAGCTCCTTATGTAGCTAAAGCAGAGAGCAAGAAGACTGAATATGTCAAGACTATGCAACAATACAACATGAAATTGGTATGTAAATTTGTCTTTTTTGTTCTTGTTGACCTATTAATTTTTGTTTTTTTACGAATGTTGTCAAATAATTTTTGTTTTAGGCTAATGGAACCAAAACAACTGGAGACGATGACTCTGACAAGTCCAAATCTGAAGTCAACGATGAGGAAGAAGGTGCAAGTGAAGAGGTTAGAAGATTCACCTATTGTTTTTGGGGTCTAAGTGTTGTTAGTGTAATACTAATTTGATCTTGGTTTTGTTCAGGAGGAAGATGATGATTAGAAGATGGATCAGTTGAAGATTTGTGTATGAAGTATTATCTTTTATGGTGTTATTTGTGTTGTTTTTAGCTAGTTTTAGGGAGAAGAAATAGTTAAGTTTGTTGCTATATTTTTCCCCCCTTTTTTATGTTTTAACTTGGGATTAATCAATCATTATGTACTTTTCAACTTTGGATTTAGCTTTGAGCTTCATTTCTAACTTTTTATGAGATGTTTTCATGTGTTTTCATTTTATCATCTTCTATATTTTGCTCTCTATGATATAGTGAAAATTTTGATTACAAATAGGATAAAAAGCTTTCACTGGTGTAGTATATAACTTTAAAGAAGCTATTTACAGTATTATTCAGCAAATATTGTCAAACAAAAGGAATGGTATTATTTTTCACAATCAAGACTTTTCTTCAAGAGAAGAAGCAGAGCTAAGATTTTGAGCTCTGTTTGTTAAACTCAACAGCACTTAGCAGTTCCTTTGCAGTAGAGGAGAAAGACTTTGCAGTATCTTCCATTTCCGTCGTCTTCAAGCTAATTCCCTACATAGAATACAACGGAATTTAAGCCTCGATATGAATCAATCGAAGATAAATGTAAAATCCGACAAGTACCTGTAACTTTTGTAGGTTGTCTTGAAGTTTGCTTTGAGCCATTTTTGCAGCTCCCATATCCTACAACCAAACAAACAGAAAGATGAAATCGACGAGCGGATTTACAAAAACTTGTAATAAGGCGAAAGCTTACATCGGACGAGGCAAATCCGTATTTCTTCTTGATCTGATCGACTGTGGTGCCGTTTTTCTCCTCATGTTTCTCTTCATTGGTTACAACACTCTTCTCACTCTTTATCTTCATTTGCTTCAGCTTACCTCTGAAGCTGCTAAACGTATTCGCCAGCTTCTGCTTACTAAGACCAGACAATATCCCTTGTTCTTTAGGCTGCTGCTCTTGTTGTTCTTGATGTTGATGATCATCATCAATGTCAATGTCATCTTCAAAACATCGAAAAAAATAAAATTCGGGAACATAAGCAAATACTCGATTATTCCGTCGAGAAAAGGAACTTACCTATGTCCAACTCTTCTTCATTATCAACTCTAATAACTGCATTGCACTCTCTACTACTTTCGACATTGTTGTTCCACGGGAAATTAGCCGTTAAAAAGATTTTCGACAGCTCCTCGACGGTTTCTTTAGTGCTTTCTGTTTCTGTATCAGCTGTCCGCTTCAGTTTACTCTTGAAAACAGAACCAAACATACCCTGTAACAAACAATATATATATATATATATACTACATGAATTAGTACTCATTTTGTTTATCACAAAAGGCTATAAAAATCAATGTTGTTTCACCTTCTTTTCCTTTGGAGATGATGTAATGATGCTTTCGTGACACACCGCGTTATCTTTCTTGTAAACTCGGCTCAAAGAATCCGCAAGCCTAAATGTGTCCTTTTGAGGTAAAACTGAGCTGACAATAAGTTCATCATCTCCATTTACCTGCAAAGAAGAAAAATGATTTATCTTTCCCTGCAAAGTGCTTACTATTTACTAATTTCGAAGATTACCATGACTAAATCTCCATCACAAGAAGCAGATATAGTAATCTCTGGTAATGAGTTTGGTTTTGGTGAAGTATATGTGAAACCTCTAATGGATATTTGTTTCAGTAAGGATAGCTCTGGTAAACACCTGAGACAAAAACATAAAAAGACTTAGTTTTTCGCTAACGAATATGGTAAATTCAAGAAAAGCTTATTTCTTTGTTTTCACCTAATCTCAACGGTTCCATCTGAGAAAACAAGCGTAAGACCAACACCAGAGGCTCCATAGAAAGTAGAAGCTGAGCAAATAGGTGAAGAACCAAACTTTTTCTTGTAAAGAATCTTCTTCACTCCTTGGACTACATGAGCCAACGAGTAGATATATATAGCTTTCTCCGAACAAAGCAAAACCGAAGGCTGCCTTATCGAAATATCTTCAACGATGCTCAAATCAGACGAATCTTGTTTTCCATCTGCAAATGAAGATCGTAAAATCATAATCATCTTGATTTTTGTCATTGTGAAATTAAAAAATAGAGAGATGGACCTACCTAGGATCTGCATGAACAGAGCCTTGAATGGTTTTTTAGGCTTAATCATGTTAGTTCCAATCATATTTCCTGAATCGCTATCGAGAGCAAAAACCGATGAGTCTCTCATAGCGACCACTAACACATTCTTCTCGAAGCCTTGCACATTACAACTATCAAATTGCAAGGAAATGATCCCTGGACAAATATCACTAGCGATGTGTTTTGTGTATAACACAGTTGCTTCCTCAATGTCAACCAAAGAAACCTGTAAGTAAAAAACCGGTATTATCGCATCAATCACTTCTACAAGAAAAGCGGAAGAAGACGTAGAAGCTTACATGTCCTTGATCTGATCCAATAGCGAGATGTTTCGAGTTTTGGCTTTTCTGAATACATGTTATTGAACCAGTAAGCTTTATGTACTTAACAGTTTGAACAATATGGTTATTCCCTTTCTTTGAGCTTCCTTGAAAAGGGATAAAACTGTTTTCTGTTAAGTATGGCTCAGGTTTGAACCTATAAAGGCGAACCTGCACCACGGTAATAAAACGAATATAAGACTATATTTCGGTGAAATTCTCTAATTCATTTTGAGTACGATGATTTTTACCGTTCCATTTTGATCACCGGAAACAAGAAGCCTTGAGTTACTATCATAATGCAAAGCTGTTAAAGCCGATGTTCCGCGTAAAGATAAATCTTGATCATTCTGCTAATAAACACACCGGTCAGAACTTTAAAGAACGGTATTAGCCAGTAAAAAAAAAGACTTTTTACCTGTTCTTTCAGGTTCAAGACATGAATGGGAAAAGGACAAGTCATGTCCCATACACCAATGGTTCCATCACTATGCCCTGTGATGTAAACATTCTTAACCTTTGTGAAACCAGGAAAGTGCACAGAACGGGAACCTTCCTTTGAAAGTGTCTGAGAAGGAAGAAACGGCGTAGCAGCAGCATCTTTCGCTAACTGAGCATAATCCTGAAACATTAAGAGAATCACAATCCCCAAAAAATGTTCATTTCAATACAAAAACTTGATGAAACAATCTCAAAATGTAGACTTACCTCGTCGGAGAGATTCAACAAATGCGAAGGATTTGTGAGGAATTTTCCTACTGTGATGCTACTAGAATCTGAAAATGGAAGCTTAACCAAAGTTTCCTTTGGTAGAGAAGGAGGTGACTTAGATTGAGACTGAATCAAATACTTCTCGATCATATAATCATCGTAAGCATACACATGTCCAGACTTTCCAAGAACAAACAGATAATCTTGTTTATTACCATCAGTAATAATCAACTCCATATCAGCACAAGGCTCAGAGACATGAAGTCCTAACTTAACCATCCGAGTTTCGGTTTGCTCATTAAGTAACACCACTTGCAATAAATTTGAGTTTGATCCGATGACGTAAACCCGGCTTGTTTTCCCTTCACCATAAACCCATTTCAAAGAAGTTATCGGTGTTTTCTCGGATTTGTAACCGAGGTTAAGCTTGCAAACCATAGCAGAGTTTTCGCCGTTTGAAGGAATGTTCCATATTATAATATCTCCATTACTATATCCAACTAAAACTCTACTTCCTGAAGGACAAACCCAACAAGCACAAGTCGCTTTCTTCCCCTCTTGCTTTACCGTTCCGTGTACTCCTGTTTTTAGAACCGGTTTGCTTTCTTTGATGTCCCATAACGTTATAAACCCGCTACTAAATACAAGTAGAA
Source organism: Draba incana (assembly GCA_963576765.1). NCBI lineage: Eukaryota > Viridiplantae > Streptophyta > Magnoliopsida > Brassicales > Brassicaceae > Draba > Draba incana. The sequence goes on along the minus strand of OY755210.1, from coordinate 32,522,248 downwards.
TCCTATTGCTTTCAGATGTTGGTTGTGGTAGAATACTCACAACTGAAGTATCATCAGAAGCTTCAACGGGAGATCCTACACAGCAAGAGGCGAGTCGGTCCATGTAAAATGCAAATTGAAGATATTTTTTTTGGTATATGGTTAAGTAATTACCATTTGAAGCTAGATAAGGTATAGTGTAATCCATTTGTATAATATGATTAGACTCTTGTTCGATCTTCAACACCGATACATTACCAGAAGAATCTCCAACGTAACTGCCAATCCGAGAATTTCGTTATCAAGAACTCAAGCAACAATGCAAAAGTTACTAACCAACACAAAGATTGAGAATTGAAAGCATACAAGTAAGGAGTATGTTGCATAACTCGTAAAGAAGTGATTTCGCTGTTGAAATCATGAACATGAGACAGAAACTTCTTCTCTAAGTCCCATACCTACATAAGTTTTGACATTTAGACCCAAAAAAAACTCAGATGCTAATACTACTTGAACAGAATCAAGAAATGTATTTACCTCAATCTGGTTCTTGGCATTCACATTGAGAAGAACTCCTTGATTCTGAACAAACTGGACAATTTAAACCAATAGAGGAAAAAGTTGGTATCATTGTAATAAAGAAACCAGAGAAAGAGATAATGAAGTGAACAACAAACATCAAGAAATTTGCTTGTGGATAGTTCTTCAGACGCTAATAAACACTGAGTCTGATCTTTCCCAAACAGTTTGATTCTACCATCCCTGAAAAATCAAGAAAGTCCAAATTTCTTTCAAGAAATTATGAAAATACACAACAAATGAAAAAAAAAAAAAGTTTGTTTCTTGTCACTCTTACTTGGTGGAAACTGCGAGAATCTTGTGAAATGGATCATAAGCAAACATGTGAGATCCTGTTGGGATTCCATAATGTAACACGACACGTGGCTCAACGTCATTAGCTCTCAGCCCTTCCGGCGAGCTTCCTCCAGGCTGCAAGCAACAATGTGAAGGAATTGTAAGTAAGAAATTTCTTGTTCTGTTCTAGCTAGAGCTAAACCGGTCGGTTTGATTGGACGTCACTAAACCCGGTTAGAATCTTAATGTTATTGGATAAGTACAAAAGTCAAAGGCTAATTGGGTGATGAGAAATATATATTGACTTAACCACAATTGGATACGAATTTAATGGAACTTTTTAAAATTTTAGGACACGAAATATAATTGGGTGATGAGAAATATAAATTGACAAACCAAAATTGGATACGAATTTAATGAAACTTTCAAAATTTAGGACACGAAATATACGTGTTTAACATAAGTCCTCTTACGTCATAAATTTTTATTTAAATCAAAATGGATTAAACATCTGGGCTAACCATGAACCGACACAGAGTCAGAGTCACATTCACAAGTAAACATGATCTGTGTAATTAATCCGAAAAATTGACTAATTTTAATTACCAAATCACACTCTTAAGTACTAAAAAAATAAAGACCCAGATGGAAAAAAATCAAATAATATTCAAAGTGCGAATGGATCTAACATCGATTTTTGTGATTTTCAGAATTTCGAAATCTGATTTTTTTTTTATTGGGAACAAACGAATCAACCAGAGAAAAAAGAACTTTTAAGCACTGAATCTGAAAAGCCCAAATCGAAGAAGAAGATGAACAGTTCGAGAAGAAGAAAAGAAAGAAAGAGGAATCGTATAATTGGGATTTGTACCTTCTTCGCTGCTTTCTCGACTAATTTCTTCACGAACATCTTAATACCGCGAAATAGATCGAACTGTGAAATAATATTCAAAATTTCCGATGCGATCAAATGGAAATAGACAAAGAGATCAAAACTCGAAATGTCTCAGAGAGTTTGGGGAGAGAGAGAGAGGAAGAAGTGAGTGTTGATGAGAAGTAACGGTTCTTTGTACGTTTTTTTCTTATAAACAGCCACCCCCAAAACAAAAATTAAATATTTAGAAAAATTATGGTAACATATTATTACTATTACCTGGGGTGTATTTAGATTAGTCAAACTGATGACCAAAACAAAAAGATTAGTCAAACTGTGTATTACAATTATTGATTACATTTCCAAAAATCATTGTTATTCAACTTTGTGTTATTTTTCAAAAAAATGATGGAGTACTTTTTTATATATATTTTTTTTTTGGTCGACAGGAGTACTTTTTTATATTTTCCTTGGTAACTTTGGAAGAATATTAAAGCATAATATCAAATAGTATTGGATTTTTTTTTTTTTGTTATATGGTGGGAATTATGGAACTTCGAACTATATAATATACGTTTACAGAATCAAACTTTTAGATATTCTGATTAAAAAAATATTTTATTTGTTCTAATGAAAAATCGTACATAAACCCACAAAGAAATCAACCATATTTGTTAGCACCAGATCACCACTACATTGGGACTTATAGTATAGTATAGAATCATGTCAAAGAGTTGTATGTCATATTATTAAACACAAAGCAAGAGATCCATACATACTAGCACGTTGGGATAATCATTTTGCTTTTGTCATCCTCAAGTTCTTCTTTTTTATATACATCTCTTGTATCCTTTGTTATGAAACAGTGACCTCCGTAGCATGCATTTTCATCTCTATATAACCGTCCAATTCCATATTTTGGCAGAAGTATCAAATTAAGAGAAACCATCGATCAGAACAAACTTTTGTTCAAAATTCAGAGTCTTAATCCAAAAACTAACGAAAACGGAAAGGAAAAAAAATAGAAAAGGAAATCAAACCAAAACAAACCTTACATTTTGATTGGAAATCATTCAAATTCACAATGCGTTTGCTAGAACACACTTAATTTAATTTGAACTAAAACTAAAAAGGAAAACACTACAATTTCAAAGTTGGTTCATATATATTTCTCAAACTGGAAACCAAGAAATACAAAAAAAAAAATCTCAAATTAAAGACAGGTATTATATAGAAACCAATTAATTACATTACATGAAAAAAACTATAAAAAAACATATATGTGAATGAATCTTTTCACAATTCATTCAAATAGCTTACAACATTAGACTATTTAAAAAACTTGAAAAACTACCAATTCAATAACATCGTCAAAAGTTTATCAAAAAACTATGGTAATCTTTTTTCAACTTTTTCATAACACTATGATAATCTTGACAAAACTATATGAAATTCTTGTATTATATAGACTTTGTATTTGTATAGTAGGAAAAAACCTTAACGTCGGATATTCAATATTGTTCAAAACATTATTACCACATAAAACTTTAATCCATGCGATCCTAAAGTACATGTAGGACAATGGTCCTTGTTAGGACTCATCCAACCAACACACACAAGACTTCGAGCTTTTGTGCATGTGTTTCTCTCTTAGAGTATAAAGTGTAGAGCCAAAGAAAGGGTCGTCAACGTGGCATCTAATCTCTTATATGGGCCCCTCTACCTGAATTTGGTGATCTGACTCTGTTACGTGCTAATACGTGGCATCATAAGAGGCGTCGGATCTTGTTTCGTTGGACGGTGAGAGATCACGATGGCTTTTTCTTTGAAAGCTCTGTCTTAGCACCGACCATATGTGGATAAATAAATGAAAATATTTGGAAACCATAATTTTATTTTTGTGATTATCATTTTCTAATGCGATTCTTAGCGTAATAGATTGGGTTTGTATATCAAAGAAACGATAAAAGAGTTGGACCCATACTCAATATTTCATTCATCGGATACGGCCTCTTTAACTTTTGTAAAGATTTTTTTTTTTTTTGGGTCGAAAAGATTTAAGTTATATTAATGGATTTCCACAACTTTATTGATCCACTTGGAATCAATTGTAAATTAGAAGAATGGAAGATATTGGAGAGGATAGGGGTGGGCAAATTACCCGAACTCGAAATCCGGACCCGGACCCGACCGAAAAAACCCGGTTCGGATCGGTCTTGGATGTGCTCAAATAACCGGTTGGTTGTCAATTGAAATCAGATTGGACTTTGGTTCGGGTCCGGTTTTATTCCATAACCGAAGTCAAAACCCGTAATAAATTTAGACTTATACACTCCTATACACTTTCCCTTTAACAACCCGAAACATTTTCCCTAAATCTTTTGAGTTTTCCTAAATCAGAACAAAGATCAGTGAGAATCGAGTGAATTTCGTTGAAATCTTCACAAATCTTCACACAATATCTATTAGAATTTCAATAATCCTTAGTCGATCAGAAAATATTTCCAAATCCCTACACAGAAATCCCTAAATCCCCAATATATATATATATATGATATCGATCTCAAACTTCAAATACCATATCGATTTCTCATCTTCTCCGCCGTCTGCAACTTCTAGAAACCAATCACAGGTTTGTCTTATGCTCTCTATGTTCATCAGTCATCAATATTGATTATCCAAGTTTTATAATTTCGAATATGAAATTGTTAAAGAGTTTAAATTGGTAGAGTTAGAGGTGATAAAGCATTAGCTAATGAAACATTATCAGGCTTAACATTAGAATTCTGCATCTCATGAAATAATTCCAAAGTTTCCTTGTTCAATCCCGCTTGAACGTAACCAGAGATTATCGTAGTCCATGGTATAGCGTTCTTCTTTTCTGGCATTTTCTTGAATAATGTTAATGCAATATCCATTTTTCTAGCTTTTGTGTAACTTTTGATCATAGAGTTCCACGAGACAGCGTCGGATTTGCTTTGTTTCATTTGGTTTGATCTTGACAAAGTTATGATTCGTATCATGTTTTGATTGGTATGTGTTTGTTCAAAGTTATGTAAATATATAGTGATAATGTTCATTTGCTTTGTTTCATTTGTCCTTATACTATATGTTGTTTATTATTTTCAGATGGGATCATCAGAAGAGAACATGAACAAAGAGAATACAAACTTGAACAAAGACAATGCAGAAAATAAGAGTCAGGAACAAGAGCAGCTCACTCCAGACAGTAGAGGAAAACGAAAAGGAACCGATGGAGGAAGTGGAGCTAGCTCTCAACCAAACAAAGCTAAGAGGGTCCTTCCTTCAAGGTCTGATGTGTGGTCACACTACACAAGAACAAAGGAGTCTCGTGACAGATGTGTGTGCCACTACTGCAACAATGATTTTTCATGCCTTGCAAGCTCAGGGACTACCAACCTGACCAATCATTTGAAAATCTGCAAGGAGTACAAGGCTTGGTTAGATGGTCAATCTAATAAGCAGCATGTATTGAATGAAGAAGGTAAACTCAAACTTGCAAAAGTTCCTGAGCCTATGTTCAGAGAAGCATCAAATGAGATGCAGTTTGCTAGGATGTGCTTGGATGATCTCTATGGAAAAGACTCCTTGGAAGCATTAACAATGGTTGAGTCTGTGACAACTCTTTTGCGTAGTTTGTTCTTTGAATACAGTGCTAATTACCAGACGGAGCATTCTGGTGAGAGTAGTTCTTCTCAGTCTACAACTCAGTCTTCTCAAAGTACTCAAGAGCAGCCAATGGAGAAAATGGATCTTGATGAGGAATATGGATATCAAATTGATCAGAGGTACAAAGAGCTCCTAAATGAAATAGAAGTGAAGGACTCAAAGGATGAGTTGGAAGCTTACTTGAAAGAAACAGTTGAGAATCCAGATGTGATGCTAGGAATAGAATATGATGTCTTGTCTTGGTGGAAGGTGAATAGCTCTAAGTATCCGGTGTTAGCAGAGATTTCTAAGGATGTTCTTGCTATGCAAGTGTCATCTGTTGCTTCTGAAAGTGCATTTAGCACTAGTGGTAGGATCTTGGATCCATATAGGAGTTGTCTAACTCACTATATGATTGAGGTGTTGATGTGCACGGATCAGTGGATGAAGCAAGACATTAGATATGAATCTAAAGCTGTTACCAATGCTCAAATGCTTTCTGAAATTGAGTCTTTGGATCAACTTGAGAGAGGTACTTTTCTTTACTAATTTATGTTAATTTGCAATCAATTTTTATACTTGAACAATCTGATAAATGCTTGTGTTAATTTGTGCAGAGTTTCAAGACCTCAACTTCATAGAAGAATCCTAAATGACTTTGTTCTTCTTACTAGTCTCAAATTCAAGGTAATCAAAATTCTCATTAGTATTGTGTAATTGTTTTGTTACACAGGCATTTCAATTTCTCATAGTATTATTCTCTATACTTTGCATACACAGGATTGAAGAGAAGATGGTTTCATTGAACTTATATGACTAGGAGAAGAAGATCGTGGAGAAGACGAACATGCTTATTGTTTCACTTTGAGTTTCAGTTTTTTTATTTCATTTCATTTGTTGGTTATTTTGACATTTCAATTCCAATAAAAGATATTCTGCTTCTATGGATTTATTACTGTTTTGTTTTTGCTTAAGTTAAGCTCAGTTAAGTTCAATTAGGTTACTTGATTCTACTAATTTCTTGAACTGCAAGTCTGCAAAAATGAAATTATTTTTTTGGTTTATATGGTTATAACCGATCCGAACCCGATCCGATCAAACTTTGGATCACTATTGGATCCCATATATAGTATTCAAAACTGATCCGAACCCAATATCAAATAACCGATTTCGAACCGAAAATGACAAAATACCCAAATGGTCTTCATGAGCCAATTTTCGAAAATCCGAAAATCTGAAATAACCGAACCGAAACCAAATGGTCAACCGAACGCCTACCCCTAGGAGAGGATATAAAGTTTAATTAACAAAATTCATCGATTGATCAAATTTTCTTGCAGCCGCCGATCAAATTTTTTAGATCCGTCTCTCTGGTAACCGGCGCTCCTCGTCGGTGCCGGAGAGACACCCCTTTCTCATGAATTACTTTATGCTTTAATCTTCTCTCCTCTCATCTCCTCTCCTCGATCATGAATATCTCTCGACGTTAAAGCTTCGTGTTGGGGAAGCGTTTCAGATCTTATCTCGTCGGAGCGGTGGTTCGTTCCGATCAAGGATTTGTGGCGACTCCGCTTCTTTATCAAGATCTTACCGGATCTCGACTCATTCTCAGCCACATCGGATTTCTTGGTGGCAGATCTCGGTTTACTTCGACGGTGGTCCTAGTTCGGGCTTGGGTTTCTAATGGTGTGAGATTTGAGTACATCGGTTGCATACGGCGGTGAGACTGTTTGGTCTTGGTGGGTAAATAAATTTAGGGATTTCGCGACGACTTCTGGCTTATCCAGCGACATCGGCAGTAGAGATCTTGGTGAAGTAGGGTGGCTCTTGACGACTTCATCGGCTTAGTCTATGTTTCTGCTTTTGTTGATCTTAGGCTCGATTGGGCTATGATGTTGGGTTCGTGTGACGGCCTTCACTAGCTTGGCGATGATGTTATTGGGCTTCAAGGACTGGCTCCGGTGTCATCAATGAGCAGATGGTGTGGCTTGCTCGAATCCTCACGGGTGTGGCAATTGGCTTTGTCGTCTGTGTTCTCCCCATCGGCGTTTGTGTCTTGGGCGGTGGTTTTGACAAATGTTAAGTTTGGTACGAGCTCCTTTGGTGACGACTAAGGTGTAGCTTCAGTGACGTTGGAAATTCAGAGCTCCTTGTCTAGTTGTTTGCGTACCGGTCTTCTCATAGGTTCAAACCATCGGTGTGGCTCCATAATCATCCTCTGATGCGTGTTTTCTTTCGGTTTCGTTCGACGATGCAAGAAATAGCGCTGAACAGTGGTAAGGTTTTGGCTCCACTTAACAACTTGGAAGAAACTTGATTTGGAATAGAGGCAGCGGGACTGTTTCGACGACTATTATGCAACTGTGGGAGTTGGTTCTTATAGTTTTGGCAGGCTCGAGAATGGCGGTAAGAGGCAGCTTCTCTAACTGCCCAAAGCTCCCATGCCGCTGGTTGTGTGGTGGCTCGTCGAAACAATTTTGTTATTGTGTTAGTTCTCGGAGAAGCTGTAGGCACTTCTATCCTCGAGGTTTTGAGGACGTGCCTCGGGTAGGAGTGACTCGCGGCAACAACGATGAGGACTCAAGTTCTTTTTGAACTGTGGCAATACACAATTGTCCGAGTTTAAGTATTCGGAATTGGTGTTTCTTCATCAAGGATCCTCCGTGCTTTGTTTTAGTTTGTGTCTACCTTGTCATTTATGTATGTTTGTTTCTTTGCCATTGTCTGTAGTTTTTGGTCTTTCTATCTTCTTAGTTATCTATGTATGCTGTAAAAAAATCATAAAAATGGTTCAATCTTAACATTTTACCAAAAAAAATAAAAATTCATCGATTGACTAACATGTCGAGAATTGAAGTTTTGAGAATCATCCCATAAAATAAAGTACCGACGCTTTTTATCCAAAAAAAAAAAAGTACCGACGCTTCAACGATCAAAATTTAGGTTTTTTACGATTGAAGTTGATTTTAGAACATAAACATACAAATCAAATTTCAGTAGATTATGGTCATTTCATAATATGAATAAGATAGGGACATGAAATATTAATTATCCCGATCTTTTTTTTTTAAAGATAATTATCTCGATCTTGATAAGATATGTCATATTTATTAATTGGTCACATGATCTTGATAAAATAGTATTCACTCTATTCCATAAAACATGATGTTTTAGCTTTTTAACTTGTTCCACAAAAGATGATGTAAGATGATGTTTTAGCTTTTTATTAGTTAATATTAATAAATCACAAATTTCAAAAAGTATTAAATGAAATTATTTGAATTTTATTAGTTCATAGTTATACAAAAAAGTGTATTTATATATACCGGGAAAATGACCAGAAACATGGCAACAAACCATTCCGACTAAACATGTCACAATAAGCATTTTAGATGAAAAAAATATAAATACTGTCCTCGAACATATCTTATAACTAGTTTTGGGCTGGGTCTGTAAGTCTGTTATGAGATATTAGTGGGCTAGACCTGGATGGGTCATTTTTACATGCTAAACCTATGATAGTGAACACGTCTCCAATAAATTATCAACTTTTACCAATTATACGATAAATAGAAACGAAGGTCATGTTTACAATTAAAACCAAAAAAAAAGGAGGAAGATGTCGTTACTTTGAGTTCAAGGTTAATTCAACCATTTTCATTTTCTTCTTAATCCTACTGAAGCTTTTTTTTCTTCTCTTTCTCTCAATTCTACTGACTACTGGTGCTTTTGATATAAAATTCTCCATATAATAATGATTAGCCATAGGGTTAAAAGAATTGGTATAGGAAAGGTTTGTCTAGAACAAATATTTGTAATATTCAGCGATAACAAAAGCGTAATTTCTTAGTAAGTGTTTGCATGATTTTATATTTTCAAGGTATTTTCAATTTTCACTACCAACGCCTTGATATAGCGAAATTAGTATGATGCTTTTCATCTCGCCGTACAATGATACATTATAATTATTTTCCGTTATCACTACAAGAAAACAAGGGGATTTCCGATGGATTTTTGACAGATCTTGGTATAAGGTATTTCCGTCGAAAATCCGAATTCCGACGGATTCCGTTACCGTGTCCTCCTCCTCCTCCTCCTCCTCCTCCTCCTCCTCCTCCTCCTCCTCCTCGTCTGTCGGAAATTACGACGGACGGATTCCCCCGCCTTTTCGATGATGACGATGTGATTGGGCGGGATAAAATTAAAGTAAATCCGTCGGAAATTTCTGACGGATACCGTAACGTTACGGTTAACCGTATACCGGATACCGTATACCATATACCGTATGACGGATTCCGTAACCGTATACCGGATTACCCGTATACGGATACCGTATCTGTCAGAAATCCATCGGAAATTTCTGACGGATTTCAGACGAAATGTAAAATTCGGACATCCGTATGAAGTCTGACGGATATTACGTCCGTCGGAAATTCCGTCGGAAATCCTTTTGTTTTCTTGTAGTGTATTAAGAAAAAAAAGTATAACAAAAAAATAAAATTGTAAAATAATCACACAAAAAAGGATAAAGAAGTAAGCAAAAAAATATGGGTAGAAAACTAGAGAAGCTATAGGTACACCAAACTCCAATATAAAGCAAGAATCCAAAGAAGCTTTGGCCAAAGAGAATCCAATGGGTTATATTGTTATATTTAAGCTCATCACTAAGTCATATATATGGACAAATTTATGTGAAATTAATTTCTTCGATTTCTATATTTATTATCATTTGGTCGACTAATAATTCTGATGTAAAATGTCTTCTCCTAGACATAAATTTTCGTTTGTGTGGCCTCTTATTCTCTATTATTTTCTGGATATAAGATTTGATTGATTCAACCTCACATTATTTACAGTCAATATTTTAAGCTATACATTATTTCTTATCAAAAATATCGTAAAAATAAACTACTATTTTTTTTTCTTTACTATAATTGAGTTGTTAACAATCTTCAAGTATTTAAAATGCTGAAATTTTGTGAAGATCAATCTTACATTGTATTACGCCCACGGGATACTCTCGTAATCAATGGGGGAAAAAGATAGATATATAAAAATACATGACTTTTTGTTGTTTATATAAATTATAAATAGTTTGGTCAATGTCAAAAAATAAAACAAATAATAAACAGTATAGTCTCGATATTTGACCTAGGGTCGCACATGCAAACCTCATTATTTTCTTCCATACGAGACAGTTTAAAAAGTTACCTTAAAGGAAAACACTGTCAAAAAAAAAAAATGATGACTAAATTAGATATAAACCATGATAACAATTCGTTTAACTTGTTATCATTGTGCATCAACACTTGAAATTTGTTTTGCTATGCAGGTTTAAATCAGAAATCAATTCGTTTTTGATGTATTTTGATAACCAAGAAATCAATTTATTTCATTAATCTATTTTTGTTTGACTAGTTAAAATGGGGTAATGTTTTAATCTATTTAGTGGACTACTTAATAGTAATACATACTCACTAGGGTGGGCATTCGGATATTTGGTCGGATTCGGTACGGATTTTTTGGATTTTTGGATTTTCGGTTTAGAGCTTACTAATACCATTCAGATATATTTGTATATTCGGTCGGATCCGGGTCGGATCCTTTCGGATTCGGATCGGATCTACTATTAAATCTAAGATCCAAAACTCATCCAAAATCCGAACGGATTCGGTTAGGATCGGTTCGGATCCGGTTTTATCCGAATCCAAACAAAAGTATTGAAACTTTAATGACATTAAAATAAAATCTAAATATAATAAAAAGCATAAATTCAAATATAAGACCAAATAGATAAAAAAGAAGTCTTATTAAATAAATAAGGTTCATACTTCAAATGTGATAAACGTAAAAACTGAAACTGAAAAACAATGTGAAAGAAAAATAACATAAGTAGAAGTAGAACAAAAACTGAAATGTGAAAACAAGAAAGCATTTTATTCCTTGAACCATCTTATAACAGAAAGCATCTTATTCTCTTAGTTCCTGTAAAATCAAAGTAAATGATTTAGACTACAAACTGAAATGATTTATGTTCCAAAAACTAGAAAAGGTGGCTTGTTACCTTATAAGAGGTTCAAAGTGATTTAGGATTACTCCGTAACTGTCATGTCTTCAAACTCTGTAATTTCATACAAGAAGATAACAAAGTGGTAAGCTTACACAATTAATGGCAGGTAACATAATGTATAAGTGAAGAAACATACCTCTTTCAAGTTGATCCAAACTTTCAATCTCTGCAAGCATCTGAGCATTTGTAAGCACCTTAGATTCATATTTGATGTCTTGTTTCATCCATTGGTCGGTACACATCAACACCTCAATCATATAGTGAGTTAGACAACTCCTATATGGATCCAAGATCCTACCACTAGTGCTAAATGCACTTTCAGATACAACAGAGGACACTTGCATTGCAAATACATCCTTAGCAATCTCTGCTAACATTGGATACTTGGTGCTATTAACTTTCCACCAAGACAGAACATCAAACTCTATTCCTTGCATCACATCTGGATTTGCAATAGTTTCTTTCAAATATGATTCCAACTCATCCTTTGAGTCCTTTACTCCTAACTGATTTAGCATTTCCTTGTATCTCAAATCAACCCTCTGATATCCAAAGTCATCATCTACTAAATCCATTTTTTCCATTGACTGATCTTGAGAAGGCTGAAATGATTGAGTAGAAGACTGAGAACTACTCGCACCATTGGATTCATTTCCATATCTGCCACTGTACTCAATGAACATGATGCGCAGTAGAGTAGTCATTGATTCATGCATTGTTTTAGATTCTATGGAGTCCTTTCCATATAAATCATCAAAACACATCTTAGCAAATTGCATCTTTCTCCTTGGATCAAATACAGTAGCTACAATCAGCATCTTGTTGATATTCTTCAGACCATAATACTTATCAAATTTCTTGAGCATCTCAGTCGCCTTAGACATCAATTCATAATCAGTACTATGAGTTAATGTTACTAGATTTGTGGCTATGTTTACGATCTCTCCATAACACTTGTAGGAATACAGAGAGGTAGAGGCTGAGACTACCAGCGTTGAGTTGTAAAAGATGATAAGGAACTTGGACAACCCGTCTACAGCTTTCCAATCCAAATTTTGAGGGGGTCCAACCCTTTTTGCTCCATTATTAGTCTCTAAAAAGAACTCATTATACAACTTATCTTCTGCTTCCATCTTGTTGAATGCTACTCTAAATTTAAGTGCCCTAGTCAACATCAGATATGTCGAGTTCCACCTTGTTTTAACATCTAATGGCAAGCTACCCCTAGTGATCTTCCTTGAATCTAACTTAAGCTCAAATGACTTTAGCCTATTGATAGAAGATCTAACATATGAGACAACATTACGAATGGCAGTCACATTAGGACCTACTTCAGCCAATCCATCCCTCACAATCAAGTTAAAGATGTGGGCACTGCATCTCATATGCATAAACGCTCCATCTAAGACTAAAGAATCCTGAGATAACAATTCGAAATGACTCTGAAACTTACTTAGAGCATTAGTATTAGTTGTAGCATTATCCATGGTTATACAGAACACTTTCCTTATTCCCCAATCAGCTAAACAATCTATAAGAACATCTGAGATGGTCTTACCTTTATGGTCAGTGATGTACTTAAACCCTATGATCAGTTTTTTCAATCTCCATGATTCATCAACATAATGAGCAGTGATGACCATGTAACTTGCACCTGTTAATATTAACATTAACAAACAACATTAGATAACTAAAGAATTATAAGTAATCACAAAGAAAAATAAGATATGAACACGATGAGCTGTTGTTTCAGCCTGCCAAATATCTGTCGTCAACGAAACTCTCTGCTTGTTAGCAGAGAACCAAGCCTTCAGAGCTTCCTTCCTCTGCACAAACACTGTGACAATGTCTCGTGATGCTGTTCTTCTTGAGTGAGGCTTATACAGGTTCACCTAAATGTTATACAAGAAGATAAAGGTAAAAAATATTACAAGAGACATAATTATGAATTATAAGTAAAGATATATAGAGCTAAAGGTAACCTTGTTGCAGAAATGTTTCCAAGCTACACTTTCAATGAAAGCCATTGGTAATTGTCCTAGCACAAGCATCTCATTTGATGCTTCTCTAAAGATAGACTCAAAAACTTTTGCAACTTTGAGACTTCCTTCTTCACTTATAATAGGTTGAGCATCAACTTGACTATCTAACCAAGCTTGGTGTTCTTTGCACTTTTTCAGATGATTTGCTAGGTTTGTAGTCCCCGAGCTGGAAAAACATGAGAACTCCTTTTTGCAGTAGTGACATACACATTTATCACGATTCTCTTTTGTTCTTGTGAAATGGACCCATACATCTGATCTTGACGGAAGTATCCTCTTAGATTTTGGTTGAGAGGTAGCTCCAGTAGGTGTTTCTTTCCGTTTTCCATTACTGCCCTGATTGACATGGTCTTTTTGCTCCTTCTCGATTTCTTTACCTTTGCCTTTGTCTATGGATCCCATCTGGAAAAAAAATACATAAAAAGAAAGCATAAGAATACAAACTCCAATAACATAATAAAAAGAAACAATGAACAAGTAAGACTAAGAGTGTAATAGTTCATTCAACAAACTAAGATGTATAACAGAACAAATAGAATACTAATTACTTATTTAATATACTTAAATGAATAACAAAATCATGTTTAGTTTCGTGAAATAAGAATTAAATTTGTGGTGTTTGAAACACAACTTCACAAGTTATCTCAAGCAAACAAACTTCATGTGTGAGACAAATAAAGTTCTAAGTCTTGAACAAGAACAAGCAACAAGTAGACAAGAAACTCTCTGCTAATCCATTATCAATTAGACTCAAACTCAAACTCAAAGTCTTTGCTAATTATTATTATGAAACTCAAACTCAATCTATTATCATTTCCAATCATTATAAATACTCAAAATCAAATCCAATATGAATCGAACCAAACAAGAACTAAGAACAAACCTGTGATCGATTTGTTGAAGTTTCAGACGGAGGAGACGAAGGGGAAGATGAGAAACGAGCTTGAATCCTTCCATGAATGATTGGTTATATATATATATATATATAACCTGTGGGGATTTAGAGATTCCTTTAGGTATAGCCGCTGACATCGGATCCGATAAGGAAGGAGAATAATTCACAATGATCCGATAAGGAAGTGGGAGAATCATAGCAAAATCTCAGCGATATTTTCATCACCGATAAAGGTAAGCTAGATCTGGAATTTACTTTACTTACATAGATAGAGATGGGTAGATATAAATTGTATGTATAAAATTGGTTTTGTTCGGTTATTGTTTCGGTTTTCGGATATATCCGAAACCAAACCGAAGTCCATACTAAATCAAAATGAAAACCATTCGGTTATATAACAATAATCAATATAGATCCAAACCACTCAATTTCGGTCGGGTTCGGTTTCGGATTTCGGATCCGGTTAATTTGCCCACCCCTAGTACTCACTCTAAATTTAGTCGATGGAAAACACTGTAGAAAAGATAAGTGAAATTTACTCTCACTAGTATGAATCTTTAGTGTAATTACTACGTTAGTATGGTTTTACTAACTTAGTATCAAGGATGTCCAAAAGTACTATATTACCCTTTTACTAAGTTAGTATTAAGTAAAATGAAATAGATATAAAATCAATTTAAATTTAAACAAGATTTTCATATATTACTAATAATGAAAACAAAATCTTTTCTTTTAATTATGGATAATTTCCAAAACCACTACCCTAATTTTATGGATGGTTTATGATTACAAATTTCAAAAAATATCTTTCGTATCTTTTTTAAAATAATAACCAATGATATTCACATTTAATTTTGGTTTTTTTCAAAAAAAAAAACAACATTTCAATGTCACTTTTTAATCAACATAAAAAACATTAAAATTTTTTTTACATAAAACTAATTAGGTCGAACTCAATTTTAAAATTTTTTAAACATATTTCCGAAATTTATTTTCGTTTTTTTAAAACAAACTTTCATATTTATTTTTTTCGGACTTTAAAAACAAATCTGCGAAAAAAAAGTGCATTTCTTTCTTGCCACATCATCACATCTGAAAAAATTCGTACAATTCCAATTAAATCTGTAACACATCAAATAAATCTGTTACACTACAATACTGTTTTAGTAATTTTTTCACCACCTTTTGCAGTGTTGCAGAGTTAAATAAATCTTGAACACAAACAAATAATCCGCGACACTACAATTTAAATCTGCAAATTAAATCCGCAAATTATGAAAAACCTGCAAATTCATGTAAAAATCTTCGACACATGAAAATAAATCTTGTATTTAAATCTACAAAAAAAAAAATCTGCAAAAAAATTCCGCAAAAAAATAAATCTATAACACTATAAACAAATCTGTTACATTACATACTAGATTTGTAATTTTTAAAACTCGTTTTCTTTTGTTGCTGAGTTTTTAAAAATCCGCAACAAACCAATAAATCTACGACAAGTAAAATTAAATCTGTAAGAAAAAATCCGTAATCAATTAAATCTGCAAAAACAAATCCGAAAAAAAAAAATCTCAGATTTTTTAATAATAATTTGTAGATTTATTTTGTTGGGAAGGTGGCATTTTCGTTAATATGATTTTTCCTGTAAAATGAAATAAGGGTATTGTAGGCAAGAAAAAACTCATTCAAAGGGTCAAAAAATTAATACTACTCTAGTAATTTTAGTATTTTTTCATCCTAGATAAGTAATCCTCCCAAAAGATAAAGTGAATTATATTAGCCTATTGCCATCAGTGTCGTTTATTAGTCAAGATTTTAAAACGATTCTTAACAAACATACTTTTAAAATTATATATGACTTAGTGTATAATAGGTTGGAGACCTTTAATTAGGTTTATAACATGTCCTAATTGGAAATTAGGTATCTAACATTCATTAAAGAAAATATAACTAGAATACCCTTAATGAGCTATTTAATAAAAATTAGTTAAAATTTCTAAAAATATTCTCTAAATAGAATAAATAAAAAATCTCTAAAAATATTTCCTTAATTGCTTCTACTATTAATCTCTGCAAAAAGTAGATCTATATTTTGCACAAGACTTACGAAAAGAAGAAGTGAGAATATGACCCCAAAAAAAAAAAAATGTAATAGTTGACTATTTAATAACATAGTTAACTATTTGATTAATAACCTAGTTAACCACATAACATAGTTAACTACATCACATAGTTGACTATTTTTTTAGAAGTTATCATCTTAGAACATAGTCAACTACTAGAACTATAGTTAACTATTTCATTGAACTACCAATTCAGTCCATTTAATAATATAGTTAACTACATCACATTAACTATCTAAAAACACATATAGTTAACTATTTTCGGAAAAATAGTTATCAATTTAAAACATAGTTAACTAATTTTCACAAAATATAGTTAACTATTATAGTGAAACAACACACATAATAAACTATTATCAAAAACATAATCACATATACTGATTTTTTATTCGAGCATAGTTAACTATATCGAAAGTGCGCACTCAATTCGATCAAGAGATGAATGACGATGGAAAGTTTAATAGAAGGAAAAAAAATATCATTTTAGTCTACGATTGGAGATTTAGATTTATGACGACGACAAAGTAACCAATATAATAAAGAAATAAGAGAAGTATAAGAAGAGAAGGAGATAGGAATAGAAAAAAAAAAAAAAAAAAAGGAAGAAGAAAAGTAGTCGGCGCAGAGAAGAGGAGGAGGGAAGAAAAAGAAGAAAATATTAAAAGAGTTATGATTAATAACTAGGGTTTTATTTGTTTTTTTTTAAAAAGGGTAAAATTAGAAATCTAGGTAGGCTAAATGTTAGTTACCTAAATATAGTTTAGGATATGTTATATACTTAATTTTTGGTGTAAAGAGTATTATACATGCTAATTACCCATTATTTTATGTATATCACTCTTTTAGTTATGGTTATTGGTCAAGTAATCCAACCATCTTCTAGTGCGAATCATGTGGATTATCAGTCGTATCTATTAACTTGGTTTCGGTACATTCAATTCTACCTTCCTTCATGGTTACTTATATCAAATATTTGATATACATGTGGTACTAAAATCTAATGTAATTTCGAACTGTTATAAAAAGAGTGATTATTCATCATCAACTCACATTAAGCATAGCTCATAAGTTGACAAGTGTCACTCACAAGCTTTTGCCACAAGCTTTGCCACTAATCAAGTGATTAATGCATCTAAGTGTTTGTCCAAGTGTTATTAGCTCATGTAATATCTACTACTATATATAGGTGAGAAAAATCAAATGTATGATACATAAGTTGAGAGATGAATAAGAAATAATAATCTCCTTTCTCTCTTGATTACTATAGTTCATATCTCTTGCCTCTTATTATTTTAATCTTTGGTCCTTTAGTTTACTCAAATATATAATTGCTTTGGGTAATTATTCACAACACGTTATCAGCTCGATCGTCTATATCCGTTGAGCCGTCAAAATATCGTAAGCACGATCGCCTCTTAATCCAAGTCATTTTTAATCCGTTGTGATTATACGTAAGGGAGGTAACATCTAAACTTGTCTTTGTTTTAGATTTTAATATATGTTGAGTTTATTTAAAATCATAACTATAGTATATATGGAGTGGTAGGTTATACCTCCTCCTTAATTTAATGGTAGGCTTTGCCTCTTTATATATATATATATATATATATATATATATATATATATATATATATATATATATATATATATATATATATATATACATATATGCATCTAGTTTATCATATTTAATTATGTTATTATTATGCTTGCATATTTATTTGAAAAGTAAACTATATGATCAATTAATTTTAAAAATTAGTAGTTTGAATTAATCAAATATATGGTGATCATATAAAAATTTGGAACCATCGATCAGTCAAAAACGACATCGAATGAATTAAAGGCTAATATCATAATGTATTTCCGTCATCACCTATAAAATGGTTGAAGAGACGTTTAACCATTAATTCGTCCATATAGATTAGCTCCATTACCAAAAGTGAATGTGGTAGCATCTAGTAATAATAATTGGACAAGGATCCGGACACGGTAAAGACCGTAGTCGCGGTTATAAATAAGGTGATGGACGAAGACGTGAAAAGAGAATCTCAGTTTAATTTTAACGAAAAGAAAACCAATGAAATTGGTTGCGTTGTGAAAATGAAAAATGAAATCATTTGTTACTAATGTGGCATGAAAGAAAAATGGGTACGTAGATGTCGTACGCCAAAATTTCAGCCCATAGTATCAAGAACCACCTAAGGAAAAATAAAAATGTTGAATTTAGTTCATCTTGGATGAATATGAACTTTCCTTTAATGGCCTAAGTGATATGTCTCATCTCGATGTCGTAATCCTTGTTGATCTAGTAGAATCAAAAGGAAATAAAAAGACCATGATCGATGGGGCATTATAAGTAATAAGAATTTTTGGTATTGCATTTAATGTTTAATATTATATGGATGGTTATGCCTCCCAAATTGTTTTGTTTAATTTATGTTAATTTGAATTTAGAATTCAAAAGAAAATAAATTCTTATGAGAATTTATTAAGCACATGTCAATATGATATTAGACAGTGCAAACGCTCTAGAAGAGCGAAATGCTACAAAAGAGCATATAGTTAAGACATGCTTGTATGTAATCGTACATACAGAAAATAAAGATGGCATAGTTAATAAACCTGAAGTTTATTAACTCGTTTAAAATATGTTTGGTAGTAAACCAAAATTTATGACCGCCATGCCATCCGGTCAAACAATGATATTAAGGATCATTGAAAATTTATGTGAAAACAAGAAGTTTATTTCACGTAGCATGTCTTATGAAAAATTAAGGCCATCATTAGAGATAAATCGATGAGTCGCCGTTTTGGGTAAATAAAACCCATTTGATATGGTGGTTGAATTCTTTAATCTCCAAAATTACACTCTGAGTATAACCATTCTAAAAGGGAGATTCAGTTTAGATAAATGGGCCAGAAGATCCATTATCTTAAGAGGGTGTATTATGAATCCCAGAATAAATGTTTAAAGGATCTGGAATAAAAAGCATGATCCAAGATGGAAATGCCGATCCTAAAATGGGATTTAATGCGAGATGGATGGACAAAGAATGTCACCATCTCGAGGGGGAGAGTGAAAGAATCCCACATTGATAAGTAAGTTGGTAATTTTTGTGAGTTTACATCCCAAATATGATAATCTTGGTAAATTAACATCCTAAAGTTTATTACTTACTATATGTAGAGGTAAAGTAGAACATAAATGAGGTTATGTTCATACTGAAAATGAGAAAAACGGATGACCATTAATGGTGAAATTTAATCTCTATGATTTGGTATAGAATATGCAGTAATGCATGTAGTATATTAAGCCATCAAGAAGGATGTGCTTATTGTATGATTTGCACTCATTTTGATGAGAATTTTCCGTGGGAAAATATTGAGTAGTTGGTATCCTTGAACAAGTTAATGTGAACCTGAAGTTCAAAAGTTCGAAGGATCGCTACTATCTTGCAAATCAAAAGCTGATGGATGAGATTTTAAAGAAAAGAATTATCATAGATCCTCATATTTATAAACTTTAAAGTTTAAAGGATAATTCTAATAGAAAAGAAAAAATCTTATATCCCAACTGAAATGCTCCAAAAAGAATAGATGTCTCGGAAGGAGAATCTATTAAGTCTATAGAACGTAAAAGACGTGATAGACTACTTTGGTTCCAAAATAAAGAAAATCCTCGAAAAGAAATTGGAGCAAATAAAAAGGAGGATTAAACTCTTAAAGAGAGTAAAGAGACGTGGTTAATAATGAAATCAGGTACATGAAAGAAATCATTGAGAATGATTTAGAGATCTCGATTAACCATGTAAAAAGAGGGAACCAAAGAGAAAATGTATGTCGACACATTAATAATAAAGCGCGTGAAATTATTAATGAGGATCATAACTCCGCTCTGAGGATGAGCGTAGAGAGAAAAGTATTGGCCAATACGTTAAAAGAGGCAATCAAGTCTTTGTTACTCGTTTGAAGAACGAGAGATGTTTGGACCAGTAGTCTGAACATCAAGAAGATTTGTCCATAAAGAGGAATGGACAAAATAACTTGGATTGTGCTTAATATTTATAATCCTAGAAGGATTAATGATATCATTATTATGTTCCCGGGAACTCTATGCGATTGAAACTCCTAAAGAGTTATCGCAATTAGTATAATAATTTGGAATTGAAAACCTTGGAAGGAAAACAATCTCCTCAGGTATTCCAAAATTGAACACGTAATGAGAAATGTCTAAAAGACATAAGTGAAAAGGGTCTAGATGAACCCGATATAGAGAAACGTCCAGACGACGTAAAAGAATAATAAATATTGAGATAACTATCAACTACGCCCAAAGTGGAAAATTATGGGGTAGAAATGATAATGATATGCGTGGATGTACTCTTTTTCTCCTATCATGGTTTTTGTCCCATTGGGTTTTTCCATGAAAAGATTTTTAATGAGGCAGCATAGAACACGCAAAAACTTCCAAGAGAATGGAGTATATTATCGGAATGCATCTCGTGATGATGATGTTTCCAGGGGGAGAAATATGATGATGAGCGTGGTTGTACTATTTTCCCCTTATCATGGTTTTAGTCCCACTGGGTTTTCCATGACGAGGTTTTTAACGAGACAACTAAGAACACGCCAAAGATAGACATCTAAGAGGAATGTTATAATCTCAATAAGAAAGCTCTATCAATATTCCAAGCGCTTTGTCATATATTGATGAAACCAAGATGAGCGAAGAGAATGATCAAAGTGAATCGCCCTATGGAGTCTATGAAGAAACAAGACTTATTTGAGGGGAAGATTGCATATACGAAAGTTATGAAGAGGGAGAGACTGCACTCTTTTCCTTACCATGAGTTTTTCCCACTGGGTTTTCTATGGAAGGTTTTTAACGAAGCAGTCTAACACAGGACATATCAAAGATGATGAATACTCGAGGGGGAGTGTTATAAAAAGAGTGATTATTCATCATCAACTCACACTAAGCATAGCTCATAAGTTGACAAGTGTCACTCACAAGCTTTTGCCACAAGCTTTGCCACTAATCAAGTGATTAATGCATCTAAGTGTTTGTCCAAGTGTCATTAGCTCATGTAATATCTACTACTATATATAGGTGAGAAAAATCAAATGTATGATACACAAGTTGAGAGATGAATAAGAAATAATAATCTCCTTTCTCTCTTGATTACTATAGTTCATATCTCTTGCCTCTTATTATGATAATCTTTGGTCCTTTAGTTTACTCAAATATATAATTACTTTGGGTAATTATTCACAACACGAACAATGTTTTAAGTCTTTCATTTTGCCGTAATTTGGAAATGATATCCATTTTGGGAAGATAAATAAATGAAAATATTTCTAGGAAAAAAAAAATGCAAAGCATTAGCTTGAATAAACTTATGAAGTAAGTTCATCTTATGATTTTTACAAAATTTAACTAATTTTTCTTGTTAATGTAAATAGGTCACGCAATATGTAATTAAGTAGAAGAGTAAATAATTAAACGTTCCGACAAATAATACATCCCCGAATACGACACAGCATGAGCCATGACAACATCTTATTTTAAACAAAAAAGATAACCATTCTTGCGTTTTTTTTGTTTTGTTTTGTTTGTAATTAGTCACTCAGGTTAGATTTATTAAAATCTAAGTGTCCGTGGAACATGGGCGGCGAACACCGACCATTTACAAAATTGTAGTGGTAGATGACACGTGGAAACTATTGCTCCTTAGTCCTTAACTTAAGTCCTCACTGACCAACCATTTTTTTTTTGGATTTTAATTTATAATTTATTTTTCTTAATTTTGAATTAGATGATAGGGATTGCAAAAGAATATCATCAGGAATGTACCAGAAAAGTTGAGAAAAAATATCATCAGGAATGTACCAGAAAAGTTAGATCGCAACCTTAATTTATCAATCAACGGAATGTCAGTTAATTGGTCAGGGAAAAAGGTAATTAAAAGTGTTTTTTTTTTTTTTGCCATAAAAGTGTTGTTTATTTGGTCACAAAGTGTTCTTTATCACCTACTATAAAATTATAATATGAATTTGACTGCTGACCAATAAAGACCGAAAAGAATTGGACTATAAGCAAAATGAAAAAACACTGAAAAGCAGCTCTTCAAAACTTGACTATTATAAATTTGTATGCTATATGAATATTAGAAGTAACGGTATAGTTGAAAGATCAACACCATAAAAAAAGAGCGAGCATATTCTATGAAGAATGAATATAATATAATAAGGCTAGGAGATTATTTGATGGTTGGCGAGTACTGAAAAAATTAATTAATTTTTCCATTTCAAGTTACTTTTTTGTCGATTGAGATCTTGAAACTTTTGAGGGTTTTCTGACCATAATCTTTTATATAATGTTTAAATTAGTCTAGAAATTTGAGAAAATATATTCATATTAAACAAAAACAATCCTAAAACATCTTATATTTAGGAACAAATGAAGTAAAACATAACGGGATGAGTTCATATATAACTATAATTCTACTTTTTGCGTTATTATATGTCTTCGTATTCATCACATTCACTACTATTACATCCCATATTTTTCTTAAATATTACCAACCAAATGAAAATTAATGGAATATATTTCATTGAAGACAAACAATCATATTTAACATATGAATACCAAATCCTCTCTAACGGTAAATTACTTCTATAAATAAAATAACAACGGCTAGTTTTAACTATAAATCAAATAAACATCTAACTAAGGTGATGTAAATATTCAGAAATGGAAATAGCCGTTAACTATAATTATCGTATTAAACGAACATATGAAATCTCTTACATAACGGTCAAAACGTAAAAAATGGAAACTCACTCATGTTGGTTTAAATTTATTTTAATCATTGTTGTAAACAATTATTTCGTCTTCTTCTTTGCACACTACTAAACATTTTTTACGTTATATTACATATTCATCACATCACCAAATCCTATTACATATCATACAATGAATCACCAAATCCTCTCCAACAGTAAATTAATTCCATAAATAAAATAACAACGGTTAGTTTTAACTATAGATCAAATTAACATCTAACTAAGGTAATGTAAATATTCACTTATAGAAATAGCTGTTTAACTATAAGTTATCGTATTTAACAACATTTCAAAATATTTTTTCAAATTAACGGTAAAAAGTAAAATAGAAACTAGAAAAAGAACCATTGGTTTTAAAACTTATATTTATAATCATTGTGAAAAATCATTTTCGTCAATTTTGTTGTGTCTAAAAAATCTGACAAATTGAGATGATGGAATGGGATAATCAGCAAGAACAACCGTTTTTAATAATTTAATTTGTGAAGTATCATTTTTGTCTTCTTAAGAAGTTCTTTGCACTACTAAAAACATATTTTAATTCATCTTTTTTTTTGTTTTTTTTTTCTTCATTTACCTTTACTTCTACTCTTAAAAAAGCATTGACTGTATAATCGGACAAGACTTGAAGACTTAAATTGGACAAAGAAAATAGTTGGATATTATTTAGACATTTATAATGTTGGGGTATCTAATACTTATCAAAATTTAGTTGGCATATTTTATAAAATTATTCTAAAATAACACCAGCTATATTTAACTATAAATCAAATAAATATCTAACTATAGTAATGTAAAAACTTGATTATGGAAATAGCCGTTTGACTATAAGTACCATATCAAACAATATTTCGAGAATTTTTGAAATTAACGGCTAAAATTTTTAATATGGAAAGTTACCGTTGGTTTAAAACTTTTACTTCAATCATTTTTGTCTTCTTACAAAATTCTTTGCCACTCTTAAATTAATTTTTTTTCTTTGGATCTTTTCTGCCTTTACCATTCGGATTTCGGTTCGTTAATTCGGTTATCGGGTTTTCGGTTTTAGGAATATCATACCCATTCGGGTATTTTAAAATTTCTGTTCGGTTTCGGTTCGGTTAGTGCCGGTTTCGGATTCGGTTTCGGTTATCCGAGATACTCATAATTACGTAAAATTTTCCCAATTTTGGTTCGATTTAATTATTTTTAACTCGAGTTATCCGAAAATGATAAAAAGAAATTGAAATTTTCAAATAATATACCTAACTAAATTGATTATTTTTAGCCAAATATACCTATACTTTTCGAGTTGACCAAAAATAACTAAAAAACTATAAAATTTTGCCTAAAGTATATAAACATATCCTATCTTATATCTAGATATATGTAGGTTAATTTTATGTTTCGGGTATTTCGGTTACCCGTTTAATTTTCGGTTCGGTTCGGGTTCGGGTTCGGTTTTTCGGTTTTAGATATTTAGAACCCATTCGGTTATTTTATAAAATTGGGTTCGGTTCGGTTCGGATAATTTCGGATCGGGTTCGGTTTTTCGGTTTCGGATTTTTTGCCCACCCCTAACCTTTACCACTTCCGAAAAAGCGCTTCCTCTGTTTCGTTGTTTCACACAGAGAGAGAGAGAGAAAAAAAAAGACCAAGACAAATTTCTGTCTGAAATTCTGACAATTGAGATGATGGAATGGGATAATCAGCAACAACCCAATAATCATCAATCTTCAAATCTTCATGGGATCGACGTTAATGGCGGTTCCGGTACCGGAGGAGGAATGTACGTGAAGGTCATGACCGATGAACAGTATGAAACTTTGAGGAAACAGATTGCTATTTACGCCACCATTTGTGAGAGACTCGTTGAGATGCATAAAACTCTCACTGCTCAACAAGATCTTGCAGGTTTCTCACTTCTTCTTCCTTTTTATTTTCTTTCTCTGTTCACATATAGAAGTAAAAGGATGATTTTTTGTTGGAATTTTGCAAAATTTTTGGTTGATTAGTTATTCTTCTTCATTTTGGTGAATGGGTAATTGAAAAGTCTCTTCCTTTTTTATCATTTATTGGCGTAATTTCCGGTTTAAATCTGATGCAAAGATGGAATTTTGAGTTGAGAGAAGGGGAAAAATAATAGTCTTAGCTTAGGTTCTTGAGGAATTTTAGAATCGGATTAAGAATTCGCCTTGAAATCCTCCAATTGAGCTTGAATTTCCCCTCAACAAGATGTTTTTTTTTTTGCTTGATGCTTCTTCTTTGAGAGTGAAAGTTTCAATTTCTTACTTAGCTCAAGTTCAATTTTCTACTTGGTGCTTGTTATTGACCAAAGAATAAAAAAGTTTCAGTTTTGTGCTTGATTGAGATATAAAGTTTCAGTTTTTATTTAGTTCAACTTCAAATTTTCTGCTTCATGCTTGTTATTGACCAAAACAGTAAAAAGTTTCAGTTTTGTGCTTGATGCTTCTTCTTGAGATATCTAGTTTCAAGTTGCTTCATGCTTGTTATTGACCAATAAGGGAAAAAAGTTTCAGTTTTTATTTAGTTCAACTTCAAGAACTCTGCTTTGACTTCATTTTGTATCTTTGGTATTTAAGCAGGAGGGAGATTGGTAGGTTTATATGCAGACCCATTGATGACATCTATAACTAACAAGATGTCTGCTAGACAAAGATGGACTCCTACACCAGTCCAGCTTCAGATTCTCGAGCGTATATTCGATCAAGGAACGGGAACACCGAGCAAGCAAAAGATCAAAGACATAACCGAAGAGCTAAGCCAACACGGTCAAATCGCTGAACAAAACGTCTACAATTGGTTTCAGAACCGTCGTGCTCGGTCCAAAAGGAAACAACATGGTGGTGGTGGTTCTTCTAGTAACAACAATGGTGAGTCTGAGGTAGAGACTGAAATTGAGTCATTGAATGATAAGAGAAAGAGACAACCAGAGAGTCTTCTTGATGGAAACAACAATGCCATTGGGACTAGTAGTACTAGTCCTAGACCTGAAGATCTTTGCTTTCAAAGTCCTGAAATGAGCTCAGATCTTCACTTGCTAGGAGTTCTATCAAACCCAAGTAAGTTTTAAATAGATTGATTTAACATCGGTTTAAGTGTAAGACCGGTCGGTTAGAGAATTTTTGTTTTGATTTGTGTTTGCAGGTGTGGGAAAGATGGGATTGTCTGAAAGTTACAACCTTTATGATCATGTTGAAGATTATGGCATGTCAGGCTGATTAAGGAAACTTCTAATTACCATCAGAGAAATGGATTTAGTAGTCAAGTTTAGCCTTTTGTTTCATGGGGGTTTAAGGGTTATTAAGAAACAAGTAGTTTATTATCTTATATTTATCATGTTGCATGGTCTTAGAGCTTGTGAAAGATTCATATTTCCTTATTTATAAAAATGATAATATTAGAAACAAAAAATAAACTGATTCAGTTCTTGATTTACCTTACATTAGCTTCAAATTCAAGAATTGAAAACATGTAAGCCTAGCAACTGCTTGTAATGTCCCTTTTCGATTTCTTCGTCGTCCACATTGTGTAAGACTAGAGTCTGTATGACCAAATCTTCCCAATCAATTTCAGATCCTATCTTCCTTTTCTTCTTGCTATGTTCGAGCTCTGAAGACACCACCGCACTTTCACTAACTACCTCGGAAGGATATTGTATCGTGTTAATCCGTAACTTAGCCGCTTTGATTTTCTCTCTTCGTTTTTCGACTGCAACGCAACCTTTTATGTACGAAATAGGTAAAGCGTCAAGCCCTACATCTTTCTCCAACACTTCCTTAAGCATAAGCTTTTGACTCAATCTCGAATTTCCTTTCCACCAATCTTCGCTCGAAATCATCGGAAAAACCGATCTCTTTCGCCACATACTATGATTACTATTAGTCCCACCGTGAACTCCATCATCGAATTCGTTACACACTGTGGTACATAAACTAAGCTGATTTATTTCACGTCCCACATCAAAATACCGAGACATATTATCTTGACCATCATCATCATCATAATACATACTTTCTTTACTTAAGCAATCCCTCACTAAATCCTTTAAACTAAACCCATCATCGACTTTCTGTTCGATTCTCTTTCTCTTAGACTTAGCTTCCATTAAACCAAGCAAAGTACACGAATGCTTCACGACATTCTTCACATTAACATCTTTCCACCAAGGCAAACCAACCTCTTGAGCCACCTCTACAAGCTTCACCAACAACTCTTTATACCGCGTCTTACAAGTAGCCAACGAAACACGAGCATCTTTTGCTAAATCATCGATCTTTATCTTCTCCACACCGTTAACTTGAACAACAAAAGCCAAAACCGCTACAACCAAAGGCATCGGTCTCCTCCCCGTCGATAAAAACCATTTCAACGAACAATTCATCAAAAACACACCTTGCTTCATCATCCTCTCCCTTTTATCGCCATCAACGCCACTTAACCTCGACGAATTACTAGCCGTCTTTGTAAACAAACCCACAAGATCAAACTCTTTAAACTCTAATCCTAAATGATCAACAACACGCTTAATCATACTCCCTAATTGATGCAAATCACATCCCACAGAATCAGAGATCTCTTCAATAGGTAAAACACATTTACCTTCTCTTCTCACTATAGCATAACAACAAGAACCGACCAAAATCGAAAACCACTCACCTTGTCCGAATTCACCATCGGTGATTTCGTTAATCATACTCCTAATCTCTTCATTTTTGTAACTCAGATTCAATCTCTCTGTGATTGATTCAATCAAATTCTTAGCTTCGTAGATCTTTTTCTCTTTATAAGCTAAAGCAGAGCCTACACCAATGGTTCCTATATGTATATATGTACCTTCGGGTCCTCTTATGCTTCCGAGATTAGCTTCGTAATTTTCGTATTCTTGGACTAAATTACATCCAACGCAATATAGATTTCCAGTGAGATCTTCGCGTTGGATGTTGTTGCCATTGCAACTCTTGCAACGCATGACTGGAATCGAAAAAAGTTTTCAACTTTGAATTAGGGTTTTTGTTCTCCGGCGGGAGTAGAAGAAGGATTGAGACGAAAGGTAGATACAACGGCGAGATTTGGGGTCTTCGGTGAATTTGACGACGGCGATTTGAGAAGTTCTGGAGGAGAGATTAATTAGACCTTTCCTTAAAAAAGGCTAAAAAATCTAGGTTTTATAGTTTTAACGAGACTATATAAACGGCAAGGCGTTAGTGCTATTAGATATGAAACGGCAAGGCGTTCTAGTCTACTATGAATGGTATCGTACGGTTTTAGTTCGGTTCGAATCTGAATGTTAGTCAAATATTATATTAAATAAATGACGGTGTTAATCGAAATTCGATTCTATTGGTTCTAATTCGGTTTGTCTGATTTATTTAACCGTATTAAAATGTAGTTCAATTTTCAGATTAATTGAGGTTTAAAAATTGGTTCAGATCGGTTTAGTTTCTTCCAAAAACGACACACAGTCTAGAGAAATTTCGACCTTTTTGTTTCTCTCCACCACAACTCACAAGCATTGCCTTCTTCTCTTCACCGGTAAGAGAAGCCGGTTCAGATTTGACCCGTTTTCAGAATTGCGGCTTTCGTTCGTCAGCTCCGGGGGAAATCATTTCTTCTTCCTGTTTGATTTATCGTTATTGTGTGTTTCGAGGACATTGGCGAGATTTACAAGGCTTTATGTTGCTTAATGGTGAAACAATGTTATAATGCACGCGTGTTGCTCGACGAAAAGCCTCAGAGAATTTTTTGTTGTCGAAAGATCTGACTGAGACTGAAAAGTCTGAATTTTTTTGCTTGGGTATTTGAGAAGTTGGCTCTAGTGTGTTAAGGGCAGGCTTGTATATGGGTTGGAGTAACCGACGGTGATAGATACAGTGTGTTTTTGTAACTTAGCTAGATTTTGGATGGCGAAGTTGTCTCTTTCGAATAAGAGATACATTTATGTACATGAAAGTGAAAATGAGTCAATTAGAGGAGCTATTGATGTTCACCATGTGATCTACAAGGGAAGTGGAGCAACTGATTACGCCCTTTGTAAGGGGCTTGGTTTCTTTCTTGTGCTTTTGGCGAGTTCTATGTATTTTTTGCTTGGAAAGGTAATGAATTTGCTTGAAATTTGAGTAATTTTGAGGCATTGCTTTAGAATTAAGTGTTCCCTTGTGCATATTATGAGAATGTAATATGATATTTGGTTCTTATAGTTTGATAGTTTCATTTCTTTTTTGAGCAAGTTGTTGATACATGAAAACTTCTGTATAAAGGGTAGATTTTTAATTAGCTTTACTTTACAATCTTGTTTTGGTGATGTTTTATATGTTGTTTCTTCACGCAAGTATCTGAAAAAGTTGGTTCACTTGAAACAGGACAATCCATTTAGTCTTCTTTCTTGGAGCTTCCTTTTAAGTGGCTTCTTTGTTATGTTACAAAGTCGGAAATTTGTCAAGAAAGGTGAGAATCCTTATTCATCATTGTACATGGTTTACATGCTCACCAAATGACATTATCTTTCAGATCTTTGATTAATTTTCTCTTTTCTTTGAATTGCCAGAATCTGTTGTTATCATGCCAACCTTCGGGATCCAGTTTGAAACTCAGTATTTAAGGTACGTATATTATTGGCCTCTTAAGAGATGTGGTAATGGTTGTAATTTTCTTGAGCTGTTACCATCTATGCTTCTTCCAATCATACAAGTACTTAATATTTGGTATACGTTTTGTTGCATTGCAGTGGAAAAACTGTTTCAAGGTTTATCCCTATTGGCAAAATTTTGAAGCCTGTGCTGGTCGAATGTGTCACCCCCGTAACATGTTACTGGAGTCTCTCCTTACTTCTGCGTGGCGAAGAAGAGCTTACATTGGTGTTTAAGGTAATCCCACCAATTTGTTCCGAATACATCGTGAGAGAAAAGCTTTTGCTGAAACAATCATGAGTTACCATTTACCAATTATTCAATCTGCGAACATTATATTGTTTCTTTTGTTCAACCCCCTCTTTATACAGGAACTGCGTCCGCCATTGAAGATGTTGGTTCCCATTTGGAAGGCATTGTGTGGTGTTATCGGCACACACCAAAGTGAAATGAAGGCTGAAGAGGAACATGTTGCATCTGGTTAAGCATCTACACTGGTAGTATTAGTAGAAACCCATGGCAGATCCATTGCTTGCTGGTAGTTTATGTAACACAGATTGACCGGTTACCTTTTTGTCTCATTCCACACTAACTTTTTATGACAAGTCTTTTGGACCATGGATTGTTTCTCAATGAAATTTTATTTTGTATAGTAATCAAATGCAAAGATTACAATTGAGTTATATCAGCTTACAAACTGAAGTCTGGTATCAACCTATACAACTATACATCTAACGAAAAGTTTTACAGTATGACTCATACTAAGTAATTATTTACCGGGGTCTATGGGGTAAAAGGCTTGATACAAGTGCAACTGTTTTAACCTTTAGCTTCATCTAAGCGTGACTTAGCACGATCAAGTGTGATTTCTCTGCGTTGAAACCCATGCCATGGTTGTCTAGAACCGAGCTTTGCTATCTGTTTGTGTAATGCTTTCAAATTGACTAGAGGAACCGTCGTTGGTCGCCCATGAGCACACTGTAAACAGACTTAATGGGTTAATTTGATTAAAGATGAATATTTATGGTAAGATTTGATGTTTCTTACTTACCTGGAAACAAAGTGAGGTCTGCTTCAGTCCTTCGATGACTAAAGAGCATTCCGACGGTAAAAGAGAATCTCCAAACATAATTGCACCTTATCAGTTGTAAAAAGACACAGAATTAGCAGAGAAACCAAGTTCTTAATGGTAGTCACTAACTTATCCTTAAACATACAAAAAAAATAATTTGGGAGAGATCAGGATTATAATATACCTCTACATGCTTTGGAATTTAGGACTCGAAGAACAGATGGAGGAACTGTTGATGATCCGTCAGTATCAGCAAGCTGGTTAGGCAAAAGTTGAGTAAGAGTCTTAAAGTAAGAAAAAAGAAAAGCTAAATCATGTGTTTTCTACACGATTTTGAGCGTACCTGCTGAAGAAACTCCAACAGGTCAACATCAGATAGATTTACACCGAGAATGCATGGGACCTACAAGTGGTGTAAACAGAGTGATCATTCAAGTGACCCATATAGAATTCCACAGAGAGAAGAATCTCTTGTAACTGGCAGAAGCAGGAAGTGAAATGTAAGAGCTAAACTAGTCGCCTAACCGCATCAAGTGTGATTGGGGTTGGTTTCTGTTGGATGATGCTCATGTTCCTGTAGGAAAAGAAAGCATTAATCACCCATTTAGAGAATCATGATGTGCAATCTAAAACACACAACTGCATAAGTATTGCATATTGTTAAAACAAACAAAAAAATCTGCATATTGATGGGACTGAAAGAGAAAGTTTACTTCTTAAAGGACGTTGACCCTTCTACGTTAATATTGCAGATCCAGCCCCAGTCTCTTATCTGCTCTGAGTAGCTCTGGAGTAATTGATAATCCATCTCTGGCAGTACCTTTTATGTCAACATAAAAGATGCATCATTAAAATGAGGCATTACAGACAACTCTGATCAAGTCAAGCAGATGATTTTATCTAATATCATGTTCAAACGTACCAACTCTTGGTCTGCGCTCAAGTAGGTGACTGTCCTTGCTTCCCCAGTCAA
This sequence comes from Draba incana, assembly GCA_963576765.1. Lineage (NCBI taxonomy): Eukaryota > Viridiplantae > Streptophyta > Magnoliopsida > Brassicales > Brassicaceae > Draba > Draba incana. The sequence continues at coordinate 32,490,218 of OY755210.1, read as the reverse complement.
GACCTAGTAATTCCATTTTTTTTTGTCAGTTAACAGAAGCAAAAATGTCATCCAAACTATGAAACATTAGAAAAGTAGTTCCCATGAACTTGAGGTTCCAAGATGCTCTTACCTTTTTACGCAGCTCTTCCAAGCGAATTCTTTCATCGGCGGCATGCTGTAAAAAAAGACAACCTCAGATCAACTTGTATCAAGACATCTATCAAGAGCAATAGTTCCACAACTTATACTGTTCTAATTTGAACATAATCCTCAACCACAGTCAGATGAAGTGTCTAGAATTTGACAAAAATGAGACAAAAGAGATGATATAGAATGAACCTGATCAACGATGGCAACTGTTCCACAAGCAACAATGGGGATATATTTTTTATCAACCTGTTGCAAAACCTTGGCATCTTCAAGGGAGTTTCTGTTTATAGATTCTGGAACCAAGGATTCATCGGATCGTATGTGCAAAATTCCGGAACATATATCAAGTACACTATCTTGATCATGAAGCTGGTGTGATTCCTTGGCAACCTGCAAAACAATTAGAAATATTATGGATACTCAGTTTTCTTCCATGGAAACGGAGAGTCAGTCTATTAGGCTAAAACAAACTCTTTCAATATGCTTGACCTGAGAGACCAAACAGTTCTGGCGCCATTTCGTTGTGGATTTAATTGGATCCAGATTTTCCTCTGAACTATAGCCTGCAAGATAGATAACATAGTTAAATACTCCAGATGGAAGAGGGGAGAAAAAAACGGAAATATTGCGAAGACTCCCATATACCAAACTCGTCAATGAGCACATTTGGATTGAAAACTACACCGACCTGGTAGATACGACAAAATACAATATCTACTCTTTTGTAGCAGTGTCTTGGGGATGATTCATCTACTAAAGAGACATGCAGCTAACTTAAGATTAATCGTTACCTTCATCTTCATCCCCACCTTGGGTCTCCGAGAGTACAGCCCTGGAACCAGCAGATGCTTTCAAGTCTGAGGCAGAACTCAATCTTTTTTCTGTTTCTTGCATGTGGTCATCCGACACATCATCAAGGATGCTGCACTTAACATCCATATGAGATGCATTACAAGGTTGTGTCAAACACTCCAAATCATCAACTTCTGCAGAAAGTTATAGAAGTTATATGTCATCAATTTCTTTTCCACCACATTCCCAAAACTAAAACAACAGTAGTAGTAAAGTAACCACATCTAAAAAAGGACCAGTGGTATAAACCTGACGAATCAGAGTTCTTTGATTTGGTGTCTGATCGACAACTTAAGCTGATAATTCTCTTTTTCTCTCGATAAAATGGAGGAGCAGAGTGGCTTCTTCTTGACCTTGGTTTACCAACATTATTCTGTGTGGCCTCCCTATAACTGAACTTGTCATTCCTGATACTATATTGTTCAATACCGACATTATCTGCATGCCCCAACGATGACTTGCAATTTTTGTCATCTAAGTGAGTGCAGTTGTGAATATCTCTGAAAGAATCTGTGCCGGTTTCCCGCCAATCCATTTGAGGCATGACCTCATAATCAAATTTGATGTTATTAGCTGCACTGAAAAAATATTCAGGGTCAGGCTTCCTTTCCAGTCTCAAACTACCTTCAATAGCGCGACGACCTTTCTGATAATCAGACTCCCACTTGGTCGCAGAAGGAGGCCTGGAGAACATTGGAGACCACTCAGAACTCAAACAGAAACTGCCAGCACCAGAGTTTCCCACATTGGCAGAGGAATTGTATCTTTTCCTGAAAAAGTTGTCTTCATAATAACAAAATTTCGCAGTATCTATGGGGGTGATGTTAAAATTTTCTCCAATTCCAACACTTCGCCTATCTAAGGAACGCTGCGGAGTAAAACAATCAGTATCCTGCCATGAATTCTCTAGGGAACAATTAGAAGTCCTGGACATTCCATGAACTTCAGGAGTATCAAAAAAAACATCACAGGAAGAACCACCTTCTCTGGTCTCTAGGACACGAATCAGCGAATTACTAAGTTTGTGATCAAGTATCATAGGCATGACTGATTCAGACCCTTCAGCATGGGATAGTTTAGGCTCATGAAGGGTTAGGCTTCCTCTTGAGGAGCAGCCACGCAAGAGATGATTGCCAATGCAATCTCTGACACTCAACTCATCTTTCAATCCTTCAAACTGAAAATCTAATGGGTCTGATTCTTTCATAAAACCACGGTTGGTACTGAGAGGTTTGCTAGTCTGACATCTTGTTAGAAACTGTTTGTTGCATCTAGTGCCAGCAACCAAGCTTGTTTCCAGGAGGTCAGTAACTTGTGGAAAGGCATCAATCTTTTGCATTTCTATGTCACCTGACTGTAGAAGAGAATCATTTTGACGGTCAAATTCAGCTACACTATCTTGCTCTTTGAGATTCTGAATTTTCAAATCAAATTCGTATTGTGGAGACCATTTATCCTTTCCTTGAGACAAATAATCACCATCTCTTTCAAAGTCAGCAGATGGGGACAAGAGAAAACTACAAGGTGCATGATCATTACTCCTCTTGAGCTTCTTTTTGCTAGGTTCCATAGCTTCTGGCCAATCTGCATCTAGAAAATGAAGCATTGAAAAAGTGCCTGGGAATATAAAAGAGACGAACTAGAGATCCTACCTCTTTTCCAATAAAGAGGAACTAATTTATAAAATGGTATGAGTATGAATACATGTGTACCTTTTTGTCTAATCATATCATCAATCGGATCTTGTCTATCACTTTCTGTCAGTAGATCAGCTCCTGCGTCAAAAATTCGTAAGAGAAGACCGTAAAAAAACCATTGAAAACGTAGGGATACTTTCAGAGCTTGACAAATACAGGCATACCATGACTTGTATCTTTCTTCCAGTTGGCTAGAATGATTCTTCTTACGAAATCAAGCACAGGTTCCCAATTCTGCAACAGATAGAGATAGAGGAAATCATTAAATTTTCAAAAAATCTAACTAAATTTAGATCATATGACAAATCTAATACCTTAAACTCAACGTTTGTCTTTGATGGTTCAAACGAGAATTCGTAAAGATGGCGTGGACAGGTTATGCACAAAATGTAACCAGGATTGGATTGAAGTCTATTACGTCTTCCTGTTAGTAGCCCATCTGTAGGTTTCCAGTCATCCGTACACTCAAAACCATCAGCCAAGTTGTTCAGCAGCTTATGAATGGGGCCTTTGCTTACGAATCTTGAATTGATATCTGTCGCCGTGAAGGCCATACAATTATATACAGAAACTAAATACCGCAAACAGCAGAAGATAGTTGATGTACAATCACACATAAAAAGATGTAGAAAAGTGGATACATATGTACTGCAAGGCCTGCAAGTAAAAAACCACAATAATACAGAAAGGTTAGGCTCAAAGTTAACAATCTAACAAACAAGAGTTACAATTTTGGAGCCCATTAGAGGAGCAAGTAACCTACCTTGAAACTATCCCCAGGACCAGATATATACCCAGAGACATTCATTATGCCATCTGTAACGTCTACTTTACAAAGAGAATTTGAAGCCTCAGTCCCTGCATCTCTCATGAGTAATGAGAATGCTGAAGAAGAAGGATTGGTTTGCAAAAGCTCTTCATCACTGTAACAGGGAAACTATTAGCACGGCTAAATTCATAAGGATCTTTAAATGAAAGTAGGAACCCCACCTTTCGATATCAAGAACACTGAATGAAACATTGGAGTGCACAAGAGCAATCCGGAACACACACTTTTTGATAGATTCCAACACTTTCTTGGGGCTTCCATAGCAGAACAAAAAAACAAAATCAATGGTTTTAGATAAAGAAAAAATGGTCACGTTAAGATACAGATGTCTTGCTCCAAAAAGTAAGTGTCTAAGAAACGAACCTGGATTGCATATATTTTTGTCTGACCGGCTGATTGTAAAAGAGATCCCGGACAGTTACTGCATCAACCAAATCAAGAGCAGCTGTTAATCATGCCCATACCAATATAAGCCAGAAATCGAGCAAACACATTTCTCCATCATAAAAGCATAGGGGTTTTGAAAAATGTACTTAAAGGCTTCACTTTCACTATTGGATAAGCATGATAGAAAACAAAAAGACACATTACCAGTCGTGCCAGAGCCTTTTCTGTCATCGTCAATTCCAAAATGCAGACATTTAGATCCCTGAAAAGCGTTGTTCGGAAGTTTAAAACCATAACCAACATCACACAAACTATGTAGGAATGTTGAGTTGCATCAAAGTCATCCCATACCTTCATAACCTTTCGATAACCATTAGGCCTCCCAATAGCTTTTGTCGTGATTTCCAGTAACGAAATATCCGATATTGAAGCCAAAGCCTCTCCTCGGAAACCAAAACTTTCACTCGCTGATTCCCCATTAGTGAATTCTTGATACTTTGAAGTAGCTGTTTTCACACATTGCTCATGATAAGTTTCTCATAACTCAAAGCATCTGATTAAAGATTCTAGTGAGAACTCACCATATCTTTCTCCCAACAAAACCAAATCATCTCTAGAAACGCCTGATCCTGAAACCCAAATCAGTAATTATTCCCAAATTAAAATTCAATGTTTAAACAATCATTGTGCAACTATACTCACCATCATCCACAACTTTCACAGAGCTTAAAACAACACCCACGAAGATAGAAACCTAAAAATAGAAACTTTAAGCAGAATTCCAAACATATTCCAGAAGAAATCGACGAAAGGAGGGTTTTTGATTTCGCGGACCTTAGTCGAACCAGCATCGAGACTGTTTAATACGAGTTCCTCAACGACCCTCGACATGTCGAACATGATTATTCCGGAGCGCATGGAGTGACGAACATTTTCCGGTAAGGGCTTGATCGTCTTCATCTCCGGGATTTCTCCGACTGAAAACACCGATAAACAAAAACCCTAAAACCCAAAATTGCAAGAGAAATTCCGCGAGGGTATCAATTTCGGGAGATTACGAGATTGATTATCGCCATTAGACATGAAATGAAGAAAAAAGTCATCGTCTTTCGCACCTTTCTCTCTCACTCGCTCTTTAACGGGAATGATTCAGGAACTGTGGAACTGGAGGGAAAATCGGAAATTGGGGGTTAGGGTTTTATCAAAAAACGACGTCGGTTTATGTGTGTATTTGTTTAGCTCTAAACTTACGTATTTTTGTCCCATTAAAATTCACGTAATTAAATAACTTCCGTAATCACTAATCATAATCAGTATCCAAAATTTTAAAAATGTCGCTTTATGGATAAAAAGCATATGTACAAACCCAAAACATTTATAATATATAGGATTGTATACAAATGGGTTGGTAAAGAAAGATTTTTTTTTTTTTTTGTCGTCGGTAAAGAAAGATTTAGTGGTGTTGATATCATATCTCAACAGTGTCGATGATATTATTTTGGTCTGACGGTGGTGGTAATTACAATGTAATGATTCCATAATTTTCTTATAAAATTGATTTTATTAACTATTTGGGGTCTGGTGAGAGAAATGGTACGGCAAGTGGCTGGTGAAGCTGACTATCTCCGCCAAACTTAATAGAATTGTCACTTTTGTAAGCAATAAATTATCATAAATCTATCAGATTAATTTGCTTGATTTTCTTTTTTTCAAAATAAATCTGGGATCGACCACGTTGTTTTGATATCCATCCACAATAAATTCCAAAACCACCACGCCAATAAAATGTTGTCATTGTGTTCAACAAATGTTTACATGTTGTTAACATATAAAAATACATTTTGTACAAATAAGTAATTAGACATATATTTGTCATTTTTTTTTTCCAAATTAATTAGCTGGAAAACAAAAGATTATAGTAAAATTAAGAAACTAACTAAAAGTTATTCAGACGTTTAACTAGACAAAAGATAGATGAATATCATCATAATATAACTAGATCAAATTAGTCTAGTGATAATTGTAATATCTATAATAATTCAGACGTTTAAAAAACTAAAAGCTTTGCGATTCCTTTGAAAAACATAGTTGAAAAACCCTAGACTTTGGTTAGTTTTTTAATTTCATTATAATTTTTGGTCATGTAATGCAAATTCACTTCTTTTTTTTACCATTTACAATCCTACATATTTTTTTTTTGGTCAGGACAGTCCTACATTTGATTATGAATATTTTTGAATTTTTTCTCAGACACACTTACATCAAAACGATTTTTTACCATTTAACGCTCATTAAACTATAGTCATGAAAGCAATATTTGAAAACAAAATTTTAATATCTAGTTAATAAATTATACAAAAACAAGATTCAACAAAAACATATAGATTCACATTATTATTTCGGAAAATAAACATTTCAATATTTCCATAATTAAAAAAAAAAGAAAAGGTAAACTCCGTGAAGAAAGAAAGACATAGACGGCCGTTATTATAGTTAGACGGAATGAACCAGCTGGTGAATTTTCTACGGTTCTTGTCAATGGAAGAAGATAAACTCTGTAAAAATGCAAATTTTATTAAATTACGAAAATTAAAATTGATTGAAGATAAAATAAATAAATGAAAAAGAGTGTTTTTGTAGGGTTTACATATAAAATTGAAAATTGGAACAAACTTGTCTTCTCCATTACCATTTCTCTCCTCCTTCTTTCCCTCTGCAAACCCTAATTTTTTTCATTCTCCAACTCTCTCATCTTCCCTCCTCTGTTTCTCTCTTTTTCCCGAGAAACCAATATGATAAAATAACTTCAAACCTTTGTGAAAAGAAAAAAAAAAACTTGAAGGTAAAATCGAATTGCTTGTTCATTCAGCACTCTGTTTTATTTAATTCCATTTGATTTATAATTCTTCTTGTTTCAATGCTGTGTAATTCTCATTTCATTGATCACCTTTATGATCAAGTAATTTTGCTGTTCATGTCAAATTTTGCTCCTTTTGTTGTTGTTGTTAATTATGAGAATTCGTCTGATTTCGAAAAATTGAGTTTTGTCGGAATAAAAAAAGGGTTTTTTGAGGATCGATATTGCATCAAGTTTCGATCTTTTAAAGAAACGGATTTGGTTTCTTGGGTTTTTTAAGCTCGTGATGTATAATTTAGTCTGATATTGTTCTGTAGGGTTTTCTGATCTCAATTCCGATCTGATCTGTGTTCGTGTTCCGGTCTATTTAGACACTAATTCATGTTCCTGTCTCTCCGATTTGGATTTTTATAGTTTGATTTCAATGGAGGCGAATCAGCTTGATTCCGATTCACATCTACCTCCAAGAAAGCGATTACTTAATGGATTCAAGAAACTAAACGGATCTTCTTCTTCTTCTTCTCCTTCACCTTCACATTTCGCTTCTTCGTCCTCAACTTCAAACTCATACGGAGGATCCTCTTCCTCTGCTTCGACCGATGTACAAACCCGTCTCGAAAATCTATTAGCTTCCCGTTTCGATCAGAATCTGTCGCCGGAAGAGCTCGTGGAAGCCACGAGATCCGCTGCTGCTTTAGCGGTTAAAGCCGCTTTAGCGGCTAGGGCAATGGCGAACGAAAAGGCGTTGATTTCCGCTAAGGCGATTGCTAAGGCGAAACGGGCTTTAGAATTGGTTGATTCTTTTAAGGAAAGGTCTTTTAAGAAGAACAAGCAAAAGAAGAAACATGTCCATGTTGAGGTATTGTATTCGAAAGACGAAGAAGAGGAGGATTTATCGCGTAGGTTGCGTCGAGGTGTAGATGATAAGTATCCTAGAGTGTTGAGAACTTGTTCGGGTTTCGATAGAAACAAGAAGCAGAAGAAGAATGAAGGTGGGAGTAGTAGTATAGTGACTGCTTCTATGAATGACATTGCTTGTGTTGTGGATTCGGATGGTTCGTTCGAGGGATTGGAATCGAAAAGGAATGTGTTCGAAGGGTTTAAAACAGATGAAGCGGATTCGATACCGAGGAAGGATCAAGATGAGGAAGAATGTAACACATTTGGTAATATAAGAGGAAGAATGAAGTTAAGGAAGGTTTCATTGAGTATTTGTGATACTAAGGATCAAGAAAATGAAACTTCGTCCGCGTCTCCATTACCCGTGATGGCTAGGCCGCGGGAGGACGGTCTGGTCTCGGTCATACCGGGATCAACCAGATGCCAGGACCTAAAGGCACCAGAATGTGTGAAACAGAACAAAGCCGTACGGTCATAGTGAGTAGTATATTTGTTGTCTACAAAACAAGAAATGACTCTTTTGTTTTCAAGATTTGGTCAGCATTGCCATTTTCAGTAAAAGAATCACACTGTTATTTCCTTTTTTATTTTTGGATGTGTTTTGAGTTTTATGTTATATATTGGAAATAATATATATACATATACATATTTGGGTTTCTATTGTTAAATTACATTGTTGTAGAAGAAGGTTTGATATTTGGATTGGTTTCATAGATTAGGAAAGATGTGATAAGTGGTGATTGTTATATATATATATATATATATATATTTTTTTTTTTTTTTTTAAATTGAATGGTGTAATTCTTTTAAATATCTAAGTGGGTATTGGAAATAATATGGTAAATATGTATTCAATTAACGAAGAGACGAATATTTTTGGAATAAACGATTGGTACAGGGTGCGGGACGTGTAGAGCGATCCACGTGCTGATATGGAAAGTGTGAAGACAAAAGATCAGTCATGCACGTCACATGTGGTCTGAAAATTAAAAACTGCCTGGCCATGTCGCTTTTAAATTTTACTAGGAAGGTATGAAGATGCAAATTTCAGTTTCGCCATTTATGGAAATATTGTTTACGGAAATAGTAGTATTTTACTATTTCATTTGGAAGTGAGAGAAATACAAAGGTAAGAAATGAATTTGAGTATTTGTTCTATAGAACGTAATTTTATTACTTCGACAATGACAAGTCTAATATATGGACTTTCTCTGTATTGGACCAGGTTTATTATATTTAGCTTATCCGTTTTTTAATGATAATGTCAATAAAAAAACTTAGTGCCCATAATAATAATATTCAAAATTATAGTATATGCTTGTCAACAAAAAATTAAATAATAACTGCACTATATGACGCTGACCAAAAAGAATTGCATTAATGAGTAAATTATTCATTCCATATTCCATAAAATGGTGTGGATAAGTAATAAGTAACCATTTATATTTTATACTAACAGGTAAGTAGCCAATTGAGAGTAGAGAAAACTTCAAAAACAAGTGTTCTCTACTGAGAATGTACAATTATACTTGAATAAATTTGTCTTTTCCTTGATACATATTGTACATTATCCCTACACAAGTTTTTCAGTTTTATACAAGAATTTTATATTTTAATTTTGACTTCTCAGTTCTCACATATTTTTTTTTTCTTATAAACAATACTTTAGACTAGACCAGTTGTCATAACGAATATTCATTAAGATCATGCATCTTAATCATCTAATATTTGTCAATAAAATAATTATGGATTAACCGACAACAAACAATAATTAAAATACTTTATAACCAAATTTTCCAATCAAGACATAAACAAGTAAACCAAAACTATCATTTTGTATTCGTGAAATTAGATTATACATATAAAAAAAAAACAGATTACACACGAATATGTGTAAATCAAATCAACATATCATATATGTAATGTAAGTGTTATTGAAGAAAAAAATACGTAAATCTATCAACCGATGCAGACCCAAAGCCAAACCTGATCGAAACAATTCAACTTTAAACAAGAAGATGCAACATCTTTGTTAGTAATTTCATTCACTACACATCTTAGTTCCTCATAAGTAAAACAAATGAAAATTTATGATTAATCAAAAATCATAACTCCCCCAAAAGCCAAAGAACATTTGAACAAAAAAAAAAGTGCATAAAAATATATCAAAGTTATTCAAAAATCAAATAATGAAAAAAAGAAAACAAAGAACAAGTTTAAGAGTTTCTTTCACCCTTTGATCTGCAAGTTATTCATTTGAGCTTCTACATGATCTGCATTGTTCTGTGTCTTTACATTCATCCATGGATGTTCCAAACACTGTTGAGCAGTTGGTCGTTTATCTGGCGCAAACTCCAAAATCGGTCTTAAAAACTCCGCAAACTCCTTTGCTTCTGCTTCCGTAAGCTTGGACTTATCGATCAGTATCTGCTCGAGTTGCCTATATTTCAACCGCCGGATTCTCTTTAAATCCCCGTGTCTGTCAAAATAGTCTTTCGATTTCGCTCCTCCAATCGCAATCTGCACATATCAATCATATTATCAGACTACAAACCGAGCAAATAGCGAGTAAGTTAGAAAAACATACCTTTCGAGGCATTTTTCCTAAGAGTTCCATCATTTGCGCGAGGTGGTCCTAAATCCGAAACAAATAACAAAAATCGAATCAAAAATCTGAAAAAATAACAAAGAAGGAAACTCTTGTGATCTTACCTCGTCTTCTTCATAATCGATTCCATCATTAGGAGCAAATAACATATCTCCCGTGACAAGCTCGAAAGCTGTACAACCAAAAGACCACAAATCAACCGAAAACGAGTATCCAGACTTTAGTATTACTTCAGGAGCTCGATACTGTCTCGTTTGTATCTCTTCCGCAAACTGTTTATCAGCCCAACAAGCGTTACCGAAATCAACCACTTTACATCTCATATCAATCCCATCAAGACTTCTTTCCGTCTTCGACGATCCTTCTTCACCGTTAGTAGTACCAACCATTGAACCTCTTCTTTCCGATATTTTAGCAACCGCTCTTTTCGCTCTCCTCTTTAACTTCTTCTCAATCAAATTCATCGAGGACGCACCGCCATTTGCATTCCCCTCGGGCTTTTCTAATAGCGGTGTTAGTCCCGATCTAATGGGGTCTTTACCAGGGTCAATTGTGGAACAAAGGAGAATGTTTTCCGGTTTTAAATCCGAGTGAATCATACCGAGCTCACGATGTAAATAATCTAAACTAGTCAACACACATCGACAAATCTCCCGGACTTTATCGAGTTTCAAACCTTTATAACGGTTGTAACGAATCAAACGGAGTAAACTATCGCCGAGAAACTCGAGCACCATACATAAATGCTGCCCGTTCGGACCCGTATGCTTGAAATGATCGATAAGACGAACAACGCATTTCGTATTCTCGAGATCTCCATCCGCAGCAGCCGAAAGAAACTCGATTTCGTGAAGTGCAGCTTGTGCAAATTGTTGTGCACTCTTCTGAATCTTCAAAGCAACATAACTCTACATAAACAGAGACCATCATCAACACATACAAAACAATCAAAAACATTCTTAAAGACAGAGACTTTATATCACAATGACCAATCAAATCCGCTAAATCTAGGGTTCATCAACATAAAGGAAGGATCTTGCAACAAAATCTAGATGGGTATTGTATAAAGGACGAGTCTTTTGATCCAGAATGTGATTCGATCTCGATTATATCACAGATTGAATCAAAATTTGAAGTATTTACGATCAAAAAGCGAAATGAGATCGAAGAAGAGAGATACGTACAGAGGTGCGAGTATCGTAGGCGAGCCAGACGGTGGAGAATTGACCCCAACCGAGTTTTCGTTGGGCGATGTAACGACCACCGGAAAAAGGATCGCCGATTCTAACGGCGTGATAACCACCTTTACGGTAAGAATCGAAACCTTCTTCTTCACCTTCTGATCCGGACGATGATGAACACGACATGGTATCTAGACGTGTCTGAATGTTCCACCGGATCGTCAAAATTGGATCTTTGCGATGACCCAAGAGGCTTTTCTCGAGAGAGAGAGAGAGACAAAAGAGAGAAATGGAACTGAGATTGCGTGTGGCCCTGAAAACGTAAGACCCTCTCCACTTTTTGCTCTTTTCTGTGTGTTTTTTTAATCAATAGGTTGCTTCAGATTTTCCCGATTTAAACTTTTGTATATTTCCCAATTTTACCCTTTTTTCTCAGAGCAGGAAGGAGTTGTACTTGTTGAGTTATTGCTCCGGTCAGGTGTCGTCTTTTCTCTGAAGGGCCAAGTCAATGTCTAAAAAGTTGAAGATTTTTTGGCCACAGAAGCAAATTGTTTAAGCTAGACATTTCGTCGAACACTTGGTAGTCGTAGTCGTAGTCTTAGAACTAGTCCAAAACTATCACATGGCCGATCACTCATCAGTTCTCCGATGGAAATAAAAGTAAAGTTCTTGTTTCTTCAAAGATTCAACAAACCCATGTCAAAAGTTTCCGTTTTTCTTAATCCAAATTGGAAACTTCCTCCATAAGAACAGAATCAGGTCTCTTGTTTAAAAGCCTTAAAGGAACAAACTTTATATTACTTTGCTTATTATACTAACCGATTCAATTTCTACAACCACACAACACACAATCTCTACAAATTTCTTCAAACAATCAAAGTAACAAAATCAATAAAAATGAAATCTTTACTAATTCAATCCCAATTTGTTTCTTAATCATGTGATTGCAAAAGCTTTCGACCTCAATTATCCATTGAAACAAACAAAACAAAGATTACTCAAACATAAAACATTTATTCTACTCCACTCTTAATGCTAATGCAAATGTTCATCAGAACTTTAACCTTTATTATTACTCCAAATCCTTAACGATCTTGATCCCCATAGACTGAGCAGTACCAATAATAGATTTGCAAATCGATTCCAACGGCATATACTGACAAAACGGATCCGTCTGCTTCACCTTCGCAATCTCGTACACGTGTCTCACCGATAACGTCGTCACCGTCAAATGTCCCGGACGTGTACTCGCTTTATCAACTCCGGCTGCTTTCTTGATGTACCACGAAACTGACGGCGATTTGACGGTGAAATCGAAAGAATTGTCTTTGTAAGCCGTTATCGTCACGGCCATTGGAGTCTCCGGTTTGAATTTTTGTGTCCGAGCGTTGAAGTCTTTGCAGAAAGCCATTAGGTTGAGACGGTACTGTCCTAACGCAGGACCGACCGGTGGTGCTGGTTTTGCTCCTCCGGAAGGAACCGTTAGCCTTATCGTCGCCGCGATTGGTCGTGACAAGATCTCCTTCGCAGCCGCCATTGTTGAGATCGTGAAGGAGCTTCTTCCACTGTTCGAGGGTTTCTTTAGAAGGTGAAGAGATCTGGTCTTTGTTTTTTTTATATATTTGGGCTTTAGATTTTTATGTTTGGGCCTTAGATTAGCCCACTAAATCTATACTTTTAAATCAACAATTCATATTAAAGTAAGTGTAATTAATTAGAAAAGATGATTAAATAGTATAAGATCATTTGTAGAGAAATATTGTCACCAGATTATTACAAGTTGTTAAATTAGTATAAGTTTAGTAGCATGAAGAGTAAGTGTAATGTACTAGAAAAATAAAAGAAATCTTTTTAGACGATTATATATGTATTTGTATTTTAGTATTTTACCATTATGATATAATGATACATACTTTATTACTGTTGAGGAATAATAAAACAAATAAGTTGATTCTGCAATTGCATGTTTTGCAGTGTACTACAACAAATTAAACGAATCAAACCAATCTGAAAACAACAATCCAAATTGGTGTTTTGAGGACTATCTAAGGTATGGGATTGCTCATGGCAAGTACGATGAGACAAACATCCGAGTTACGGCGATAACACAAATATCCGAGTTTAGGTATTCGAAATGAGTGTTTCTTTGTCAAAGATCTATTCGTTTTGTTTATGTGAAGGTATAATTTATTTATTTATTATTCATTTTTCTTTGTAATTGTTTATATGGTATAAAATTTAACATTATCAAAAAAATAAACCAATTTTTTTTTTACTCTAGTTGCTTATCCAAATCAAATTAACTAACGAATGAAGCGACTCGGACCAAAACCGAAATAGCCAAGCAAAGGGTACGAATGGTGACAATAAATTAGTGGTGCGGGATAAGCATATTAGATAGTGTGGTGCGGTTTAAATGCGGTTCATATTGAATAAACGGTTTATGCAAAATAAGCGGTACAGAATGAATAGAATATAGTTAAATGGTAATTATAATAAGTGCGGTGCAGATATAGTGATTATTAAATTTTGATTATTTTTAAAAAATATTTCAAATAACCAAATATTTGTTTTTCCAAATAAAATTATATTAATCTTGACAATTAACTCTTCACAAAAATTTCCCAATTTTTAAAGCTTTTTATAATTTTTTTTTAAGTAACGCACCTAACTACCTAAAAACACACCGTAGTTGAAGTGTGATGATTTTATAGTGCTGTTCATTGTTATCCTTTATAAAACTGATCCGCATCCGTATCATCAAAATATGTCCCGCATTTTAACAATTTTGTTGATTGGGGGAGCCCACAATTTTTTAAGAAAAAACGAACTGCACATGGTCTCCCAATCAAGGCCAAAAGCTCATATTCGTCAGTTTGATAAAAAAGTGTTAGACTACAACAAAATGAAAAATAACGATAACTTAAATCCAATTTAGGGGTGAGAGTTCGGATATCCATTCGGGTACGGTTCGGGTAATTCGGATTTTCGATTTTTTTGTATAATGGCTTATAAAGATCATTAAAGTATTTTGTATTTTTTTGGTTCGGGGACGGTTATAAGAGACCGGGTTCGGATCGGTTTCTTGTACTATATGTGGAATCCAATAATGATCCAAACTATGATTGGATCGGATTCGGATCGGTTATATCCAATCTAAAACCGAAAATAATGTCCTTATTAGACTAAAACAAGTTTAAAACTCAAGTGATTTTTCATGAAAACTTAAGCAATAATCTATTAAATTCTAATAAATTTGAATCAAAATCAAAATGAACAAGAAAGTAATTCATAAAAATGTACCAAAACTGATTCACACCGATATTTACTTGATTCTCTCTGATCGCATTAGGGATTTAGGGTAAGTCGAAGATTTGAGGCTAAAAAATAAGGTAAGTGTATAACAATGGTGATTTTGTTCGGGTTTAAGTTCGGTTATTGGATAATATTCGAACCGAACCGAAGTCCAAACTCAAATCAAATTAAAACCAATCGGTTAATTGACCATATCTATAACCGATCTGAACCGCCTGATTTCGGTCGGGTCCAGATTCGGATAATTTGTCCACCCCTAATCCAAACTATACATAAAGGGAAATTGTTTTTCCACCCATAGTTCTATTCTGTAATGACAGCATGACAATTGCATTGATCGTTTTATGGCGTCGTGTTATATATATTGGGTTAGATTGGTTAAAATCTTTATAATCTTTATTCCATTTTTTAATTTGTACAGTTTTAGATCATACCAATCACGAAAACTTTATCAAAAGCTTTACTAACACTATTACACTAATCTTTGTTTATACAGCTTTATCTCAAATCTTTATCTATAAAGCTTTGCACTATGCTATAAAGCTTACCGTTCCAGATTTTTAAAAAAGCTAGGTTACCAATCGACCCATTACATTTTATTGAAATTAATGTTTGATGCACACAAAAGTCAACACAAGTTTGCGCACCGACATGATAATAATATTGGTATAGCTTGCGTTACAAACATGGACACAGATGGTACACGGAACAGGCATGATTTTGACTCGTTTTTATTTTTTATTTTTTTACTCGATGCATACTTTGCTTGTTATGCTTTGTTGCATATATTCAACTCTTTTAAGTCTTTTTTTGGTTGTTGGTCAAACTCTTTTAAGTCTCAAACTGATTTTTCGGGCTTTTAGATTTTGTCAACTTTCGCTACTTCAAAACGGAGTTCAAGACTACCATTTCTCCTATCATTGATTCAAAACACATATTTCAATTAAGTTATGTCTAGTTTGCTGGATGATAGAAGATCTCGAAGATTACAAAATCGAGTTGTTAAGAAAAGTTAATATATTTGTGTTACCACGATCTAAACTCTGATACAACTGTAGATTTGGAGTAAATTTTATTAGTAGAACAATTTATCTCAATTTATTCATATGAAGAGATTATGTATTTATACAAAGCATGTAGACATTATTATTTTATTATTATATTTTTTTTAATAAATAAAATGTTATATTATATTTAAAAGAAAAAAATGTTTTTATAATTTCTTCTTATCAGTTTTGAACTTAGCCGAGAAAACTATTTGATATTATCTTGTAGAGAACCAGACACTCAAACCATCTTCATAATATAGACATTATTTAACCTAGTTCTACTAGCAGAATAACTAAATATACATTTAATATGATATTCACAAATATATTAACTTTCTTTAACAACTCAATCTCATAATCTCTGAGATCTCTTAACAATGGAATTGCATGGACTCTTTATCATATTATATGTCAAAAGATACATCTACTCGTTGTAGTTGATTCTGTCCCATAGACTTAAACGGTATGGAGACTTAACCAAAAATTGCACACGTGCATTTAGACACAGGTGCTAAAGCTTGACATTTAGACACAGATACTTGATACTTATTTTCTTAAAAATATACACATGCGCATGCATAATAATTAGATGTGTCAATGATTGATGGGACTAATATTTGGATAATGCGATTATGATAGATGTTATTTTTTTCAATTCAAATTTGATTTGGATGCTTTTGATACTAGTAATATTTAGTTCTGAATCCGAGAGAGTATTTCCATTGCAAATTTTCATACTTCTATTGCAAATTTTCATAAGAAACACAAAAGAAAGCTAAAACCTTTATTACTCTAAATCCTTAACGATCTTGATTCCCATAGACTGAGCAGTACCAATAATAGATTTGCAAATCGATTCCAATGGCATATACTGACAAAACGGATCCATTTGCTTCAACTTCGCAATCTCGTACACGTGTCTCACCGAAAGCGTCGTCACCGTCAAATGTCCCGGACGTGTGCTTCCTTTATCAACTCCGGCTGCTTTTTTTAAGTACCACGACACTAACGGCGATTTAACGGTGAAATCGAACGACTTGTCTTTGTACGCCGTTATCGTCACGGCCATCGGAGTGTCCGGTTTGTATTTTTGTGTCCAAGCGTTGAAGTCTTTGCAGAAAGCCATTAGGTTGAGACGGTACGGTCCTAACGCCGAACCGACAGGTGGTTCTTTTTGTTTTGCTGCTCCGGCAAAAATCCTTAGCCTTAGCGTCGCCACTACTGGTCGTGGCAAGATCTCCTTCGCAGCCGCCATTGTTGGGATCGTGGAGAGCTTCCAAGGTTTGAGGGTTTTCTTTACAAGGTGAAGAGATTGGAAGGTAAATAATACAATTGACAAACATGCAATTGTATTACAAGGAAAGTAAATATTTAGCATTAAAGTGATGCAGAGCATATTCAAACGTACGTGGGCTTCTTGTCGAGGCTGGTATTGGGCTTTCTTCCTCGACAAGTTATAAACATTTCTCTTATTTTCTTTTATTGTTTCTAAAAGGATAATTACAATTGATTTGGCTTTAGGATTTGCACTTATCAATAGTTTAGGATTTGAGTTTATCGTTTAGTTTCTTTGCCTTTATAAGTTCAATCATCGATCATTGTAAATGGATTCATCACTTTGAGATTTAATATTATCAAGAGCTTTCTAAGCACTGCGAAGAGTATTCGCGACCTCATTCTGGATTTCTTTGACATCTAGAGCTTTTCGTTCGTTTGTGTCGAGTCTCTTCTTGAGCCTCGTCTACAAACTCTGTTTCGTTTCCGCTACTCTATCAGTTGGTATCAGATTCGGTTCGTTCATGACGCGTTGATTTGTTTCACTATCATGGCTCCTAAAGATAAGCGCAAAGTGGCTTGTGACGCGAGCGCAGATTGGGCAGAGCTTCGTCTCACTCTTGTGGCGATGCAAGAAACTATCCAGGAAACAATTTGTTCATCCATTCAAGAGCTTGGTGAATCTTGGGAACGACAGTGGGGACCTCGTCCACATGATCATGATGCTGGAGGTGATGACGCAAACCCGTTTGGTCGTCATGAACAAGAAAGAGGTCTGGGGCATCAACCTCGTCGTCATGGAGATCAAGATCTTCGCGACATTCGTTCTAACAAATGGGAGATGAGTTTTAAAGTGGAGATTCCAGAATTCCATGGTGGCATTAGGGGAGATTCGCTTGTCGATTGGATTGTGGCTGTAGAGGAGGTGTTGGATTTCAAGGAAGTACCGGATGATTGTCGTGTACCTCTAGTTGTTACACGATTTCGCGGTCACGCCGCATCCTGGTGGTTGCAGCTCAAAGCATCACGAGTTCGTGCCGGCAAAGCTCCGATTCGTTCATGGGAAAAGTTAAAGAAGTATCTACGACAAACTTTTCTGCCTCACAATTACGATCGGACCATGTATACTCGTCTTCAGAATTTGAAACAGGGTTCTCGTCCTATAGATGATTATGCAGAGGAATTTTACGTGTTGTTAACAAGGAATGAGATTCATGATAGCGACATTCAATTGGTCTCTCATTTTATTGGAGGATTGCGTCCTCAATTGCAGAGTGCCTTGAGTCAATTCGATCCGACCAAGGTCGCCGAAGCTCACCGTCGTGCTGTCTCATTTGAACAACAAGCTCGAGCACCTAATAGGAACCATTTGGGTTTAAAACCGCGTTACGTTGATCAAGTCTACTGTCCAGCTCCATCACAACCTCGTGATGGAACAGAGACATCTGGCTCTGTTTCTCTTCCTACGACATCGGCGGAAGACCAAGCTTTGCATCGTTCTTCTCGGCCGAATGCACTCCGTTGTTATGGCTGTGGAGAACCCGGTCATCACCAAACGGCTTGTCCTAACCAGAATCGTTGGGGGCTGCTCATTGAGGATCAAACTGATCTTCCTACACCAGTTTATGACTTAGCAGAGGATGATGATGATGCCAATGGCAACGTGCTCCAACTTAATGGCGACAAGGGAGCGTTATTACTTACACACGCATCCAGCCTGCTTCCAACATGTCATACCCACTCAGGTTCTATCCTTGTATTCCGTCAAACTTGTTTGGTGCCTCCTAGTCATGGTGATTTGTGGCTTTGGACCAACATCTTTCGATCCACATGTACCATTCGTGATAGAATTTGTACTTTCATTATTGCCTCGGGCAGTAGTCGTAATGTTATCGCCGAGGCGGCGGTTTACAAAATTGGTCTTCCTATGGAACCTCACCCAACACCATATTCTTTGTCTTGGGTCCAAGAAGGAGTTTCAGTACCAATAACTCATCGTGTGTTAGTTTCATTCTCTATTGGTCCTGTTTACAAAGATCGTACGTATTGCGATGTGGCGCCTATGGATGTAAGTCATCTTCTTCTTGGTCGTCCTTGGAAGTTTGACCAGGAAGATAACTCATGATGGTGCTAAGAATACGTATCGTTTTATTTGGGAGACTCACCAGATTATGTTGTTGCCAACACCAGAGGATCAATTTCAACAAACGTCTCAGCCTTTACCTCCATCTCTGCCTCCACAACATGGATCACTGTCTCTGCTTTGCTCATCTGCTGCGTTTGAACGTGAGTTCAAATTAGAGGGTGTTACTTTCGCGTTGTTGCAGACTCATGTAATGCCTCAAACACATTCCCCTAACGTTGCTTTTGATGATGTGTTGCGTACATTTTCGGATGTGTTTCCAACAGAGCTTCCTTCCGGATTGCCTCCTTTACGCACTATAGAACATTAAATCGACCTTGCTCCTGGCGCTGCGCTACCAAACAAGCCACATTACCGCATGAGCCCAGAAGAACACGAGGAGCTTCGTCGACAGGTTGAAGAACTCCTTAATAAAGGTTATATTCGAGAAAGTCTAAGTCCTTGCGCGGTCCCAACTTTGTTGATTCCTAAAAAGGATGGCTCGTGGAGAATGTGCATCGACAATCGTGCAATAAATAAGATTACTATTTAGTATCGTTTCCCCATCCCACGTTTAGACGACCTCTTGGATCAAATCGGTAAAGCCGTTATTTTTTCCAAGATTGATTTGAAAAGTGTCTATCACCAGATTCGTATTCGGCTCGGCGACGAGTGGAAAACTGTGTTTAAGACTCGTGAAGGCCTTTTTGAATGGCTCATCATGCCGTTTGGGTTGTCCAACGCTCCTAGTACGTTCATGCGTGTCATGAATCAAGCGTTACGCCCATTCATTGGGAAGTTTGTTGTTGTGTACTTTGACGACATTCTTATTTTTAATTCATCTCTCTCCGAGCATCAGTCTCATCTGCGTGACGTTCTTTTGGTGCTCCGACGAGATCAATTGTTTACCGCTAAACAAAAATGTGAGTTCAGAGTTTTAGAAATCTTGTTTCTCGGGTATGTTATCTCTGACAAAGGTTTGTCTATGGATTTATCAAAAGTCGAAGCAGTGCGTTCTTGGCCTATTCCGTGAACGATTAGTGAGGTCTGTAGCTTTCATGGCTTGACCTCCTTTTATCACCGTTTTGTGAGTCATTTTAGTAGTATTATAGCTCCAATCACTAGCTGCATGAAAGAGGGTAAGTTTCTTTGGACGCCAGAGGAAGACGCAGCATTTGTTCTTATCAAATAAAAGCTTACAACGACACCTATTTTGGTACTCCCAGACTTCTCTTTACCCTTTGAGCTTCATTCTGATGCATCAAAACTTGGTATTGGTGCTGTACTTAGCCAACAAGGCAAACCTATTGCTTATTATAGTGAGAAATTGGCTGGAGCTCGTGGAAACTATAATACTTACGATGTGGAATTTTACGCTGTCGTTCAGGCAATCAAACATTGGCGTCATTATTTGGTTCATCCGAAATTCATCTTGTTCACCGATCATGACGCGTTGCGTCACCTTGACAGCCAAGTTAAAGTGTCTTCTCGTCATGCTAATTGGATTGCATTCCTCCAACAGTTCACGTTCTCAATCTGTCATCAATCCGGTAAAACAAATCGCGTGGCCGATGCTCTTAGCCGGAGACATTCGTTGTTGACCACGATGCATAATTCGATTGTTGGGTTTTCTTCTTCTGCCGATCTCTATATCACTTATCCATTCTTCCACCGCATCTTAACTGAAGCGCAACAAGGCATTTCTACTTATTTCACTCTTCATGAAGGCTTTCTCTTTCGTGGTTCTCTATTGTGTATTCCTATGTGTAGCTTACGCCTCCAAATTTTCAGTGAACTTCATAATGAAGATCATGTGGGACGTGACCGTACGTTTCAACTTGTCTCGGCGACATATTTTTGGCCTTCTATGCGGCGCGATGTGGAGCGTTTTTTCGAACGGTGTCGTGTTTGTCATCAAGCTAAGGGCACATCTTCTAATGCAGGTTTGTACCTTCTTTTGCCCATTCCGACTCAGCTGTGGACTGATTTGAGTATGGATTTCGTTTTGGCTCTTCCGCGTACTCAACGGGGCTTTGATTCGATTTTCGTCGTGGTGGATCGATTTTCAAAAATGGCGCATTTTGTTCCATGTAAGAAAACGACAGATGCTGTTAATGTGGCCCTTTTTTTCTTTCATGAGATTTATCGTCTACATGGGTTACCGGCGTCGATTGTCTCTGATCGCGATACACGATTTCTTAGCCATTTTTGGCGTTCACTTTGGAAGCTCCTTCGTACGAGTTTGGACATGAGTACGGCATACCATCCTCAATCGGATGGCCAAACAGAGGTAATTAATCGCTCTCTCGGAAACCTTTTGCGTTGTTTGGTGGGAGACAAAATTAATAGTTGGGATTCTAAGTTGTGCCAAGCTGAGTTTGTCCATAACCATGCTGTTAACCGTAGTTTGGGTTTTAGTCCATTTCGGGTCGTTTACGGTCTGGTTCCTCGCGGTCCTCTCGATTTGGCTCCCTTACCTGATCCGAGTCACCTTCATGGTGAGGCAGTGGACTTTGTGACTAATTTGAAGCAGTTACACCAACAAGCTCGTCTTAACTTAGAAGTTGCGTCGTCCAAATACAAGTCTACAGCTGATCTTAAACGGCGTGAGGTAATTTTTCAACCTGGGGACTTGGTGTGGGATGTCATGACAAAGGATCGGCTACCAGCTGGGGAGTATAATAAGTTAAAATCTCGCAAGATTGGACCTGTTGAAGTGGTGGCGCGTATCAACAATAATGCATATCGTGTGCGTTTACCTCCGCACTTGAAGACGTCCAATGTGTTCAATGTGAAGATTTCTCTTATTTTCTTTTATTGTTTCTAAAAGGATAATTACATTTGATTTGGCTTTAGGATTTGCACTTATCAATAGTTTAAAATTTGAGTTTATCGTTTAGTTTATTTGCCTTTATAAGTTCAATCATCGATCATTGTAAATGGATTCATCACTTTGAGATTTAATATTATCAAGAGCTTTCTAAGCACTGCGAAAAGTATTCGCGACCTCGTTCTGGATTTTTTTGACATCTAGAGCTTTTCGTTCGTTTGTGTCGAGTCTCGTCTTGAGCCTCGTCTACAAACTCTGTTTCGTTTCCGCTACTCTATCATAAAGTAAATATTTAGTATTACAATAGCTCAAACAAGGCCCAAATAAATAAATAAAATTAAAGGCTCAATTGCATGTTTTTTACAATGTATTACAACAAGTTAAACGAATCACACCAAATTATTATCTTACTCTACTTGCTTATCTAAATCAAATTAACTAACAAATGAACCGACTCGGACCTAAACCGAAATAGCAAAACTGAAACTCATATTTTGTTTGATCGAAGAGTATTCATTCTATTACAATTTGAAAGATAAAGATAACTTAAATCCAATCTCTTTAACAAAAACAAAAAAGGGACACTTGTGTTTCCACCCATAGTTTTATTCTACAATGACGTCATAAACAATCATGTTTCCACCCATAGTTTTATTCTACAATGACGGCATGACAATTGCATTGATTGTTTATGACGTCATGTATAGCATTTACTAAAATTAATGTTTTATGAACACAAGAGTCAGCACAAGTTTGCGCACCGACATTATAATATTATTGATATAGCCTGCGTTACAAACATGGACACATATGGCACACGTAACAGGCATGATTTTGACTCGTTTTTTTTTTTTTACTCGAGGCATGACTTTGCTCGTTATTGCTTTACATATATATTCAACTCTTTTCAGTCTCAAACTGATTTTGATGGGCTTTTAGATTTTGTCAACTTTCGCTGCTTCAAAAAAGAGTCCAAGACTACCATTTCTCTTATCACTGATTCAAAACAGTTTGATATTTCAAATTTGTCTTGTTAGCTGGAATTGCATGGACTCTTTATCATATTATATGTCGAAATATACATCTGCTCGTTATAGTTGGTTCTTCTTGCCCATAAACTTAACGGTATAGAGACTAATAAAAAATTGCACAAGTGACATTTAGACACAAGTGCTGAAGAAATATGATATGACTGTAACCAATGTTTTTTAAAACCAGGACCGGGGTCAAACCGGATTAAACCGGGAACCGGCCACTGGTCCGGTCCGGTTAACTTAAAAACTCAATCATAGTTAAACCGGTTATAAAACCGGGTTGAACCGGAAAAAAACTGGAAACCGGTATCGAACCGAATCCGCATCAAACCGAGTTTAATAATTTTGAAAATTAAAATTTTTGTTTTTCATTTTCATTTTATTTTCATTTAGTTATAAGTTTTTAGTCAAAACTTTTTGATAAAACTATTCAAATAATAAACTTTTTCATACAAAACATTTTTAAATTATAAATGTTTAAAAGTTTAGACCAAAATGCTTCAATTTGCTATAATTGTGTTAGTATCTATAATTTACTTTTATTTGTTATTGAAATTTTTCTGTTTTTCAGATGTTTGTAATAATTGAAATGTTTTATTTGATATTTGAATAGATATAGACATATAAATAGAAGAAAAATATAAAACCAAATATATATGAATTAAAATTAAAGAAAAACTATTAAACCCGGTTGAACCCGGTTGGACCATATTGACCCACAACCCGAAAGATTTCTGGTTTTAAAAACATTGACTGTAGCCGAATCGAAATATTTGATTAAAAAGTTCTAAACTATGGATTATTGACGCTCTTATCTCCCATATAATTGATGCTTTCAATCTCCATTATTGTTGTTTTCTTTATTTACATGTAATAATAATTAATAAATGCTTCCAGTCTTCATTACTATTGTTAGTATTTTTTTTCCCGTGTGCGAATGTCTTCTCATCTTAATTATTGGTTTGTTAACTCGGTTTGCTTTTCACCTTTTTTTGGTTCCATATAACTTTCTACGTTTATTCACACACAAAAGGAGATTCCATTTCAAAAGTCATTCTCGCAAGTTCCATCCATCTTCTGATATTTCGGTTTAAAACTCATTTCTTCTTTGAGTTATAACTTTTAAGTAGTTTAAAGAAAAAACGAAGTAGAGACGAAGTTACTTGGATCATTGGGTTTGTTTTGATAAAACTTTTGTTTGATTTTAATA
Source organism: Draba incana (assembly GCA_963576765.1). NCBI lineage: Eukaryota > Viridiplantae > Streptophyta > Magnoliopsida > Brassicales > Brassicaceae > Draba > Draba incana. The sequence continues at coordinate 32,465,940 of OY755210.1, read as the reverse complement.
TATTTTATTAACTTCGAAAGCATATGTTTCATAATAATTATACTTTAAAGATGGTATTTTAAACATTGGGTCCGATTGGTAACCTAGATTTTTTAAAAACTGGAGCGATAAGTTTTATAGCATAGTGCAAAGTTGTATAAATAAAGATTTGAGATAAATTTTTATAAATAAAGATTAGTGTAATAGTATTGGTAAAACTTTTGATAAAGTTTTCGTGATTGGTACAATCTAAAGCGGTACAAACTAAAAAGTGATTTTAAAGATTTAAAAATTTCTACCAATCTAACCCATTATTTGAAACTTAGTTACAAAAAAAGGAAAGAAATTCAACGCATATAACACCTGAAACGAGAATTCTAATTAGCATGACCAGAGTCTCTAGAAACATCAAAATTATGTGCACACGTGTACGGTATTACCTGCCGTTAATACTATATTCTGCAATATTACCAAACTTTGAGGACACGTAGATCCATTTTCAAAGATTCTGTAAATTGATAGTTATCAAGATCCCACCTACATATGTAGAAAAAAACCCAAAATACACAAATCTAAACAAAATATGTTACAAGAAAATAAATATAGTTAAATTACTACTTTATTATTAACTTCAACTTCAATTACAATAAAATTGAATTTCCAAGAGTCAAGCAACTAAAAACTCCTTTATGTGTTCCGGATTTAGACAGAAGCCCAATTATATTTTCCAATGCCATATTTGAAATTTCGAATTCGAATTTCTTATAATGTATTGTCAAGCCCCTAGTATTTTACAGAAAAAATCTATAGATTGAACTTCCATATTTTTTAAAAAAAAGACTAGATAAAATTGCAAGAACTTCGAAATTCATTGAATCAAACTTTTGGAACCAGCTGTCAACAATACCATATTCTCTCAAGTCTCAATCTAATGCACTTTGAGATTCTTCTCAATGCCAAAACAAAAATAAGTGAATTTAATTAAAATGAAAGAAAATGAGGAGAATAACCAAATGAATAAAAGAGTATTGTTGAAGTAGGTTTAGGTAGAGAAAGTTAATTATACTTATACTTTTTTTATAATGAGGTCGTCAAACTAAACCTATAAAGAGTGCCCACACCTAACCCATCTTTTTCTCTGCTCGTTGGGTTTTCAATAATATACGCTAATGTGATTCTTATTACTATAATTAATGCATAATCATATCTATACACGATTACGATATTTTCAAATCTATTATTTAAATGGATTCTATGGGATATCAAATATATTAATTCAAACCCATGGTGTATCTCTGTTGACGCATGCATGCTTCCATGATCTCTTCCATGCTAGTTAGTAGTTACATTGGATATTTTAGATATTTTTAAAGTTCAGTTTGGTCCTTCGTAAAAATAACGAAATGAAATGATTATGTAATTTTTACCAATCGTTCATGGCAAAGAGTAATTATATTATTCACTTTGTATTATTTTAAGCACTGTTTTGAGTTTGACATAACATACATTAATTAGGAAAATTTACATACTGTAGTCTGTAGACAATTAGTAATAAAAACTACGAGATAAAAGCAAAACCATCAAAAATTCAAAGTAATAAAAACATGTTACAAAGAAAAAGGAAAAGGAAAATATGGGTTTAAGCTGTTAAATTTGGAGTTTTGGTCCACTCGGATAAATTTGGAGTTTTCAACCACTCAGATAAATTTTTAGTTCTTGCAATACGAAGGTTTTGTTATGAAGTAAAATCAATCTAGATTGTAACACATCAAATGTGAATTGGAAAAAACTCTAATATCTTTTTACTCTAATTAAAAATTCAAATATGTTTGGCTTTATGGATACTTCAATCTCATTTTTAAAATTTTCGTAAAAGTTGAGAAACCTACTTTTTTCTATTCATCCAAACTTTTTTCCTGCATATATGACATGGATTTAAATAAAATATTTAATTTATTTATCTGCAATTGGGCATAGATGTATATAAGTATAGATGTGTATGTGTGTGTCTTTATTACAAATTACAAACTCATATCAGATTCTTCTTCCTCTCTAAGCAACAACAACAAAATTTTCACATTTTTTATTTTCTCTTCAAAAACACAAAAATGACAAGATCCTCAAGATTCCTCGGCACGGCGGCTCCGCCACCACCGGCAGAAATCCTCGCCGCGGAAACCGACATGGTTGTGATTCTCTCAGCTCTTCTCTGTGCTCTCATCTGTGTAGCCGGTTTAGCCGCCGTAGCTCGTTGCGCTTGGCTCCGTCGTCTCGCCGGAGTTAATTCCTCCGCCGTCGGAGAATCTCCGCCGCCTCCGAACAAAGGTCTCAAGAAAAAAGCACTTCAAGCTCTCCCTAAATCAACTTTCATTTCCACCTCCTCCTCCGCCGCCGGAGACTCGCCGTCTTCTTCCGCCGGAGACGGTGATTCCTCTACCGACTGTGCGATTTGCTTGACGGAGTTTTGCGACGGAGAAGAGATCAGAATCTTGCCGTTGTGTAACCATTCTTTCCACGTGGCGTGTATAGACAAATGGTTGAGTTCTCGGTCTTCTTGTCCTTCTTGTCGAAGAATTTTAGTTCCGGTGAAGTGTGATCGGTGTGGCCACCGTGCTTCCACGGTGGAGAATCAGTGTAAAGATCAATCTCCGCCTCCACAACAACAACATCCTTCACAGTTCACTTCTGCTATCATTCCTGCTTTTCTTCCTTGAAAAAAGTTTTAATTTCTTTATTAAAAAAATGATCGGAATGATTAAAGAAAAGTAAAGTACTGTTATTACTAATTAACTAGGAAAATTAGGGATTTTTTTTTAGTTTAATTTCGGTCTTTTTGTTGTTGTAATCCACTGTTCTTGAATCAAATCAGATGGAATTTCGAAGTTCTTGATATTTACAAGAAAATGAATTTTCTTTTTATCAAAGAGGATGATTTAATTGATTAGACAACATGAGCACTAAGAAATAAGTCGGTCATGTGGACTCGTTTGTGAATACAACCCATAACAGGAAAAACAAATTTGAAATTTGAAATGGAATGTGTATATTTCCTTGAGTTTCTTGTTTGCAAAATATCTCGCTATTATTGGTCGTTTATCTTTTTCCGACAGTGGAAATTAAATAAAATTACTTTTGGTTAACAATGTTATTTCTTTGTTAAAATATAAAGTAACAGTACTACAAGTAGAAAACCGAAAAATTTAGCAATTTTTTTGGGGTGATGATTAGCAATAGTGGTAAACTATAAGTCCAAATTTTTGGTGTGTAGACTCTTTGACTGTTAGTCCAATTGTTAGTGTAAGTTTGCGGAGATTTTATGTGTAATGATTGTAATATTTAACCAACTAGCGTTGGCCTAATGGCAAAGGAAGCTATACAAGTGTTCTTCCGCCTTGGGTTCGACGCTAGCTGGCCACTCAACCCGCAGTCTAATGCATAAAACCTCCGGATTATTAAAAAAAATAAAATTGATTGTAATATTTTAACAACTTATAACAAGATATGCAACTTAAATGAATAAGTGATAAATGTGTGAGTGAATTCAAAGTCTTCCTTATTTTCAGTCATAAGTCAAAGAAAGCATGTTATGGTCTCATTTCCTTTACCAGCAAATAAGGATGACTCAGTCTCTTATTTATCCAACAAACTCCGAATGAGTAGAAATTTGATAGCTGTGTTTTTTTTTGCTTATTAACTGACCATAGATATACAAAGTTACAGGATTTGATTCTAATTGTATGCAGAATACATGCTGATCACCTGACTATAAAATATAGTTGTTACATATTAATAGATGCAAAGCTTATAAAGGCTCTAGATTTTACATAGATAGAATTGTTCGTCATATTTTCGTGTGAGCGGAGAGAACTCTGTTATGGAGTCTCGTTGTTTACCGCAATTGCTCTTTATAATCAGATATTTTATAGTTGAATTCGATCGATTGATTAAAACTTATAATAAAATTAGATTAAATATATATATAATAACGGCGTAAGAAACGACATAAAAAAACATGAAACTAAGATATTAACTAATATCTATGATCTTTTTGTGAAGAAAAATTTGTAACAATGATGTGTATCTAGGGTGTATCTGAATTGTTATTTGTTTGACCAAAATAAAATAAAGTTGAATAATCTATTTAACAAAAATATCCCATAAATACTCCATATTAAAAAAAATTACCAAAAATTTGATGAAAATGAACTTTGTTAGGTCTCTTTCACCATTATAGCGATTCAATTTTGTTTGCTTATATTTTCATTTATGGATTCACGTACTTAATATTGACGAATTTGAAGATTTTTTTGATTATTATGTAATGCAAGTTGATGAGGCGAAATTCATGCTACAAACATCTATGGAGTTAACAAAATATCTCCCTAAAAATACTCGATATGAAACAAACACAAATTTAATGAAAAATGAGCTTTGTTAGGTACTTTTTCACCATACGACGTAAGCTTTAGTTCTTGACAAAAAAAAAAGCAATTCGATTATTTTGGTATAAACTTATATACTTATAGATTCAATTCAATTATTTTGGTTTAAACTTATACTTGTAGATCCTCATATTATTTTAAAATGGTCATCTGTGTTAAACTCTAACTGATTTTGAACTAGAATATTGACAACTTAAAAATACATACTAAGATTTAATTGTAGAGCTTATATAAAGTTTGACATGAATTCATTCATTTTTATGTCTTTCTTAACAATTCATTCATGATTTAGACCATCGAATGCTACTAACTTAACTAATATCATCAAGTTTTCTTCTTTTATTAATTGGGAATAAAATTAAAGTGAATAAAGAGAAAAAGGTGGAGAAAGAGGAATATTGAAGGGAAACGATAAACGTACCACCCAACTTATAGACACTAGAAACGCATGACAAGCCCAAATATTATCCACTTTTCAGTTTCACTAAATGGAATCTTATGCCTTATCTCTTTCTTTTTCTTTTTCTTGAAATGTTTATTATATAACATCCAATAAGCAAAAAAGCGAAGAAAAATTTCGGCCAAAACTTTTCATCATTTCACTTCACTTTTTTTTCATATTTGTCTTCCACAAATAGCACTATATTACACAACTTTTATTGTATTATCTTGTTTGAGACCGAACGTATTCACATTCTTTGATAAGCATCCTCAAATAACTAGACTGGTCAATTGTTTAAATTTCAGTTTGATGCATCCACTTGGATACTACCTTTGAATTCATTACAAGATTTGAACGAGTTTTAATTCACAACAAGTTTCAGAACAATTGTCGTGAGAAAAACAAAATGTGAACATGGAAAAGTAGATAAAACAAGTTTTTCTTTGGTTTTGTTAGCTTCAAACTCAAGTAGTTCCTCGCACTTTTTTCGTTAGAACACATTATCATTCCGTTTTTAGCGTATAATGTGTCTTGTGTAAAGTGCCCAAGAATATTTTCTTCTTAGATGGAGATGATTTTCAGGAATATATAAATCCAATCAACTTATAAATTAAGAAGAATAAATGAAAGTTTAGATAGAGAGGATGGTCCGAGGTTTAAAGTATATTTTTATTGAAAATTATATATATCATTTTATTATAGGTACTTTCCCCCTAACTATCTTTTGCCCATATAGTCAATAAAGTGATATATTTCAAAGATTCAATCCTTCATCTCTCAAATGCCTTAAATCTTCCCTAACTTTGTTTCCTACTTCTTTTCAATGTTCTCATTATGTCACTTTTAAATCATTTGAACTTTTTACCATCCTCATCATGGAAAATCCCATACCAAATAATAACTATTTACTTCATCCTCCTTTCACAAAAGCTACAATCAAGTTTGGAATATGTTCATAGTGAAGTTTTAAAAAAACTCGGCTATGTTGACTCCAATACAATATGTTGACATTCAATGTGTGTGTGTTTTTCTTTTGTAAGTTTGACATCTCTATTTATGGTAAAGAATAATTTAATATTTTAGAAAAAAATGCAAGAACAAAAGGGTGGGAAGTGAATAAAAAAGTCCCAATAAGTAGTCATTTTTAAATCATAGAAAGGAAGAACGTAATTTTCTTGAAGTATGATTGTTAATTTGCAACTTTTTGGTGATATGTTCGAATCTACGAAGATATTTTTTTTTCAGAAAAGGTCTTAGAAGTAGAAGGTACACATAGTTTTGCATATCGTGCGACTTTCTTTTGTCATAAAACGTCTCGATCATTTTCAACACACGTAGTTTTGAGTAACATACTGGTTCGTCCAGAGGGTTCCGTCACGTGCCGTGCTCGTGTCAACTAAAATCAAAAGTAAGAGAAAACTTTATGCCTCAATATTACAAGGCCAGATCTAGCCCAATAAATACATAATAAATAGGGCTGATGTTCCCCCCCCCCCCCCATATTTTATAGGGATTATGGGGTTTGTGATTGCTAAACCAACCAGCTTTTGGTTCACATGTGAAGTTACAAAAAGATAATAACACACATAATAGAAGAAAGACCAAGTCTCGTGACGGTTGGTTACACATGGACAAAACAAAAACCTATAAAATAAGTTGCATTATTACAAGTGAGAGTAATTATTATCCAATTTGCTCTCTAGACAAAACCACGTTCATAGCCAACTCACGTCATGTCTCTCCTCTTACCATCAATAACCATCACATCACCATCCATACATCAAACGAAAAACAATAAATTTATAGTGGATGGACTGACGTATTTAACCAATTTACTCGGTGCCAATTATTTTTGAGTTGGAAACCATAAATCTTATTGAAGTTTGTTTTGAAATACGCTCTACAATTTCATACCTAACCGAGGATAGCAACAACAGAGATGTTGAGAGACATATATGAAACAAATGTTATGCGCAATATTAAGGGAAACACACTAGTACAAGAAGAAGCTTTGAAGTGTTCAAACAAAGGAGCAAATGGATCATCTTGCTCAGTGTGGTATTCAACAACTTATTTCGTGTCCCCACGCTCCGCAGCAAAACGGGTTAGCCGAGAGGAAACACAGACACATTACGGAGTTAGGGCTTTCCATGTTGTTTCAAGGACAAGTTCCTTCACAACTGTGGGTTGAAGCCTTCTATACTGCAAACTTCCTTGGGAATCTTCTGCCTTCTTCTGTTCTTCTCAACAACAAGAGCCCCTTTGAGGTGCTTACTGGAAAACCACCTGTTTATACCTCTCTAAGGGTATTTGGCTGCAGTTGCTATCTGTATCTTCGCCCATATGCTCACAATAAATTTGATCCTAAGTCTATCTTGTGCGTTTTTATGGGCTACAATGAGAAGTATAAGGGTTATCGATGTCTTCACCCCCTACCGGTAAGGTCTATATCAGTAGACGTGTTCTTTTTGATGAATTTGCATTTCCTTTTGCAGACATATATCAAGCTTATCGGTCTTCTTAGTCAACTCCTCTTCTTACCGCTTGGCTCTCCGGTCTCACTGTGCATGAGAACTCTTCTGAATCAGTTCCTCTTGAAGATGAGTCACCTATCGTGCGACAATCCTCTTACACACCTGTTTCACCAATTGAGGCTGCCTCTAGTTCTACAACTTCAGCTCAGGATTCTCTTGCTGACCAGGACTCTCCCTCAGCAATTCCTTCATCTTGATTCTTATCTGAATCGTCTACGGACCTGCCGGTGTTTACTGATGAAGAATCAACAAGTGCTAACACTAATGCTTCAGATGTGCAGCCTGTCAGTTTGAATCACACAGATGAATTTGGACATTCAATGATGACTCGTGCCAAGGCTGGTATTAGGAAACCTAATCCCAAGTATGCGTTGATCTCGGTCAAAACAAACTATCCAGAACCTAAAACTGTTCAGTCGGCTTTAAAGGATCAAGGCTGGACAAACGCTATGGGTGATGAAATGAGCACCATGTATGAGGTAGATGCTTGGGATTTGGTTCCTCTACCAGATGGTATTTCTCCTCTAGGTTGCCGATGGGTTTTTCGCACTAAGATTTTCTCTGATGGTGACCTTGATAAGCTTAGAGCTCGATTAGTTGCAAAAGGCTACGAACAAGAAGAAAGTGTTGACTATGTTGAGACTTACAGTCCTGTTGTCAGAACTGCAACAGTGAGATCAGTTCTTCATGTCGCAACGGTCAAACAATGGTCTCTAAAAAAACTAGATGTGAAAAATGCTTTTCTTCATGGCGATTTGAAAGAAACTATATACATGGTTCAACCTCCAGGTTTTGTAGATTCTCAACATCCTGATTACGTTTGCAAACTCAAGAAAGCGATCTACGGTCTTAAGCAAGCTCTTCGCGCTTGGTTTGATAAGTTTAGAACCTTCCTTCTGGAATTTGGTTTCTTTTGCAGCCTTCAAGACCCTTCTCTGTTCATCTATAATCATGGCAAAGATACTATGTATCTATTGCTCTATGTTGATGACATGATCTTAACAGGAAGCAATGATGACTTAATTCAGAAGCTTCTAACCAGTTTGAATTCAGTTTTCCGAATGAAGGACATGGGGCAGTTACACTATTTCTTAGGGGTTCAGGCCTACTTTCACAAGGATGGTTTATTTCTCAATCAAGAAAAGTATGCTACTGACCTATTGATCAATGCCGGTATGGGTGATTGCGCCCCAATGCCCACTCCTCTGCCTCTAAAATTGGACAAGCTTCCAGGACATCTTGATCTCTTTCCGGATCCTTCCTACTTCAGAAGTCTTGCTGGCAAGTTACAATACCTCACCTTGACAAGACCTGACATACAATTTGCGGTTAATTATGTATGTCAGAAGATGCATGCTCCTTCTATGTCTGATTTCTATCTTCTCAAGCGAATTCTTCGTTACCTAAAAGGAACTCTTTCCATGGGTGTAAACTTATCTAAGAACACAGATTCTACTCTATGGGCCTACAGTGACATCGATTGGGCAAATTGCAAAGATACAAGAAGATCTATTGGTGGTTTTTGTACCTTTCTTGGCTCTTATATAATCTCCTGGTCTGCTAAAAATCATGATACATTCTCAAGATCCTCCACAGAAGCTGAATATCGGACTATGTCTACTACGGCTTCAGAAATTAAGTGGATCACTGCTTTGCTAAAAGAATTGGGTATCCCTCAACCAGTCACACCGGAACTCTATTGCGACAATTTGTCATCTGTTTACCTCTCCGCCAATCCCGTATTGCACAATCGATCCAAGAGCTTCGATGTGGATTTTCATTATGTTCGTGAACGAGTTGCCATGGGTGCTCTGGTTGTTCGCCACATTCCTGGTTCACTTCAGCTAGCTTATATGTTTACTAAGTCTTTACCTCAGAAATCTTATCTTGATCTCAGGTACAAACTGATATGCTCAAATTTACCCTGAGCTACTCTATCAATTTAAGAGATCCTCGTAGTACTTAGGGATCGAATCCACAAGGAATTGAAGACACAATCGATTTTAGAATTCAAATTATGCTAAGCAAGTTATGATGTAATGTAATGCAAACAATTAAAATAAGCAAGAGATGGTTTAGTTTCAAGTGAATCAATGAGACAAAAGCTAGGCGATGGGTAATTCTTCAGGTATAATAAGAAATCAAGGATTAAAATACTGCAGGGTTTGTTATGAACCGTTCTAGAACTCAAACACGAATGTAAAGCCAATAAACTTCTGTTGCAGAGACTATCTATTCCTAAATCCCTAGATTCCAAATTCCTTTGCAAATCTATTGAATTCAAGCAAGCATTAAGTTCAAGTTCAATTTGTTCACAGAATTCCTAAACCAAATTCCTTTGCGAAGAGGTAATTCTGCTCATCTAAGATTCGTTCAAGTTATTAATCACACTTCCGTGTCTATTAAACAACCTAAGATCATGATTCTAGGTGATCAAGCTAGATCTAGCATTAGAAACAATCTAGATGAAGAACTAAAAGATAAACCCTAACAAATTTATAATCCTAACAATTTCTCATCAAAACCCTAGAATTCTCCACAATCTAACAAGCAAACTACTCAGACATAGAGATAGATGAAATCATAATGACTGAATAATACTGCATAAAAGATAAAGATAGAGATACAAAAGGGTTCGATGCTTGAATGTCTGAAATCTCTCAAAAGATCTCCTCAAGCGATATCTCTCAAAGTCTCAATGAATAACTCCCCCAATCTGAAAACCTAGGTAAAACTATATATACAAGAGGTAAAAGTCGTATTGGGCCTAAGAAAAAACGTCTGGAAACTTCGGCCCGGAAAGGATTTTTCTTCATTAAAACCCGTGTCGATCGACAGAGAGATTGCTTGTCGATCGACATAACACTCTCTGGAAAATCTTCTTGTCTCGCCAAAACTAGTGTCGATCGACGCTGATGTCCTCTGTCGATCGACGCTGTCTCTTCTGTTTGACTTTGACTTGATCTTTTCAGCTCTTTCCTCCTCGATACTCCAAAATGTTCCAAAAGCTTCCATTTGGCTCAAATTGATCATTTACCTGCAAAGACTCTAAAAGAACACGAAAAACACCGAAAAGACTAAAAATATATTTATATCATGGCTTTAAACGGGTAAAAACCATGATATATCACAAACTTAGTGTCGACTTTCCTCCCGACATAAGTTTGAGGGGGTGTATTAAGGGAAACACACTAGTACAAGAAGAAGGTTTGAAGTGTTCAAACAAAGGATCAAATGGATCATCAGAACAAGCACTATTGGGCTTAAGGAAAATCAAGAGTAAGCCCATCATCAAAGACTCTGTTCAAAGCAAGTCAACAATACACGACAATGGTGAAAACGGTAACAAGGTACACTCTCGTACGATCAAGCCAGCACAACAAATATTGTTAAAGAATATATTCGATATCCTAAGCTTGGATGCAGTGACGTGTCCATGACATCTGTCACTAGCTCACTAGGTTTACAAGTTTGCTCCTTTATATATTGAATAATGCAATCTGTAAAATCTTAAGTTGAATAATAACAAAAGTTCTTCTTAAAATCTCTTAAGCCTAATCTTGAGATTCTCACGCAAATGATACATGTGAATAATATTGAACAAACAAACAAACAAAGAAAGAATATGAATAGTAAAACATTTACAGTACTTTGGAGTTTGCTATGCAATAATGCATTGCCCCCCCCTCTCTCTCTCTCTCTCTCTCTCTCTCTCTCTCTCTGCATTGTCGTGTGAAGATAAGCTGGATTTGTCAGTCACTTGTGCTGTCAACAGCATTAACAGAATTACCTGAAACAAAACAAGACGAAATCAGATGTTTTTGTTATTTTGTGTATAATAATCTTGACTTTTGAGTTTGAGAGTGTTACCTGATTAATGGTCAAAGACATTATTATCAGCAGTTTTAAACAATCTCCATGCTACTCTGCTTTCTCTTGTTGGACTTGGTAAAGAAACACATCTGAACCCAGCTCTTCTTCGGCTTAACCATTTGAGATTTCGCGTTTCTCGTCTCCACAAGATCATTCATGTACTGAACAACGGCCTGTACGTATATATCATCCGCGACTGAGTGAGTACAAATTGAGCACAAAATTAGAATCTAGAGAGTTAGAGATAGAGGGCGAACCTGAGGACCCTTTTCGGCTATATCCCGAGGAGGAACTTGTAGTGGATTCTCCTGAGCACGGAAAACACGTAACTTTGTAAGCATTTTAAAAGAATCCGGAAGAACACGGATTTGGTTATTGCTTATATCAAACTCTTCAAGCATCTCAAGGTTTCCTATTGATCTCGGGAGCGATATCATGTCAGCGAAATTGTTTCCGATATTAAGCTTCACAAGCGTAGTAGCGAAACATAAACTCTCTGGAACTGACTCGAGCTCGTTGAAACTCACGTCCAGCTCTTTGAGGTTAGCTAAAGAAGACATCGTCGTAGGTAACTGTCTGATGTTATTGTAACGGACAGATAATATCTCTAGCTTAGTGATCTTTCCGATAGCTTCAGGAAGAGCCTTGAGTTTGTTATAATCCGCACGGAGTTCTTTCAAAGAAGAACACCCACCGATTGAATACGGGATCTCTTCAATATCATTTGTCTCAACGTCGAGCTTCTCTAGACTCGTAAGTGAACCGATAGATTCAGGGAGAATCGGGAGGTTGTTACAGCTCAAATCAAGCTCCTCGAGCCGAACCAATCCGCTAAACGCTAAAGGCAGCGACGATAACTGGTTTCCGCTTAGATTAAGGTAAACCAAGTTCAACAACTCTCCGATAGACTCAGGAAGCTGACCGATTCTGTTGGAACGTAGATCGAGCTTTGTCAAAGAAGTAAGTCCTCCTATAGTGTTTGGCAATACCACGATATGATTCTCGGATAAATCAAGCGACGTTAAACTCGATAACTTCCCGATCGAATCAGGAAGCCACTCGACTTGTTCCGTTAACTTGTTCTGTAGTTTCAGCTCTTGAGTAGCTTTCTTAGCTGATACTTCAATCAAACTAGCAAGCTTTATCAAACTTAACTTCTCTCCCTCATTTCCTACACATAACAAAACCATTCACACAACAATTACTACCTAAAGGTCTAAACTTTCTACAATTCCAGTTCCTAAACTTTCCAAATCAATCCAAGTTAAGAACATACCGGAGAATTTTCCAGTGGTGGTAAGTGTTGAATCAACAATCTGAGGTTTACGAGGAGCTGCAAAACCATCGTTATAGTGAGAAGACTTAGATTTCGTCACGAAGCTATCGTCTCTCGAAACCATTTCCTTTGGTCGTAGAGGCGGCTTCTCGGAGAAATCGGAACGGATCACCGTCGTAGTCGGCGCCGGAGCTCGAGGAGGACGAGAAGGAGCGGAGTTATTAGAGGAAGGAGAAGCAATACAGTTAGAAGCTCTCTGAATCAATTCGTCGAACAGGTTATGTGCAGTTTCCAGATCGAGAAGTCTCAAAGCTTCTCTTTTTTGTTCATTACTACGAAACTGAACAAAACCTTTCTTCATTTCTTGTAAAACCATGAAAAGCTCACCAGAAACTTCAGAGCTTTTTCTCTGTTTAGCAATGGCTTCTAAACAAGCTTCAGCTTCTTTCTCAACGTTAAGTATTAAGCTTTTCGCTGCTTCGATTTCGTCGATTCCTGGTCTTTCTGGTAAAGATCTGTGAATTCTCATGATTTCTTCAACTACTTGCTCTGTTGAATCCAAACGCTTATCCAATTGCATCAAATCCATTTGAACAAGGAAGAAGATAAGAACAAATTTAAAAAAAAAAAACTTTTTTTTGGGATTAAAGTTTGGATTTTGAAGTGAGAAATGAGAAAAAGAAGAGTTTATGTAGAAACCCAGAGATTGTTCTTCATAGATACAGCTGTCTCCATCATTCTCTGTCTCTCTCTCTGTCAATTTTTTTTTTCTTCTTCTTCTCTGTTTCTTCCTCAGTTCTTCTTATTCTTCTGAATCCATTAATTTTGTTTTTATTGATTAACTTTTTTTATATTGTCACTAATGATAGTACAAAAATGATAATTAATGTCTTTTTTAGTTTCCTTATTATTTCCCTGAAATGTTGCTACTTTGATTAGGATTATTATTAATTAATTATTAGTGTTAAGAGGATATTTTTTTTATTTATAAATCTGACGGAAATAACGTGAACTGTGGGATGGTGACCTATTGCTTATCTATGGATTTTGTAAATCACGTTATTCCCATTTTCTCCCTATACAATTCCTTTTTAAATGTATTTTCTACGTATTTTTGGAAAGTTCATTTCGAAAAAGTAGGATTATTTATCACTATGTAATAGATTCTGCGGAGATTAATGCCTATTTCTATTTTTCTGTCCAAAAAAAAAAAGAAGAAGATAAAAGTATTACTCGTTACCTTTAGGATTTTTTTTTGTCTTTGCAAGTAAATGTTTCTATATTGAAATAAGGAATTGCTTGGAAGTTGGTATATATTATAGGGATCATCAAAAATTAACTAATAGGCCCATTTATGAGAACTACGAGTGACACAGAAAGTAATATAGAATTTGGCACAAGGATTTCATAAAAAAAATATTACTAGAAAATCTTTTAGATGCACTTACAAGTTTCACCTAAAATAATCTATTTAGCATACATGTTCAAAGATCTATACATGATCCAAGAACCTCTAAAAAATACTTTTAGCCCCCTTTGTTTTTGTGTTCTTACAAGAATCCCTAAAACCTTTTGCTAAGAATTTTCTCTATATCATCATGGAGTTGGCGTTTACAAATACCTATGACTCCTATTTATACACAATAGGATGTCATATTTACCCTAACCAACTACCTAAATAGAGATAACACCAAATCTCTCATTTTGTAGTTATCCAATCCTTGATTTTCTCCAAGAAATCAACTTAGATCTTTGTAATGAGGATCGCCTACAAGCTTATCCTCCATGCTTCTAGAACCTTATAGAATGTCCAGCTAAGCCCGCATCTTCATTGGTCAGCTTAGCCATTTGTTCCAAGTCAATCACATCACATTTGCTTCCTAAGGTACTTTGGTCAGATGCTTCAACTTGTGTCTTCTAAAAACTCAATCATAATGCACTTTCATAAATGAAATAAAATATATTGGATATAGTAAAACCTCTATAAATTAATAATGTTGAGACTTTAAAATCTATAAATTAATAATGTTGGGACTTTGAAAATTTATTAATTTAGAAAGATATTAATTTATCGATAAATTAATTTTTAGAGATAACTTTTTTGGATAATGCTTTTTGGGAAAAAAATCAAATGATGTTATATTACATAATCTAATTGAATCTATTAGTAAAACTAAAATATATTAACTTAAAATTATGATTAACACTTACAGTTATCCCAATCAAATTGATATTTATTACTTAATATAATATATTAAGATACACTTAGAACAAGTTAAGCCTACAAAATCAACCATGGTATATATTACTTTTCACAAGTTTTGTATACATACGTAGAAATCAATCCTAAATGTTTTCGATGCAATAAGTAAAATTTAAGATAAATTTCAATAAATTTTAACTTTAAGTCAAAACAAAAAATCATTGAAACCATGTTTTTAACACTATCATAGTTATATATGCATAATTATATATGATTATTAATTTATATTTTTATTGGGACTATATTTTACATGACAATTTCAAAAAAAATATTATCTTATTATCTTATCGAATATCGCTAATTTTTTACATTGATCCGATTCGGGATCGAAAAAAATTATTACTTTACGGTGATTATTAATTTATAGAGTATTAATTTATAGAGGTTATATTGTACTATGATTTGGAAAAATAATGATATAGTATGATTAAAGAAATTATTTCTAAACTGTATTAATGAAAAATGAAAAGAATGTGGATAAATTTAAAAATTTTAAATTGCAAAGAAATTAAAGAGAACAAAAAGAAGAGAGGAAATGTAGAGAGAAAAAAAGAAGGTGAAAGAGAAGACCGCCATGTGTGAGATGGGACACATGTCGGTGAATGAGCTGATGATGTGTTGTCCTTTAACCTGTATCCAGCTGTCACATTCACAGTCCCCACTTGCATATATACGCATACGCATTTGAACAGTTTTAAAATGGACCAATCTTTTTTTTTTTTTCCCGTCTAAAGAGGTTTTATTTATTGAACAAACATTACATTTTTATGATACATAAAGCCGGGCGAACAGATGGAAATAGTTCCCGGAAGGGAGCCGGGCGAACAGATGGAAATAGTCCCCGGAAAATACAAACCAACACAACAACATTAAACTTAAAAACAAAGATTTGGAAAAAGCTAAAACTACCACCACCCTCTCTAATGCCGAAATTTCTGAAGACTAGAAGCTTGGAAATACAGAAGCACATCCACGATCAAACGAATACAAACTTCTAAATCTTAGTCCTCACTTGGTAATAGGTGGACTTCAAAAATTAAAAACTTGAACACCTTTTTAATGGCTAAACGGAAAAATTCTCACCGGATGCGATAGATCTCCGTCTATTAATAGCCGGGCCGATTAAGTTGAACAAGCAAGCTTATAATCGGTATAAGGAGCCAAGAGCTGGAACAGATCTCGCCCAGATCTATTATCATAACATTAATATTGTGTTTTTTTTTTTTTAAAAAAACTTTTGAACATTAACATTGTGTTAGGCATGTTCAATGCAGACACAAGTGTGTCTTATGATTAAAAAACAATTAAAATTGATAAAAGTGTGTTTTAAAAATTAGATCGGTGTCTAATATAGGATCTTTTTAATCAGATAGGATCCGCCGACGTGGCTCTTGTTGATTTCTCCGTCGAATCTTCTGTACTTTCCGATTTGAGAGGAGAAATCAGTCGAAAATGGGCTGATAATTGGTGGATTCTCCGCTTGGAAAATATGTAGCTCAAAATCGGTGGTTTCGATTGAGAAAATCAATCGGAAATTCAATCGGTTTATCATCATCGATCCTCCGTTATGAAAGGTTCATGCCCAGAATCGATGAATTCCCACAAGCTTTTGATAGATCGTTATGAAAGGTTATGTTAAATCAGATTAGAGAAAATTGCAATTAGCGTTTTTGTTGTCCAATTTAGGGATCTTCGAATTTGGAATTTCTGATAGTTGTAATTAGGGTTTTTGTGCTGGAATAAAGAGTTTTCTTATTTGGGAATTGAGATTTTTAAAATGATGGTTCTTGTGCTCGAAATTAGGGTTCTTCTCCTACTGGGATTTGATTTAATGGATTTTAGGGTTGTATTATGATTTTGAAATTAGGTTCTTGTAATTGGTAATTGGTCTAATAGAATTAAGCATTGTTTGCTTGTATGGATTTCAGATTGTTTTAATGGATTGTTTGCTTGAATTTCAGATAATGGATTTGATCTAATATGAGGTTTGTAATTAGTAATTGCTGACATATTGTCAAAGTCCTGATGTCGTTTGTTTCCAATTTATGTTGTTGTTTCATTTAGTCTATCCTTTTCATTTTCAGTTTATGTGTTTCCTTAAGAACTATTGTAAGAAGTTTCAATATTCTGAATGAATGAATTAGTTTCCTTGGTCAATTTGTGTTTCAATTTCATGAATGCTTGGTTTATGAAACTACTGTCTAATTGTGTTTCAACTTTGTGTATGTTTGGTTTATGAAATTACTGTCTAATTGTGTTTCAGCTTCATGGAGAGGACAAGGAGAAAATTAGAGAAGAGCACCTGTTCTTGAGGTTAGTAAATCCTACGGTATACATGTAATTAATGTCTGTTACTAGGCTTTGTTAATTTGTAAGCATGTACCACAAGTCAATAGTCCTTTGTCCAAACAACACAAGTCACCCATTCTTTGTTGCTTTCTTTAGACCAATGTGGTCCTATCTTTGTCTTCTTTTACTTGTAACCAATGAATTTGCTATTGTGTATTTGTTATTTATACGGACACCAACATTTCCTTGTGCTATATATGGTAAAGGAACATCTCATTTTTCTCATATTTTGCTCCTTCTCCTCTTAGTTTTTTTTTTAAGACACCGTAATTGGGTGTCACCATTGGATGCGCTAAAAACAAAAAAATCAGTTTTGGTGTTTTAAAATCAAAAACTGAATAAATTTTATAAAAAATTGTTTTAGACACCTATATTTGGTGTTTCCATTGAACATGCCCTTACAATCCCAAAACATTTTTTATCCCAAAACTTTAACATAACGATAATCAAATTTTAGTGTTATTCGTAGTTAAGTAGTTTTTTTAGTTTTGTTATTACTATTCTTCAACCAAAAATAATTAGTTTACTTATTCAAGTGTGTCAGGAAGTCTGATAATCATAATCCATTTAAACATAAGTCTTAATCAACTCAACATCTTAGGAATTTGCCTAACTGTTTTATTTTGTTCCTTCTTCTAAGAGCTCCATAAACTAAAAGACAAATTAAGCAAGATATACATATTCATTGCAGATCCGAAACAAAAACATCTTCGATTCGTACAGTTTATAGAAAAACAAAAATTCTACACATTATAGAAGACCGATCATCATTCAAAAATATTAAACAATTATGTGTGTTTATATGCACTAATGTGTTATTACTAGTATTGCAAGTTGTGTTAAATTTAATAGGTAATGTCATATTTTCTGTTACAGTGAATCGTTGTAGTTAAATTCTATGTATATGAGACAATTTATTTTTTTTATTTTTTTCTTTAGAAAGTACATGAGACAAATTAAATATAATAAATCCATTGTTGGAATCATACGAAACATTTAAATGTTCAGAATTCAGAAACCAAAATCTTTTTTTTTACAAACAACTATGTGGGTTTACAAAAAAATGAGTTGAAGAATCGGTCAATCATCATGGCACATTGCTAAGAAAATAATTATATATATGGAGTGTTAAAAGATTTGTGTTGGTTTTGTATACTCACGATTAAAGATAAATATAACTCGATTCAACTTTCTTTTTCTTTTCAAACTAGTTGACTTTTCGTTCTTCAGGTGACTTTTTCCCTATAATTAAATAGATATGAAAAGATTAATGATTGAAAATATGCACATATACTTATATGTTTATAATTACATTGAATTCAAAATATGCCGGCTTGTTTTCCACCCTAATCTTAAAGTTCTTGATTCAAAGATCAAACTACCGGATAAAAGAGTTTAAGCTCGTTATGTTGGAGTCTTTTAATCGTTCAAGTCGTTAGCAATTTCCGTCACCATATTTTTTTTTTGCTTCCATCGAAAGTTCAAGTTATATAGCTACTTTCGATTTTGTTGTTTTGTAACCATGCGTATTTGAATAAATACGGACGGACTGTTCTTTGTTTTCGGGTTTTTAATTTTTTTGCTGTGAATCCAATTTTTCATTTTTGTATTTTGTTTTTAAAATAATATAAAATTCTGAACGGTTCATTTTCTATATTATTATGATATATTATGGGGGCTTAAGGCTGCCACTTTTTTTGTTTATACTTTATACGGTGAACACATCTCTGAGTATAGTTATCTTGTCTTCAGTGGACCAATTTCTAAATACTATTATGTTTGTTGTGTACTTATAAAAATATTACAAGGTTTTAAACCTGAACACATCAAGCCACCAAACTGCGTTTGTTATAGTGATTTTAAATGAAATCAAACGTTTATTACTTTATTGATTCCAATTTGGAAAATGATTGAACTCACTAACCAAGTTAATTATAATCAGCTTTCGAACTATTATGCAATCTTTGCCAATCAAATTTTTTTACCTTTGGCTTACCATTTTTCGACAAGTAAATGCCATCATCTTGAGCAATATATAGGTACACTTGAGAACATCTAATAACAAAGCCTCCTCCTGTATATGCTCTAAATTTTCGAACAAATTCCATTTTATTTAAGGTACAATCCCAATATGTCCCTACCCAAAAACTATCGCCGAACCTAATAGTGTATGCAGGACCACCGGGTCGTACACTTTGGACGCCCAGATCGTCGTCTTTAGATTTGCAATGGATTGAGAGACCAGCTTGACTACTGACTAAGTTGTTTTGAAATGATAGAACATTTTTTTGACACTTAGCTTCGCTCAATACAACAAACAAGACAATAAGAAACAGAAAAACAAAGAAACACTTATTCGTTTTTTTTTATTTTTGGTGATAAAAATACAAATATAATCTAAGAGCATCGGAGTTTACTTATTTATAATTTTTCATGTCTTTGCATTTTGGATCCATGTATTAAATTATTCCCCTATATATCTCATATTTTTTATATTTTAAATAGACTAAAGTTAGATTTTCAAGATTAAATATAGATAATAAATTAATAAATTTAATTATATTTGGAGTTTTGGACTGAGTAAATAATTATACATGAATTTAAAAAATCTGGCTTTTCAATTTTAAAAATCTATGTATATATATAACTTTATCCAAGACTCCAAATATAAAATAATGTGGAAGGCTCTTGGCCCAGTGGTCAAGGGTTTTAAAGGCTTCTACACCAGGTCTGGGGTTCGATTCCCAGAAAAAACAAAAATTCTTGCAGATTAAAAAACACTTTTCAGAAGCTTCAAAGTCGTCTAGGGAGACCATGTCCATCGTCGGGGATGTCGTACATGCAGAGCCATTGGTCGGGGAGAGTCTATCCATCATGGAAATAGGATTAGGTCAAATTGATCAAATTAGCCTAATGATGATTGTAATCTCTATATAATAATTCCAGACGATTAAATTTTTTTATTTATTTATTTATTTATAATCTATACTGAAAATACATTTATTTGCTACATTTAATTTTGAGTGGATATTGCATTTGGCATGTAAACAACGTCACTACCTTAGTCTTTGATTTTATGTCAGTAGTCAATATTTTCTTCTGTCGGCATTCCAATGCTCCCCAACAAGGATTCAGAACCTTCCACCGCACAACTTATACACAATAAACCCCATTGCCTCCTTTGCCTTATTGGTAAATAGAAAAAAAAAAATCCTTTTCCAACAAATATATTTAAAGAGAATTATTACAGAGTTTAGAACAGTTTAGACCAATCAAGTCAACTAAAATATAAAACTTGTGCTTGGTAAAAAAAATAGGGACCCCCAAATTTTGATATATTACAACGTTAAAACCTGAACGCATCAAGCCACCAAACTGTGTTTGTTATATTGTCCTATCTAAAACTAGAAAACTCAAGAACACAATAATATCATGGGGGCAGTTAATTTTGGAAATGGATGTAAATTTTTTGTAGCATACATTATCGTACATTGATTTTAATTGAAATCAAACGTTTATTACTTTGAAGATTCCAATTTGGAAAATGATTGAACTCACTAACCAAGTTAATTATAATCAGCTTCCGAACTATTTTACAATCTTTGCCAATCGATTTTTTTTACCTTTGGCTTACCATTTTTCGACAAGTAAATGCCATCATCTTGAGCAATATATAGGTACACTTGAGAACATTTAAGAACAAGGCCTCCTCCTGTATATGCTCTAAATTTTCGAACAAATTCTATTTAATTTAAGGTACAATCCCAATGAGTCCCTACCCAAAAACCATTGGCGAACCTAATAGTGTATGCAGGACCACCGGGTCGTACACTGTGGATGCCTAGATCGTCGTCTTCAGATTTGCAATGGATTGAGAGACCAGGTTGACTACTAACTAAGTTGTTTTGAAATGATAGAACATTTTTTGGACACTTAGCTTCGCTCAGTACAACAAACAAGACAATAAGTAACAGAAAAACAAAGAAACACTTTTCATTTTTTTGTTTTTGGTGATAAAAATATAATTTGGAGGTATATGAATCTAAGAGCATCGGAGTTTACTTATTTATAATTTTGCCTGTCTTTACATTTTGGATCCATGTATTAAATTATTTCCCTATATATCTCATGATTTTTTATTTTTATTTTTATATTTTAAATAGACTAAAGCTAGATTTTCAAGATTAAATGCTTCTTTAATATAGATAATAAATTAATAAATTAAAGTATATTTGGAGTTTTGGACTTAGTAAATAATTATACATGAATTTGAAAAATCTGGCTTTTCTATTTTGAAAATCTATGTATATATATATAACTTTATCCAAAATTCCAAATATAATATAGTTTCTTTATTTATAATCTAAACTGGAAATACATTTATTTGCTACATTTAATTTTGAGTGGATATTGCATTTGGCATGTAAACAATCAAAAGTTGATATAATGCTACTAAAGTACTAAACAAGGAGATAGACAACTAGGACAGTTATACACTTGGATCAAAATATAGAATCTGAAACACTATTTTGCAACCTTATAATAGAATCATAATTGTAAAATAAACCATATTTGTAATAAGAGCTAAGTCGAACACCCCCATCTATGTAGGCCTCGTTTAGACCTACTACTATCTCATTTCGTGGAAACTATGCATGATACAATATTAACAACGTCACTAGCTTAGTCTTTGATTTTACAACACTATCTCATTTCGTGGAAACTATGCATGATACAATATTTTCTTCTGTCGGCATTCCAATGCCCCCCAACAAGGATTCAGAACTTTCCACCGCACAACTCATACCAATACACAATAAACCCCATTGCCTCCTTTGCCTTATTGCTAAATAGAAAAAAAATATCCTTTTCCGTGATAGTTTCGCTAAATTCTTGCCTATGATGAGCTTCCTCTTGGAGGCAGTTCAGTTTGCGTTCCAAGATATACATTTTTGTATTTGCCTTCACACGGGGGCATGTTCTTATGAAACAATGTTGTTGACAATCGATGGTATTGTACTTGGCTCGATCTAAAGCTTGTTGCCATTCCTTGCCTTTGGTATCCATACTGTTATGGATCATATCAAAAGAATCAATTAGAGTCGATCGAAGGGACTTGCGGGGAAAAAATAATGGACAGATGTATTTTATTTTAAAACGTTGCGTTTTGTTTTCTAAGAAGAAGAAAACGACGGCGTTTTTATGTGTAACGTTTTCAATCTGTTAAAACCCCGAGTACCCTCAAAAAAGTAAAAAAAAAAACAAGCAATAAACAATTGATTCAGCAACTTAAAAACCTCATGATGTTGTTACTGGAGATGTTTCAGATTTGAAAGTTTCTGGTTTGTTCTTTGCGATTGGTCATGAGCCTGCTACGAAGTTTTTGGATGGTGTAGTTGAGTTGGATTCTGATGGTTATGTTGTGACTACACCTGGTACTTCACAGACTAGTGTCCCCGAAGTTTTCACATACGGTGATGTTGAGGATAAAAAAGTATAGGCAAGCGATCACTGCTGCAGGAACATGATAGTTCTCTGCTTTCTCTTAGCTTTGTAGTCTCAAAATATTGCAATAGTGGTTTCTCCAAGAACTGTTTTTGTTATATATATGGGCAATTGTTCGTATCTATATAGAGTTCTCGAATTTGTGTGCAATATATATCGTTTTTTTTTTCCCTTTCAGAAAGATGTTTTCAAAATGTGTACATTATGATACTTGAAAACTCAGGAACATATATCGAAAACGATCAAGAATTCAAGGATATGGTTGTACATTATCGAAATCACACTTTTACTACTTTCTTTATTCCAAATTGAAAGATGATTTAACTCATTAAACGAAATGAATAATTAGCTTCCAAACTATTAATTTTATTTTCTATGCCACTCATCCCATTTTTCCTCTCGCATACCTTTTTTCAACAAGTAAATACCATCATCTTTGGCAATCCATTTGTCAAATTCACCACATTTACGAATAGCCCAGCCTCCTGTATATGCTCTAAACCTTTGAACATACTGCATTTTAGCCCCTTTTCGTAGGGTACAATCCCAAATTGTCGTAAAGAATATGTTATCGCCGAAGCTAAAATCGTATGCTGGATCGTTAAATTTTAGAACGTGGACGCCTAGATCGTCGTCTCTCGATTTGCAATGGACTTCGAGATCGCTACGACTCAAAGCTAAGTTGTTTTGAAAAGCTACAACATTTTTACGACACTTAGCTTCGCTCGGTCCAACAAACAAGGCAATAGTAAACAGAAAAACAAAAGAAAAGTTATTCATTTTTATCTATCTAGCTTTTTTTGATAAAAAAATAATTTAGAGGAATATAAATCTTAGAGCATCGGAGCGTACTTATAATTTTATGCATCTCTTTGCATCTTTCCGTTTTTTTTTTGTTGGTCAAAACCCGTCTTTGCATTTACTTCCCTGCATATTTAATTTTCTTCTAAAAAACTGATATCTCATTTTAAGGGAAGATTATGGTAACATTTTTTTTCTAACATACCCCGTAACTAGGTGATCGGCCCGCACCGTGTGCGGGTATGAAAACTTTTAGAAATATAAATTAATTTTAATATTCATTAATGCGGTTTTATCTTTTATAATTTTTTTAACATGCATGGTTATAAGTTACAACTTATAGCATGCAAAAAATTAATACGTGTAAAAAAATTTAGATGTTTGTGAGAAATAGAGGAGACAAACAAAATGATCATTTCTTCTATTTCTTAGGTGAAGTACTTGCACATGCACAAATGATGATTTGTAAACTCTGTCAATAACAAAATTATTTATGTTTTGTGATCATTTTTTTTTCTTATCTAATTATTCCTTGCAATCAAAATTGCTACTTTTGACATTAAGTTATTGATAAAATTATTTCACTTGCTTGATTTATAACATTTTTTTGAATTATGCGTTACAATTTGTAATGAAATCTTTGTTTGGTTTTCTGGTAATTGTAAGGCAATGATAGGTCATCTTGAAAAAACAAAATACACACCAATGTAGATGGAGCATTGTAAATAAAAATTAATGATTTATTTCTGTATATTATAAGTATAAAAAATCTAAATAACAACCTATTTCTAATAGAACTGTAAGGCTGCAATTGATGTAATCTTCTTCACCGGTGAAGCCTCTATGTAATTAAGTAATCTTGAACGACAACTCTTCTCATATCAATCGAAAAGTAAATTCAATAGTACTATATATGTTACTATACATTGTATATGAAAAAAAAAATATATTTAAGATATATACCAATGTTGTGAGGGATATTGATGTTTGGAGGAGATGAATAAAATATATGAGTGTTACACTATTTATATCTACGATTAAAGTAGTTAGGGCTACCTAAATCTCATGATTTATGGCCGAGAACTAAAATATTTTATAACTTAGATAATATACATTTTAAACCCGAAAATCAAATTAGAATCTATCAAATATTTTATTCAATATAAAATTATTTAGATTTGATGTTATAAATATTTAAAGAAATTACTGATTAAAATAAAAAATGGTGAAATATAAATTTATTTTTTTAATATAAATTTATTTCAAGAATTAACATATAAATTTAGTGTGTTTTTTTCATATACAAATGTAGATTTGATCGTGACAACAAGAAAATATTATTAGACAATTAATTAAAATTGAAGGTTTAGTGCATTCCACATATAAATATAGAGAAGGGACATATAAAATTGAATATTATTAAACAGTATTTGATTTGATATACCAAAAATATACTGGAAAGTTAAGTACAAAATCATATGTCATTAACTTCTTGTGAATCATGAATGGCAAAAGTAACTTCATTGTATAATGAATCAGTGGTCTAAAATTGTAGAGTTTTTCAAAATGAAAACACATTAACTTCTTGTGAAAAATATCATTTGGGAGTATTTGGAGAGAAAGGAGCAGAGAGGGACGGAGAGAAAAGTGTTTCTTACGATAGACATCTTCGGTCTAATAATATCTCACATGTTTTCTCATAATAATATCTCACATGTCTCAAATAATCATCTAGACATGTTACGTAAATTAATCTACCATATAAACCAATTATTAATTCTGAAAATATAAATATGTTTTAAAATTAAACAAATAATTAAAATAGTGAAAACCATGTCATCTTTTTCACCATTCCATGTCACCATTCCAAGTCATCATTTTTTGAAAAATGGACCAATTAAATTAAAACAATAAAACACATAATCATCTATCAATAAAACAACTTTGCAAATAATAGGAAGGGGATATCTCATGGTTTTACTCCTTCCATTTCTTTTTATTATTAGTTTGTGGATATTGTTAGAGACAAATCAGACCGGTTTCCGCTTTTATTAGGCACTAGAATAGAACCCGCGTGAATACGCGGGTAAACATAATAAAATTTATTAAATTCTAATTAGCAATCCACTAAATTAACAAAAGATTTTGAAATACTATTTAAACACGGATTTTAAATCTTGAAGATCAATTTATAATTTTATATCTTACTTTAATTAATATCACGCGGATCCAAAAATATATATACACAGAATATTCAAATCATATCCTTAATAACAAAAAAATGAATTATATTCTTACCCATTATGAATATATTAAATATGTAATAAAATTCTAAAATAATTCAAATAATTTAGAATTAAATAAAATAAAATCTATTAAACTCAGTAAATATCTATAGATAAAGAGAAATTTCAAGATATGCCATGCCATTTTTCGAAAATGCCACTATCACTTTTTCCGAATTTTTAAATCATTTATGTTTGGGTTAACTATGTTATATTAGAGTTTAGATATTTGGGTTTAAGGTTTGTGAGTGATCAAAACATTTTTTAAAATTGAAAATTTTAAGATATAATGTTTTTAAACGGATTTATAAGTGGCATATTGGTAAGTAAATAATTCAAGAGTGACATATTTGAAAAGTGGCATGTCAAAAGTGACATTTTTGTAAATGTCCCATAGATAAATAATCTCATGAAAGACCCGTAAAAATATAAATAATTTGTTAACAACACATATAAATCCATGATTGATAAATCTCATCACTTCTTTTAATTCTCATAGAGATTCATAGTCGCAAACTTTTAAACATTTTTGAATCTTTCTAATACCATCATAGGTCGAAGATTTTCAATTTCTTTGTTTTATGAATATTCTTATAGATAAATTTGTTTTTTTTCTTTAACTTGGTTATCCATATCTCAAAACTTTAGATTGAGTTTACCATATATTTCTTTAATTTTTTGTTTTTTAATTTTTACAACTATTTTGTATTATCATCCTTTTTGTTTTCTTAATTGAAATTTATATTCTCTCTATATCTTTTTAATACAGTTATTATTTTTATTACCGTTTATACTCTCTCTATTTTCTATGTTAATTTTTTTATAATTCATTTAGAGTACTACATTTTTCTTTTTCTTAAATAGTTTTCATTATTATAATTTTTTCTTTTTTCTATTGGTTTTGGACTATTAGAATTTTTATGTTTTATGTTTTGGTGAACTACATGATAATTATTTTGTTAGTTTACCATTTTTAATTTGAATTTATTTTCATTCACCTCTTTATTAAATTTTACATATTTCATTTTTTTTTACTTGGCTATGCATATCTTAAAATTTTAAATATATATAATCTATTTTATGTCATCGTTTGTTTTTTATTTGTCTTAATTGAAATTTTTATTCTCTTTATTTTTTTTACATTTTATATACTCTCTCTTTTTTATGTTAACTTTTTATAATTAGTTTGAATTAGTACATTTTTTCTTTTTTTCTAATTAGTTTAAACTTTTAGAATTTTCCCCTTTTTCTATTAGTTATTGACTATTACAAATTTTCCTTTTTTCTATTATTTTGGACTATTAGAAGTTTATATTCTCTCTCTTTTTTATGTTAACTTTTTATAATTAGTTTGAATTACTACATTTTTTATTTTTTTTTCTAATTAGTTTAAATTTTTAGAATTTTCCCTTTTTTCTATTAGTTATTGACTATAAGAAATTTTCCTTTTTTTCTATTATTTTAGACTATTAGAAGTTTCCCATTTTTAATTTTAATTTGTTTAATTAAATTTAAGGTTTAACACTTGTCATCATCCGATCAATCTTAGACATATGTCATAATCTCATGAACTATAATTTTGCTTACGTGTCGAATTCTCATCGACTGGCTTCTCTTTTATATAATAAGATCCCAAAAGAACTGTTGGAGACAAAAATATTGTTTTATAGGAAAGTCGGCTATAAATGTTTGATAATATATACATAAAGTAAACTACCGTGCTAAAAATAGAGAAATTTTGAGTTATGCCACTATTGGCATGCCACTTTTCATTGCCACTGTTCACTTAAATGAAGAAAGAAAAAGATCTCACTTTCTCTCTCATCTCTCTCACGCTTATCTCCCAGATCCAAATTTTTTTTCTCATCCAAATTTCGTTTTTTTTCTCTCTACCAAATCGCCATCATGAGATCGAATTTTACTATCACTGAATTCTATTCTCGTCATCTCTAATTTCACTATCTCTGATCTCTGTTGCGATTTCCGCTAAGAAGATTTGAGAAGGTGTTGTTGTTGACGAAGAACGCGGATCTGAGATTAGATCGAGCATATCCAAATTTTTTCTCTCATCCAAATTTCGTTTTTCTCTCTCTACCAAATCGCCATCATGAGATCGAATTTTACTATCACTGAATTCGATTCTCGTCATCTCTAATTTCACTATCTCTGATATCTGTTGCGATTTTCGCTAAGAAGATTTGAGAAGGTGTTTTTGTTGACGAAGAACGTGGATCTGAGATTAGATCGAGCATATTTAGGAGGAAGGGGGTAGGGTTTTGCCTTTAGGGTATAGATTTTTTTTTTGGTTAACTATTATGCATTTAGGGTATAGATTTATTTTTTTGGGGGGGGGGGGGGTAGGTGGGTGGGATGGGGGTAGGGTTTTGCCTTTACATTATAAAACTGTTAAAAAAATCTTATAAAACTGTTAAAAAAAATTATAATGTTTTTAAAAGGTTTAGTAAAACTGTTAAAAAAACATTATAAAACTATTTAAAACCCGTGTAAAACTGTTTATAAGATTTTTGTAAAGTTTTATAAGGTTTTTGTAAAGTTTTATAAGGTTTTTAAACAGTTTTATAAGGTTTTTAAACAATCTTATAAACTTTTTAAAAACTTTACAAACCTTATAAAAATCTTATAAACCTTTAAAAAACCTTATAAACCTTTTAACAATCTTATAAATTATTTAACTGTTTAGTTTTTAATGACATGTAAAAAAGTCTTATAAAACTGTTGAAAAACTTTATAAAAACGGGAAAACCCTAAAAATAACCAAAACCCAGATTTGACCAAAAAACAACCAAAACCTAGATCTGACAGAAAATTGTCTAAAACCCAGATCTGAACAAAAATCAAATCAAAAGCTCAAATTTGTAACCCAAATCGAATAAAATGCTTTGATTCGTAACCAAAATCCAATCAAAAACTCAAATTTGTAACCAAAATCGAATTTTTTAAAACAAAATTCATGGATTAAACCTCTTCTTCTTCTTCTTCTTCTTCTTCTTCTTCTTCTTCTTCTTCTTCTTCTTCTTCTTCTTCTTCTTCTTCTTCTTCTTCTTCTTCTTCTTCTTCTTCTTCTTCTTCTTCTTCTTCTTCTTCTTCTTCTTCTTCTTCTTCTTCTTCTTCTTCTTCTTCTTCTTCTTCTTCTTCTTCTTCTTCTTCTTCTTCTTCTTCTTCTTCAGGAAATTAAAATCGATGTAAGAAATTTACAGAGATTCATGGATGAAAGAGAATCGAAAATCCTAGATCTATCCTCTGCGTTTGCATCCAATGAAGTCAGAGAGAATCGAAAACTCTAGATCCATAACCCAAATCCAATTTGCAGTTTGAAAGAAGAAAATTTTGTGAGAGAAAATTTTTTGGATTGAGATGAGCGTGAGAGAGATGAGAGAAAGTGAAATCTATTTTTTTAAATTAATCAGTGAACAGTGGCACGCTCGTAATGATTTTGTGAACAGTGGAATATTTTATTAAATTTTTGTGAACAGTGACATATTTGCAATTGCCCCCTAAAAATATCCCAATTAACGTTAGAATTCCGGATCTAAAATTCTTCTTGAAAACTCAAGCACATATTTACTTGTTCCCATGGAAAAATATCCCAATTGTACATTATCGAAATTATACTTTTATTACTTTCTTTATTCCTAATTGAAAGATGATTTAACTCATTAAACGAGATGAATAATTAGCTTCCAAACTATTATTTTTATTTTGAAATCCAACCAGACCATCTTTCCTCTTGCTTACCATTTTTCGACAAGTAAACACCATCATCTTTGGCAATCCATTTGTCCGATTCACCACATTTACGAATAGCCCCTCCTGTATATGCTCTAAAGCTTGAAACATACTTTCCTTGTTCTAGGGTACACTCCCATTTTAGGCCCTTGTTATCGCTGAAGCTAAAATCGTATGCGGGATCATTGAATTTTAGAACGTGGACGCCTAGATCGTCGTCTTCCGATGTGCAGTGGACTTCGAGATTATTACGACTCAAATCTAGAGCATTTTTAAAAGCTACAACATTTTTAGGACACTGAGCTTCGCTCAATCCAACAAACAAGGCAATAGTTAACAGAAAAATAAAAGAACAATTATTCATTTGTATCTATCTAGCTTTTTCTAGATAAAAAAACAGTTTGGAGCATCGTAGTGTAGTACTTATATATAATTTTATGCATGTCTTCGCAATTTCTTTTTCTTTTTGTTTTTGGTCTTCATTTACTTCCCTGCATATTTTCTTCTAACAATACTATAATCGTTTTAAGGGAAATTATCGTCAAAACATCCCTTTTCTATTTTTCCCTTGTTTTAATACATAATATCTTCCGGTTTTAATTCTTCCATTTCTTCTTATTACTAGTTCGTGAATATTGTAAGGAAAAAAATCAGATTTTAGGAATCACAAAGAACTAGAGAAATTGAATTTTTAGGATAAAAATGTTTGGATTTGTCTATCTATGTTACTTAAATTCCTTAATATCCTATGACATATACTTTTGCTATTATATTCCTATAATACCCTTTAATTCTGTAATTGTAGGATTTATTTCCTAAATATTAGATTTCGATGATTCGATTTCATTAATTAATTTTAGGATTTGAAAATTTATTTAGATTTTATTTTAGTATTATATTTCAAATTTATCTTAAAATTTTTGTTAATTTTCCTTTTGTTAATGGTTTGAAACTCTATGTGGACCATAAATAACGAAATGATCAAGATTTATTAATCAAATTGACCGGAGCCGCCGGTCGGTTTGCGGGTTTTAGCCGGTTCTGTGACACCCCGATTTCAGAGCATATATGATATATGCGGAGAGGCTTAAAAGAATTGATTTGGGCCTACTTATATTAACAAAATACACTTATCTTTTCGGTCACAGGTCTTGAGAGAACTCCAGAGTTAAGCATGCTTGAGCTGGAGTAGTTTCAAGATGCGTGACCTACTGGGAAGTCATTTACAGTACCGTGTGAGTGGGGTCAAAACACGAAGAAAGATCGCGTGGTGATTTGCAGGATCAGTAAACATGACTTTTGGAACCTCTCGGACTAACGCACCGACCGTTGGACATGGTGGGCCCACAAGCCTGAGAGTGGACGGGGGGCCACGGGAGGGACGGTCCGGGCATTACAGGTTCTATCCGAATATCTAATTGTCCGAATTTTAATAAGAATCAAGACCGGTAAACTAGCTGAATCGCGGTTTAACCGGACCGACCCGGGTTTCAAAATATTGAAAATAATATTTATATGCAAACTCTCTAATTGCAAGGTAAGTAATCTTGATTACCCTTTTATTAAGTATCATTCATTTGCATACCTTGACCAATTTAATGTTACTTAAGAAGTCATTGAATATGATTTAACTCATAATTTTGTATCAAGTCATGTGAAAGCTTTGTTGAAGCTACATGATGATACTTGAAAACTCAAGAACATATATATATACTTGTTCGCATGGAAGAAAACGATCAAGAATTCAAGGACATTGTACATTAACGAAATCATAATTTTATTACTTTCTTTATTCCAAATTGAAAGATGATTTAACTCATTAAACGAGATGAATAATTAGCTTCCAAACTATTATTTTTATTTTGAAATCCAGTCAGACAATCTTTCCCCTCTCTTACCATTTTTCGACAAGTAAACACCATCATCTTTGGCAATCCATTTGTCCGATTCACCACATTTAGGAAGAGCCCCTCCTGCAAATGCTGTAAAGCTTGAAACATAATTCCCTTGTTTTAGGGTACAATCCAATTTTAGCCCCTTGTTATCGCTGAAGCTAAACTCGTATGCTGGATCATTGAATTTTAGAACGCGGACGCCTATATCTTCGTCTTTTGATTTGCAGTGGACTTGGAGATTATTACGGCTCAAACTAAGAGCATTTTCAAAAGCTAAAACATTTTTAGGACACTCAGCTTCGCTCAATCCAACAAACAAGGCAATAGTTAACAGCAAAACAAAAGAACAATTATTCATATTTATCTATCTAGCTTTATCTTGATAAAAAAATGATTGGGAGGAATATGAATCTAAGAGCATTGTAGTGCAGTACTTATATATAATTATATGCATGTCTTCGCATTTTATTTTCTTTTTCTTTTTGGTCAAAACCTGTCTTTTTTTTCTTTTTTTTTGAAACTTTAAAAAACCTGTCTTTGCATTTCCTTCCCTGCATATTTTCTTCTAAGAAAACTATAATCGTTTTAAGGGAACATTATTGTCAAAACATCCCTTTTATATTTTCCCTTTGTTTTAAGGGTTTTAATGCATAACATCTTATGGTTTTTAATTCTTCCATTTCTTCTTTTAGGAATCCCAAAGAACTTGGTAAAGTTTTTAAATCCTACAATTAAGGAACCAAATAATCCAAATCTAATATTCAGGATACAAATCCTACCATCAAGAAAATAAATAGTATTATAGGATTCTAATACCAACTAAAATATATGTTACCAAACTTAAGTAACAAAATTGTAGGTGGACAGACAAATCTTAACATTTTTATCCTTTAATTTCTGTTTTCCCTAAATTCAACATTGACTTGGTGGATGATACATGTCAAACGGTAAGCGTTTTATGCCAAAGTAATTAACATATATGATGGAAACTACATTGTTTTTTATTTTTTTTATTTGATAACCCAGGTATCTCGGTCCCACCAAGGTGAGTGGTATCTGGGTCCCACCAAGATGCGTCCTAACTAGCGGCGTGTCAAACGGGAACTGGCGTGGTCATGGAAGCTCGAAAAAAGCCATGTAAAAGCCTCGGTGGCCAGGAGTCGAACCATGGTGGCGGTACCCACAACCGTGAGCCTATTACCACCAGACCACAATCGCCTGGTAACTACATTGTTTTAGAATCAAAAACATTAGAAAAAACCTGACATCGTTTATATTTCTCATCTTCTTTAACCTCTCGACTCGACACAACTCAGTACGACCTGACACAAGAAAACCAAAAAGGAATTTAGGGTTTTGATCTTTAGCAACAATGTGAGAACTCAATGTCTTCTTCAGCTAATTTAAGTCCATTTGATTACCATTGTATATATTAAGTATCATTCAATTCATTTGCATACCTTGACCAATATGTTGTTACTTAACTGGTCAAGTGGTCATTAAATATGATGGAATGTTAATCATTGGAATAACTGATAAGTAGGAGCACTTTCCCACCTCTTGCCTACGAGGAGGATAGTGTCTCACGTTGTAAAACTTCTACAAGACTAGATAATATTTCTATTTTAATTTCCATTAAAAAAAATCATGTTCATGGCACCATTAGAGCTACAACTTTGAACAATATTAGTAACTTAAACACCAAATGCAAACAATAAGAAAATAAACAAATAAAATTTTCTTGCTAAATATCAAACCTCATTCCACTCCATGTCTAAAACCAAACCAGGAATCAACAATTAGTAGCTCAATAACTAATGCTTAATCTCACCATTTCTCACTCTTACCTTGTTGAGATCCAATCTCCTATAAATAATGCTCTGCATCCAGAGCCGCCATGCACTCTACACAACCAATCAGGCCCGGCTCTGGGCTGAAGCCCAGGAAGCTCATGCGTTAGGCATCAAAATATAAAATCAATTTAATGGCATCAATCTTTAAAAAATCGGTCATAGTGTGGTGGTTTATCACGTGTTAGTAGTCTTGGAAGTGCGTGAGAGGGCAATATTTTATTTTTTTGCTTTAGGCAACAAAATGGATTGGGCCGGGCCTGCAACCAATCAAACCATTCGCGATCACGATCAATTCAAGATCTATCCTAAGCACTACAAACCGATATTACATACAAATTCGAGTATAACGAAACCAGTTCTTGTATAAACACTAATGCAATATTTTGAGACATAAAATTATTGTGCTTGGAGCTATCCCATATATTCTATACAAATATAAAAAGTATCAATGTTTGTTAAAGGGTCAACGACTTATTTTCCCCCACTAGCAAACTTATAACTCCAAATCCACACAATTTTCAAACCTCAATCTCTTTCCCCATAATATGAAAGTTATAGACTTAATTCCACACGGAATGAAAGTTGTACACTTCAAGTCACACAAAATCAAAATCATAGACCAAATTACACACAAACGATGGTTTGTGTTGGTTTACTATTTACCAATCCAATATTAACCATTTAATCAAATAGTAAACCGCAAATTAACCCAATTAAACTCAAACATGACCTAAATTAAGCCACCCAAGACCCGATTGTTTCTTCAAACCAAAAGAAAGAAAATCTCCAAATAGAGAAATCCCCAAATCTAGAACTCTAGAATCGTTTTTGTTTCAAAATCTCAAATTTTCGAAGGTTTGAGTTTGTTGTTGAAGAATCGTGGTCGTTTATCTGTAATAATGGCAGACAATAACTAAACCAAACTAATCATAACACACACTCTACAACACATTTTACAAATTTTGAACTACAAACTAAACCACCATTTGGAGACTCGAAATTTGAGAACTCAAAGCTTCAATCTTGATTTTGAAATCGAAATCCGACAAACATTTTTAACTCGATTTTTGCAAGATGAAATTGACTAGCTACACAATGAAATCGACTATATATGCTACAAAATCCTATATGCTATGGAATCCTAAACCCTAACAATAAAGTTACTCAATTTACAGAAATATTGAACAATTACCAATCAATTTAGAGAAATCTATTTTTAGGGTTCTTCAATTTATAATTTGGGGATTTCCCCTTTCTTCATAACATGTTTACTTCAAATTATGACCGGGTTTGGTTTCGAGTCGGGTTACGGGTCAGTTCTGGTTTTCTATTTTGATTTATGTAGTTTCGTATTGGGTTTGAGTCATAAACCAACATAACCAACTGTCATGTGAATTGAAGTGTATAACTTCTATTCCGTGTGCAATTAAGTTTGCAACTTTCATATTATGGGGAAGGAGATTGAGGTTTGAAAACTGTGTGGATTTGGAGTTATAAGGGCATCTTTCATGCAGATTCCTTGGGGTCTAATGTGAGTTTAAAATTATTAAAATTTGAGTAAAAGAAAGAAAGAGAGTGTTTTTGTAGGGTATATTGAAATATAAAATTTGAGTAAAAGGAAGAAAGAGAGTGTGTTTAAATATAAAATTAATAAAAGTTGAGTAAAAGTGAAAGAGAGGGATCTAATATTGGATCTTTTGGAGAGTGTGTTTAAAAGTAAAAGAGTGTGTTTAAATATAAAATTAATAAAAGTTGAGTAAAAAGATGAAAGAGAAGGTATAAAGTTGAGTAAAAGGAAGAGAAAGAGTATGTTTTAATAATTTTAAAATCACATTAGACCCCAAAGAATCTGCAATAAAGATGCCCTAAGTTTTCTATGGAATCACATTATTTCGATCCACTCAATAATTCGTCGACCTTTTTTTTTTTAAACTTGCTTATGTTCTTTTCAAAATTATTGGATCAAAAACAATCCCCTTCCTATTAAAAGCAAAGTGGTTTTATTGAAAAAGCTTAGGTGTTTTAATTTGATTGGCTAACTCTAAAAAAAACTATGACATGGAATGATGACATGTCTTGGAGAAATGATGACATGGCTTAAATCTCTAATTTATATTTTAAATTACTATAACTCTATTAATAAAAACAAATAAAAACAAATAAAATCATGAATAATCCCCAACTATTTTATAAATTAACAACTAATTTCAAATATTTTTTTTGTCATATGGATTTCAGATTAAAGAAAAAGTAACAACCAATAGAATTTTTTAAAATCTTATTATTTTTTATTTTGTATTTAACTTCAATTCTTTAATTATTGTAATGAAGCCTCGATTAATTAATTGTTGTAATTTTGTCTGATTTTTTTTATTTTACTTTTCTAAACTTAAAAAATCAAATTAAAATAAAAATATGTTACTTTTTTTTATTTATTGTAAAATTATTTTTTGGAAGTCAATATTAGTTAGTTA
Organism: Draba incana; assembly: GCA_963576765.1. Taxonomy (NCBI): domain Eukaryota; kingdom Viridiplantae; phylum Streptophyta; class Magnoliopsida; order Brassicales; family Brassicaceae; genus Draba; species Draba incana. Next base: position 32,430,222 of record OY755210.1, on the reverse strand, counting down.
CGATTTATGATATTGGTGTTGTACGTTGTAACTTACGATGTTGTTTAGTGATGTATTAGTTGTTATAAAAAATTGCAAGGTTTGAATAGATATTGAACAAAACGATTATTGCTAAATAAAATAATAATTAATGTATACAAATAATTTAACACAATAAATGTGTTATTAATCAAATAAATAAGTTTTCTTAAAGATAACGTAATAAGATTTTGATAGATTTTGAAAATGACAAAGAGAAGGTAAAGACGAGATGGATAAATAAAAGAAGAAAAAGATTAAAAATTAGAATAGCGAAGAAAAGAAGATGAAGACAATATCGGAAAAAAACGAAAAAAGGGGTCGAACAATAAAATATGGTTGCAAAGAAGAAAAATCCTGTAATTTACGACGTAAGTAGAAGAACAAAATGGAAGGTGAAAGATGAAAAATAATGATAAATCGACGAAGAATACGAAGACGAGGAAATAAAAACTAAGGAAAACAAGAAGAAAAAATATAAAGATAAAGTAAGATAAAACAAACAAGACAAAGATGATGAAAGAAAAAGAAGAAGAAAACCAAAAGAAATATTAGAAAATATCAAGAAGAAAAATAAACAAAGATCGAAAGAAGCAACATATACATAGATCATTATAACATTTATTAAAAGTGTTTGTATAAATGAAAAAAACAAAAATATAATATGAATGAATGATAACAAAGCGTAGATAATATGTATTATAGAATTTTACAAATTTTTAATGTAAGTACAAGGAGTAGATGAATCACCTAGGAAGAAAAATAAAAATTATTTGTTTTGTTTTGTGTTTTTTCCTTTAAGTTTTGTATTTATGTATGTCCTCAATTTCTTGCTATATCTAATTATTTATTTACATATTATTATCCATCGTTTGTGTTTTATTTCAACACACATACAAAAAAAGTTACAAATCTAAAAGTTTCTTCTTTCAAAAGAACATTGAAATAATTTTTTCTATAAGTTTAAAAACAAGCAATCATGCATAGTTAATGTTTAATAAATTGATAAACATTATAAGAAAACGTAATCGTCTAAAATATTTCATACCCGCACACGGTGCGGGCCAGTCACCTAGTTGTATATATTTACTATGAATATAGAACACTAAATCTGTTTTGAGTGGATCGAAATAATTTGATTATATTTAGATTTATTAATAAATATCCTTCAGGAGCTATTCATAGATTTATTGTTAGTTATAATTTTTTTTCAAAAATTCCTATTGGTTGTTATTTTTTGTTCCATCTCGAATAGGTGTAACAAAAAAAGAAAAGAAATTAGTTGCTAATTGCAAATTTATAATAAGGATCCAAAAATTATTCACGATTTTTTATTGATAGAATAATAATAATTTGTGTTAAAACATTAATTAAAGAGTTAAACCATGTTTATTATCCAATTAACAACAATTATTAAATCTAACTCTTTTTAAGTCATGTCATCATTATATGTCATCATTTTTTTAGAATAAGCCAATAAAATTAAAATAACTAAACACTTTTCACTTAAACTACTTTACATTTAATAGTAAAGGGATATCTTCTAGTTTTAATTCTTCTGTTTCTTCTTATTACTAGTTCATGAATATTTTAAGGAAAAAAAATCAGTTTTAGGAATCCCAAAGAACTAGGGAAATTGAATTTTTAGGATAAATATGTTTGGATTTGTCTATCTATGTTACTTAAATTCCTTAATACCCTATGACATATACTTTTGCTATTATATTCCTATATTACCATTTAATTCTGTAATTGTAGGATTTATTTCCTAAATATTAGATTTGGATAATTCGATTTCATTAATTTTAGGATTTAAATATTTATTTAGATTTTATTTTAGTATTATATTTCTAATTTATCTTAATATTTTTGTTAATTTCCCTTTTGTTAATGGTTTGAAACTCTATGTGGACCATAAATAACAAAATGATCAAGATTTATTAATCACATTGATCCGAGCCGGCGGTCGGTTGGGGGGTTTTAGCCGGCTTTTTCCGGTTCTATCCGAGTATCTAATTGTCCGGATTTTAATAGTAACCCGGACCGGAAAACTAGCTCAATCACGGTTTAACCGGACCGACCCAGGTTTCAAAATATTTAAAAGAATATTTATATGCAAACTCTCTAATTGCAAGGTAAGTAATCTTGATTACCCTTTTATTAAGTATCATTCATTTGCATACCTTGACCAGTTTGTTGTTACTTAAGAGGTCATTGAATATGATTTAACTCATAATTTTGTATCACAAGTCATGTGAAAGCTTTATTGAAGCTACATGACGATACTTGAAAACTCAAGAACATATATACTTGTTCCCATGGAAGAAAACGATCAAGAATTCAAGGACATTGTACATTATCGAAATCATACTTTTATTACTTTCTTTATTCCAAATTGAAAGATGATTTAACTCATTAAACGAGATGAATAATTAGCTTCCAAACTATTATTTTTATTTTGAAATCCAATCAGACCATCGTTCCTCTGACTTACCATTTCTCGACACGTAAACAAAATCATCTTTGGCAATCCATTTGTCCGATTCACCACATTTAGGAATAGCCCCTCCTGTATATGCTGTAAAGCTTGAAACATACTTCCCTTGTTCTAGGGTACAATCCCATTTTAGCCCCTTGGTATCGCTGAAGCTAAAATCGTATGATGGATCATTGAATTTTATAACGTGGACGCCTAGATCTTCGTTTCAAGATTTGCAGTGGATTTGGAGATTGTTACGTGTCAACCGCAATTTGTTTTGAATAGTTACAAGATTTTTAGGATATGTAGCTTCGCTCAATGCAGCAAACAAGACAATAGTTAACAGAAAAACAAAAGAACAATTATTCATATTTTATCTATCTAACTTTTTCTTGATAAAAAAAATAGTTTGGAGGAATATGAATCTAAGAGCATCGTAGTGTAGTACTTATATATAATTTCATGCATGTCATCCCATTTTCTTTTTGGTCAAAACCTGTCTTTGCATTTCCTTCCCTGCATATTTTCTTCTAAGAAAACTATAATCGTTTTAAGGGAAAATTATGGCCAAAAGACTCAAAACATCCCTTTTCTGTTTTTTCCTTGTTTGGAATATAAGATAAAAATAAAATATGACTAAAAATAAATTTTAAAATTTTAAAATTAAGGAACCGAATAATCCAAATTTAGTATTCAGGAAACAAATCCTACAATTAAAGAATTGAATGGTATTATAGGATTCTAATACCAACTAAAATATATGTTACCAAACTTAAATAACAAAAGTGTAAATAGACAAATCCTAACATTGTTATCCTTTAAATTCAATTCTCCCTAAATTCAATTTTCTCCACTAATAAAGTAACAATGACTTCGTGGATGACACATGTTAAACGATAGCGTTTTATGCCAAAGGTAATTAATAGTTATATACGATGGAACTACATTGTTTTAGAATCAAAGACATTAGAAAAAACCTGACATCGTTTCTATTTCTCATTTTCTTCAACCTCTCGACTCGACACGACTCGATACGACTTGACAAAAGGAAAACAAAAAAGTAATTTAGGGTTTTTATCCTTTGCAACAAAGTGAGAACTCAGTGCCTTAATTTAGTCCATTTGATTAACCTTGTATTAAGTACCATTCATTTGCATACCTCGACCAAATTGTTGTAACTTAACTGGTCATTGAATATGATGGAATGTTAATCATTGGAATAACTGATAAGTAGGAGCACTTTCCCACCTCTTGCCTACGAGGAGGATAGTGTGATTAGTGTCTCACGTTGTAATACTTCTACAAGACTAGATAATATTTCTATTTTAATTTCCATTAAAAAAATCATGTTCATTGAATCATTAGAGCTACAACTTTGAACAATATCATTAACTTAAACACCAAATGCAAACAATAAGAAATAAACAAATCAAATTTCCTTTCTAAATATCAAACCTCATTCCACTCCATGTCTAAAACCAAACCAGTAGCTCAATCACCAATGCTTCATCTCACCTTGTTGAGATCCAATCTCCTGTAAATAATGCTCTGCATCCAAAGCCGCCATGCACCCTACACAACCAATCAAACCATTCGCGATCACGATCAATTCAATATCTCTCCTAACCACTACAAACCGATATTGCATACGAATTCGACTATTCAAAAGCTAAGTTTAAAGGCAGAGGAGAACAAAACCTGTTCCTGCAGCAGTAATCGCTTGCCTATACTTCTTATCCTGAACATCACCAGCCGCGAAAACACCGGCGACACTAGTCTGCGTAGTACCAGGTTTAGTCACAACATAACCATCACCATCCAACTCAACCGCACCATCCAGAAACTTCGTAGCAGGCTCATGACCAATCGCAAAGAACAAACCAGAAACTTTCAGGTCAGAAACATCACCAGTAACAACATTCTTCAATTTCAATCCACCAAGAACACCTTTCTCTCCATCTCCATAAGCTTCAAGAACCGTCGAATTCCAAATCACATCGATTTTAGGGTTTGATAAAGCTCTTTGCTGCATAATCTTAGAAGCTCTAAACGCATCTCTTCTATGGATTATATGAACTCTAGAACCGTATTTCGTCAAGAAATTCGCTTCTTCCATGGCGGAATCGCCTCCTCCGATAACCACGAGTGGTTTCTCGCGGAAAATCGGAGCGGCTCCGTCGCAAACCGCACAAGCGGAGATTCCACGGTTCCAGAAACTATCCGAACCAACGAAGGTTAGCTTCTTCGCTACAGCTCCTGTAGCGAGAATCACTGCATCGGCGAGAATCGATTTCGAATCGGTGAAGAGCTTAAACGGTTTGGATGAGAAATCGACTTTCGTAACCGTCTCCGTGAAGATTTTGGTACCGAATCGCTCCGATTGGATTCGGAATTTGTCGGTGAGTTCGCCTCCGAGGATACCTTGAGGGAATCCGGGGAAATTCTCGACGTCGGTGGTGGTTGTTAATTGACCTCCCGGAGCGATGTCGTTAGCCATCCATCCTTCGAAGAGAAGAGGTTTAAGCTCAGCCCTAGCTGCGTAAATCGCCGCCGTGTGAGCCGCCGGACCACTACCGACGATGCAGAGCTTCGTTTTGTGAGTTTCGAGACCGTTCATGACGGTGGATGAAGAAAACGCGGCGGAAAGAGACGGTGGTTTCGACTGCGACGGAGATTGAGAGAGATGGGATCGGAGCCGTGAAAAGGTTCGTGCTCTGTTTATCAGAGACTTTAGAAACCTTGAACAACTCATTGAGAATGAATAAAAAAAAACTTCGGGGTTTTTTGGAGTATAATTTATACTTTATTGTAGTAAAACACATAAAATGAGATTTTTTAAAAAAGAGTTGCATAAATAAATATGTAAAGCTTGAGAGTTTGGGAATTTTGGAACAATGAAATAACTTTGATATGGAGTTGTTTTTGGTCTTACACATCTTCCATGTACCAAAATGATTCTTAAATTAATCAAAATACCATAAGCAAAAGTATTGTAACACAAGGGTTTTGAAAAGAGTATCTGGACACAGAAAGCCTTTGAGTGGCATTTCTCTCCCAAATAATTAACCTAGCCGCCTCCCTTCTTTATCTTTTCCGGTCCCTCTCCGGTGGTCGGAATTCCCTTCCGTCATCGTCAGAGGATTTTGTTTTTTCATCTTGTTCTTCACTACGGAACCGGTTGAAGGAGTCGGTATGTGGTGACTCTTCCTCCGTGAAACGAGATTATGGGGCGAAATAGATTGACGACTACCTTCAAAGGGTTTTCCGAAAGATTGCTCCTCAGATCCGGAACCGTTTGAGGACACCGGTGGGATTGTTGGGGGAGATCCTGTAGGGTTCGATGAGGGATTCTCTAGCCGTGGTCTCCAGTGGTCTTGTTGTGTGTGGTGGAGGTCTTGTTCCGGAAGCGTCTCCAGTGGTCTTGTTGTGTGTGGTGGAGGTCGAGTCGCTTTGTTTGCCAAAGGATGCTTGTGAAGACGGTGAATCTAACGAGGTGATGAAGCCTCTGAGTTTTTCCGATGCTGGCCGTGGGGTTCTTTTAGGCCGGATCTATCGAGAGAAGACGGCGGAGTTGAGCTTCTTTAAATACCGCCTCCGTAGTGGGGTCGGTTCTCCGGTTCGGGTTGGTCGGTTTAAGAAGAAGCACAACAAATCCCTATTCTCGCAACCGTCGATAGTTCTTGGTGTGGCACAAAAATATCTTTAAATCAGTTTCACACTTGATTACGGCGTTTAGGTCTATCGGAGGAGACGCAATCTCTTCTTGGTTCGCTTGTTACCGATTTCTGTGTGTATACCGGTTCCGATCCCCGTTTTGGGTCGGATGATTTTAATAATGCAGTCGACTAGCCTCTTTCTCTGGTGGTGCTGAGGCGTATATTAATCGCACCGGCGAGGCGTTTCGGCGGCTCCAAAGCTTCATGCTGGACATCTAAGTCTGATCCGATATCGATCTTGTAGGTTTGAGGATGCCGACGAGATCTGGAGGGAGATTGGTGTAGATCGTCGATGGAGCTTTTGGCTGTAGATCTGCTGCGGAAGTCGTCGTGTGATTTGGTGGGTAGTGCCATGAGTCGAGAAAGGTGAACGGCCGTTGCTGTCATGGCAAACCAAGTTGCTTTCAAAATCGGCGGCGGCGGAGATGGATTTCCTCATCCTTAGTCACTTCCGAGCTCTGGAAACGCCTGCCTCGACCGGATTGAAGGTTTGGCTAGATCTTCGGCTTCAGGGATTAATCAGGCCGGCAGATTTCTCGCGGTGGTTGAGCTAGAAGGACGGTTTCATCGTCGGAGATTCTCTGTTTAGGTTTTGTATTGGTTCCGGTTCAACCGTCCCGGTTTGGGACGGTTTATTTAAAAAAAAAAAAAAAAAAAAAGAAAAGAATGTAACCATGGTTTTCTTATATGGACAATTGTTCGAATCGGTAGAGAACAAGTCCAATTTGTATGCGATATCAGTTTTTTCCATACAACTACTCGAACTGGTATGCAATATTGGCTCTAGTTTAGTTTTCTTTGAGTGCTTAGGAAAGATCTTGAATTGTTACACTCTCACTCTGGTTTGAATTGGTTGTGTAGCTTTGGATGCAGAGCATTATTTACTGGAGATTGGATCTCAACAAGGAAAGAATGATTGAGAAATGGTCAGATCAAGCATTTGTCATAGAGCTACTAATTGTTGATTCGTAATTTGGTTTAGACATGATGGAGCAAAAAGAGATGTGATATTTAGCAAGGAACTTTGATTTGTTTATTTATTATTGTTCATTTGTTTGCATTTGGAGTTGAGCAGTATTACTTATTTGATTTGTTTTTTTTTTCTTTTTTGCATCGGAAAAGTGTATGATTGCTTTTACATCGTACACATTCCATGAACAGGAATTATCCAAAACTACTAATCAAATAGCAAACTAAAATATTGGAATATAAAAAGTGGTTTTGTTAAAATGTATAAGACATGGGAACCAGAGTTGTAGAAAGTTTTTCAGGTTAGTAATATGGTCAAAGAAGAGATAAGAGATCATGAAGAGTTTTGATAAAATAACGTCCTTTCCCTGAGTAAAGCAACGCGTCCGACCACTCTCACACATAGTTGCAAACTTCAAATATTCAAAACATGCTTCTTCATTTTTCCATCTAAAACGATAATACTGATAACAATAAGAATTACAAGGCGATGCACGAATTTGGCTAGAGAAGAAGTTGATGGGGAGGAGGGAAATACTACCGAGATTGAAGAAACCGTCCGATCCGAGCATCCACATATCCCGATTTGCCAAGTGGACGCATCTTGGGCAAATCAAGGGCCCACTAGCGGTCTGGGATGGTGTTTCACTGACACATCATGTCAAACACACACCGGGAAGCAGGGATGCCGGAGAAGCCTCTTAGCGCTACATGCAGAGTTCGAAGGACTCCTCTGGGCGATGAATTGCCTTATTCAGAAACGTGTACCTAAGGTCCGATTCGAGACGAATTGCTCAAACTTATTGACGATGACCGATGATCCGATAGATTGGCCAGCTTTCCAATCCGAGATAGATCACTTCGCAGAGCTTAGAGAACATTTTATTTCCTTTCAGTTAATTTATATTCCTCGTTCATGTAATGACCGTGCCGATGCCCTTGCAAAAGCGGCACGAGCACATAACCATATCTTTTCCCATGTAGATCTCGACGAGTCGGTAGATAGTACCCGATTTCGGGATGTTTCTACCGATCAACTGTGATTTAATATATGGAGCTTGTTGACAAACAAAAAAAAGAATTACAAGGAAGATCAAATCCAATCCGTAGCCATACTGGCACGAAAACGAATCCGTAGCCATACTGGCACGAAAACGAATCCGTCCAGAACCACAAGCCCAAAAAAGGGAAACTGTTCCAAACGACTACCAAACTAAAGAACCCAAACATGGAAGGAAACAACTTAGACTTAGGGACAATTAAAAATACAAACAAAACAAAACTTGGAACCAGAAGGCACGAAACGCAGCCACCACCACCAAACAAGATGAAGACCAATATAAGCTTAAACTCGAAGATGACGATGAGAGAACAAGAAGCAAATGACCACCAACAAGAAGAACAGTCCAATCAGACACCAATTGATATTCAACCCTATGCTCACTAGTTAAAGGAGTCAAGAAATTGATGTACATCGCCGATTAGATATTTATTCTGAAAATTACGGGAAGAAAAGACAAGCCACACTGTTGGGCGAGGGAAATAAGTCTCGAGAGCATCACCAGCCCAAATACCAATAAACTCATCAAAACAATGCATTGCACCTAAAGAACAGATACGATTGCAGCACAACAAAGCACAGCTCCAAGACACAAACGAGATCCCCGACAACAAGGGACAGAGCCAACCAACAAAGAATCAGGGGGGGAGCCAAACCTACATCTTCATCATAACACCCAAGAAACTGACCATCTTCCAAAGCAAAAGCTAAACCAAAAAACCTTGACAGGATAAGCCACAAACCCCAAGCGAAAATCGATCTGAGGAAGAGACAAGCAACATGAGACAAAAAAAAATTAAGCAATTTCATATAGCTATGATACATTTTAAAATTTGTCATTTCAACTACAAAATTGGTGAAATAAGAGGATGGAATCCACAACAAGTAATTCAAGACCGTAAGATAAAATCTAAAAAACGAAAGACCAAACTGTTATCTAGATAAGCATGCTAAAATCAAATCTATAATCAAAAGCTTAGGGCCAATTTCACAATGAAACGCCAAAAACTTGGAACCCTTGGTTTCAACACTGACAAAACACACCAGGGATACAACAAATCAACTCAACAAGGACTAAAGGCCATCTAATACAATCAGTAGATACAACAAATCAACAAGGACTAAAGGCCATCTAATACCAAACCAACTCGATACCAATTAAGAACAGAGAAGCTAAGAGCATCTCCAACCCATCTGTATTTCTTCCCCTAAAAATAAAAATAGAAATAGCAATCCTTTATTTTCTCTCCAACCCATCTCTATTTCCATCTCTAAAATAGAGATCTCTACATTTTTCTCTATAAATAGAGATAGAAATAGAGATTTTTTTTGTCTTATTCAAAATATATCTATTATAGGGGAAAAATAGAGATTCTCTAAAATAGAGGAGTACATTGGAGTGAAAATATGAGAATGCTATATTTTTCTCTATTTTAGAGGAAAATATAGAAATTTACATTAGAGATGGTCAAATACTGTCTGAGACGAAACCCAAAGCTCCAAGCCTCAGACAAGTTATTATTTATGGGTCTTCACAGCGAAAGTTAAAATTGAAAACACAGAATCTAAGATCTTTTAGTGACCCTTTAAATCAAATTCAACTAAAATCGAAATTGGAAGATTGATTACATGTGGAGAGTAGTGATCTAGGGTTTGATTGAACCGGTGTTCATCTCTCGTCAAGTACTTGTTGATTTTGGAGAAATCCTACGAGGTTGCAGTAATCCATGAGACAAGCTCGCTCGAATATGACAAGAGCAACGTCGCCAGCAGTCTCGCCGTGAAAATCGATCTCGGCTAATTTGGACTAAATGGAAACAAAAGAAGAAAAAACACCTGAGGAAGCTAGTAGTGAGACTAATGAACCTGGGAAGGATGAAGAGAAGCCACCTCTGCGTTTTGGCTGTTTATTTTCATTCTGTTACAAACTTTTAAACGAGAAAATAAAACAGAGAGGAGGGAAGAAGCAGAGATACTGAACGTAGAGAGAGAAAGTCATCATCTTCGTCGTTTTCTTCTTCTTCCTTCTTTTACAGTGAAACTATCATCACCTTCGTTTTCGTCATCATCATCTTCATCATCTTTTTCGTCTTCATCATCTTCTTTGCTCGACGAGAGGGAGAACCATCATCATCTTCTTCGTTCTTCTTCTTCTTTCTTCCTTCTTCGTTCTTTCACAGTGGAAATCATCATCTTCGAAAATCTTGTGGTGAATCTCTTCAACATTGACTTTTTCTTTTCTTTTGTATGAATGTTACTATCAAATTAGGGTTAAATCAAGTTGAATTGCATACAACTAGGGTTAAATAGAGTCGAATTGAAGATAATTAGGTTTCCTACTTGTGAATTTTTCTGTTTTCATCTTTTTAGTGTTAATGGTTCTTGAATGTTGATGGTTTCTTGCGTAGGAAGTTTCCTGTACAGATTTGTAAATGTAGTTTGTGAATTACTCTTTTCGTACAGATTTGTAACATAATCACCATAGTTGTTCCTCCGTGAGTGATTTACTCAAACACAATTTCAGAAAACAAGCTTGTGACTGGCAATTAGGGTTTAAACTTGTGAAATTGTTCTGTTTTTCATGTTTTGAGTTTGTGAATGATTTGTTTTGTTTTGAACATTTTTTTTGTCTCTTTACTGCAGGAATAAACATGGACACAAGCTCTTCAAACACCGCTACGTACACAGTAGCCTTGCCACAACAGATAAACCCGAACCCGAACCGTGATCGTCGTGAAGACACCGACAATGAATCATCAAAACGTGTTCCAATTGTCGAGATTGATGAATTCCCCGATGAATTCGAGGATTTGAGATCCCGACTCAACATCAATGAGGCTACGTTCTTGAACTCGTTGAATTCTATTACAGATTGGAATACTCAAGGAGGAAAAAGCGGCGCTAGTTTCTATAAAACTAGCGACCACAAATTCATCGTGAAAGATATTAGCCGGATTGAATATATGTGTTTCGTGAATAATGTCGGTCCACATTACTTCAAGAACCTTAAATCTGCAGAAGAATCCAGTCTTGCAAAAATCTTGAGAGTATACCATGAGGTAAAGTTTTACACTTTTATGCTTTTGTAATTTGACTTGTTCATTTCTTTGCTTGGTTATATTGGGTATTTTGTTGTAGGTGACTAATGGGTCTACAAGGCGATACAAAATAGTCATTGAGAACTTATTTTACGGGAAAGAAAACGACATTGAAAAATCCTACGATTTGAACGGTAAACTCGACAGGAATCTTAAGCTAGTACATATGGGAAACGAAGAGGACTTTATGGAGAAAGAATACTACCTAACCCAAGAATCGAAACAAAGATTACTAGCTGCAGCACAGAGAGATGTAAAGTTTTTCAAAGTGAGTTTTCTATTCTAATCTCTTGTACGTTTATATTATTGATCTAATCCAGTTTATAACATTACTTTGTGAAAATATATAGGATGCCAACGTTATGGATTACTCACTTCTAGTGCTGGTCCAATCATTTTGGATGCATTATGCATATATGTAAAAAGGTGTCATTTTTGTACGTACTCCAATATCGTAAAAATAGTAATCTAAATAAAAAAAACACATGAAAACTCCATCAAACTGTTATAATTCCAAATAGTTAGTAAGAAATAAAAGAAAAACAACAAAATATAATTTATTTTTGAAATATTGCTCTTCTTATATTTTTGCCTGCAAAATCATTAATTAAACTCACGTTGTCGAGTTTTTCAACCATCTATGTTTCAATAGATGTCAAATCTAACACATTCAATCTCTCTTGTCACATGCTAGATGTAACGCCCGTAGACCAAAATGTGATTTTGGCTAGTGTCGATCGACACTGTTTGTGTCTGTCGATCGACACGTAGTCTTCGTTTCATCAAGAAATCGGGCAGTGAAGTCCGTGTCGATCGACAGGCTTAGAGTGTCGATCGACAGACGACAATAAAAATCAAAATTAGGGTTCCCTATAAAAGCTGGGAGCGTGGCTTTTCTAGGTTTGGCCGTTTTTGGGAGGTTTTGAAGAGTTGAGAGAGAATTTTGGTGTTCTCGAGAGTTTGAGAGTTTGATCAAAGAATTCTTGTGGATCTCCCTTGTAATCTCAATTCTAGTCCGTTGTGTGTTCGTCAGGAGAAGTTAGGTGAGTTCGCGACCATAGGTCCTTGGGTTGAGGAATAGATGTTGTACGATTGTTTGCCGTGTGTCTTGGTGGATTTTTGTGAATCGAAATCGCAGGTGGACGATTGGATCGGAGAGATTCGGCCATGAGAGGATAGGCCAATCTCCATCGATCTGCAGGTTCCTGTCGATCGACAGGATTGCTTTCTGTCGATCGACACGGGGTCGTGTGAGTCTGTCGATCGACATGCTTGCAAGCATGTCGATCGACATGAGACATGCTGGTCTTGTTTTTGTGGTTTGCTTGTTTCGTGCATTGTTTGATAATCCTGGTATTTCATGTTTTTCTTTATTCAAGTAATTGGCATGTAGATGGGACGACCGTCTCACTAAGTATTTGTTAAATACATACGCAACTCGTTTTTCCTAATTGTGTTGCAGGTAAAGGAAAAGGGAAAGTGTGACCGCGGGATCACGGCCTGAGGATGGGGATGATTAGGATTGTTGTTGTTTTTCTGTTGTTATTCTAGTAAAACCGGTTAGGTTGCTAGTTCCTTTATGGTCATTTTGAATGTGGATTATGTTGTTTGGTTCTTGATGTTTAATATGAGAATTCTGTAAATTTAAAAAAAAATGAAAAAAACGTGTGTTACATTTTTGGTATCAGAGCCCTTACGGTTTTAGAACTGTTAGGATTGGATGAATTGAGACTATGTGTTTAAATTGATTATTGTGCTTAGTCAATTTCTAGTCTTAGAATCATCCTCTCCAACCTTCAATGAGATTTCGCGGTGAGTTTTTGTGTGGTGTTTGATTGTGATTCTGGAGTGCTTATCTATTGATCTGTGTTGCAGTGAGATGGATACCAGGAGTAGAGGTCGTGGCAGAGCTGGTGCCCGTGGGGGCAGAGCTGGTGCCCGTAGTGGCCGTGGAGGCCGTGGCCTAGCTGCTGAGTCAGCCGAGAGCGCGGCGCAGAGTGTAATCCCGAGTGTGGCGACCACGTCAGCATCCCAGTCGCATAGTGCCAGCGTGTTGGCAGGTGCTGGTAGAGGCAGGGGAGTTCCAGTGGGCCCCGGTGGGGGTGCTGCTGCGGCTCCGGGTCGCGATGACCAAGTTGTGGGATTGCTGACGCAGTTGTTGGCACATTTCCCGCCAGTGGCTCCTGAGCAGGCTCTGGGTTTTCCTCCAGTTGTTGGTTTGCAGCAGAGGGCTGCAGTGGCTGAGCAGCCGAGGGCTGCAGTGGCAGTGCATGCACCGTCTTATCTCGAGATAATGAGCCAGATGCAGAGGATAGCTATGCCGTTCTTCGAGGGCAGAGGTTGTCCTGAGGCGTCTAAGGTTAGAGCGTAACTTCAGGTCGATCAGGTGTCCTGCCGAGTATCAGGTCGAGTTGGCTGTCTCTATCTGAGTGGTGATGCCCATTTGTGGTGGCGCGCTATTGAGGCTAGGCGTGCAGAGTGGACCTGGGGTGAATTCTTGGCTGAGTTCAACGCCAAGTATTTCCCTCAGGAGGCTCGACACCATCTTCAGATGAGGTTCATGTCCTTGACGCAGAGAGAGCTGTCAGTGCGTGAGTATGACGCCGAGTTCAGCAGGTTGGTTGTTCATACGGGGCATGGTCTGGAGGACGAGCGGGCTTTGGTTCAGCGGTTCTTGCAGGGACTGCGGTTGAGTATCAGGACCCAGTGTAGGGGTGGCAGATTTGTATCGAGGGCGGATCTTGTGGAGCTTGCAGCTTCGATTAAGGAGGATCAGCGTGAGCAGTCTAGTCCAATTGTCGTTCAGCCTGCTGTGGCTCCTGCTGTTCAGCCGAGGAGTCAGCAGCCGCAGCAGCATCAGCATCGCAGAGGTTCTGGTTCTGGCAAGGGCGGTAAGCCTGCGCAGGGTCAGAAGAGGAGGTGGGATGATCCTTCTAGGGCGAGTTCTGGTAGCCATGGTTCACATGGTTGTTATGGATGCGACAGTGCAGAGCATCGGGTGGCAAACTATCCTAAGGGCTCCCGTGGTGGGGCTAAGGTTTGCTTCGAGTGTGGCAAGCCGGGGCATTTCAGGCCGATGTGTCCTCGGTTGCAGCATCCAGTGGTGGCAGCGATTTAGCCGTTGAGTCAGATTGCGGCAGTGCAGCAGTCGGTTGGTCAGATTGGTCCAACACCGCATGTGTATCCTTCGGAGGAGTTGGGTCAGGCTAGTGGCGCCGGGCAGATCACAGGTAAAATTTTAGACTTAACTTTGTAAGTTTCCAGTGGTAGAATTTGTCGTTGTTTTGTGGTGCTCTTTTATTTTGCTTGTGGTCGTGTTGTCAGGGTTCTCAACGCATAAATTGTGTAGGGACCTTGTTAGTGGGTGGATTTGAGTCCCACGTGATGTTTGATTCGAGAGCATCGCACTGCTATATTACTCTGGAGTGTGCTGAGAGCAGCGGCATTCGGAGCAGCGCTAGTGAGCGAGCAGGCGTGGTCAAGGTGGCTGGAGGCGGGTTCCTAGCTACTTCGGGCCGTGCTAGAGCAGTGGATATTCGGATTGCGGGGCATTCGTTGCCAGCGGACTTGGTGATTAGTCCGGTTGCGCTTTATGATGTGATCCTTGGGATGGACTGATTATCGTATTACTGGGTTCATCTGGATTGTTTCAGAGGCAGAGTTAGCTTCGAGCGTGGTAGTGGGAGTTTGGTGTTTCAGGGGTTGAGACCGACTTCCAGCAGTTTGGTAATCTCGACTATTTAGGCTGAGCAGATGATAGAGCGAGGTTGTGAGGCATTCTTGGCGACGATTGTAATGTCAGACTCGAGTGGAGAGGTTGCTTTTGAGGATATTCGAGTTGTTTGGGAGTTTGAGGATGTTTTTTGGTCATTGAAGGGATTACCACCATCTCGGTCTGATCCTTTCACGATCGAGTTAGAGCCAGGGATAGGTCCGATATCTAAGGCTCCTTATAGGATGGCTCCCGCCGAGTTAGCAGAGTTGAAGAAGTAGTTGGAGGACCTTCTGGAGAAGGGTTTTATTCGTCCGAGTGTTTCGCCGTGGGGAGCACCAGTGTTGTTTGTGAAGAAGAAGGATGGAAGTCTCCGGTTGTGCATCGATTATCGGGGACTTAACCGAGTCACTGTGAAGAACAGGTACCCTCTCCCGAGAATTGATGAGTTGCTGGATCAGTTGAGGGGTGCTACCTGGTTCTCCAAGATTGACTTGGCTTCGGGATATCATCAGATTCCGATTGATGAGTCAGATGTTCGCAAGACGGCGTTTATGACGCGTTATGGGCATTTTGAGTTCGTGGTCATGCCTTTTGGGGTGACGAATGCGCCTGCGGCATTCATGAGATTGATAAACGACGTGTTCAAGGAGTATTTGGACGTGTTCGTTATCATTTTCATTGATGATATTCTGGTATATTCAAGGAGTCCCGAGGAGCATGAGACTCATTTGCGGTTGGTTCTTGAGAGGCTTCGGGAGCAGAAGCTGTATGCTAAGTTGGGCAAGTGCAGTTTCTGGCAGCGAGAGATGGGTTTTCTTGGCCATATTGTGTCTGCAGAGGGAGTTTCGGTGGATCCGGCCAAGGTGGAGGCTATTCGAGATTGGCCTAGACCGAGCAGTGCTAGCGAGATCAGGAGTTTCTTGGGTCTGGCCGATTATTATCAGAGGTTCGTCAAGGGTTTTGTGAGTATGGCGCAGCCAATGACGAAGCTGACCGGTAAGGATGTTCCGTTTGTCTGGTCGCCGGAGTGCGAGGAGAGTTTTGCGATACTCAAGGAGATCTTGACTAGTACGCCGGTGTTGGCACTACCCGAGCCGGGGAAGCCATACACCGTGTATACTGACGCTTCAGGTGTTGGCCTGAGTTACGTGTTGATGCAGGAGGGTCGAGTTATCGCTTATGCTTCGAGGCAGTTGCAGGGTACTGAGCGTAATCGGCCTACGCATGATCTAGAGTTGGGAGCAGTAGTGTTCGCTCTGAAGATCTAGAGGTCATATCTTTATGGAGGGAGAGTGCAGATTTTTACGGATCACAAGAATCTGCAGTATATCTTTACTCAGCCGTTGCTGAATATGAGACAGAGACGTTGGGTTGAGTTGCTGGCGGATTACGATCTGGAGATCATTTATCATCCGGGCAAGGCTAATCAGGTAGCTTATGCCTTTAGTCGGCGGAGGTTCGATTCAGCCCGTGAGCAGGAGATCGTGGATTTGGTGGGCGAGATCTGCACGTTGCGTCTTTGTGCGATTTCGGAGGAGCCTTTGGGCTTAGAGGCAGTTGATCAGGCAGATCTTCTTAGTAGGATCAGAGTGGCTCAGCAGAGTGATCAGAGTTTGATCGGGTTATCGCGAGCCGTGGATTCTGAGTTTGTGGTCTCTTAGAATGGGACGATTTTGATTCGTGGTCGAGTATGTGTTCCTCGAGATGAGGCACTACGGCACGAGATTCTGAGCAAGGCTCATGCGAGCAAGTTCTCGATTCATCCGGGTGCGACCAAGATGTACCGGGATCTCAAACGGTATTATCACTGGGTCAGGATAAAGAGAGATGTGGCTGCTTTTGTTTCCAAGTGTAACACATGTTCATTGGTCAAAGCAGAGCACAAGGTTTCGAGATGTTTATTGCAGAGTCTACCCATTCCAGAGTGAAAGTGGGATATGATTACGATGGATTTTGTGGTTGGATTGCCTACGTCGCGGACGTATGATGCTATTTGGGTTATCGTAGACCGGCTGACTAAGTCTGCGCACTTCTTGGCCATTAAGAAGACCGATGGAGCGGCTAAGTTGGCTAAGAGGTTTGTGCAGCAGATTGTGAGACTGCATGGGGTGCCAGCCAGTATTGTTTCGGGTCGAGATCCCCGATTTGCATCTAAGTTCTGGGGTGCGTTCCAGGCAGAGATGGGTACTAGGGTGCATATGAGTACGGCTTATCATCCGCAGACTGATGGGCGGTGAGAGAGGATTATTCAGACTATGGAGGATTTGCTGAGGATGTGTGTGCTGGATTGGGGTGGTCATTGGGCAGATCATCTGAGTCTGGTTGAGTTTGCGTATAATAACAGCTTCCAGGCGAGTATTGGTATGGCTCCTTTCGAGGCTCTATATGGGAGGCCATGCAGGACGCCTTTATGCTGGACCCAAGTGGGGGAGCGCAGTGTTCTGGGAGCTACCTATGTTCAGGAAACGACGAAGAGGATCCGAGTCGTGAGATTGAACATGAAGGAAGCTCAGGATAGACAGAGGAGTTATGCGGATAAGCGGAGACGGGAGCTTGAGTTCTCAGTGGGAGATCGTGTGTATCTCAAGATGGCTATGTTGAGGGGTCCTAACAGATCCATAGCAGAGAACAAGCTTAGTCCGAGATTTATGGGTCCGTTCCCGATGGTGGAGCGTGTGGGACCAGTGGCTTATCGGCTTGAGTTATCTCCGATCATGAAGGAATTTCATAAGGTGTTCCATGTGTCAATGTTGAGGAAGTGCCTGCATGAGTCGGAGGAGTTGGTGCCTGAGATCCCTGCGGATCCGCAGCCTAATTTGACGGTCCCGGCAGTTCCTGTGAGGATTCTCGAGAGGAGGATCAAGGAGTTGCGTCGGAAGAAGTTTCCATTGTTGCGTATTTTATGGGATTGTGGCGGTTGCCAAGAGGAGACTTGGGAGCCAGAGACAAAGATGAAACTGAAGTTCAGGGAGGGTTCGACAAGCAGGTCACCATTTGAGCTTAGTTTCTTTGTGGTTCCAGTTTCGTGTAGGCCTTTGGGGCTAGTGTTGTTATTTGATTCATGTATTTTCGTTTCGTTGTAACGATATACATTTTGGAGGTTTATGAGATGAGATGGATTCCTTATTTTTCTAGTATATCGGTTTATGTTCCGGATATGCGATTATGTAGACTAGTGAGGGTCGTGTTTTGCGGATCGAGTTTAGACCACGTAAGTATCGAGTTTAGACCACGTGATGTAAGCTAGTCGCGGATGTTTTTTTTTTTAGGCGTTTTAGAGTTTATTACGTATTACTCATGATCTGGAGACGGTGGTTTTCCAGAGTATGTAACGGGGATGGTGGTTTCCTGTATACATGCTGAGAGACGGTGGTTCTCTCCAGGAGACGGTGGTGTTCCTGTGTACTTATACTGGGACGGTGGTTTCCTTTATAGTACTTAGCGCATATATTGGGACGGTGGCTTCCTCTATAGTGCGGAGAGACGGTGGTTCTCTCGAGGAGACGGTGGTTTCCCTAGAGTATCGTTGAGTATGGATGAGTTAACGTAATAAATATCCGAGAAAACGTGCGTAAAAACATAGGATTAGTTCGTGTGTCTCTGAGATTATGTGAGAATCTCTAGTGGTATTGGCCGGTACGGCCAGAGTGTGGTCCTGTGTGGACGTGTTTTTGAGGGATTCGAGGACGAATCCAGCTTAGTGGGGGAGAATTGTAACGCCCGTAGACCAAAGTGTGATTTTGGCTAGTGTTGATCGACACTGTTTGTGTCTGTCGATCGACACGTAGTCTTCGTTTTATCGAGAAATCGGGCAGTGAGGTCCGTGTCGATCGACAGGCTTAGAGTGTCGATCGACAGGCTTCAATAAAAATCAAAATTAGGGTTCCCTATAAAAGCTGGGAGCGTGGCTTTTCTAGGTTTGGCCGTTTTTGGGAGGTTTTGAAGAGTTGAGAGAGAATTTTGGTGTTCTCGAGAGTTTGAGAGTTTGATCAAAGAATTCTTGTGGATCTCCCTTGTAATCTCAATTCTAGTCCGTTGTGTGTTCGTGAGGAGAAGTTAGGAGCGTTTGGTCCGATTGCTGGGGCGAAATCAGAGAATGGAGATCGTGTTCTTCTTGTTCTTCGCGTGTTATCCTCCTTTTCCATTAGATCTAAGGTGAGTTTGCAACCATAGGTCCTTGGGTTGAGGAATAGATGTTGTACGATTGTTTGCCGTGTGTCTTGGTGGATTTTTGTGAATCGAAATCGCAGGTGGACGATTGGATCGGAGAGATTCGGCCATGAGAAGATAGGCCAATCTCCATCGATCTGCAGGTTCCTGTCGATCGACAGGATTGCTTTCTGTCGATCGACACGGGGTCGTGTGAGTCTGTCGATCGACATGCTTGCAAGCATGTCGATCGACATGAGACATGCTGGTCTTGTTTTTGTGGTTTGCTTGTTTCGTGCATTGTTTGATAATCCTGGTATTTCATGTTTTTCTTTATTCAAGTAATTGGCATGTAGATGGGACGACCGTCTCACTAAGTATTTGTTAAATACATACGCAACTCGTTTTTCCTAATTGTGTTGCAGGTAAAGGAAAAGGGAAAGTGTGACCGCGGGATCACGGCCTGAGGATGGGGATGATTAGGATTGTTGTTGTTTTTCTGTTGTTATTCTAGTAAAACCGGTTAGGTTGCTAGTTCCTTTATGGTCATTTTGAATGTGGATTATGTTGTTTGGTTCTTGATGTTTAATATGAGAATTCTGTAAATTTAAAAAAAAATGAAAAAACCGGGTGTTACACTAGATCGCAAATAATTTTGTTATCAACTTCAACTTCGAATTTTAACTAATAATTTCAAATTAATTTTTTTTAAATGAGTAATTAACATGTTTGCTTAAAGAAGACCATAAACATTAAAAAAAACATTTGAAAAACAAAAACTTACGAATATATTATTGTAGAAAAAGTTTATAATTTTTTTTTAATTATAGCTATAACAAAAATTTAACTAAAAATACTCTAAATTTAGGGCTTTAAGCGGTGACTTCACTGACTTGTCTTCTAGCTGGGCCTGCTCACTTCTAGTGGGAATTCACAAAGGAAACCGTGACATGATTTATGGATTGATTGATTACCTTGTACCCTATAATGGTATTAAGAATATTGAGAGCTTTGCAAAGCATGTGTGCTGATGTTTCTTCTTAGATGCTCTACAAAAGCGCCTACGGTAATTTTGCCAAATGAATACATGGAGCGTTTCACTAGATTTGTGCAGGAGGAGTTCAAATGAGATGATTTTGTGTAAAGAGATTGTAGGGATTTAAACCCTTCTTTTCTAATCACGGAATTGGTTTGTATTGAGCAATAAAGTAAAAGACACAGAGATAACCAACGAGACAGACTACGGTATGTGATCTAAGTCTCTACCTGGAGCTTTCCAGTAATTCACTATAACCACGAATTACAATTGTAGGGTTCTCACAAGATCTCTCTAAGCACAAGAAAAGACCTCTAACAAAAGCTTAACCTAAATCACACACATGCTTAGCTTTATATAGGCTAAGGCTATTACAAGAATAAGGCAACTCTAAACCAAATTGTAAACCCATAGAGAAAAAGGAAACAAGTCCATTCCTAACTCTAATTGACATTACCAGTCGCGGACCTATGTTATGTCGAGATTAGACATCACCAAAGCCCAACAAATCTCCACCTTGATGACAATCACAATCATAACACCTTTGTTCTTGCATACATGTGCAGCTCCAGACCATACCAGCACCTTAGTGCTCTTCTAAGTTGAGAAAGCTCAGAGCCTTCTCAAACTTATTCACAGGAAGAACCTTCGTCAACATATCAACTGGATTCCGCTCAGTAGGAATCTTCGACAGCTTCACTTCACCAGAAGCAACAATATCTCTAATGAAATGCATCCTTCATCTGATATGCTTCGTTCTCTCATGATGGACGTTGTTCTTGGTTAAACACAAGGCGCTTTGAGAATCACACCAGACCTCCACAGAATCCTGTTTGTAACCAAACTCCTCTGACAAACCTCTTAGCCAAATCGCTTCTTTCACAGCTTCTACCAACGCCATATACTCTGCCTCAGTTGTAGACAGCACGACAACAGATTGAAGACTCGATTTCCAGCTAATAACAGTTCCACCTGCCGTGAACACATAACCTGTAATCGACCTGCTTCTGTCCAGATCAGATGAAAAATCAGAATCACAGAAACCTTCAATCTTGAACTCCTTCGTCTTCATGAACACAATCTTTCGATCCAAGGTACCTTTCAAATATCTCAGCACCCACTTAACAACAGTCCAATGTACTATGCTCGGCTTACTCATGAACCTACTAACCAAGCCAACAGCATACGCGAGATCACACCTAGTCCCCAACATCGCATACATGATGCTTCCGATAGCACTTGAGTATGGAACATCATCCAGAATCGTCTCAGCTTCATCATCTTTTACAGCTGATAACTTGAAATGCGAACCAATAGGTGTTGTAACAGATTTAGAGTCATTCATACAAAATACCTGTAGGATCTTCTTGATATAACCAGATTGAGACAAGGTGAGAACTCCACCTTCACGATCTCTCTCAATATCTATCCCGAGAATCCTTCTCGCAGCTCCTAAATCCTTCATCTTGAACCTACTGCTTAACAGATTCTTCACTATATGTATCTCCTTCATATCCTTGGATGCGATTAGCATGTCATCAACATATAAGAGTAGGTAGATAAAACACTCACCTTTTCTCTTCTTTATGTAAACACATGAGTCATACTCACTCCTTGTAAACCCATGACTAACCACAAACTGATCGAAGCACTTGTTCCACTGTCTCGGAGCTTGCTTAAGTCCGTATAGTGCCTTCTGCAACAAGCAAACATAGTCCTCCTTTCCCTTAACAACGAAACCTTCAGGATGCTCCATATAGATCTCTTCTTCAAGTAAACCATGAAGAAACGCAGTCTTAACATCAAGCTGCTCCAGTTCCATATTATCTTCTGCAACAACCGATAGAAGAAACCTGATAGAAACATGTTTCACCACTGGTGCAAACACTTCCTGATAATCAATACCCTCTTTCTGAGAATATCCCTTGGCGACAAGCCTAGCTTTATACCGTGGTTCTTCTATCTCTGGTATACCCGGTTTCAACCTGTAAACCCACTTGCAACCGATGACCTTTCTTCCTTTAGGTCTCCTAACTAGCCTCCATGTTCCGTTTTTATCCAGAGAACTCATCTCTTCACTCATACCCCCATTCCAGAAAGAATTATCCCTGCTTTCTATTGCTTCCTGATAGTCCCTTGGTTCTTCACAACTCATCTCCGCAACAGTAATCAAGGCAAAGCTTGCCATATCAAAATCGTTGAGACAGTTAGGAAGCTTCGTGATTCGTCCAGAAGAAGTAAGAATCTGAGGTATAACTTCTGTTTTTGAACCTTCAATAACTCCACTTGAAGATGAACCTTGGCCGTTATCTACATCTAAAGGAGCCGACGGTTCTGTACTGGTGTGTCGATCGACACCAGATGTTGTGTCGATCGACACACTTGCTTGTGTCTCTCTCGACATACTTACTTTTGTCTTGTGTTGATCGATACCAGATGGTGTGTCGATCGACACTCTTGCTTCTGTCTCTGAAGTCGGGTCCTCCACCGTTTCTTCCATTGAAACTTCATTCTTCAAGTCTTTGAACACTTTATCTTCCACAAAGACTACATTCCTGCTAACCACACATCTTGATTCATCCAGGAGCCACACTTTGTACCCTTTGACTCCTTCCGGATAGCTAATGAAAATACCCTTCACTGCTCTTGGTTTTAACTTCTCTTGATCTATATGCACATAGACCAATGACCCAAATCTTCTCATGTGTCCATAACCAGGCTTTCTTCCCAGCCATAGTTCCTCAGGAATACCGCCATCTAAAGCTGATGATGGGCTTCTGTTTATTTGGTACACAACTGTGCTCACTGCCTCAGCCCAGAATTCTTCACCTAAGCCACTCTCATCAAGTATACAACGCACTTTCTCCATTATCGTTCTGTTCATGCGTTCTACCACTCCATTATGTTGTGGATTATAAGGACACGTCTTGTGTCTCTCAATCCCATGTTGCCTGCAAAACCCATCGAAGTCTTTGTTCACAAACTCCAACCCATTGTCTGTTCTTAGACACTTAACCTTCTTGGTGATCTGATTCTCAACCAGCTTCTTCCATTCACAAAACCTTGTGAAAGCTTCACTCTTAGCAGACAAGAAAAATACCCATACATTTCTGGTGTAGTCATCAATGATAGACAGAAAATACTGCTTACCCGACAAGCTATGAGTAACCGATGGAGATCCCCAGAGATCTGAATGCACATACTTCAGTGCTTCACCAGAGTTGTGCTTCCCGACGTTGAAGCTCAGTCTTTTGGTCTTCCCCATTACACAACTCTCACATAAATCCATCTCCAAAATCTTCCTCTTGTCAATGATGCCCCTCTTTGCTAGGATCATTAAGTTCTTCATGCTCATGTGACCCAACCTTCTGTGCCACAAAACAGTGTCATCTCCCCACAGCTTCTTGGTAACACTATTTGACTGTCCTGTTACAGTCTTTCCATCAAGCAAATACAGAGAACCACATAGAGTGCCTTGAAGACTCAGCTTCCCGTTCTTGTAGAACCTTTTCTTTCCATTGCCTCCAGCATGTTCAAACCCAAGCATGTCCAACATAGTAGATGAAATTAAATTCCTCTTGAGTTTTGGGATATACCTGACATTAGTCAATGTCTTGACCGTGCCACCTCTTGCATTAATGTTGACTGAACCAATTCCTTCAACAGCCATGCTGTAATCGTCGGCCAGTAGCACCTTTCCAGAGTTGATTTCCTTATATGTAACAAACCAGTCTCTCCTTGAAGTCATGTGATATGAAGCACCTGAATTAATCACCCACTTCTCTTGATGCCAATTTTCTGAGACTGATAATGCACCAACTCCTGCTGATTGATCGATGACCACTGCTGTAGTAGCATCCTCCTCATCGCCGCCTTTCTTCTTCCAGGCATAGCAATCAGCCTTCTTATGCCCATCCTTCTTGCAGTACCAGCAGGTAATCCTTGAACCCGAATTAGACCTGCTTCTGCCTCTACTTCCCGAGTTCCGTTGATCTCTATTTGACTGTCTCCCACGAGCCACATACGCTTCACCAATCTTCTGTGAAGTTGAATAACTTTTAGCTTTTAGCTCGGTTTCCTTGGATTTTGCAGCATTCACCACGTCTTCAATAGAGATAGATTCTCTACCATACTTCAATGTCTCCTTCATGGAGTCATACTGGGGTGGCAAGGAACTGAGTAAGAGAATCGCCTGAACCTCATCCGCGACAGTAACCTTCACACTGGCCAACTCCGAAACAGTCTTCAAGAAGTCATCGACGTTTTGATCGATTGACTTAGACCCATCCATCTTGAATGTATAAAACTTATACAATAGATGAATACGACTTGGTAGAGTCTTGGTGTTGTATAGCCTTTCTAGTGCTTCCCAAAGTTCACGTGCTGTTGAACACTCTTCTGTTTTCCTCAGAACTAGATCTCCTAGATGGAGAGTCAAGATATCCATAGCGTCGTCTCCTCTTTTCTTCTTCTTGAGTACTTCTGCCTTAACTCTTTCTGCAAAATCTTCAGCCGTTTCATCTTTTTTCTTCTTCGGCTTTTCTGACTTAGTTGATGCAATTAACTTTCCTCTCAAACCCTGGAGATTCATGTGAGCTAACATCCTTCTCTTCCACATAGAAAAGTCACCCTGACCATCAAAGATGGCTATCCTCACATTCAACTTATTTTCTGTAGACATCTCTGATCAAACGAAACTCACTGCCTTATGCAGTCGCCCGTGTCGATCGACAAGGATGGTATGTCGATCGACACTATACCTTCTGTCGATTCCTTCGACGCAAAACCCTAAAACCTTCACCGCCTTTGTTCCCTGACGATGACGCCGATCTAAGCTCCTAGATCTCAGCAGAAACTTCTCTGAACTTGCTCTCAAACCTCAAACTTGGCTCTGATACCACTTGTAGGGATTTAAACCCTTCTTTTCTAATCACAGAATTGGTTTGTATTGAGCAATAAAGTAAAAGACACAGAGATAACCAACGAGACAGACCACGGTATGTGATCTAAGTCTCTATCTGGAGCTTTCCAGTAATTCACTATAACCACGAATTACAATTGTAGGGTTCTCATAAGATCTCTCTAAGCACAAGAAAAGACCTCTAACAAAAGCTTAACCTAAATCATACACATGCTTAGCTTTATATAGGCTAAGGCTATTACAAGAATAAGGCAACTCTAAACCAAATTGTAAACCCATAGAGAAAAAGGAAACAAGTCCATTTCTAACTCTAATTGACATTACCAGTCGCGGGCCTATGTTATGTCGAGATTAGACATCACCAAAGCCCAACAAATCTCCACCTTGATGACAATCACGATCATAACACCTTTGTTCTTGCATACATGTGCAGCTCCAGACGATACCAGCACCTTAGTGCTCTCCTAAGTTGAGAAAGCTCAGAGCCTTCTCAAACTTATCCACAGGAAGAACCTTCGTCAACATATCAGCTGGATTGTAATTTTACCAATTATTTAGTTTATATACCAAGGCAGATAATCGAATTCACCGAGCGTGATCACCAGTCAATTAGTTCAAGTGGAAAGGGGAGACCCGCAACTCAAATAGGAAATCAATTAGCAGATGTGATTGATCGATCGGTGGAGGATCAGAACATATCGATCGGTAAGAGGAATCGATCGATCGAATCAAGCAAAACAGACACCGTAATATTTTTGATCGACCGTCCGAAATTGGAATGATCGATCGACCGACCGCTCGCTACCCATGTAAGTCTTATGACTGAAAATCTCTGGTTTTCTTCGATTTCTCTTGGTTTGAATCGGTTTATTCCGGTTAAGAATCAGACCGAAAAAAATTTATGGTTAAACCCTCGTCTTCGCTCTGGTCTGAATGATCAAAAAACGAATATTCCTCTTTCTTCTTCTTATATACCTTTGTCGAGATTTTAGGGTGATTTTGAGTAAAACCCTCTTAAACCCTAACTCTCACAATTCTTCACGGATTTGAACAATTTTGGAGTCTATCCGGTCCCACACAAAATCTTGCTCTCTTTCTATTTTTAGAAACCAATCGTTCGATCTACAAATGTACGTGTCTCTACTCACCCTCTTTCAGTTTGGGTTCGATCTAGACGACTAGGATGTACAACTTTTACAATGTTAGGAACTTGTTATGTTTGATTCGAAACAGTTTAAACCATTTCGGAGCGCTTCCTAAAGATGTCAAGGTGTGTTCTCATATAATTATCATTCTTTGCTATATTTTTGAAATTTGGTCACTTTGAAATTTACTAATATCTCATATAACTTGGTCACTTTGAAATTTTGACATTTGAGGCTATTATGGGAAACAATCAAGAAGGATTGGATAATTACTTTGCTAAGAAGTTCCCACATTTGCTACTTAAAGTAGACAGAAAATCATATTATCTTCATGTGCACTTATCGAACGATTGCTATATTTCTTGATTATGCATAAGTAACCACCGTTCGTGGATTAATGGTTTTGTTTAAAGTATAACCATGTTTTCTTTTTATATTTTGTTGACCTCCTGGATTTTATCTCTTTTCCACTTGAAATTGACTGATGATCATCTTGCTTGGTTAACTCAACTATTTGGCTTGGTTTATAAAAAAAAAGTTGGTAAAATCTCAATTATGAAAAACATATGCAAAACAAAAGCAAACCTTATGCAAAACATAAGTGAATTAACTTATTCAGATGAGTTATTGGATAAGTGTATTCAGATATGTGAATTAACTTATCTTATGAAAAATATATGAAAATGTCGCTTCTTTTAGATTTGCATAGAAGATCCGAAAAAGTTGGAACGACACTGCTACTTGAAGCCATCAAAATATATATTTCACAAACTCACTGAAGAATCCGATCTAGTAAAAAAAGAACGCCAATAGAGTTTGTTTGTGGAAGAAGAAACAAACTTTTCATATCAAATTGCTAGTTATAATGCGTTGTTATAAAGAGATTAAGGAGATATAATGCAAGTCCTTTGTGGACAAAATGGCTCCTGTATATTTCAGCTACCTCAAAACAACAAATGCCACTTGTCTTGGAAAGATTTTTTAGAGCATATCAGGTATACTCTCTTGTTTTTGTATTTGATTATCGGCATTTGATTGATCTCTTCTTTTTCTTGTAGGCCACTGATGGACATATAACACATTACATGATCGTCGTCATGGAAAATATATTCTATGGGAAAGACGAGATTGTTAAGTATGATTTAAAGGGGATAATTGAAAGAGATGTTGACCTGACGGATACCGCGCATATGAGAACCGAACAGGAGTTTATTAGTGAATTTACGAATCAATAAATCCAGTTAAGCGAAACTGATAAACAAATGTTAATAGCCGCCGTAAAGCGAGACGGCAATTTGCTCAAAGTGAGTTTCTAATTTTTCTTCAACACTATGTTTATCAATTTATTTATTACTAAATTTTTTGTCAACATGATTTAGTACAAGAGTTGAACACTATGGATTATTCCCTACTCGTTGGAATTGACAAAAAGCAACGTGTAATGGTGTGTGGGCTAATTGATTTTCTAGTACCCTATAGTTTTACAAAAATGATGGAATCGTTTGGCAAGACTGTCAGGAATGCTACTCTTGGTTGTATTCTTGAATAAAGCCCTACGGTGATTTCTCCCAATGATTACGTTGAGAGATTCACCAAATTTGTTGAGATGGCATTTTGAAGCAACGTAACAAATAATTTGAATAATCCTTTAAGCTTAATTATTATGTTATTGAAAACAATAGAAACCATTCTATACATTACCATAACACTTTCATATTATATCTTGAAAGTAATTAGAAACAAGTCAAGAATTACGGGTTAGTAGATGAATCGATATGCTATTAATATTTTTTTTAAAGAAATTTCAATAATTAGCGATTAGACAAAACTATCCATTACTAACTACTAATTGTGGGATTAGTTGCTTATTTTCTGACCAAAACTTTTAGAGAAGCAAAAACACACATACAAAAAGAATTTTGGGTTATGAAAACTATCTATCGTTGTATTACACATTTCAAAGTTCATGTATGCAATACAATTTCAAATTAGATGCTCCATTTTTCAACTATAATAATAAAGTTTGAGATACATGCATAACAACATAAATGTATACACCAAGGATCATCACAAGGAGTTTCACAAGTCCAAGGATCAAAAGTCCAAAGATCACAAGTCCAATGACAACGTCGCCATTTCAGCATTAGCTCTCCTCTGTTCTGCTCCTGCTCGTGATTTCTCAATCATCGGTTACACGCCGGAGCATTTGACATTTAACAAAAATAATTCTGATATATCGAAACAAATTTTTCGGTTCTACACACAGGAAAGTTATACCTATGTGGATTCACAAGGCATGAAATTTGAAGATTTTCCAACCCCTTGGGAGCCAATTAAACACATCGCTTTGTTCATTGAGTTAGTGCTAGGAAACACAAAGACACTAGAGACATTGGTCGTGGGCTTGGACGATAAACTTGATGAAGAAAATTTTGAGGAATTGCTTCAAGTGGCTCAGACTCTTCCTCGAGACCATAATAATGTCTCGATTGTGATCAAGGCATAAGGCTTTAGACTTTTGAATACTCCTACAAATTATTTTGAATCAAAAGTCTTTATACATGTTTGCTATTACTCTCTAATGCACTTATACTCGTTCTTTTTACCCCAATACTATTCAAGTATCAACCATTCACAATCATGGATTATTATTACAAACCAGAAAATTAAAAACACCGATTGCTCATTCTTTCTTTATTGACTTTTCATAAAATGAAAAACAACATAAGAGACAATGTAGAAGGAGAGAGAGAGAGAAGCTAATAAAACACAAATAAATTAAGAAAAAAAGTATACAAAAGTCTGTGAAATTGGTTCAAGACACAAAAGATAAATCTCTCAAAGATAATATGAGCTTAAAGAGCTCAAAGGAAAGCATCCTTCTCAAGTAGCTTCACCACCTCGAGCTGGTTGTTGAGCTTGGCTACATCGATGGGTGTCTTCTCGTCGAGGTTTTGCAGAGTGCTGCAACCAGACACATACACACAAAGCGTAAATATATCTAAAGTTGTGATAAAGTGTTTGACGGAGTTGTTTCTAAACAAGTATATCGTTGTGAGACTTACACTGCAGCCCCGTTCTCAAGGAGAAGGCTTACACACTCTTTCCTCCCGTAACCAGCAGCGTAATGCAGAGGTGTGTTCTTGTTCTTGTCAACCGCGTTAACACTTGCTCCAGCATCGATAAGAACTTGAGCACATTTCAACTGTGGAAAGGGCTCAATAGGGTCAAACTCAGTTCAATGTCAGTGTTCTTTCACTAATATTTAATCATAATACAAGTAATCATGTCCTGGAACTCGTAGACCGGTTACTTCTTGACCAAGTGAATGATGATAAAGATTCTTAACTTCAACACTAGCTAGTGATAAAGGAGAATAATCTAAATAAGAATATTTAATTGCCCTGAATTGATAAGAGAACTGCATACCTCGCCGTATCCACAAGCAAAATGCAATGCAGTCCTTCCCTCAGAATCTTCTTCATCTTTGTTACCACCAGATGCCAAAGCAGTTTTCAGACCCTAATGGAATCAACAAATCAAATCCATAAAAGAGTTCAACTAAACGAATTTTAAATACGGCATAGAGCGTGAGAACATAGAAATTCTGCTTGTTTCACCTAATTCCCCAAGCAATACATAAATGATATGAACCGTTTAACAAAGTAGGAAACAGTCTAACCTCAACATCACCAAGACTGGCAGTTTGATGAACAATAGACTCTTCTTCTTCGCCTTCTTCTGCTACCTCGGGTTCAGCTGAAGCAGCCGCGTCTGGCAAATTAACAACAGGCATACCCATTGCTTCACCAAGCTTTTTCAGCACATCTTTGTCATTCCAGTACCTTAACACCACGTAAAACTCTTCCTCCATAAACAAATACAAACACAAGAAGAAACAAGCCTTCAGAAAAGTTTTTATATAACTCACTTCATCATGGCAGACGGACCACCGGCATCTATCTCATCTAGTATAGGTTTCAACTCGGGATCTTCTTTCATCCGCGCCATACGCTCAGTAAAATGCTCCGCTGTTTCAGGATTCGAGAACGCATCCAAAAACGGAGACATTTGTGGATCCTAAAGGCAAAACAACAGAGAGATTCATTCAAAAGCCACACCATTTATACCGGATTGAAATCTATTCCGTTTAATACCTTCACTAAGGCGTTACCAAGTCGTTCCGCCATAGTCTGAAATTCAGGGTTATGCATAACCTGTTGCATTGTGGAGACATATTGTTGTGGATCAATGTTAGGAAAACCACCAGCACCACCACCTTGAGCTGCGTTTGGAATGGATCTCTGAAGTTGCTCAGCCAATTGGTTAAAGGCAGGATCTTTAGCTATTTGCTCAGCTAATTCCCTAATACTTGGATCCTACAAGAACAAAAAAACCATCAGTTTAAAAACTCCAAGAAGATAACTTTATTAGAACAACAAAAGGTACACACTTACGTTGAGGATACCAGCCATATTAGAGAAATCAAAAGCATTGAAATTCAAAGCAGGATCAGCAGCTGATGAAGGTGAACTCCCAGAGGCTGATTCCGGTTTAGTACTACTCTTATTCTCCTCCGTTGATTCGGTTTTCTCATCTACAAGTAAATTCGGAAGATAAACAATAAACCCAATCACCAAATCTGACTCGAAACGATTCAATTCCAGATTGAAGAATCAACATAAATATCTCAGATCAGATCGTGTATACCTGAAAGAAGAGGATTTTTCTCTGAATTGGAAGCCATTAGAGAAGGCTTAAAACCCTAATTACGAAAAAAACAACAGATTTAGAACAAGCATGCAAATGGAATCAGTAAGATTCAACACGAAATTAACCGAAGAAGAAGATAAGGAGATGTAAGCGAGAGAACCTAATCAAAGAGAAATGAGTAAAAACCCAGAAGAGAGAAGAAGATGAAGAAATTTTACCCGGAGAAGACGATGTTGTGGTGGCAAACGCACACGAAGTCGAAAACAGATAAAATCGTTTTACAAAAATAAAATAAAAATAAAAGAATTAATTTAATTTCAGGATTGGGTTGGAAAGAAGACGAAGCACAAGAGCCACAGCTTTCATCGAAGTTTGAACCTCAGAGCATCAACATCCATAGATTTTATTTTTAATATGAATTTAAATTTATTGGTGGATCTTAAAATTAGAAAATCTTAGAAAATAAAATTATATTTTAAAATATAATTTAGTATATTTTAGAAATTACAAAATACAAAACATTTCATAAGATTATAAAAATACATGACAAAAAATAATGGAAAATGTAGATTAATTTCTTATCACAAACAGAAGAAAAATACTCAATTTTAATTCTGATTTTTAAGATACATTTGCCAAATATACTCCACCAAATCATCTTTCAATTGTTGATGCATTTTTTTATTACGAATTCGACTTCCATTTGCTCTCATCTTATTGCTGACATTTGTAGGCATATCTGTACGTACCGTGAAATCCACTTCTACAGTGTTGTTTCCTTCTTGAATGAATTCATCCGGAGTGATATGTTTGTATCCGTCTCGTTCGTCTTCTACTATCATATTGTGCAATATGATACATGCTCTTATTATTTTTTCAATTTTTTCTTATCCAAAAAAGAGCAGAATTTTTGATAATGGCGAATCGAGCTTGCAAGACTCCAAAAGCACGTTCCACATCTTTTCGGGTAGCTTCTTGACATGCAGCAAATACATTGTGCTTGTCAATTTGTGGAAGCGAAATAGACTGGATAAAAGTAGCCCACTTCGGATAAATATCATCCGTGAGATAGTAAGCCATATCATATTCGTGTTCGTTGACAAAATACTTCACATTCGGAGCTTCACCGTGTAATATATCATTAAAAACTGGTGATTGTTCAAGTATATTAATATCGTTTAAGATACCTAGAGCTCCAAAAAATGCGTGCCAAATCCATAAATCTTGTGAAGCAACAGCCTCTAAAACAATCGTTGGTTTGCCCGAGCCACGTGTATATTGCCCTCTCCAAGGGTAGGGGCAATTCTTCCATTCCCAGTGCATACAATCGATGCTTCCTATCATCCCGGAAAATCCGCGAATCTCAGCAATATCGAGTAGTCGTTTAAGATCCTCTGTCGTGGGTCTTCGTAGGTACTCATCGCCAAACAAATGTATGATAACTTCGACAAAATTTTCCAAGCATAGGAGCGCAGTAATTTCACCGATCCGGACATATTCGTCAATCCTGTCCGCCGGACCACCATATGCCAACAACCGAATTGCTGCTGTACATTTCTAAAGTGCAGATAGACATTTTCTTCCGGTTGCATCGTGTCTTTGTTCAAAGTATATCACTTTATTGGAGATTTGATCATCAATACGTATGAACAATGGTCTGTTATTCTAAAACGGCGTCGGAATATTTTGTCGGTGTACGTATTATTGTCACTGAAATAATCCTTCATTAAGCGGTCGTGTCCACTTTCGGTACCTCTTTCTATGACGATTCATTTTTTCTTCTTTTTGGTAACATTCTCTGGTGCTTCATAATTGTCAAACCTATTATCGAATTGTTGGTCGAACGTTTCCTCGAATGCGCCATTAAACTCAAACGAATTTCGTGAAGAAGACACCATTTTATAAATGTTGGTTAAATTTGAATAATGGTTGTAGGGGGTATAAAACGTTTGATTATTTGTAGAATTTGAGAAGAAGATTTTGGAGAATTGGAGAAGGAGATTCTTTAGAAAATGTAGATTTGGAGAAGGAGATTGTTTGGAGAATTGGAGAAGGAGATTCTTTAGAGAATGTAGAATTGGAGAAGGAGATTTTTTGGGGAATTTGTGAAGAATTGGAGAAGGAAGTAGAGACCTATATAGGAAAAGTAAAACTTGTTACA
The DNA here is from genome assembly GCA_963576765.1 of Draba incana. NCBI lineage: Eukaryota > Viridiplantae > Streptophyta > Magnoliopsida > Brassicales > Brassicaceae > Draba > Draba incana. Next base: position 32,397,042 of record OY755210.1, on the reverse strand, counting down.
AAAACATACATGTTTGTATTCAGTACATTCGGACAAAAACATACATGTTTGTAAGTTTGTATTACAAAAACTTGTTACAAAGACATATATAGGAAAAGTAAAACCATTGAGCAAGCAAAATAATGGAGTGTTCAGTACATGAAAATAGTGTCCATGTTTGTATCTTTGTGCCGACAAATATAAATACAAAAGAAATGTGCAACAACTAGTTCATGTCTTGTTCTTTTTGTCTTCTCAAACATTGAATCACCACATTCGGACAGACCTACAAAACAGAGAAGCATTCATTAGAAGTAGTTAAACATACAAGTACAAAACATACATGTAGTTAACCTGACCAAACCAAAACAGAGAAGCATTAAACAAACAAGTACAAAACATACAAGTATTAAACAAACTCATTAATCCATTCACGTTAATTAAAGACTTCATTCAAGAAAGCAAAGTGCATACATAAACTTGATAAAGTCCATACCGAACCAAAACAGAGAAGCATTAAACAAACAAGTACAAAACATACAAGTATTAAACAAACTCATTAATTCATTCACGTTAATTAAAGACTTCATTCAAGAAAGCAAAATGCATACATAAACTTGATAAAGTCCATACCGAACCAAAACAGAGAAGCATTAAACAAACAAGTACAAAACATACAAGTATTAAACAAACTCATTAATTCATTCACGTTAATTAAAGACTTCATTCAAGAAAGCAAAGTGCATACATAAACTTAATAAAGTCCATACAGAAACAGAAAGCAAGAAACAACATAAAGTGCAAACAGAAATTGAAAATGCATACATAAACTTAGTTAATTCATTGGACACATAAACTTAGTTAATTCATTGGACACATAATTCATCAGAGTTATGAAACTGATGACTTAAGCACTTGAGAGCATCTCAGTGATGAGCTTGTTCTTCAAAGCCACTTCAATATCAGAAAGTGTCTTTCTGACTTAGAAGATTGTCCAGCAACTTTTGCTTGTTGAGCTTCTCCTTGAGGAATAAGTCCTTCTCCTCAATCTCCCACATGCTCTGAAACTCCATCAGAGAAGAAGCATCTGATTCTACAGTGTTTTTGCCTTTCCTTTGAGCTGCCTTTGCTGCCTTAACACCAGGAGGACGAGCTTGAGTTACTGCATTTGAAGACTGATCAGTGTCATCCTCAGTCTTTTTTTTTTTTTTGAGCTCCCACCACCGTAAGATTCAGAAGGATTACACCATTTTTGGTCATTTCGAAGCTCTAGCCAGCAATGCTCAAGGGTAAACTTCTTCTTGTGATTCTCCAAGAAGATGTCGTGAGCCATTTTCAGATAGTCAGTGTCATTAAAACCACTCTTCTTGACTGATGTTGCAGCCGCATATGACCCAACAAACTTGAACACTTGGTCATTTATCTTTCTCCATCTTTGCTTATAGTGGCCTGCCTCCCTCTTTTGACGTCTTGCTACCTTGGGAGAAGCAGCAAAAAAGTCTGTTATACGTTCCTAGAACTTCTAACCTTTTTGCTCATTCCCAACCACATGATCTTTGCTGGTGTTTAACCAGGAAGATATCAACACCAGATCATCTGTGGGAGTCCACTGTCTTCTTTTTTTGAGCTCTGTAGCTCTCTGTTTCTCTTCCCTTGGACCATCAATAGTAGGCAGTGATACTTGGGTGTGGTACAGGTTGAAGTTAGGGTTTTCAGTTTGGCTATTCAAAAGGTCTGTGAAATTGGGGGAGTGACTAAATGGATTCGTGGAATCCATTTCCTATGTGTTTGGTCTGGTAAAAGATGAAAGAAAGAGAAGAAGATGGAAGGAAGAAATGACAGAGAGGTTTAGGTATTGTGGTTTATGCTAGGGCTCTCCAGTTTATACATCTAACACAACTACCACAATGTAGCAATCAAATCATCCATCAATGATCTCTAGTTGTTTCAACTAATACAAACCATCAATGACCAAACCTAACACATACACCTAACACAAACCATCAATGACCAAACCTAACACAACAATCATAAATCAACATACCACAAGAAACACAAAAATCAGCAATCAATACACCACAACCAATAACCTAACACAAACACGATTCTTTATTGGCCTCAACCTAATAAAAATATGCATTAGATTTTTAAACAACCTAAAGTTCAGAAAGCTATTCACATTCATCTGAAATTTAAACCCTAAAATTCCACTAAAATTTCAGTGTTCATAGATAACATTGGCTTAGTGTTCATAGATGACCGTTATTGATGTAAAATTTCACTAACAAACTCCTAGTGTTCATAGCTAACATTCGATTTAAACACTAAAATTTCATCTGAACAACTCATATACATCAATCAAACTACAATTTAACCATTCCTAAGCTCAAATTCAAAAAGCCCCAATTCCAGAACCGGAAAGTGTACAACACCATATTGGAACTCAATTACAACACTAAATCTTCACCTAAACAACTCGAATAGATCAGTCAAGCAACAATTTAATCATTCCTAACCTCAATTAATAAAATCCTTAATTTCAGATCAAAACCCTAAATTTTTTTCAAATACTATTCTTCCCAAATTTAACAACCAATTCGCACAATAAACAAACCCAGATAATGAAAGAGGATTACCTCGTTATATCGCCGGATTTGTAACGGTCAATTCGTCGTTTTTGATTCGGATCAAAAAAAATTTTCCCCTTCTTTAAATCGCCATAGATGAACACGAGAGAAAGAGAGATGAGAGAAAGAGAGAAAGTGAGAGAGAGAGGAACCGGCCATGTTTTTTTTTTTAAAAAAATTTTATTGTTTTTTGCCAAAATAATCACTAGAATGTGACATATGCCCTGTGTTTAAGGACAAGATCTCAGATCTTGAATGCCCCCAATTGAATCTGAGTCCAAGTTAAAAAGCCCAATTCTGATTTTTTTTTTTACACATCATCAACATTTTCATCTTAGACCATTGATGAAAATGATCTAACAGGCTAAGAGATTTTTATCTTTAAAAATAAAATAAAAATTTTATATGGTTTTTGGGCCTACCACGAGATTAGCGATAATTCATTTTCATTAACAAATCCGGTTTACTTCTAGTTCCAAGCCCCACAGGTTTGAATGTGAACCGGGATAAATAAGCTAATCGTAATGAGCCACGTCAGATTTCTCATTTTTTTGTTTTATCAGTAAAGGATCCAATTATCCGTTAATGGTTTAAACACGTCACAGCCGTTCATGGCAGCCACGCCTCCACTCTCCGCTGCTTTCCGATCTCCAATCTCCACCCGGAGAAGATTCTCTCCGATTCACAAAACCAACGCTCCTTATCAGTTCAATGTCGTCGCTGCACCGTCATCGTTTAGATTACCTTGGCTGCTTACCGGCGGAAGAGTTTTCCCGGCGGCGAAGCAAAAAATTGATCAGGATGATATAGGATTCGATGAACCGCCGTCGCAAGAGCTTGATATAGCATTGGCGTGTTTAGTCGGTGTACTCACCGGAATCAGTGTGGTTCTATTCAACAATGGTGTTCACTTGCTTCGAGATTTCTCTTGGGATGGGATTTCTGATCGTGGAGCTTCGTGGCTTAGAGAAGAACCGATTGGATCCAATTGGTTGAGAGTTATCCTTGTTCCGACTTTCGGTGGTTTGATTGTTAGTGTACTCAATCAGATTCGAGAAGCTTCCGGAGATTCTGGTACCGATGATTCTAGTCTCGTTCGGTTAAACGCGGTGCTTCGTCCTTTCCTTAAGACTGTTGCTGCTTGTGTGACGCTTGGGACTGGGAATTCGCTGGGTCCTGAAGGTCCTAGTGTTGAAATTGGAGCTTCAATAGCTAAAGGAGTCAATTCTCTCTTCAACAAAAGTCCTCAGACTGGCTTCTCACTTCTTGCTGCTGGCTCTGCCTCTGGAATTTCCTCTGGTTTGTTCATCTTCCATTCAATACCATTGATGATTCTTGTGTACATAGTCAGATATAGAATGATTTCACACGGTTGCTTGGTTTTGCTTTGTATAGGGTTCAATGCTGCTGTTGCTGGCTGCTTCTTTGCAGTTGAATCAGTTTTGTGGCCTTCATCAGCATCACTTCCAAATACAACTTCAATGGTTATTCTTAGTGCGGTTACTGCTTCCGTGGTGTCCGAAATCGGCTTGGGCTCTGAACCTGCGTTTAAGGTTCCGGATTACGACTTTCGCTCTCCAGGAGGTAATGTACATTCTGAACAGGTATTATATGCAAGATGAGACGCAAATCAAACTTATGAGAGCTCTTCACTGATTTGCAGAACTTCCGCTTTATCTTTTATTGGGCGCTCTGTGTGGCTTGGTCTCATTGGCGTTATCTCGATGTACATCATTCATGACATCTGCTGTTGACAGTCTTAATAAGGATGCTGGGATACCAAAGGCTTTATTTCCTGTAATGGGTGGTTTAAGTGTTGGTTTCATAGCTTTGGTATACCCTGAAGTCTTATATTGGGGTTTTCAGAACGTGGATATTTTGTTGGAATCTCGTCCATTTGTGAAGGGCCTTTCAGCTGATCTTTTGCTTCAGTTGGTAGCGGTTAAGATAGCTGCAACCGCATTGTGTCGGGCTTCTGGACTGGTTGGTGGATACTATCATCCTTCTCTCTTTATTGGTGGGGCAGCAGGAATGGCCTATGGAAAGTTTATTGGACTTGCTTTGGATCAGAATCCTCAACTCCATCTCTCAATCCTGGAAGTGGCATCGCCGCAAGCTTATGGTCTGGTACTGTTCTTATGTTGTCAATTTTTCAAATTCGATTAAGGAAATATCAAGGATGCTAAAATGTTGCAGCTTCATTGCCGATAATTCTGTTCCGTCTCATTCTTTTGCAGGTTGGAATGGCTGCTACACTTGCAGGGGTTTGTCAAGTTCCTCTTACATCGGTACTACTGCTATTTGAGCTTACTCAAGACTATCGTATAGTTTTACCCCTACTGGGAGCTGTAGGCATGTCTTCATGGATTACATCTAGACAATCAAAGAGACAAGAAACTAGAGAAACAAAAGAAAATAGGAAAAGAAAGAGCCAAGAATCTGTACAGTCTCTGACGTCATCTGATGATAGATCATCAAAGAATAACCTTTGTGAAGTTGAAAGTTCTCTTTGCATTGATGATTCAACCATCCAAGCTGAGGAGCTGCCGAAGAGTATCTTTGTTTCAGAAGCCATGCGAACAAGATTCGCAGCAGTTATGATGAGCACTTCTCTGGAAGAGGCAATAACTCGTATGCTGATAGAGAAACAATCATGTGCGTTGATTGTTGATCCTGACAATATCTTTCTTGGTCTACTTACACTATCAGACATTCAGGAATTCAGCAAAGCAAGAAAAGAAGGAAACAAAAGACCCAAGGTACGAATTTGAATAATCTATTCTTGCCTTAATCTATCTTGTGGTTACCTGATCAACTAATTGAATCATTTCTTTGGTTTAGGATATTTTTGTCAGTGAAATCTGTTCGAAGACCGGAGGAGGATGTAAAGTGTCATGGACTGTTACACCTGATATGGATCTTCTCGCTGTCCAAACAATCATGAACAAGCATGAAATTTCTCATGTTCCAGTCGTTTCAGGCAGCATTGATGCTCACAGAATACACCCTGTTGGAGTCCTAGATAGAGAATGCATCACTGTAACACGCAGGTATGCTTGCATCTGTCTTCCCTCAGTTTAACTTCTTCATATGGAAATTTTGTAATGTATGAACCTAACCGAGTCTTCCATATGGCAAAAAATTATGTGTGGGGATAAGTGAGCTTCTATAACTTTAGCTGCCAAGCTCCCATATTAGATGTGGTATAAGTTAAATTAGTGAAAGAAATTTTACTTGCAACTTTTTTGTTTGCTCATCAAAGGAAAGGAATAAGTAGCTAAGTCCGGTTTGCTAGATTCTTTATTCTTAGAACAGTCGACTAATCTAGAGTTAATACCAAAGCTATTGACCCAGTGAAAAAGTTTCCTCGGTTCATTTGAAAACTTTTGTATGCATTTTTGCTTTTGCCTTGTGTACATGCACCGGAAATGATATTGGTTTTTCTAATTTTACTCTCTTCATTGATATGGCAGAGCTCTAGCAACCAGAATGTTCCTCGACGAATCAATTCTCCGTCCGTAAACGGCCTTTCTTTGTAAACTATTCTTGAGCTGACCAGAATGATTTCAGACTCTTTCTTCTTTTTGGCCTGGGGCAAGTTTTCCGTTTCCTGTATTAATGAATTTGGGAGAAAGAGTTGGCTGGTGTCTTCTCCAGGTCCATTATCCTGCTAAAGGTTGAGCAATCAAAAGGGAATAGAAACATGGAACTTGGTACTGAGAAAATCTTCACAAGTTTTTTTTCTGAGACCAGGTGATTCATTACCATTTCCATCTTAGTTTTTACATAATGTTACTGTACCTTACTCAATATTTGTATATTTTGTAAATCGCTTTCTGGCATATATCATATTGAGAAAGTTTTGATTACTTGAACAATTATTTTTCCACTATTTTGTATATTGAAGAAGACTAGATTTTTGAAATCCAACCTTGAAATGTCCCTCTTTCGGGGTTTTCTCTCCCTGTGACCCGCAAGGGAGAATTTTCTTTAAGCAAAATCTTAGAGAAAACAGTAGTCAGGCAATTGTGCTGGTAAAACAACCGTCCTTAAACCATGTTAGGTAATAAAGAAGCAACCCACACGGTTTGTATGACCTACCTAATACATACTTACCTCTAGCATGGTATAGCTAGTACCCCTTTAACATGCATGGATACATATGCTATATAATTATTCACGTGTGATTCCATCGTTACCTGAGAATGGATCAAGCAAAAGGAAAAGTTTGTGTTACTGGAGCTTCAGGATTCTTAGCTTCTTGGCTTGTGAAGAGGCTTCTCCTTGAGGGATATGAAGTTACCGGAACAGTCAGAGATCCAGGTTTTTCCTATCCTTGTTGTTTCCTTGTCTTGCTATCATTTCCATTGCTTTGGAATCGTAATAAACTAGCCAAGTGAGACTCGGTAACTTTGGTTTGACAGGAAACGAGAAGAAACTTGCGCACCTTTGGAAGCTGGAAGGGGCAAAGGAGAGACTCCGGTTGGTGAAGGCTGATTTAATCGAAGAAGGAAGTTTTGATAACGCGATAATGGGATGCCAAGGAGTTTTCCATACTGCTTCTCCTGTGCTTAAACCTACCTCTAATTTAGAGGTTTTTTCTAGTCACTATATGCATTCACAAGATTATCTATTCTCTAAGACTTTTCTTTCTTATGATCCGATAGGAGGAGATTCTGAAACCAGCCATAGAGGGCACACTGAATGTACTGAGATCTTGCAGGAAGAATCAGTCTCTGAAGCGTGTGGTTCTCACATCGTCTTCTTCAACTGTCAGGATCAGAGATGATTTTGATCCCAAAATCCCTCTTGACGAATCAGTTTGGACCTCTGTTGAACTCTGCAAGCGTTTCCAGGTATAATCATTTGAAATAAGCCTTTTTTCGTACAAGCAAAGAAATAATTTAAGCTAACAGTTTTGTGTAAATGAATTTGACCATGGCAAAAAAAGATCTGGTATCCTTTATCAAAGACATTAGCTGAGCAAGCTGCATGGAAATTCTGTGAAGAAAATGGTATTGACCTAGTCACTGTTCTACCATCCTTTCTCGTGGGACCTAGTCTGCCTCCTGATCTATGCTCTACAGCATCCGATGTCCTCGGATTGCTTAAAGGTATGGACTCTCTAGGGTACACATCACTGGAATAGTTCCTTATCGTTACATTTTCCTCTGTTGCTAATTCTTATAACACAACAGGAGAAACAGAGAAGTTTCAATGGCATGGACAGATGGGTTATGTTCATATCGATGATGTGGCACGAACCCACATACTCGTTTTTGAGCACGAAGCAGCTCAAGGCAGATACATTTGCAGCTCTAACGTTATCAGTCTAGAAGAACTAGTTTCCTTCCTATCTGCTCGATACCCATCACTCCCTATCCCCAAGAGGTTTGACACTCATCTTTATACCTTTCTCAACTCTTATTATTATCATTGAAAAATAAACCATAGAGGATAAATCTTCTCTTTCAGGTTTGAGAATCTAAATAGGCTGCATTACGACTTTGACACTTCGAAAATAAAGAGTCTCGGGCTCAAGTTCAAGTCTCTTGAAGAGATGTTCGATGACTGCATTACCTCGTTTATCGAGCTAGGCTATTTATCTCATGTTCTTCCTTAACTCTTAGACTCAAGAGAATATGTGCAAATAAAGATTGGTTTAATGTAGCAGTAATGTCTCTTCACAATAAGTCAGTAAAATTTATGATTACGAGAATAAACTTGTTTGATGTTGTTCCTCAATCCAATTTGTGCTTTAAAACGACAATCCCTTAGGAGAAAGAAAGATTGGGTAAAGATTACACAAAAACATCCCAAGGGAACACATGTTTTAACCACGTACACACAGACGATGAATGAAAATCCTATTTAGTAGCCTGAGCGATTATATTACTTATGAACGAAAGTCCCTGAGTGTTTTCGCGGTATGTTATTTACCTTGTGGAAGTTAAAAATCAAATCGAGTTCACCCACCTCAAGGTCGTCATAGATAAAATCATGTGGAATCCCAGAGTATTGTACAAGCTAAAATCAATTAGTGCCACTGAAATTACTAGAGATTTCCTGGTGGATTCCGCTTAAATCTCAAGAGCAACCTGAATGATACCCATATATACTTCTATCTCATGGTAGGTTTCTTTGATTTATCTTTTACATTTGCAATTTTATCCTCATTGTATGCTCATGTCTTTTTTTTTTTGTTTTTTTTCTGCCAGAGCGTAAAGGATCTTTATCCTATTTCTTTAAGAGTGAAGGTTGGGTAAACTTCTTTGTCTGCAAATTTCGGTGAGGAGCAATGCGATGCTACGTCATTCGGGCATGCTTTTGCCATCACTCTAGAACTTTCTAAATCGGGTTTAGAAAATGTTAATAAGTTCTTTGCTTTACATACATGTATATATGTTATGAAGTTTTCTATTTCATTTATATTTTTCTTTTCATGTGTTTTTCAGAAATTTGAATTGGTGAGTTACATATATGATTATCTACACCTCTTGAGGTCTAAAATTCCTCAGGCATGGGTCATAGAGGAGCATCTGAAGGTGAAGAACATTGAGTTTAATTGCTTAGAGTCTGACATCGGCAGAGAACCTTCTACCTTTGCTACATTTCTAGCAGGTCTTAATCTATTAGTAAACCTAACATCTATTTTTGTATTTTTTGTATTTTTGAGCAGAAAACATGCTCATTTATCCAATTGAACATGTAATTTCCAGTGGATATGTTTATGCATGGGATCCACAGGCAATACATGATCTCATGGAATATTTTCAACCATATAACATGAGGCTGATGTTGGTCTCAAATACATCCAAATCATTCAAGATAACAACAACATGTACTAAATTTTCCTTCTATTAGTTCTCTCTCTGCATTAGTATTTAGTTCTTAGTTCTTAGTTCTCTCTCCTTGATCGTCTCTATGCATTGTGTATCATTAACTTTCATTCACTTCTTCTGAGGAGATGTACATTTTAAAATTAACATTCTTCTTATATTTGTACATAACTTGCGCCCTCAAAATATATTCATATTGGATTGCAAAGATTTCTGACTTGGCGATGAGCGAGAGTCTCTCTACAGATATGCCATCCTTTCCTCACCAAAGTAAGTATACTAGTTTATAGACTAAGTGATATCTGATAAATAAATGGTGATTGAGTTTCAAATTGGCTCAAACTGATTTTAAAATTGCAAATCCACCAGGTTTTGATACTCAGCTTTGGATGTCACCAGAACAACTTAACAATGAGGATGGAACTCTGAGTGTAGATTTGTTTAGTATAGGTTGTGTGACATTCTACATTTTAATCGGAGGAAGACATCCATTTGGAAATGTTAGAAAACGTGATACAAACATCTTGAGGGACAACCCAAATCTCTTTCGAGTAAGGAAATTTCCAGAAGCTCATAACCTGATCTCTAAATTGCTAAAGAAGAATCCACTTTTACAGTAATATCACATTCTTCTATAACAATCTATAATAATTCAACAAATTTAATCATCTCTAATGCATTTTTTTTTCAAATGTAGTCCTAGTGCAGCTGAAATGCTTCAGCATCCAATGTTTTGGGACTCAAATACCAGGGTGTGTTTCTTCTGGGATGCAACTGACAGACTGGAGCTAGGAGACCCTTCAACGATAATTTGGAACGCTCTAGGGCAAATCAGAAATGCAGTGATGGGAGGCACAAGATGGGATAACAAGTTTGATATGAATTTCGTTAAGCACATCACAAAGGCCGCTGGAGCCAAAGAAAGGACGACTGGGACGTACAACTTTTACATGCTTAGCAACTTGTTACGTTTGATTCGAAACAGTTTAAACCATTTCAAAGAGCTTCCTGAAGACGTCAAGGTGTGTTCATTTTAAGTGACCAAATTTCAAAGATATAGCAAAGAATGATAATTGTATGAGAGGTTGAGAGCACACCTTGACATATATGTACCCTGCTTCTGAGAGATTTGATTCATGCGCAAGTTTGATGTATGACTTAAAAGGAAACATGCTCGGCCCTTGTCGTTTGATTTGATGTTACTTCACCAAGGTTCGCGATTTTCAGTGGCAAGGCTACTTTGTAAATAAATGTGACATCTTTGTACAAAATATTTTTAAAATGATGCAATTATCCCAAAAAATAATCCTTTTAAGCTCACATTTGTCATTGAAAGATTCAACTTTTTGACGTCTTGAACCAATTTCACAAAATTTTGTTTACTTTTTTCTTATTAACCCATCCGTTCCATTTTATAATAAAAAACAGCCGCGGGGATTAAGAAATTATAAATGTTTTTATTATTTACTTAAGATATACTATAATTTAATTCTTTATTAAAAATTATTCAGCCAATAAAATTAAATAGTAATGGTCATAAAATATTAATAACAACAAATTCTTACATATAAAGTTAGAAAATAAATAAAATGAAACAAAAGATAATCCCTAAAACATCTAATAAAAGGGAATAGATTTATGTTTTATTAGTTTTTCTCTCTTTCTACGTTGTGCCATGTGCTGTTTTCCGTTTCATTAAAAGCCAATTAGGAAAGAATGAGCAAAATGATGTTTCATTTCATAGTTTGTATTAATCTATTTTGCATTTTGATTGCATGACCTCGCGCCAAACATGCCTCCATCGTTTAGACAAAAACACCTGTTTTGATTGCATGATTGGTTGGAACAACAAAAGAGAGATATGGTACATGATTTGGTTTGGTAGAGAACTGATGAAATCCATTGAATCTCTCTTTAGGGATTCATGAGCTGCCACGGCCGAGCATGTTCATTTCTTTGGTATGCATATATATAGAGACAACCTATAAACCCTATTTCACTAAATAGGCTAAATTAAGAGTCTCGGGCTCGCTCATGAGATAATACCGCAATAAGTCAGTAGTATTGTTGCTTCACAATAAGTCAGTAAAAAGTGTAGACAAAGGTTACGATTACGAGAATAAACTTGTTTGATGTTGTGTTCCTCAATCCCTAAGGACGAAAAAGATTGGGTAAAGATTTCTCAAAACATTAAACTGCGTAAGATCGCACATATGACGAAAGAAACTATTTAGTAGCCTGAGCGATTATATTACTTATCGAACCAGCCTCTTCTTTTGCTGCCTCCACCAGTTGATCCTTCAACATCAAAATAAACAGATTCTCATCATAGATCCTACAAGACTTTAATCTTTTCATATCGACGACTTAAAATTAAATCAATCAGTACCTGCGCGGATATAATCCTGGCTACTGTTTTCTTGCTCGACTCTTGAAGCTCCCCAGCAATCAAAAGCTCATCCAATATGTAATACGCCTAAGAAAACAACAACAAAGTGTCATCAAGAAATTAAGATGCACAGAGCGAATCCTCGAGTTCAAATCGAGTAATGTTGTTTACCTTGTGGAAGTTAAAAATCAAATCGAGTTCACAAACCTGAAGGTCATAGATAAAACAAATCTCGATCAAAATCTAGATGTTATGTTAAGGTAAAAAGATAATAAAAAAGTGGAATAGAGGTTATTTTTTTTTACTCACACTTCCGAAATAGCGATCAAGAATCTCAACGTAGTGATGAATGATCTCAAGGACCTCTAACTCGTTATCCTCCTCATCGATGCACATACAGAAGTACAGGCTTGCGTATCTTTTGTAAACAACTTTGTATCCTCTCCATTCAACAAAATTGCAGAGCTTGGGACCTCGATTCAGAATCACTCCACTGAGTTCACGTATAACCTATCCATATAACGTGTTTCTAACGAAAGATCAAAGCGTATGCCAAGCATAACAAGGTACTAAGCTCAATCATTAGCTATTTCATACCTTGGATCTTTCCTTCTGCGTGTAAGGAGAATACCATTTGGTGAGCCTTACCTTTCCTTGCCTACTAACTAGAAGCACAAAATGGATCTGAAAAACACACACATTTTCACTCAAAAAATCTTTTCCGTGACAAGAATCCTCACAATTGTAGAACGCACGATTCACAAATTCATTATTCATAGCACATAAATGGTCTTAAGTTTCCAAAAATCTATCGAATTTTCACTAGTACAAGTACTCAAAGATGAGAAGCCAAGATCATGCTTGTAAAAACCATAGCTTTACAATACTGCAGCCAAAAGACATTAAGGTAGCTCTTTGAACAAGCCGAGCGAAACGAAAAAGACCACGCAGATCAACTAATACCACCATTTCTAGCATCACATACATATATATTATAAGAAAATTCAGACTTATCAAGGAAACTAGCTAGCATTATCTCAAACACCAAGCCATTGAACTAATAGGAGAATCAAACCCTACGAAATCGAACACAGAAGCTAGCTTTATCTCAACCATCAAGAAATCGAACTAATTAGGAAGATCAAACCCTAAAAAATCAAAACCCAGAAGCTAGCATTATCTGAAACCATCAAGCGAGAGGAAATATCGATTGGGTTTCGAATAAAGGTACAAAATTTCTATCTGCAAAGAACAATTTGATCTGAAAAATAGCATTCTCAGTCGCAAAGAGACAAACCCAAATCATCTTTCAGAAGATCCAAGGCGGAAAATTAACAAAACCAAACGATCGGATTACAGAGCTAACTTTCGAAATGAAGAACGAATCCGAGATATGTGAAATTCATATCCAGAAGAACAGATAAGTCATTCGAAGAGTGTGTAGATTGTTACCATGATTTCGTAACTCGAAGACGGAACAAATCTGTAGCAGCGAAATCCGGAAGCTGATGAATGATGATGATCCTCGGAGATAAAAAATGTTTTTTCTTTGCTCAAACTGTTAAACAAGAATAGTGCCAGGGGTATAATTGTAAATTAAGCGTATTCAAAGCGGAGTGTATCCCGGGTCGGATCCGATTATGTAATGATAGCTCTTTTAATTTAGTGATCATACGTAAGACTAAAAATTGAAGATGTTTTTTCAAAACTTTGTGTCATTAACTACATACAATCTGCTACTTTTGTTTTCCTCGAAAATACTAATGTATAGCTAAGAAATAAGTTGACAAAAAAAAAAAAAAGCTAAGAATTTAAATGAACCTTGCTAGTAGTTTTCGGGTTTTCTGACTTCTTTGTACCGCTATATCAAATAAAAATAGTATGAATCTTAACATTTTACTATAAACGGTGTCAAATCTCACATTCCTGAATTCGCCAAAAAAAAAAAAAAAAAACCCCCACTATGATTAAAATGAGCCATATATTGAATCGGAGAAAAATTTAGTCGAATCGCCAAATGCTAAGAAATTCCTAACGATCAAATTCGCTATCTTACATGCCTCTCATTCCGTAAATTAAAACCCAAAAAGTTCTTTAAATGCAGAAACATATTGTTTGGCACGTAATGTTATAGGAACGATCCGTATGACATTAGCTATGTAAATTCATTTTTCCGGTTTTGAATTACCGATTCGTTTTCATGAATTGTTTGACAAAATAAAATAAAAAAATAATAAGGAGAAATCGTGAATTGGCGTATGAGGGCATGTGCATTGGAGACCCCTTGGAGTCTAAAGTATGTATTCTTATAATATAAAATTATTAAAATGGTTGTAAAAGGAAGAAAGAGAGTGTTTTTGTGGGGTATATTAAAATATAAAATTAATAAAATTTGAGTAAAGAGAGTAGAGAGTGTCTAAAAGGAAGAGAAAGTGTCTAAAATTAGATATTTTGGAGAGTGTTCTTAAAAAGAAGAAAGAGTGTTTAAATATAAAATTAATAAAAGTTGAGTAAAAAGATAAAAGAGAAGGTATAAAGTTGAGTAAAAGAAAAAGAGAGTGTGTGTTTTAATAATTTTATATGGTCTTAAGACACGATGGTGTCTCCAATGCATATCGCCTGAGATCGAGGTAGGAGTATATTTTTTTTTTTTTGAAACTTTGGAGGTAGGAGTAACATCTTTTCTCAACATCTCTTCACTGCTTACATTTTTTTTTCATTTTTTTAATTGTAAGAAACTTTCTACAACTCACCGATGGAGTTGGTCTAACAACAAATCTCCCTCACATAAGCTTGTATGTATATGGTGAAGAGAAAGCATATTCTTTGCATGCAAGCTTTTTTATATTAAGAAAATATAAATTTTGATTTTTGCTCAAGTTCCAATGTGTTTTCAACTTCACATCATAGAAATTAGGGTTTAGTTGTTCTCCCAAAATATTCTTTCCCCTTCTTTGCCAGACAGTGGAACTGTCCACTGTGAAGTTCGATTTTATGACCAAATAAACATACATATCATATAATGTATACCTTGGGTTATACACACAAATTAGAATATGTCCAAAGACAAGAAGAAAAATATATTTGATAATTACAAAAAAACAAATTTTTTTTTTAGGCTAAGTTACTAAATTGAATTTTAATGAACGAATATGAATAAAAAATCATTTGCTCCCCATTCTGGCCTAATATTAACTAGAACATGCATTTTACAACGACAAACAGTCCAAAGATATCACAAAATAATATCTTTTTTTTTCAACACTTACCGGTTCTGTTCATAATAAATAACAAAGAAAAAAAAAATATAGGCTTTCGTTTTTCATTTTCACACACCAAATTTTGAAAGAAGAAAATACCCCAAAAGAAACCCTAAATATTCGCATATCACAACCCCCTATAGCTACTAGTTTTGAGACCAAACTCAAAGGCAACAAAAAGTATCACCAAAACGCTAAAACCGCTAAAACGCCGGTCTAGTAACACCTTTACCTCCACCACCTCCACCGCCACCGCTCATACCGAAAATATCTCCACCGGAAAATTGAAAATTATTCATATTCGTTCCAAGATTATAAAAAGCAACTCCTCCTAATCCTCCTCCTCTGTTTCTACCTCCAAGATTCGACTCAGACACCTGAGCTCCACTCCCCGTGACCTCCGACAACTGAGACGCCGTAGACTGCGGCTGATGCACTCCGGCGATTCTCCGCGGTGGAGTTTCTTCCTCCTCAATCGGTAACCTATCATAAACCGCGTTAGCAAAAGAAGCAGCCATCAAAACCACCGGACCCGAAGCAATCAAAGAACCAGCCACATTCCCTCCCACAACTTGTCCTTGACCTCCGGCTAAATACACCGTTAAACCGCCGGCTCCAGCCGGCGCAGGCGGCGGAAGTGCAGTTCCGGTCAAAGACAATATCTCAAACCGACCATGAAGTGTAATAACACCTCCACCTGTCGTAGCCGCCGGTTGCCGTATGGTGACGTTAGTGACCGCACCGGTACCGCTTATAACGCAAACGCCGCAACCGCGACGTGTCGCGTAAGTAGAAACCGCTTCTGATATGTCCGTGCCGGAGGTGATTTCAAGAACGTGAGATCTAAGGACGTTAGGACTATCTCTTGTTATGATAGTCGGTGGTTTAGGTTTGTTTTTGGAACCAGCAGGACGGCCACGTGGACGGCGTCCGGAGGAAAAGCCAGAGGCAGTGGCTGAGCTAGTTGCTCCGCCGGTAGGAGTGGTTTCGGCCTTTGCTTCGAGGTTACCTGGTTCAGATCTGTTAAGTTCCATGTTCTTATGATCAGATGGGGTATTTATGGAATCTTGATCAGGTCTTTGTAGATGCAGTTCTTGCCCTAGAAGAGGGTGCATATGACTAGACATTGATCACAAAAAAACAAGAAACTAGTGTTTTGGTTTTTTTTGGATTTTTTTGGATTTTAGAAAGGATAGAGACAAAAGTGTCGACAAGAAACTTATGTGATGAAGAGGTTTGTCACTGAGAGTGTTTCAGAGTTTGTTAAACTTCCATTAATAATATAATGACAAAACAAGAAGAGGACAAGAAAGAACAAAACTCTACTGAATAGTGAGAAGATGGGTCGGTGAAATTTGTGACCCAGATCTAGATCTTCATGTGAAGTAATGGAATGAAACAAAGGAGAGAAAGGAGTAAAGCAAGAGCATGAAAACAATATTTAAACATAGCCTCTCTCATCTAAGAGCATTTCGAGGGTATTACATCATATTTTATATTAAAATATTATAACACCAAAATGATATTAGATTTTATTCTATTGTATTATACAATTTTCTACACTAGAAAAAGAAATATTTAAAATTTTTATTTCTGAAATTTACAAATTAACCCATTTTTTTTCTTAGTTTAATAAATTATAAAATAATTTTAATTTAATATTAAATACGAAAAAATATAATATATATATATATTTAGACGTTTAATCATCACAAACATATTAGATTTGGATTTAATTGCTATAATTTATATATGTTTCATTAATATCAAAACTGTATAATTTAAAAGATTTTTTAATAAATAAAAAAATTCAACACCAAAATGGTGTACACCATATTTTACACGAAATTTGGTGTACAAAATATAACACCATTTTGATGTAAAATTTGGTATTGGATTGGAAAAAAATTTATACCAAAATAAAATTTGGTGTAGGGTTGGAGACTTGGAGATGTTATAATTAAGTTATTGATTAGTAACTTTATATATAGTGGTACAAAATATACCGTTTTTGTAATTATCAGTTATAAAATCAATATTTAATTTTACTAAAAATGTTGTTTGTCGTTTGAATATGTAGCTGAAAATTTTGTAGGCGACCAATCGAATCTAATAAATAGAATATTTTTTGTTTTTACTGTAGAAGAGGATTGGTATATAGAGAAAAGAAAAACTAAAATAAGATGTTGACGAGTGAAGAAGAGATTGATTGATTCTACGGGAGAAGGAAAATCCCGGAGTTAGCGAGAAAGGGATATTATGTTCCATGATAAAGCCGAGGCCAAAACAAGAAATTAAAAAATAAAATATACAAAAGAGAAACTAAAGTAGAGGGCTTTTGTGACGGTGAAGGGATGGTTTGGTTGGTGATAATGATGATGGTAGATTTTTGTTTTGTTTTTAAAGACAATAAGAAATTGAGAATAGTAGATTGTTATTCCAAAGTCAAGTTATGCTGCTTCATTTCAACTTTTCAAGAACAATAACACAAGTAACCGACCTAGCTTTATGTTAACCGACCTAACAACATGTATACGAGGATTAATCGTCCTCTTTAATTTCAACCATTACGAGATTCTGGATCCGATACTTTATTTTTACCATATGTTGTTATGTTTTACCATGACATAGAACCAATAACCAAGAATTATAGGATCCTCACACCGAACCTTCTCAAAACAACGAAATGATTGTTTCAGCTCAGCGGATCTTGTAGGAAAGACCGGTAAAACCAACCCAAAAGATGCAAGAGATGGAGTGGAATGTTGTCGAAAGTCGAGGAAGGCGTGATCGTCAAGGTGGCCACAAATAATCTCTTGGGATTTCATTACTAGTTGTTCATTTTTTCTTTAGCTTGTGTGTATCTTTATAAGTATATGCATCTACACAATGTGTGTACTTATTTATTCTCTTTATCTAAAATACGAAAAAGATCATAGTCTTGTATTAGTTACTTGGTATTTTGAATAAACTTTTTCTAAAAAAAAAAAAAAAAAAAAGAGATATAAAACCAATATCAGATTTTTATGTTTTGTTTTGGGTAATCATAGAGAGGTTCACATTCTATGACCCATAGTTTCTCCGTATTCGGTTTTCAAGACCAAGAGATGTAAACTAGTTTATTTTGTCTGAAACTCTAATTTGAGACAACGATTCAACGTATCCTAAAATAAATTATGGTTCAACCAAATAAGCTTTGTGCTAGCTAGAATAATATTTTTCCCCCGTAATTTGGAAGCGACAGATATCTCGTGGTTATTTATTTAAATGAATTAGATCATAAGAATACCTTTCTTAAATAAAAGTGTGGACCAACAAAATATTTGAATGTTTTAAGTGAGAGTAATATATATCTTCTCCAGTGATCAGGATATGCATATAAGTATATTATACACGTTTATATTTAAGTAAAAAATCAAGGCTTTATTTAATTTTATATTTCACGCGAGGACATGTTTAAATGAACATGCATTACAACTTTTGTGGTGTATACATTTTTTATTGTTTACCTTCATTACATTGACAATTTTTTCAAAAAGTTGCAAACGTTTAGAATTCAAAATCTTAATCTGAATTATAAATTATTATAGCATCTCAACTTATAGTAACTCTAAAATAGAGTTGGATTTTACTTCAAACTATAACTATTTTAGAGTGAATAGATTGATGAGAGTATTTGCAGTCCCACTTTATTAATCATTCCAAAATTTTAGTTTGGAGTATAATTCTCTTCAGCCCTATCCCCATTTCTAATTATAAAATAGAGTAAAAATAGGATTAGTTAAAATATGAAGCAATTCTAATCATTATTCTATTTTCTTTTACTCATGACCCCAATTTTTTACTCATAGATGAAGTTAATTCTAAAATAGAGTTAAGTTTAACTCCAATTCCACTCCATTTTGGAGTAGAAAAGAGAGTAATAAGTAAAAATAAAATAGAGTATTGAATAAGATTACTCCATATTTGGAGTAAACCTATTCCTTATTCAATTTTAAAATTGAAAATGGAATAGCTAAGGTTGGAGAGAATTGACTCCAAGCTCCATTTTGGAGTGAAAAAATAGAATGAGATAAAATATGCCCAATATGGTTAAAAAATGAAGTAATATATTTTTTTCCTCTAAATATTGAGCAATCTTATTTCTTTATTCTTTATTTTGGAATTGAAAATGAAGTAGAGTTAGAGGAAATTTTACTCCAAAGTTATAAAATGAGATGAGAAATGCTTTTAAAGAGGAAAAAGAGGAAAATTCAAATGGCATTGAATTCAAACTGAGAAATGAACGTACATTTACTACCAGCCCAAAGCAAGACATGAAAAGAAATTTCTTCCAAGGAGAAGATGTAAGTTGTTCCAACAAAGTTTAGAATGAACATAGATATACAAGTATAATTTCTAGCTAAAAGAGCCATTAATTTTCTGACTAAGTTATTATCACTTTTGTTAAATCACCAATTCTCAAAATTTTGACTTACCGTTTCTGTTCCTATGTGTGTAGTCTACGTACAGCCTCATCTTCATGTATACACTCAATTCAAATCACTCATGATATATACAACTTATTACACGCCTGAGATCTATTAAGGAGTTTCCAACAATCACTAAAGTAAAAAGGTTTGTAATTATATAAAAGGTCAAGTGAATGACCGTTACCAACAATCACTAAAGTTATATGAAATAACTAGATAAATGCAATCATTTATTTAAAAAGAAGAATTCTCTCAACTCTTTAACCTAGCAGCCGCCTCTAGCAAAATCTGATCTCCTTTTCCGGTGAGCGGTGTCTCTCACTGCCGCCGGAAAAGGAACCCCCGTATGGTCTGCTTCCTTCTTCGGCTTCACGGTCCTGATGATAACTTGTGTATCGACTAGGATCTGAATCTTCTTCTCGCCTCTTCCTTTCTCGACGCTGATATTCTCATATTTTACCGAGTTTTGGTATGTTTTTGGCATGTCATTATCATGCATTTGCATATCATTTAGACATTTTTAGGTGCATTTGCATTTGTTTTTGTATTTATATAGGTTTGGAGATGGTGACTCTATATTGAGGTGATTTGGAGACCAAATGGATGTAAAAAGATGGAAAATTGAAAGGAAGCAAGAGTGATTCATTTGGGTGCAAGAAGAAGTCAAGTTAATTTCCAAAAGTGAAGAAATGAGAAAAATGGCAGCCTACATACCGTGACCTGATACCGAGACTCGACCCTCGGCGTGGAAAGAAGAAGAAATGAGCAAAATTGGCAGACTGTATACCGTGGGTTGATACCGAGGGATGACCCTCGGGATGAGCATTCCAAAAACCAAACTTTTGTGACCCGAACCGGATCAAGATGAGTCGACCCGATTCCGTTTTCACATGATATAAATATGTTTTAAGACATTAAAAAACCTAGTTTTGGCTAAGTTTGAAGAGACCCTTTTCCGCTTTGAGGCTAAAACTCTTTTTATGATTTGTGATTGGATTTTTGCTTTTTATCATATCTAGTGAAGTTTTTCTTAATCTCTTATCATCTCTTTTGTGATTATGTCTTTCTCTTTGATTATGCTTTTGTTTTGCATCATGATTAGTGAGTAGTTTTTCAATGGGTTTTTGGGCCTAGTAGATTAGGGATGTTTGATGGATGATTAGTGATGTCTAGGCTTAGATTCTTATGATTTCTAAAGATTAGGATGTTCTTAATGCTAGATTAGACTTAGCTAATCATAATCTAGATCATAGATATTTTACGCCCAGAAGGTGTTCGATAAAATGCCTAGAAGAATTTTAATCTTGCTTTTCATTCTTAACCAATGGGAATTGATGCTTAAGGTGTTTAGTTGGCTCTATGAACTTGTTCTTAATGATTATTAATCATTTAATTGCAATTGGGAAATTAGCTTAATTAAATGGTTTGTAAATGGATTATTGTCATGAGAATGGATTAGTCTATTTTGTGTGATTCATCTCATAGAATGAGTTTGAATTGTTAGTTCGAGCATCATTAGTTAGTCATTGATCATCCCGAGTCAAATGCTTTGCCCAAAGCCCATGTCTTCCCATATTTGATCAATCTTTTAGTTGTTAGCCTTGTTTAATCTTCTTTTAGCCTTCACATTTCACCAAAAACAAATCTTGAATCGCTTAGCTTAGTTAATTACTTGCATTCTTAGTGTTATTCTAATCTCCCTTGGTTCGACCCTATGCTATTCTACAACAACTAGAGTGTGTTGATAGTTAAGTTTAGGTACAAATACAATTTGACACACATCAGACGCTGGTGACGCTGAGATGAATTGCATCATCTCTCTCAGTCATCACATATGTTATCTCCCTCTACTTGTGCTCAAGGACGGTATCAAGAAGTTGGATCCAGATTCCTTTGCCGGTGAGATTTGGTCACGTCAACCTTAACCTCTCAGCGTCTTGTTCTTTGGTCTGTGCATGTTACAAGACTCGTTAATTTTTATCCTCCAATTCGAGCCCGGAGAGATCCATCCTCTTTCATCTCGTTCTTACATTAGCTTCACCGGTAGATGCATCTCCGGCGAAAATCCTGAAGATGAAGCTACCATTATGGCTGGTTAATCCGAGCTTCTCCGTTCGAAGCTTCGGTTTCGATGTGTCCTGTTCCCGGAGCTGACTCGTTGTCGTCGCCCATGTGAAGTGGTTCCATCCTCTATCACTCAGGGGATTTCTTCTCGTCCGGTGTAGAGCACCGTCAAAAGGGTCGTATGAGGTAATCGTGAAACTTTCTCTCTCTCTCTTGAGCTATATCAATGATGGGCTTTGCCCAATAAGATGTTTAGATTTTATGATCCAACAAGATCAATCTCCTTTAGATCATTCTCATTTCGGTTAAAGATCAATCCTGTAGATGATTGTGCTAGTAGTTTGACTAGGATGAGTATATCGATTAGAACTAGAATGATTAGGAATGCCCCATTGTCTTCCATCTTATCAAGAATGGTCGTAGCCTTAGGCATTGTACTGAAAGGTACTAAGAGTGTCATTACCGACTTGCTAGCTTATGTAGACGTTTCAGGTCTCGAAGTAGCAACAAATCTTGTTTCGACAAGCTTTGGAGGTAGGATCTCGTTTACAAATTCACAATGGCATGTGATAAACTTCAAAGCTTCCGACTACATTGTGGAATCTCGCTTGACGCATCCAAATCTTGTATCGGATCCGCCGTCGTTCATCTTTTGCGATGATCATTCTATCCCTAGTTATGTTTTTATGATTTTCATGTATTTTGCTTTGAATTTAGAGGATGTGTATTGCCTCTTTTGCTTTGTATTGGTACTAAAGGTTGAATGAATGAAGAAAGAATGTTGAAAAAAAAACACTTGATAAATGCTATCAAGTGTGAGTAAGAGATTATATAAGAGAAATTCCCTAAAATACCATCAATTTTTTTTTTTCCAAAAATACCATCAAAAAGTTTTTATTCCAAAAATACAATTAATTTTCAAAAGTTCCAAAAATACCACAAACTCAAAAATTGATTTTAAAGAGTTTCGAATTAATTTTTTTGGGTTTGGGTTAACTAATACATAATTAGGTATAGTTTTTGGGGATAAGGTTTAGAGTTGGGGTTTAGGGTTTAGTTTTGAATATTTAAAGTTAATTTGAAATTTGTGGTATTTTTGGAACTTTTGAAAAAAATGGTACTTTTGGAACAAAAACTTTTTTGGTGGTATTTTTGGAACAAAAACTTTTTTTGTTGGTATTTTTGAGAATTGCCCATTATATAATATCTCAATTATATTTTATCTTTAAACATTATAAGTAAAATTAATTGGACAAACTAAAAAAGATAAACAACTGATTGCGAAAAGGGAACTACTTTTTTAATTATTTACTCATACATTTCCTTAAACTTTTATTAGAATACAAAAATAATAAAAATTGACAGATACACAAACAAAATATACATTGCTATTCATATCAACATCAAAAACTCTTATCTCTTACTTATTAGTAGGAAATATATTTTTACCTTCAAGATATCGTAAAATCTAGCATATTATAAATTCTCTTTGAAAAACTTTAAAAATTTCGGGTCAAAAATCTAACATATTATACCGTGACTAGAATAGTCAACTCCTAAAGTTACGGACAAGGAAATTTCGGATAACATAGGCAATCATGGTGATCTTGTTTTCGCCATATTACATCTCTACAATCACAACGATCATATTTAGGGACTTTAGGGTCTTTCATTTGACCATGGCACAACTTGTTTCCGTCAGCTCCAGTTCCACATTTTCCAGGCAATCTAGCAAAACGCTTACACAAATGAACTTGTGCTTCCACTTCTACAATTTTCAAGCAACCACATAAAAAAAATTGTAGATGAAAACATATTAGCTAAAGAATTGATAATAATACAATATTTTTTCAAGATTAGTCTTTTTCTTGTTCAACACCACCTTTTGGACGGAATAATTAATCTTTTTGTATCTAGTAAATATATATAGTATAGTCAAACAAAAAAAAATATTACCTTTCATAATGTTCAGAACGAGGAACATGAGAAGAAATAAAACTACAAACGAATTAGCGACCCTCATGATCCCAGAACGTTTTTTGAAAAAATGTTTATGGTTAATTGTGAAGATTTCTTGTTTTTCTTAATCTCGTGATAACAATAAACTCTTTAATTTTTTCAACACCAAATAATATATACTCAACACACGCTAAAAATAGATTTTAACGTTAAATTAAGGGAAAAAGGTGAAAAAATTAAAAGAAACGTGTGGCAGTCAGCGGGATATATAAGATTAGCTATTAATCTATCTTTGGAAACAATGCATTTTCATTTTGATGAATGAATTAGAAAATTCAGTTGAACATGTTAATAGAAATGAAATAGAAAATCCATTGTAGAATATACCGTTAGGAGGTAAGCTATTTTGAAATTCAATTAAAAATCAGTGTATAATTTCTTTGTTTTCCACAAAAAATAGTTCTCAAAAGTTGCATACATTCTTCTATTTTTCATTTGGAAAAAAAAAGGAAAATGTAACATGGTAGGTATATTTTTATTTATTTCATCTGGTATGTGTATGTACTATGTAATGAGTAGAGGAAGATAATGGTGGTTCACCATTGGCTGTTTATTGTGAAAAGCATGGTCGATTTCACATGATGAGCATTTTGCTTTCTTCCTATTCTTGGTTATATTAAACCTTTTTATATTTCTCGAGGCAATCAAGGAGCATGGCTTCACTTTAGATTTTTCTTCTTCTTAAATGGTTAAATATTAAACCTTTTAAAACTTTTACAAAGGGGATCTGTTTTGTGTTACAAAGAAAAGAAGCTGAAATTTTATGCATATGACTGTCAAAGTATTAATTCAATTTCAACCTATATACATATTGGTTGGACCAGTATCATAATATGGCTTAATTCGGTGATTGTCAAATCAAATGTTTTTAATTGAGCATGGAATCCTTAAAAATTAAATAATGCAATTGCAAAAAAAAAAAAAAAAACGTTCTACAAAAATGAGGGTACGACTCGAAAGTCAAATTAATGTACCTCATCCTCCAAATTTGGTTCAGCGAAAGAAACGTTCTACACTTTTAATAAGGGAGCCTGGTTCGAAATTTTCACCATGAAAAGGTTATATACTTTCGGAATCCTACCAAAAGATAATTAAAATAGAGCTCGATCTTGTGAAAGATTCCTAAAACATCTACCAAATATTCAACATGGATTGATAAAAATTCTACCAAATCTCCAACCATGATTGATAGAGTTTTGGAGGAGACCATGAAAATATTTTGGAATTCTGCTTCTTCAAAGTCTGTATATAGTTACAACTTACAAATTAACTTGGAGGATGAGTTTGTTTAAGATGATAGGATATGTTAAGGCTTAAGCCTCCTCGGTCTTTCAAGCGATCGAATTAAGTTTTGTTTGATCAGTTTTTTTTTTTTTGTCTCAATCCAATTTAGCTTAACCTCAACAGTAAAACTGAATAACTCCCCAAAAAGAGACATGTTTGGAGTCTTTGGACTCCATATATCCTCTACACACTACAGTAAAAAGAAAAATAATTTGTTAAATGAAGTTATATATTGTTAAGACATATCAGCTTGCCGTCAAACCATAGGAATATCATGATAAAATAATATACGATTTTATTTCCCATAATGTAGTAATAATCTTACGAAAAACATCAATAACCAGACAATTTCAAATCTGAAGATAAATAAAACGTTGTGCAAGGCCACATTATAAAATTAGAGTATAACACATATATATGTAATCACAATTTTAGAGTAATCGAAGATCAACACGAATTTCCGCTGCATGAATTAAGGTGAAGAAGAACTAATCGTATCAGGAAAAATGCGATGGATATAGGCAGAGTCTTGGCGAGGCTTAGTGCAAAAAGCGTAACATGCCTTGATGCAAAGTTTGCGATCGTAAAGCTCAGCCATGCATTTTGTCTTCATACATTGTTTCATGCGCATCTGTATGTCCACTGCACTATTTGACGACCCAACAGCAGTATCCCTAGGTGGATTGATATAGCACCAAGTCATGTTCATTAACATAGCCACCACTAGCATCAATATTATTCCTTTTGCACCCATTCTCTTGTTTGAACAATCGGTATATATCTTAATAGATTTGGTCTTACTTGTAAGGAAATAGGAATAGATTGTTGTTTGTATTGCTGAGGTTTTAGAGAGGATATATATACGTTGGTTTTTGACTATTTTTATGACCTCTATTTTTGTGTGCGAGTAACAAAATCACTAAGTTTAGCTCTTTTTTTGTTTGTTTTGTTTTGTTTCTTGTTTTATAATTTCGTAGTAAGGCTGTCTTTAACTTACTTTGATTTGTAGACAGTGCTTTCCACTTAAAACTGTTATGTTTTTGTTAGATCCTAAATATTAAGTTGTATATATGCTTGTACCAACCAACATATAACGATATTTTTTTTAATTAATTACGAGTATATTAATTAGGTTTGGGAATTTTATCATGTACCAATAATTCGATCTGATACCGATCCAATATGACCGGTTCGGTTTGGATTCAGATACTGCCCAAATAATCCAATGGATGAGATTTATAATTATCCAACGGATTTCGGATCGGTTCGGATATTATCAAAAACCAATGGATATATCCGATTATCCAAAAAAATATAACATAACATATGTTTATGTTAAATATGTGTCTGGTATCCCAAAAACTATTTTGGATTTTTGTTCTTCATTTATTGTGTTGGGTTTTTCGAGTAGCCTCTTCCTCTTCCTTTCCAATTTTACTAAATCTAAACCATTTAAGGTTTTTGTTATTCATTAATTGTTTACTTTCGGACAAAAATTCAGTCATTTTGGATAAAATTAGACATTTTTGGATACTTTATATCCAATCCAAATGATATTCGAAACATTTCGGATATCCGAACCAATCCGAAACCGAACATATCAAACCGATATCGAACCAAAATTACTTCGGCTCCTATATGGATCAAAAATCTTCCCTATCCAAACTATCCAAAATCCATTGAATATTATCCGAATCCAAACCGATTATCCAAATTCCCAAACCTAATATTAAATGTCTCTAATAACACTGTTCGTGGACTTTTTTTTTTATAACTTGGTCTTCGTCTATTGCATTATGTTATAGCTTTTTCTTGAAGGAAAATAACAATTCCCTCGCGGTTTTACAATTATTTTAATTTATCGAAATATAAAATTTGTTTTACAGATTATTTCGTGAAGGAGAAGAACATTTCAGTGGTCAGTCTTTTTAATCCGTTAGGGCATGTTCAATGGTAACCTCCTAGTATCTTATGTGGTATTTTTATAATATAAAATTATTAAAATGGTTGTAAAAGGAAGAAAGAAAGTGTTTTTGTGGGATATATTAAAATATAAAATTAATAAAATTTGAGTAAAGAGAGTAGATAGTGAGTGTGTTTAAATATAAAATTAATAAAAGTTGAGTAAAAAGAAGAGAGAGTGTCTAAAATTAGATATTTTGGAGAATGTTTTTAAAAAGAAAAGAGAGTGTTTAAATATAAAATTAATAAAAATTGAGTAAAAGGATGAAAGAGAAGGTATAAGTTGAGTAAAAGGAAGAGAAAGTGTGTGTTTTAATAATTTTATATTATAAGAACACCACATAAGACACCGTGGTGTTACCATTGAACACGTTACCATTAATAATTTTATATTAGTAAAGTTTTTTTTTTTTTTTTCGTTAGTAAAGTTCATCATGCGTAACCGGTTCATACTAATTCTGCTTCCCGGTTCAGTATGGTTCTCTCTTCATGTTATCTTATTGTTCCCGCTCTTTTTGTGTTAACTAGTTCTCTTCAAATTTAAAAAAATTTCCAAGAAAATAGCATAAAAAATCGCCAAAATTTATTCGGCCAGAGAAAGCCAAACCCCAAAGGAAAAGATAATAATTGTAGACGAAACACAAAATGGTAATAACTTAAGGCGCAAGCAACTAAGCCAAAATTAGACCAATGCACGATTTCAAAACATTGCTTACGACGTACGGTACTTATGGAGAGCAATGTTCAGTCCTCACAAGATCCACCAACAAAGCAGAGACTCTGCTTCTTACGAACACAAAGCTTCGAGCGACGAAACAAGCAGCAAAGTTCTCGCTGTATATAGCTTCTTCAATCCGATCTGATTCCATCGGAAGAATTCAATTCATCGGTCTTCTTTGTTCTTCTTCTTCTCAACCAACTGCAGGATGAGATCCGTTGACTGATGGTCGTACTTCTTTTTATCGGCTAGTGGTAACAAGTTATATGCGCCCATGAATATATAGTGCCACTGAGTCTGATTCTATTTTTCGATAGTTCTATCTCCTGTGTAGGCGCAGATAATTTATATGAATAGGGTTGAGGAAATATCCTTGACGACAAGATAAGAAAAAAAAAACAAAACAATATCCTTGTTTATTTATCCAAAAGAACTTTTGAAATGAAGCCTATATATTGCTAAGACATATCAGGTTGCCATCAAACCATTGCATGTCATGAATAATAAAAAATATATTTTATTTCTCCTGTCAACTATATAGTTTAACAACCTTATGAAAAACATCAATAATTAGACAATATCAAAACTTAACATAGATAATACGGAGTTGTTAAAAAAACATATATAAAATGTAGTGCAAGACCACATAATAAATTAGAATTAGAATATATAAATAAAATGCAGTGTATTTGTGTGTGGTATAACACATATGTAATCACAATTTTTGGAATAAATATTGAAGATCAACACGATTTTTCTCAAGAAGGTGAAGGAGAACTAATAATATCAGGAAGAATTCGTTTTAGATAGGAGTTTTGGTGAGGCTTAGTGCAATAGTAGTAACATGTCTTGATGCAGAGTTTGTGATCATGATGCTCAGGCATGCATTTATTCCTCATACATTCTTTCATGCGCATATGTATGTCCACTGCGCTATTTGACGATCCAGCAGCAATACCCCTCTTTGGATTGATATAACACCAAGTCATGTTCATTAACATAGCCACCACTAGCATCAATATTATTCCTTTTGCACCCATTCTCTTGTTTGAACAATTGATATATTTCTAGGTTTGGTCTGAGTAGTAAGAAATTAGGAATCGATTGTTGTTTGTATTGGTGAGGTTTTTGAGAGAATATATATGCGTTGGTTTTTGACTATTTTTATGAACTCTATTTTTGTGTGTGAGTAACAAAATGACTAAGTTTAGCTCTTCTTGTTTGTTTCTTGTTTTGTACTTTCGTAGTAAGGCTGTCGTTAGCTTATTGTTGATTTGTAGACAGTGCTTTCCGCTTTAAATTGTTATGTTTTTGTTAGACACTAAATTAAGTTGTACATATACTTGTACAAACTAAAAACCGTAAAATTTTTAAATGAGTTATGAATATATGAATTGTAGGTAATAATATTGTTGGATTGCGACCCCAAAAAAAAAAAAAACATTGTTGGATATATTTTATGAGTGTTTTTTGAATCTTGGTATTTTTTTTATTGCATCATTTTATAGTTTTTTCTTGAAGGAAACTAAACAATTCCCTAGCGATTTCAGAAATTTTTGGGGGAAAATATCGAAATATATAAAAATTTATGTTTCTTATGCTGATTGGATTCTACAATTTATTGCTGTAGTTTATCGTTTTCTCTTGATTTACATACACGAGCTCTGAATATATATAGTTCCAGAAATTCTTGACCTTTTCGTGTTGATTAGTTTTCTTTAAAATTAAAATTTCTTATCAAGAAAATAACACAAAATCGCCAAAATTTATTCGGGCAGAGACAGCCAAACCCCAAAAGAAAAGAAAATAATTGTGGAAGAAACACAAAATAAGAGGGAAAAATGGTAATAACTTAAGCCGCAAGCAACTAAGCCAAAATAAGACCAATGCACGATTTCAAAACATTGCTTAAGACGTACGGAACTTGTGGAGAGCAATGTTCAGTCCTCACCAGATCCACCAACAAAGGAAAGAAGCTCGACACGTGTCGTTTCAGAGACTTTGCTTCTAACGAACACAAAGCTTCGAGCGACGAAACAAGCAGCGAAGTTCTCGCCGTAGCTTCTTCAATCCGATCTGATTCCATCGGAAGAATCCAATTCATCGGTCTTCTTTGTTCTTCTTGTTGTTGTTGACCTGTGCATTTAAGGTAGATCTTGACGACTTTCGCGCATTCAGCGACTAATCGAGACTCTAAATCGAGTTCTTTAGAGACGTTTGGATTGCAATTGACCATGTCTTGAAGGAAATTCATGTAGGATTTGTTAGTTTCGTTCTCTAAGTTAAGTAGTGGAGGCTCTGTTAGGTTTTGTACTGAACACGCTCTCTTGAATTTCCTTCGAAGGACCTTGTCTGTGTTTAGTTGCTGCGCATGAGACGCGATGCACGAGAAAATATCAGCAAGGATATCTACGTGTGTCGCGGAAAATGAGAGTTGGTTTTTCGTGTATAAATCACTCACAACCTGAAAAATTTTGAAACAGAGAAGTTAATAAACAGAGCAATTAGGGTTAGTCGAAACAGAGAAGTTGAAAAAACAGAGCAATTAGGGTTTGACGAAAGAGACAAAGGTACCTCGACGATTTGAGATAGAACATCGATGTGTTTCTTTGTTCTCGAGACAACGTAGGACATGATGTGAAGGTTATCGTCATCGAGATCGTCTTTGTTTACGCTTTGACCTGAGACTGTTTCGATATCTTCGATATCATCCATGGTTCTTAACACTTTCATGAAACCCGCGAAAGTAAGCGAGGCTGCTTCCTTTAAAGCCAAGAAAATCTCTTCCCATTCGTCTTTCGAGGCGCTTCGAACTAATCCATCAGCTAAACGAAGCAAAACCGAGATTCCAGATCCCGTTGAGCCTTGAACCGGACTTTTTATAAATCCTATGATGATTGCCACGACGCTCGAAAGCTGAGACCTCACGGAACTGAAAAAGTTGACGAGTAGATCAACGAGAAGCTGCAATGCCAATGTCGATGTCTCGGCGTCCCATGTGGTTTCTTCGGTGTCTAGAGAAGCCGAGGATGGAGAATCAACGCTTTCTTCGAATAACATATCGGTTTTACTACGTATGTTGTTGAAAACCGGGAGAATGATTGTGCTGAAGATTCCGGTCCAAAACGGTCTTGTAAAAAGATGACCATGATCCATTAAAATGTTGAAGAGTACTTGTATACAACGCTTTCGAATCGCTGGTCTTGGATCCGAAGCTTTCTTAGATAATCCTGAACATATAACAAAACATGCTCAAAACATTTAGTAAATTGTAGTAACTGATTAAGCGTAGAAGCCAGGTTTGATTCTAACCTGAAAGCAGAGGAACCCAATAAGAAACTTGTTCATCAAGGTCAGTAACAATCGGTGTATCAGACAAATCTTCCTTTAAAGCCGAAATATTATTGTTCTTGAGTTTCTCGTTCCATACGAGTCCTCCTTCTGCGAGCTTTAAAGCGCAAAAACGAAGAAACTCTATGGTGTTGAAACCAATGTCGCCTTCGAACTTGCTGTTAGTGAAGGCGATGAGGCATTTGATGCAGTCTGCGTATACTGATATCTCTGTCTCGGTTATGCAATGAAAATGATCACGCACGATTTTCTCGATAGTCTCAAAAGCTAATAGTACAATGTTCTTCCTCTCGTCGATCGCTGCAGTTGTGAAAACCTATACCAACAAAGATTATAGTATGTAAATAGGTTCAAAGACGAATAATGGATAGAGAAATTTGTGTTTGTTACTTACCGTGAAGACACTTTTCCAACCAGATTGTACATTACTAACTCGACTTAGAACCATTTGAGAAACGCATCGGACTATTAGCTCTCTAATTTCCGCGGAGCTGCTTTTCTGCATGACGACGACGAATGGTCGAAGAAACTCATGCTGGAAATGGTAGCTTGCTAGCTCTTCACGCTCCAAGAATTTCATGGAAAGCTGACGAAGCGAGTCCATTACAAATATTGCAACAGAGAGGTTCTCTGACAAGCCAACTGATACGAAGAAATCAGAGAGAACGTTCCATATACGAGACCAAACTAATCGAATACGGTTCATGTTATAATGCCTGTCATAGAGAAAGAAAGATATTGCATCAATCACACTTAATTTAATCAGGGAGTATGGAATTAGTAAATGAACATAGTGTGGGAAATTACGCTGTCTCGACTAGTTTCGTGAGGCTAAAGACACGAGGATCTGTTGGTGACTGAAGTTCCGACATGGAGACTTTGCATAGCGCTTTAACAAAAGCTACTATAGCTTCACTATTCAACCTTTGGCTATTAGCATAAACATGGTTCAACTCAAAATTGCCTATTTGATCAAGTAGATTCAAATTTGCAATGAAATTCTTGATTTGATCCGGAGTAACTAGTTTAGGAACGGTTTTCACAAGCGAAGTACTATCGTAAGAACCTCCTCTAACGACAGCCATCATGGATGGATTCTGAAGAGCTCCGCGTTTCTTTAAATGCGGAAAACCCAAAGCTTTCTTTTCATCTACCTCAGATTTTTTTGTGGGTTTGGAACGTGTATCTGAAGGTGGTACTTCTCCGAGGAGTTGCAGATGTTCGATACGAGAAAGGCAAGTTAAAATATGTTCCCAAGACCCTTGTAGATGGTTACCGTCTTCTATGGCTATCGTTATTATCGCCTGCATACAATGTAACAGATTGTTATATATAGAACATACATTGTATATAGGCTTAGATATAGAAAAAGCGACTTACTTTTACGGCGTCTACATTTTTCTGCTTCATATCTGCAGCACAATGGAGATTAGTGAATTTGGCCATGGAAGTGACAAAAGCATCTCTCTGAGTTTGCATTCCCATGACTGAAGTGGCGTGAACCGCATATCGAAAGCCTTGTAAGCACAGAGAAGTTGCTAGTCTATCATCACTCTGGTCAAGAGTGACACTAAATGCAGCAAGCATTGGTCCCCAGGAGATCTCGAGTATGAACCTCAAGATCGAGACATCGGTAACAGTATGATAAACTGACCTGCAGATCAAGAACAAAACAAATAGATTGATATTAACTATTAACAACAAAATATAAAATGTTTACAAATTTGGAAAAAGAGGATAGTGCTTACTCTGATTTTCCCGACTTAGCTTGGAATTGTTCTTGGATATCTCTTATAAGAAGTCCATTGGCACCATGCGGTTTCTCATCTGGTTGCATCCAAGACACAAGATTGAGGATACCGTCTAAGCCGAATAGTTTATTCAAGCCATTTACTTGTTTGCTTTGCGGGGCTAAAGTATCGGAGTTCATCTTGATTTCGTCTTTTACAACTCGATCATATAGAGAGCCTAGATATTCTTCAGGTAAGTCCTTTCCGTCATCTATTCCCCGATTGTTGCGGACAAAGTCAGCTTTTGTCATCTAAAAACCCATTGAATTTAAGGCATCAGAACGATTCGAAACCATTTCTATATATGGACAATCTCCAAAACAGAGATAATGAACATACCTTATCCTTAACCATGTTGTTGTGTGCATCTGTGTTGAGCATTATCACGGAATACGCGAGAACATAAGCAGTGTCTGCACTTGTGAAAGAATCAGGGTTGCATTTCCAGTAATGCTCTGCAAATTTCTCCATGATTCGGTCAATTTTCTGTGCTTCTCCTGGTAGCCTAAAGCCACGTAGAAAGAACCTTATTGCTTCGACAAAATCTTTCTTTTCGAAATTAAACGAGTCCACATATGCATGCATAACTTTGAGTGGAAGTTCCTCTCTTTCACCAAGATAATCACCAATCACCGTTCCATTAAGCCCTGCCGTTTTCATCAGAAATGAAGCCACTTCCTCGGGGGAACTGCCTATTTTCTTGCTGCTTATGAGAAATTCTATACCTTTCGACGGCTTCCTATTGAACATAGAGATACCTTTCTGCATATCACCAGGATTATCTATCAGTAAGCAGAAACAACCTAACATATTCAATACAAATGGATTGTAAATACTGGACCTGCAGTTCAATTTTGTAAGCTCTTCGTTGTTCAAGCATCGAAGCATCGTAAGCTTCGGGGTTAATATCTGGCAGCGAATCGCAGTCAGATATAATTCCGTCTTCACCAATCTGGCTTGCATTACTATCCATAGAAGCATAAATTTGTGATCCTTTAGGCCACACCGTCTCATTCACTTTAAACTGCTGATCCATCCAATTTCCCAAAGCCTTGACTACATTAACCAAACACTTGACAGATTCATTCCTGAACGTACTATCTTGTCCTGGAGACAACGTTGTCGCTGAACCGGTGGGTGGTCCTAGAGCAGTTTTCAGAAGACCGTTGACAATCCTGCAATTATCTGATGGAATTATAAGAGCTTTAATACATTATATTTTACTCTTTAAAGAGCCATGCAATTTTTTATGCAAGTTCTTAGACTAATCTAATACCTTTCAAGTATATTTGAAGAATCCACATCGCAGTCGTAGTTCACAAAGATATCAACAATCAACTGCGGATCCTGCGACATTTTATCCAGCAAGTTGAGAACAGTCATCTTCTGCAAGAAACTAGGATTGAGAACATTCTCGAGCACACGGAGTACAATCATCGGAAAGAAAATCCCGATTTCCGCTTTCAATACTGTTCTAAGCTTGGATAACAAGCTCATGAATATAGCACATTGCAATTGGAATATCGACATGATTGACACCGCACTGTTCTTCAGTAACGATAAACACAAGTATTGCTTAACCGCATTGACGAAACTAGACACATTCAAAACAAAAATCGATTAGTGCAAGAAAAGCATTACATGAATTATGTAAAGAATGTGACTAACCTGTCATTAGTGCGCCAAACAGGACCGCCATTATCAACAATGACCTTGAGCAACTCCAAAGACAAAGTCTTACCTCTAACCATAACCTGATCATCGTTATTCTCCTGCGACGAAAACCTCATAGACAATTTACACAAGTTCTTGAACAAAAGAAAAGCATCTTGCCTCATTTTACTCATAACACCACCCACGGAATCAGCTTCACCGTTAGTAGCATATCCTCGAAACGAAGGCGAATCCGGAGTCATAACAGTTTCAGTCTCCGGATTCGCCAACAGAATCTTAATCACATCAGGAGGAGGAAGAGGACTAGCTTGTCCTGCAGCCATAACTTCATTCACAAAACCTTGACAAAAATAAACAGAGCTACCTTCATTAACGCTCTTATCCGTGAAATTCAATAACTCATTCACATAAATCGTCTTCACGGATACATCAAGCGAATCTTCTTCAGATCTCGTGAAAATCACCAGCATCATCTGAGCTAATACCAATTTCGCACAGATCTGAGTCGTACCATTCAACCCACCGAGGTAAATGTTGTAACAAGTCTTCACGACGTGAAGCAAACAATCGCCGCGGATTAAAACGCACGGAGATCTAACGGCGGCGAGGAGAATCCGGAGAACGGCGAGTTGAATCGGCTCCTCGGCGATCGCGCCGACTTTCGAAACGGCGTTAACGAGCTTGAAGAGGATCGAATCTTGTTTGGATGATTGGATCTCGCCGCGGAGGATTGAGAGAGAGAAGAGTTTGAATGCGCAATCGAGAGCTGGTTCGACGACTTTTGAGTAATTTGTGTCGAGAGAGAAGAGGAATGGTTGGAGAACGGAGTCTGCGTCGGTTGCGGAGAGGCCGGAGACGACGGAGGAAGGATCGTGAAAGTCGTCGGGGAGACATTCGAGTTTATCGAGGACGGATTTACAGGAAGAGACGAGGTATGTGTGTTTACGCCACGCCGCGTTTTTGATGATTTTGTCTAAGGAAGGTCCGATTACACGGCCGCATCTGGTTGCGCCGCCGAGAGTTTGTGACGTCGACATCGATCGGAGTTTTTTTTTCTGATTTAATCCATGTATATCAAAAGAAGCTTTGATCGTACGTTTTCTCAATTTTTTCGTCAAGTGTGTTTGCGTTTATATACGTTGTTGATTTGCTGAATCGGTAAAAGGCTTCCTGCTAAAGAGGGAGAGCGCGTGGAAGTCACGTGAGAAAGAAAGGCGCGTGTGATTCTTTTAGTCTCCCACGTCGAAATGGTATCTATGAGGTATGAGCTAATCAACAAATTATTAATACGTAATTAAATGTTATATTCATTGTCTCTGTATTTAGTTGACTTCCATGAAACGTAACCGTAGTAATGTAGAAACGTAATTGCACGTAACAGTATATAGTAAGTACAAGTAATTATGGTTTCTTTTTCAGTAATTTTAATTAGTCATTTTAAGAAAATTGGTTAGATTGATTCGATTATAGAAATTTTTAGGTGGTTATTATCAGAACATGTGATATATTTGATGATTTCAGATTAAGAAAAATAAACTATATATAGATTAAAGAGAGAAAAAAAAGTTTCTGAAATTAGGTTATCACTTAGCAATCAATATCCACTGCTGAGAAAATTTAACCCCACTTGGATAATTTTATAACTACAAGTCAAATGATTAATTTGTTTTTTTTTTCAAACAATAAGCCATAGATTATTGTGGATTTAATCCAATGAAACTATTGTCAAGACGCCAAACACAAACTTTTTTTGTTATGTCTATATATACAATGTGAAACCATATACTACGATGACTTCACATATATAATCATACTACCTCGTCACTTTGCAAATAGATGATATATTATACAACATAAATGATATCATTTGATTGGTTGCATTAGTTTTGTATTAGTATATACATAAATGGACGGTTTCAAATCAAGCAATTGTGTTTGATTGGTTGCATTAGTTTTGTATTAGTATATACATAAATGGACGTTTTCAAATCAAGCAATTGTGTTTGATTGGATCAACCAAATGATGATGGAATGAAAGATGTTACGTTTCAACTTGTATCGATTGACTCGCCTTTCTGTAACTCTATCGATCAATGGTAAATGAATTAATGAATTAACATAAATGTATATAGCCAGGCCGGCCTGAGAATTTAAGGGGCAAAAAAAAAAAAAAAAAAAATGGACCGGTAATTATTGTTGTTTTGAAGGAAATTTTTTTAAATCATATACATTTAATTGGGGTATTTTCGTCCGAATCTTCCCCTTAATTGTTATTTACTTAAATCAAATAAACACTAAGGGGGATTTTAATGATTTTGTGTGATTCTATGAGATTTATAATTAAATTCTCTGCAATCCCACCTAAAACCATGAGATTTGAGTCTTTGTATTTTTAACAAGAAAATCCCCTAGAATTTTTTTAAAAATCTCCTGGAATAATTAAAATCAAATCATTAGTATAATTTCAATAACAGTGGATTTTAAAGTACTTTTTAAAATCACTAGTTCAATAACAGTGGATTTTAATAGGTTTTTTAAAATCCAAGGTTCAATAACATATGATTTGACAAATTAAAACGAATCACTTGAAATGTTAAATTGAATTCACCCCCCTAAGTTACTTACCTAATTATGTACCCAAAACATAATATTAAGCTAATTAACCCGTTTAAAGGAAATTGACATCAATATTAGTGTTTTGGAATTTAATAATTATGTAACATGACCTAAAACATAATTTAGTTAGTATCATTTAGTGTAGACAAAATTCCTATATTACCCTCTTATAATTATTCAGCATTTCCATTTATTACATAAAAATTTAAAATCAAACCTGTTTTAAAAATTGAAAAGAATTTATTAAATAAATTTTCTTTACCCTAATATATTACAAAAATAAAAAAACATTAAAGAAAAGAAAATAAACCCTTCTCTTCTCTTCCTCTTCGGTCTCGCCGCCGTCTCTTCAATTTTTCAACATTCATTTTTTTCTCTCCTTTCATCTTCTTCATCCACTAACATGTTCAATTAACCCATATCTCAGCCACATCTTCACTGATTTCATCACTTCTCATTTTATCTTCGATTTCACCACTTCATCTCTCGAATCCGACGATGAAAGATCCAAAATTGCCTAAGCGATTGTTTCGTTATGGTCAAGATCTTGTTGATTGCAAGGTAAATCTCTACAGTTTCATCAAATACTATCGAGCCATTATGAAATTTCTAGACAAAAATCCAGACCAAAAAGAAATCCTCTTCAAATCGCAATTTGGGAAAATACTCAAAGATGGGTTCAAGGTTTCTTCGTCGGCACTTTACACATCTATTGTGTACTAGTATGCACAGCTATTATAGTGAACTATTGTACACATAATATACATCTATTATAGTGAACTATTACAACAAATAACTATTAAACACATAATATATATCACTTATAGTTCACTACTTGAATACACATCTATTATAGTTCACTAAACATAAATTATAGTTCACTAAAATTATAGTTCACACAAAAGCCTAATAGTGAACTATTCATTGTTTGAAAATACTAATATGTCACTGCCTTTTTATTAGGAACATCCTACCAGGGAAGTACTTGCTAGTGAAGAAGGACCTACTAATTCCCATGTCACCAAGCAAGATTGTGCACAACCTATTGGCACAAAAATTCCACAACCAAGAGTAAAAATAATTCTTTCCATATCCCCATGTTTTTTTACCATACCTATTTACATTACTATCGTTTCGTTCATTGTAGGAACATATGAAAGTTTCATTCGCACCGCCCACCTTCTCATTGGGACTAACGCAAGATGGAATTAATCTGGCAAAACCACCGGTACGAGAAGCAACCACTTACTCTAGTGAACTATTATAAACATATATAAAAGTGAACTATTACACACATAATATACATCTATTATAGTGAACTATTACAATAAATAACTATTAGACACATAATACATCTCAATTCTAGTTCACTACTTGAATACACATCTATTATAGTTCACTAACCATAAATTACAGTTCACTAAAATTATAGTTTACACAAAATCCAGCATATAGTTACTTATTATAGAGAACTATTATAGTTCACTACTTTAGTTCACATTCTCTGTAAATAAGACAAACCCAGAAGCTAACTATTATAACCAGCTAGAGTTAACATTCTCCCTACATAAAACAAAATGAGAAGCCATATATTATAGTCTCCTACACATTAAAATTCTCCCTAAATAAAAACAAAATCGAACCCAACTATTATAGTCCACTACACATACCTTTCCAAGTTTTCCAGACTCGTTGACAACATTGTTCGTCACGATATTCAACATTGTTAGCGACGTTATCTTTCACTGCAAGTTGTCTTACAAATAGCTCTGAATGATGAACCCCATTTTATAGCAAATAAAGAATCAACTCATCAATGGACAAAATCCTCCATGATATCAAATCTGATTAATCAACTTCAGTCTCACAAAAATCAAAACCCAAGATCAATCACGATCAATCAGCAAATCATCTCGATTTTATTTCCTCTGTCGTTCTATGACAAAAGCTTCCGTCTGCAATTTCACATAATTAACCAAATATTTGGCTAAAGATTTTCAGAGATATTTTCGGATTTTAAGTGATTTAAAAAGATTTTGTCACAAAAAAATAAAAACAAGTAATCCCCATAACTACAATTACACAAATTTTTATACACATTTAATAGGGGTATTTTCGTCCGAATCTTCCCCTTAATTGTTATTTACTTAAATCAAATAAACACTAGGTTACTTACCTAATTATGTACCCAAAACATAATATTAAGCTAATTAACCCTATGTTTAAAGGGCTAACCGAACCCTCCACTAGAGGTGTAAAATGAGTCATTACCCATGGGTTACCCGAACCCGCCCACGATTTTAGCGGGTTTGGGTTATATATTTTTACCCATATAAATAAATGAGTTATGTTGGGTTATCCTAATGGGTTCATGGGTTTAATGGGTAAAACCCATTAGAGTTATGAGTTATCCATGGGTTTAGCATAAAATTAAAAATAATTAATATTTATTTATATATATATATATATATTAAAGATGAGAGACCATCCTGACATGTCTGTTTTGCAGTATTGGAAAGATAACAGACATCGTTTTGGTGCTCTAGCATACATGGCATATGATGTGCTTAACATTCCTATAACTATTAGCTTCAGAATCATCTTTCAGTATTGGTTCTCATGTTCTAAACAAATACTGGAGTCGACTTCTTTCGAAACATGTCCATGCTTTACTTTGTACGAGATCATGGTTATTTGGTTTTGCAAGTGATGAAAAAGGATTTATAGTTACTGATTTTAATACTAGCTATTAAATTATCAAAGTTGGTAATATACTTTTCTTATTATTTGTAGAGATTGAAGGTGATGATGGATCCGAGGAAGTAAAAGAACCCAACAAAGATTGAAGTGTTTTTTAAAATTAATGTTTAGTTTTATTGGTTTTCTGTTTTTACAATATTATTTTAAGATATGTAGACATTTAAATTTAGTTTCTTTCTTTTTCAAGTTAAAAACTTTTGTTGGATTTATAATAATATGGAATGTGTTGGTTTTTAATAAGTTTATATGTATAGTTCAATATATACATGGGTACTCATGGGTAACCCATAACCCTAATGAGTTTCATATAAATATGTGTGGGTAGATAAATTGTACCCATATAATAAATGGGTTGGGTCAAACCCGCCCACTAAAACCTCAAACCCATGTGGGTTTGGGTCGGGTTGGGTCGGGTTACCCATTTTGACATCCCTACCCTCCACCTCTTATTTTTCCATGTAGCCAATGAACCAATTGAACTAAATAAACTTTATGCATATTCATGGGCCGATAATATATATAAACAAACCATCAAAAATTTTGGGCCACAAGCACGAGCTTGGTCTTCTTGCCTTCAGGGCCGGCCCTGTATCTAGCTAATGTATTCTTTGATGAGTTTTGGAGTTTGTATTTGAAAATTTTAATAACGAAACTCAAATCCACAAATATTAAACTAATCAAATTACGAAATTATGCATTTTGATTGCGCAAAATAAAGTTTTTATGATTGTATTATCTTATATAATATTTTAAGTTTTATTGTTAACTTAAGTTATAAGACGTGTCATTACTTATATTTATGACATATGTCATTTTCTTTTAACGAAATTAAAGTAGCGCAATCATGCCAGAAAGTCTTGCATCCTTTTATTCTGTTCGTTTAACTAAACTGTACTCATGAATGAGAGGAGATTGTTATGTTGCTCAATGAGAAAACACAAGATTGATATGGTCAAATTTACCCTAGACCTACTATCTCAAATTAAGAGATCAGTTGCAGCACTTAGGAATCGAATCCACAGAGAATCAGAGACACAATAGATTATATACTTTCAGATTAAGCTAGGCAAAATATACTGTAATGAAAAGGCAAGTAATAAAGAACAAGATAATGATAAGCTTTAAAACAATAAAGATAAAAGCTAGGTTCAGGGAAATCGCAGGAGAATCAAAATTGCAGATAAATCAATTGATAGGAATATTAAAGCTCTGTTCCTAAACATGAACACAAATGTAAAACAAACCAACTGTCGTTGCAAATGTTATCTATGCTTAAACCCTAGACAACCAACTGTCATTGCGAAATCAGATTGATCTAAACAAGCATTAAAGGTTCAAGTTCAATTGTTCACAAAACCCTAAACCAAATGTCTTTGCGAATAGGAATTTTGCTCATCAAAGACTAGTTCAAGCAATCAATAACACTGTCGTGTCTATCAATTAACCTAAGATCAGATTCTAGTTCATGACGCTAAAATCAGCAATAAACACAAGTCAAGATGAAGAACTCTAATGATATTATCCTAACAAGCATATCAGATCTAGCAATTCATCAAAACCCTTGAAAACCCTAAACCTAACAGAGAAATTACTCAGACATGTTCAATGAAGCACAAAACATCTTTATTAGAGATATCTCTTAAGAGTAAGTTCTAAGACAAAGTAAAATAAAGCTTAAGCCTAAACAATGGCTGTAAATACGTATATATAGAGTACAAGGTCGGCTGGAAACCTAAAAGTAAACATCTGGAACTTTCGGGCTTCGAACGGACTTTTCAGATGAAAATCTGGGCTTGGACGAACAGCGTGTCGAGCGACACACTTGGTCACGTCGCTCGACACCAATCTTTAAATCGGCTCCTTTTGCTTCTGAACTCATCGTGTCGAGCGACACACTTGGTCACGTCGCTCGACACAGATTCCAAATCTTGACTCCGAATTTGCATTTCGCCACTTCATTCCGCGAATGCTCCAAAACTCCCAGTAAACATCTTTTAAGCTCCAAACGTCCTTGTACCTAATATAAAACATAAAAGACTCCAAAACACCAAAAGACTCTATAAAATGAACATATATCATGATATAAAACTGGGTAAAAACCATGATATATCAAAGATCATACTAAAACTTTTATCTTGAGATACGTCTTTCAAAATGTGGTTTACTCAGTTTGGAGAGAACGGAATTCTCGGAGACATGGAAAGATTGCCTTGACGATGCATCAACTCATCAAGATGATTGACAAGAATGTGAGGAATCAATTATATTTGATTCGAAAAAACGGAGACATGCATTACGAAGATGGTTTGAGTGTTTGGTTCTCTACAAGATAACCTCAAAATAGTTTCCTTCTCAAAGTTAAAATTAGTCGGAAAAAGTTGTAAAAACGTTTATTTTTTCTTTGGAGTATAATTTAACATTCTATTTAAAAAAAAAACCAAACTGTTTTGGTGGTTATAAAAGAAAAAAAACTATTTTGGTGTAGCTGTGCATACCGAAGGAGCTGGTCAACTTGCTCACGCCTTGACCATTTCAATCGAACAACAATGCCTCATCTTCCAACTTTTCCGTGGTCAGCTCTCGAGACAAGTCAAGGTGTTCCTACGTGATGTGTGCACGTCCTACGGCTGGCGTACAAGTGCTTACGCAGACTTGCTAAGCCCAAGACTTGTCTATCTCGGGAGGCTGACGGATATTGAAACCATTTCCCATCATAGGAGCCTAGGGGAGTTTAGCGTCATGGTCTTGGGGCGTCCAGTCCATGAGCCGACTACCAATTGGAGGAGCCAAACAGTCAAAAAGATCCAGATACAAGAGACCGTAACGCAAGCATATATATGCCAGTTGACAGC
Organism: Draba incana; assembly: GCA_963576765.1. Classification (NCBI taxonomy): domain Eukaryota; kingdom Viridiplantae; phylum Streptophyta; class Magnoliopsida; order Brassicales; family Brassicaceae; genus Draba; species Draba incana. The sequence continues at coordinate 32,354,386 of OY755210.1, read as the reverse complement.
GCTAATGACTCCACATGAACATCTGGCAAAAATTCAACTAGTTGTTAGGTTATTTTTCAAAATTACCCTATTCTATTTTGTGTTAATTATTTGTTTTGATTATTTCTCTAAATACGTATCTTTAATCTTTTTTTATTTCATTGTTTTTATTTTTGATAGGTGGTTTCTTCGAATTATCCGCGAATCGTGTCTTATTATTGTCCCATTTTCAAAGTTTCCGTTGGCGACAATGTGAGCCTTGATGTCACGTACACGTCCGATGCTACTGAGCTGGCTACGTGGCTGACTTCGTTAGGGTCAAGCCCTGGACTTCTAGGAATAGTTAGGTCTACACATTTCCGCTGTGGAGACCTCTTCTTCGAGTTGGCATCCGGCACCGAGTGCCTAGTGTTTAACTTGGAATCCGGCAGAGACAACTTGATTCAATATAATGAGTGGCTAGCTTCTCAAAACCATGCCCCAAAGAAGGTGGTTGATGAATTCTTAGATTGGGGTAGCATGTTCGTGGGTTGGAACGTCGAACGTTCAAGTTGGTTGAGCAATATACTAGGCATCAAACATGCTCGCATCTTGAATATTAGGAGAGAAATGCAAGTGGGTCACAACTATCCCGACCTTGCAATAATGGTTTTGGGATATGAGATGGAGTACTTAACCAACAAGCTTATTGACCTGGAACCTAGCAACGACAATATCATGATTTTGCAGGCAAAAATACAAGGAGAACAATATTTCAAAAATAAATTCTATTTTGTTGTTTTTTTTTTTACTAACTATTTGGAATTATAAACGGTTTAATTGAGTTTTCATGTATTTTTTTTATTTAGATTATTATTTTTACGATATTGGAAAACGTACGAAAAAGCACTTTTTTTTACATATATGCATAAAGCATCCAAAATGATTGGATCGGTAGTGGAGAAATGCAAGTGGATCACGGCTATCCCGACCTTGCAAGAATGGTTTTGGGATATGAGATGGAGTACTTAACCAACATGCTTATTGACCTGGAACCTAGCAACGACAATATCCTAAACGTAGCCGTAAAAGCATACACGTGCCTGTTGGGAGGTGGGCGATTCGGCTTTGACGACCGAGTGTGGAATGGGGAGAATGATGAAGACAATGGTGATGAGGAGGACAGTGGTGATGAGTGATGAAGATGGAAGAGAAGATGGAAGCCTTGTTGTTTGAGATTATGAGTTGTGTGTGTTTAAGTTCTAGCTTGTGTGGTTTGCGTTTAAATTCCTGCATGTGTGTGGTTTGCCTTAAATTTCGTGCATGTGTGTTTAATTAATGTATTTGGACTTGGTTTCGGTGCTTTGTATGAAATAATTAAGTTTGTGTGTGTTTTATGAGTGTTGTTTGGTATGCAAGGAATCAACCCTAAACTAATAGAGGGACAATGCAAGTGGTTAATTATCAAGAAAACGGTAAAGGCAGATTGATATTTATATATATATATATATATATAGAAAGAGGTGAGAAAGCCAACCTCTTGTTCTACTTAGCCCAAGCCCAATAATGTTAGTCAGAACTTGTTCTGCCAAACACTTAGGGAAGTTGAGTGAGTTGGCAAAAGAAGAATGCAACATCGGGCCATATTACATTGTTCTCAGGAGATGAAAAGTTGAAACACATTCCATGAATGATGAAAAAGTTGTAAATTCTTGCCAGAAACCAATTGTTTATGCTCTGTGCTGCATTAAACTAAGGAGAAACAAAAACAAGACTGAGAAATAAATTAAAAGTATTAATTTAGGGGCAACAATCAAAACAAGGTTAAGTATTATAACAAGAAGTGGAGGGAGACAGAGATAATAAATAAGGAGATTTGATTATATAAAGTGCGCCTCTGCTTCGTATCTTCCCGGGTGGGTCATGGTCGGTTGGTCCCATATCTTCGGGACACAGCAGTGTCTGAAAGTGTATCCCACACCTGCACAATCCATAGGCACATAATAGGTTAGCTTCCTAAAACGAAACAACTTGTAACTTGTTGAATCAACAACATCAAGATCTCTACTCACTTTTAGCATCCCCTTTGAGCCACCAAGAGCGAGTAAGAAGGGGCAGTCCGCAGAGAAGGAGACCGAGAAAACTCTTCCCTGTTTGATATCAAAGTTAGGAATTGGTGAACAAACAAGACACAGCTTGTATTCAACGGCACTTACAACGTTTGGCTCGTGTGTAGCAATCCATGATGGTTCATTGTTTGAGAGATCCCAAAGTTTCACACATTTATCCCCAGATCCTGTAGCCAAAAGCTGCACAGCTCGGAGAAAGATTTAAATGTTAAACACACAGCAACATCCACACATACTAGGACACAAGCTAAGAGAGATGTATATGTACATTGGGCACATTTATGTTGTATGATACGGAGGAGACTTCACCATCATGAGCATGGAGAGTGAAACTTGGTGATAAATCAGAAGCGCGTATATCAAAGCCCTTCACGGTTCCATCTTTGAGACTCACCTGAGAGGAGAAAACGATCCATATCGCATATCTCAGAATCATTCAGATAATGTCTGTCAGAAGAGTAAAGAAAACGTAACGCACCACAAAGGAGTGTTGGCTGTGCGGATCCCAGGCCAGGTTTTCAACTTTAGCCACTTCAAACCCGAGTGGGAAGGGTCCCTTCCGTCTCTCTGCAACACATGTACATACAAAAGACTCAACAACTTGGTTCATGTGGAAAGACTCGACGCATGAATGGAACAAAACTGTCACCAATACTAGTGTGCGGTCAAGCGACCCACTGAGGAGTACTTGTGGAGCATAATGACTCCATGCGACCGCTTTTCAAACAGAGAGTGCTTAAAACATACCGAAACTCCTTGTTCCAGGCAAGACCAATTACTGAATCAGTGTGGCAATCTGATGCCTAGAGTGAGAGAAAGACCACTGACTAGTGTAAAACATTTGATTGGGAGGAAAATAGAGGAGCTAAAGAAAAAATCATCACACCTGCCCGGCGGCTATTCGTCCGAGTTGTACACAAGGGAGCACATCGTCCACCTGAAGTCAAAAGACATCTCTCATGACTGATAAAGCAAGCTGTAAACATCATGTTCAAAAGACGTCAAGATCCCATATCTCTATTGTCGGAGAGCCCATAGACCTGACAGCTACAAAGTTCCCTGCCAACACGAAAGCAAAACAAACATTGAGAGAAAATAAAAAGAAAAATGATAAATGTCATTTATAGGAAGACACGAAAAAGAATGGATACCCTTTGAGAGGACAATCAAGCCAAGCTGTACACAGTGGAGGGTCGGGTATAATGATGTCATGGCGGAGATATATGTTATGAATGCCATTATCGGATTCCTCGCACACATAAACCTCGAGGTAGTTGCCTTTCTTTTTGATACTAGTGCAGACGATGAGTGAATCGGTTGGCCTGATTGTGATATCATCGAGGTCCTCAGAGTCATAGTTACCCTTGGGATTTTCAACATGAGAATCTAGCTTCCAAGAAAAAAGAATGGTATATATATGGCTTACGTGGGTATCCTTGAGGTATGGATCCATGTCATTGCTTGGATAGTAAAGCTCTCCCATCACAGAGCTAAAGAGTTGGATTTCTGGAAAAGGCGGATCAGCAAAAGAAATGGAATGGAGGGGAGGAGAGAAGGGAAATATAAACATACCATTATCCTCTTGGTCGTAGTTATCCATGTCGAAGCATCCTTGCTCTTGGAACCGAAAGATTTAGCGACAGCCATGGCATGAGCAACATCACCGTCCTTGATTGCATCTTCCATCTCTACTTGGTCACTAAGACAAACATAACGGGCCATCAAAAGTCAGGTAATAAGACAAGTAGAAATCAGGAATGGAATGAGAATATCACCTTTGATTTTTGATGAGCTCTTTGATTCCCTCCTCAGAAGGAGGCTCAGCAGAAGCGAGGCTGCCCCTTTTGGTATCTATGAAGCCCAATTTCAACAAGTTTCGAAAGAATACCACATGACGTACCACTGTTCGAAGAGGAGAATCCAAAAAGTTTAAGAGGGTTTTGACAGAGACACCGAGAACGCGGCGCCAAGAGCAAGAGCGAGGATAACAACAAAAGAACAAACGCTTGAACAAAATATAAGGTTTTTTTAACTTGCAAAAAGTTCGGTTCAAAAGTTGTTGGTTAAACCAAATAAATTGAAATAACCGGAGTGAAAGAGAGTCCACGCCCACCCACAGACACATATTATTGTTAATAATCTAGGGAGAAAGATCTCACACTGAGAAAATGGAGAGTGATTCAGAGATGGTTGCGTTCCCTCTGTTACCGACTCCGATAGAATCAAATTACAGGGCTTGCACTATTCCTTATCGATTCCCTTCTGATAATCCCAGAAAAGCTACTCCTACTGAGATCTCTTGGATCGACCTCTTCGCCAATTCAATCCCTTCTTTCAAGTTCAATTCTTTTTCCTTTTTATCTTTTTTCTGATTCTTTGCTTGGTTTATGTGGATTCTTGTTTTTTGTTCATGGGTCATGTCAAGTTTTGAGTTTTATGTTCTTTATAAATTGATCAAAGTTTGGATTTTTATGTGTCAAATTAGCTGCCATCTGTTTGTTTAGTATTGGTTTGGTGATTCTTGTGTTTCATGAGCTTTGGATATGTGAATTTATGAACACTCTTGTTGTTCTTGTAGGGATCGTGCAGAGAGTGATACTAGTGTTGAAGATGCTCCAGTTCGAGCACAAACATTTGCCCAAAGGTGTGTACAATGGCTTTGCTTGTGTTTTCTTAGTGTCAAAAGGTTTCTTTGATTTTTTGGTATTGTCTTAGTTGAAAAGCATCAATTTATATGTGTTTGCTTTCTTGCTTGGAACATGGAAGGTATGCGGAGATTCTTGAGGACTTGAAGAAAGATCCGGAGAGTCATGGTGGACCACCTGATTGCATTGTATGTTCAAACGCTTTCCTTAAATGCATGCACCGAGCTTTCTTGTTCATGTATTAGTTTTTGGCAGATTCTCTGCAGAATCCGTGAGGTAATACTAAGAGAATTGGGATTCAGGGACATATTCAAGAAAGTTAAGGTGTGATTTTCTTGTATCTAAAAGCCTAGTTTCTCTTGTGCTCTTTTCTCATCGGGCGAGTTCATGGTGTTCTTGTTAGGATGAGGAGAATGCTAAGGCTATAACACTGTTTCCTCAAGTTGTTCGTCTCAGTGATGAAATTGAAGATGAAGGAAAGCGCATAGAGAATTTGGTAAGAGGGATTTTCGCTGGAAATATCTTCGATTTGGGCTCTGCACAGGTATACAATCTCTTTCTTCTCGTAACCATTTGCTTCCGTAAAGTATCTGAATCAATGGATCTTATATTATTTTCCATCATATTGAAGCTTGCGGAGGTATTCTCCAAGGATGGGATGTCATTTTTGGCTAGTTGTCAAAACTTGGTTGCACGACCATGGGTCATTGATGACTTGGACAACTTTCAAGCTAGGTGGATCAAGAAGCCTTGGAAGAAAGTCAGTCATTTTACTTCACTCTGTTTTATCTGCTTAACCTTGTGCTTTACGCCTTTAATCGTAACTTGGAAGAGTTTGTTTCATTACGCAGGCAGTGATATTTGTCGATAACTCTGGTGCGGACATAATTTTGGGTATCTTACCGTTTGCAAGAGAAATGCTACGTCAAGGAATGCAGGTACTTATAACTTTACTTTACTTGCATAGTTATTGACATTACTCTTCTCTAAATTCTTTCTCCTTTGAAGGTGGTGCTGGCTGCTAATGAGCTCCCATCTATCAACGATGTAACTTACACCGAGCTTGCAGAGATTTTGTCAAAGGTACTGAATCGAGTAATTCTGGTATTCCCGTCTATTATAGATTAAATAAACTCGACCATGACTGATTCTTAATTTTCCAGCTGAAAGATGAAAATGGACAACTGATGGGTGTTGACACCTCAAATCTTCTGATTGCAAATTCAGGGAATGACTTACCGGTACGATCCACTATTGCCTAACGCTGTTTATTGATTGGCCAGTGGCCACTATTCAAAACAAATTTCTTCCTTGCACAGGTTATTGATCTTGCAAGAGTATCACAAGAGGTAGCCTACCTTTCAACCGATGCAGACTTGGTCATCTTAGAAGGAATGGTAAGATCTGTTAACCCCTCTTCACAGTGAAACCGATGCAGTCTAGTCTTTGGTTTCAACTTTCAGTAAACTGACTCGTAGATTGTTCTGGCCAGGGACGAGGAATAGAGACAAACCTTTATGCTCAGTTCAAGTGTGATTCCCTCAAGATTGGAATGGTAAATAACTTAGTTTCCCTCTCCTGTTTAAGGGAATAAGACTTCTGGTTTTCTTGATTCTTTCTCATTTTTTTTTGTGGGCTATTCGTTATGTTATGCAGGTGAAGCATCCAGAAGTAGCACAGTTTCTCGGAGGACGGCTTTATGATTGTGTCATCAAATACAATGAAGTTCAGAGTTCATAATATTTTCACAAGCCACATTTTTACTGGACCAGCCAATCAGTTTAATTGTATTGAAAACTGTTAGGCTTTGTAAGTTAGAGATCAAAACCCCACTCTACTCTCTGTATTCACATGTAAGAATTGAAAACTCTTTCGGCATTCTTTATAAAAACCACGCGAAACCACCGTCCTTATATGGTATTTGAAAGCTTCATTATTAATAACATGATCCTATTGAGAGAGGTTGCTCTATGGTTATGGTTTTAGGTTTCTTGAAGCATTTGGAGGACAACACAATCAGGAAAATAGGTAAGAGAAGTCTGACCATTTTATTATTTTGAAAATCTCAAATTCATCAAATACAATATGATGTGTGCTTTAAAATAGAAATGCATTGAAAGGAAATACAGCAATAGAAGATGTATCTTATCACTTGGTCTTGGTAGGATATGAAGCCATCTTGTTAATTCCGCAGAGTCCTTCTGGTTTACCGGTGTTTCTCTTCATTCTAATAAACCCTTTCTCTCCCCATTTGGATCCCCATGAGTTCTTGACAATAACGTAGTCGGATCCCTTCGATGAACCATACCCAACCGCTGCTACACCGTGGTCTAAGTCTGTTCCACATATTCCATTAAACACTCCCTGTAACCAGAAAAAAAGAATCAACAATTCTGTTTTTGCAAGATTTTGGTACATAAAGCACAAATGTTATGTTATATACCCCTTTGTAGAACTGGAAGTCTCTTCCTGAAGCCTCAATAGCTACACTGACAGGCTGGTGAGCTAAAGCCTTCACGAGGCTTTCGTCATCGTTTTGTGGGACATCTTCGTATCCGCTGATTGTCACAAGTTCAACATCCTCCTGTAAAAGATTCATGAATTGATCAGTGTAAGTTCTGATTTCATGTTTGTGTCTAGTGTTTTGTTTACCTTCTGCTCTTGGCAAACTCCTTCCTGCATGAGATAAGGGTAATCATCTTCTTTGTGAAGACCACCCGTCGAAATAATGTACTGGAACGCGTAATCCATGAGACCTCCATTGCAACCACTGTTGAAAGTTGTGTCACAATCTATGAGTTCTTGCTCTGATAGAGCACTCAGATTTCCTGTTGCGATCTGGTGGATTCCTTCAACGGCTGCAACTGTCGAAAACGCCCAACAGCTACCACATGAACCCTGGTTCTTGACGGGAGTTACGGCGCCTTTCTTCCTCCAGTCGACGAATTCAGGCAAGTCGGTGATGTCTCTGTACCTGAAGTTACTAGAAGGCTCTCTCTTTCTTTGCGGCTTTGCGAGTCCAAGATATTTTGCCTTGAACTCTTCATGTGTCAAATCCGCAAACTCGTTCAAACCGAGCCAGTAACTCTCGATCTCGTTGTTCCTATGGTCTATATGCATCAGATTCTCTCTGAACACCTCAAACTTGCGAATTTTCTCCTCCACGGTTTGGTAAGTTTTGGAATGTTCTGACATCCATGACTCGAAAAGCTCTAGAAGCTTATCAGTGGATGTCAAATGCTCCGGAGTGTAACCAACGATGGAGAAATCACGTGAAAGAGCGGAATAGAGGAGGGATGATGCTGAAATGGCGACGAAAAGAGAGAATTTGATAAGTATAGAGAAAGCCATTGTTCACTTAGAGAAGAGGAAGAAGAAGAAGAAGAATAGATGGTGTGGAAAAAGAGTTAGAGGAAGAGAGTTTATATACAAGTTGGAGAGAAGACAAAGTCTTGAAAGTATTGGCTTTGAAGCAAAGACAAGGATTAATTTTAAAAACTAAGTACGATGGTCTCTGAGTCTTCACGGTTGGATCTTTTCTTAGTTTAGCTTTGCAATTTTCCAACAAATTAGCTTCACTTTCAGACAGTTAATTTTATATTAAATTGTCTAGAGGGAAGATTTGTAAAACAAAATTAAGAGGTTGAAATTTGTGGAATTTATACTGATTTTGATAGTTTTTGGTTCCATACAAATGAGATTATATAGTAGAAGAAATCAATACAGAAGAACAAATATGAATGTACCCTAAGACAAAAAAAACAAATTAAGTCGATATTTACATCTGTGAGGGTTTAGGTTCTCATATTAAAGTTTTGAACTCTTTGTTTTCTTAATAAATAAAGATAAAATTATGAGATAATAACTAAAACAACCTTGAAAAGTCTATTAATAACTAAAACAACCTTGTAGAGAAGTCACCACATGAAAAATCTTATAAATCTTGTGATGTTCTCTTTATTACAGAAATGCCATCGGAAAAAAAGGGTTTTGTATAAAAAAAATTTCTCACTTTTTTTTTTGTTATTTTCAACGACGAAAAAAAAATCGTGAGCGACCCCGACGACGACACAGCCGTGTTTCTTCGTCTTCTCCGGCGATTTCCTCGTCTCCGGCGACTCCAAAGGTAAGTTTCGGGCTTCTCTCAACTTCTCTTCTCTTCGTTTCTCTTCTCTCAACCGTGTTCTAGTGTTTCCGGCGATTTCTGGGTTTGTTCTTGTTCTCGTGCACTTTTCAAAAGTTCCGGTGCATTCAACAACAGGTAATTAGAATTCCGGCTTCGTATCGGTGGTTTTGTTCCGATTCGATTTCTGGGTTCATGTTCTTGATGGTAGATTTGTTTTTCTTTGATGGTAGACTTGTTTTTCTTTGATGGTAGATTTATTTTTCTTTGATGGTAGATTTATTTTAGTTTGATGGTAGATTTGTTTATCTTTGCTGGTAGATTTATTCTGGTGGACGTGGAGACTTCGAAGATGGTGAAAGATTTGCTTTTCTTTTCTTTGATGGTAGATTTGTTTTTCTTTGATGATAGATTTTTTATGGTAGACGTGGAGGCTTCGGAGGTGGTGCCGAAAGAAGCGGTGGTCGTGGATCTGTTGGATTCGGTGGTGGTTTAATTTGGTTAGAAGTTTGTTATGTCATGGTAGATTTATTGTTCTGTAATGGTAGATTTATTTGAGTGGTAGAGTTATTTATGTTTTATGGTAGATTTATTTTGACAGTTTGATGGTAGATTTATTATTTGTTCAATATGGTAGATTTCTGGGTTCATGTTCTTGATGGTAGATTTATTTTTCTTTGATGATAGATTTGTTATTCTTTGATGGTAGATTTATTCCGGTGAACGTGGAGGTTTCGGAGGTGGTGGCAAAAGAAGCGGAGATCGTGGATCTGTTGGATTCGGCGGTGGTGGTGGTGGTGGTTGTGGTTTAATTTGGTAAAAAGTTTATTCTGTCATGGTAGATTTATTCTCTGCTCAATGGTATGGTAGTTTTTCTTTGATGGTAAATTTATTCTAGTTTGTTGGTAGATTTATTTTCCTTTGTTGGTAGATTTATTTTGATAGATGTGGAGGCTTCGGAAGTGGTGGCAGAAGAGGCAGAGGTCGTGGATCTGTTAGATTCGGCGGTGGTAATGGTAGTTTAATTTGGTAGGAAGTTTATTCAGTCATGGTAGATTTATTGTTCTGTAATGGTAGATTTATTGTGACATTTTACAATGTCGAGAAGGACTACACTAGATCAGACGGTACTCCGATTCAAGGAACCACCGCTGATGGTGGTTCATTTGGTGGACATAGAGGCTTCAGAGGTGGTGGCGGAAGAGGCAGAGGTCGTGGATAACTTATAAATTTATATTTGATGGTAGATTTATTCTCTGTTTAGTGGAATGGTAGATTTGTTTTTCTTTGATGGTAGATTTGTTTTTCTTTGATGGTAGATTTATTCTCTGTTCAATGTAATGAATTGGCAGAATTTATGTACTCTAGAAATTTGCTCGCTATATAATTTGTTTCGAAATGCCTTTAACATCAATTATTATAACATTAAAACAAGAAAAACAAGTTAAAATTGAAAAGACACACATAATAATAGACACATATTTAAGCTTCACTAGTGGTATGATTATGATCGTATTGACGACAATAAGTGTTCTTTCCTTGGCTGGTATCGTTCCATCTCAGTCTCCAACGCGCCAGTAGATAATAAGTCTACCACAACATTATTTAAAGAACCTAAGTCAGATAATAAGTCTACCACAACATTATTCAAAGAACCTAAGTCAAATAATAAGTCTACCACCACATTGTTCAACGAACCTAAGTCAGATAACAAGTCTACCACAACAGTGTTTAAAGAAGCTAAGTCAAATAACAAATCTACCACTACATTGTTTAAAGAGCCAAAATCAGATAACAAGTCTACCACAACATTGTTGTTTAAAGAACCTAAGTCAGATAACAAGTCTACCACAACATTTTTGTTTGAAGAACCTAAGTCACATAACAAGTCTACCACCACAGGGTTGTTTGAATAACCTAGGTCAGATAACAAGTCTACCACAACATCGTTGTTTGAATAACCTATGTCAGATAACAAGTTTACCACAACTATGTGAACAACCATCGTCGGATAATAAGTCTACCACAACTCTATGACAACCATCTTCGGATAATAAGTATACCACAACTATATGACAACCATCTTCGGATAATAAGTCTACCACAACTATATGAACCTATGTCAGAAAACAAGTCTACCACAACTATATGAACAACCATCGTCGGATAATAAGTCTACCACAACTATATGACAACCATCTTCGGATAATAAGTCTACCACAACTATATGAACCTATGTCAGAAAACAAGTCTACCACAACTATATGAACAACCATCGTCGGATAATAAGTCTACCACAACTCTATGACAACCATCTTCGGATAAAAAGTCTACCATCTGAAAAACAAATCTACCATAAGGTAAACAAAAAAATAACTCTACCAATGTTTTTCGGGAAATTGTTCTAGTAAACGGGAAAAAGATTGAATAAGTCTACCGTCAAAAATATTAAATCTACCACTCAGTATAAATCTACCACCATTATAATAAGTCTACCACTACAGTCTACTAGTATAAATCTACCACCACTATAATAAGTCTATCAGTCGCAAAAATAAATCTATCACGTAAATTTAACTCTACCGTTAAAGAAAATAAATCTATCAATCTTCGGAAATAAATCTACCAATCACAAAATAAGTCTACCGCTCCAAAATAAATCTACCACTGAAAATAATAAATCTATCAATCACTCTAATAAGTCTACCATTCGGAAATATCTCTACCACCACTGGGACAAATAAGTCTACCATTCATATATAAATCTACCGCTCAAAAAATAAGTCTACCGTTCGTATATAAATCTACCATCACATAATGGTAGATTTATTTTCTTTGGTGGGAACTTTTCCCGCCGATTCATTAATGGCAGATTCGTAAATATTTTTTTTGTTATCAAGGCAAATAAGGGTAAAACGGGCAAAAAATCTCCAAAACATAACTTTTTGAGGAGAAGGTTGTTTTAGTGCAAAACCAACTTTCCAAGGTTGTTTGAGTAAATTTCCCTAAAATTATATATTAATCTTTTTTTGGTTTAGGCCATCTTGTTAAAAAAGGGCCGGATATCAATACTCGTGTTTAGGCCATCTTGTTACAAAAGGTATATTTAGAAGATCGTACGATAAACAAGAAAGTGACTGGAGAAAAGTGATGATATTTTAGATGTTGAGTAGTGAAGAAAGCTAAGCGTTTAAAGAATTGTATAATTACAAGAATTAAGTTACTCAAGATCTTTCTCTCGTTGGAGAAAGTAGTATTTATAGAGTTTTACATATCTATATTGGAATACCGCGGATTTGAAATCAACTTGTATTTAATTTGGATTTAACGGTTTGGACTTGTACAAAGCATTTGAGTACTTTTACCTATCATTTTGGTTCAAGGTGAATGTCATACAAGGTGTAGCGTATGATGCGGCGGATCATATGCTAGAAGATTCTTTAAAATCACCTATGTTGCTTTAGTCGTTTAGCGGAGCAGAAACTAGTTATTTTACATATCACATGTGCCAGGTAAAAAATATTAACCAGTTGACCGACAATAAATATGAATATATTGAACAGTTGCATTCGCGCTATCGAAAGAAAATATCATATCTTGCCTGAGGTTTTGATACGGAAACATGGACTGTGTGTTGGGCTCCCCCGTCAACGCTCTTCATGCTCGTCTGACCACTCAACCACCTATTCAGTTCGTCCCGAGCCGTATGACCACACCGTTTAGAAAGAACCAGAATGCTTCAAACATCAAATGTACTGCTTCTTCGTTGATTGCATCTGGTTTTATTACGGAGAAACAAATTAATTTGTGGCTTTGTAATTTTATGACCAATGGAAATTGATTTTCTTATGAATACCAGCAGAATTTATTTGTCTTTTTTTGTCCATTTAACTTGTAAAGATCCTAAACATTACAAACAATACAAAGAATTCATTTAACTTTTTTGTCCATTTTTAATTTTTTCACATTTTTGTTTTGTTTTTGTTCAAGTTACGTTTTTTTTTTTTTGAAGTTTCTCTTTTGTGACTTTTTAAAAAACAAAATCACAATTATGTATAGAAAAACCAAAATCTTAAACATTATTAATAAAATATCTATTTTTTAAACCATAAAAAGTTCACAATAACACATTTAATTGTTGGAATTAAAAATTAAATTATTGGAATAATTATTGGAATAATTGTTGAAGTTACAAATGTTGACTTGAGTTTAAATCAAATCTTAAAATATTATATAGATTTTTAGTGTATTTAACCATTAAGGCGGGCCTTATCTAGTAGTATTGAATAAAGTGACACGTTCCGCTAATAAAAAGAGGGTAAAGGCCTTTCTTGGTCAACAAGGAAAACGCAAATCTTTTCCTTATAAGGGTTATGAAGACCTAGAAACCCTAGTAACCAACGTCGTTGTTATGGTCATCAAAGTAGAAGAAGCACCATTGGAGATGACGAAAAGAAAAAAGAAGAAGACTAATCCCGCACCATCATCATCATATCCATCGTTATCATCACTTCCTGATGAAATCATTGTGAATTGCTTAGCTCGCGTCTCCAAATCTCAGTACAGGTCCCTCTGCTTAGTCTCGAAGAGCTACTCTCTTCTCTCTTCTCTGGATATCTACACGGTTCGTTCCGTACTCGGAGCCACAGAGTCTCGCCTCTACGTGTGCCTGTGGTTACCCCATCATCGTAGATGGTTCACTCTCGGCGAAACTAAGAAGGGTGAGTTAAGTTTAGTACCGATAACACTCTCTTCCTCATCCTCCTCGGATTCTTGTGATGCTCATTTCAACGCAACCACTGTAGCCGTCGGTTCAGAAATCTACCAAATCGGTCGAGCCGTCAAGGCCAAACGATCCAAAAAGGTTCTAGTGCTTGATTGTCGGAATCACACGTGGCGTCGTGGTCCTATCCTGACCGTGTCGAGGAAAAACGCACAGTCTTGTTTTTTAGACGGGAAGATATATGTAATAGGAGGATGCATAAAGAAAGACAAAGCCATGAATTGGGGTGAGGTTTTCGACCTAAAGACTGGAAGCCATTGCCTAGCCCTAGAGATAATATATCTGATAGGAGTTTCAAAGTTGTAGTTCTTGGAGGAAGGCTATACGTTTTCACCCGAAATAATAACAAGTATGCTTATGATCCGGAAGAAGAAAGATGGGTAGTGGGGTTTATTGGTCGAGGACCAATAACTAGTATAGCTAGACCTTGGTGCATTATAGAAAATGTAATGTTTACTTTTGAATACGGTAATGTATGAAAAGTGGGTTATAGTTGATGGTTTGATTTATGCGAACCGTCCATATAATGATGACCGTGCGGTTCAATTAGTTAACAATGGTGGGAAATTAGTAATTATTTGGCCTAAGTTTATCAAGATTGATGATGGGAGCAAATGCAAGAGAATTTGGTGTGCAGTGATTAGGTTGGAGAAGCAACCTGATCACCAGATTCGTGGGAAGGTTGAAAGCTGCAATGTTGTTGCGGATACACTCCACACGTCATATATGCTCTCGAGCTGCCTATCCGTTTCGGTTTGAAATCAATCTTTCAACATATTATGTGGGCACTTGTGCTATGCCAATATGTTTTTTTAATTCTTGTTGAGCATTTTTAGTTATTTGCCAAGAGATTTACTTCACGAGATGCATACAGATGTAACAGAAGGCTTTTGGATCTTATTGGTTAGTAGCCGGATTCGGTATTTACAATTTAACTTGCATATTGAAATACTAATTTACATACATATAACTTGCTTATATAAATATATAGTGCAGAGGGAGGACTTATATATAAAACAAGTTAAGAGGTTGAAATTTGTGGAATTTATACTGATCTTGATAGTTTTTGGTTCCATACAAATGAGATTATATAGTATGTATAGTGGCAGGAAGAAATCAATACAGAAGAGCAAATGTGAATGTACCCTAACACGAAATACAAACTCGCAATCTTTCTTTTACTATCGTAGCTTTCCAGCGGAATGCAAGTATACCGAAACAGAGACGACCCTGCAAAATGCAACACACATTTAATACTCAGCTCTGATGTTCATAAATGTTTGGCTACTTTTTGGTATGAAAAGTTGAGATGATTGTATTAGCTAGGAAAATGTGGTTAAACTTACGTTGAACCTAGGAAGAAGGCAAGAGAAATATGAAAATTGAAGAGGAATACAGAGACAACCGCGGTAAGAAGCATCGCCACTGATGTCGAATAAACCTACATAACGGTTGATGAAAATTAATCCCATGTTGACAAAACCAAATACTCCCAGAGAATGAATACCTTTACAATATAGTCCGCATATTTCATCACCATCGACACAACAATGCCACTGCAAAACAAACAATAGAAGAGATTGTTTTAATGTGTGATATATCATGGTTTTTACCCAGTTTAAGCCATGATATAAGTCCATGTTTTAGAGTCTTTTGGTGTTTTTGGTATTGTTTTAGAGTCTTTATAGGTACATGGACGATTGGAGCAGAAAAGATGTTTACTGGAGCTTTTGGAGCTTTGCAAAAGGAAGTGCCGAGAAGATGAAGTCGGATTGGAAATCCAGAGTTGGTGTCGATCGACACTACCTATGGGTGTCGATCGACACCCTGTTCGATCAAAGAAAAAGCCCAAATCCGAAAAAGTCCGTTCGAAGCCCAAAAGACCCAGATGTTTACTTTTATGTTCTGGCCGACTTTGTACCCTATATATGTGTTTTTACAGCCATTGTTTAGGCTTATGCTTTATTCTATTGAATTCTTAGAGATATCTTTTAATAAAAACATGTTTTCATCATTCGATATGTCTGAGTAGTTTTCTTTGTTAGGTTTAGGGTTATTCGAAAGTGTTTGATGAATTGCTAGATCTGATTTCTTGTTAGGATAATATCATTAGAATGTTCTTCATCTTGACTTGTGTTTATCGCTGATTTTAGCCTCGCGAACTGAAATCTGATCTAGGGTTAATTAATAGAAACGACAGTTTTATTGATTTGCCTGAACTAGTCTTTGATGAGCAAAATTCCTTTTCACAAAGAAATTTGGTCTAGGGTTTTGTGAACAATTGAACCTGAAATTAATGCTTGATTAAATTGATAGAACTCGCAAAGAAATTTGGTTTGCTAGGATTTAATCATAGATAACTTCTGCAACGAAAGTTGATTAGTTTTATATTCGTGTTCATGTTCAGGAACTGTGCTTTAATATTCCTAATTGTCTTATCATATATGCAATTCTGATTCACTGGAGATTTCCCTGTGCCTAGCGTTTTCTCTTAATTGTTTTACAACCGTTTTAATTGCCTGCTTACTTGCTTTCATCTAAATCTGCCTAGCTTAATCTGAGTTTATTAATCTACTGTTTTCTGATTCCCTGTGGATTCGACCCTAAAGTACTACATTGATCTCTTAATTTGAGAGAGTAGCTCTAGGTATAATTTGAGCATTATCAATGTGTTAACTTCACTAACTTACATTAGAGTCAAGAGAAGAGCCTGGCCTCTAAAGTAGCATTTACGTGAGGGCATGGTTAAGAATCATGAGTATTGTGATGAATGGCCTCTAAAAATTGACTATGAATAAAAGGAAAACTAGATCAAAGAGAAAACAAAGATAGAGAAAATTTAGGTAGTTTAACCAAGTGGTGGTAGTCTAGTGGTTTTCACTTGAGGAGGAATTGCCCTGTTGGTCTAGGTCAGGGATCGATTCCCCTCAAGCGTGGAATTGCTAACAATTCCCATTTGGCCACACGGATATGGGCTATGCTTTCGGTCCATTTGAATATTTGAAGAGAGGATCTATCCATGGGTTGCACCTCCCCCATGGATTAGTTTGTGCCCTTCCATAGGTCTGGGATTTCCTGAGTTATAAAAAAAAAAAAAATTGATTTAGTAGTATGTTTTCACATGTTTAAAATTTATGAAATAACATCAAAAAAATATCGTCAAAACATGTAAGAATGATTTAGTTTTTATATCAAATAGTTGAATGAATGAAATTATATTTACATATATCAAGCGTGTGTACTTTAGTAATTTTAAATTTGAAATTCTTCAAATTATATAAAAGATGAGACTATATTTCAAATTAGATATAAACCTATAACTTTACTCACTACTTTATCTAAGTTAGGTCTGAATAAAACATATATTATGTTTTTGTTTAAAACATTCTTTAAACATAACTATTTATTGTAACTTTAAATCTCTAATAATTCTCTCACCGCAAGGATCTTAATCTAGTACTAGATTTTGACCCACGCTATGCGTGGGAATATAAATTTCAGTTTATTGTATAGTAAAAATATATTGTTTTGAATCATACATACCAAATATATTAGATAAATAATCATGTCCACTAAAAAAATTATTCGATTGGTTTTTGAATTTTGAATGTCTTAATAATAAGTCTTACGTTTTAAGTGTATATCAAAAATAAAAGTAAAAAGAATTGATTTACAATAACCAAACAAAAAGCAAATTATTATCTTATAATATATGACAAAGAATGTATTGGAGTGATCTACATCTTATATTTACAAAAAAAAATATTTTTCAAACACTCTTTAAGAATGCTTTTAAACCCAGCTTTATCATCGACCAAAATACTACTAATTGAATAGGTTTGAGTTTTCGGGTATGGTAATGAATTTAGTTAGTACATATTTTTGTCAGTAATGCCCCATATTAAAAATATGTAGAGATTTCTACTATAGCAAATTGAAATGTTTTGATTGGTTGATTTAATTAATATGTTCTTAAGACCTTTTTTAATGACACTTATGATTAGTATGGTCTTAAGACTCTTTTTGAACGACACCTAAGATTTTAAACTTTTAATGTCTGTTCAATGAATAAAGTGACATGTTCGGCTAATAAAAAAGAGGGTAAAGGCCTGGTCAACCAGAAAACGCAAATCTTTTCGTTATAAGGGTTCTAAAGACCTAGAAACCCTAGTAACCACCGTCGTTGTTGTGGTCACCAAAGTAGAAGAAGCACCATTGAAGATGACGAAATGAAAAAAGAAGAAAACCAATGCCGCGTCGTCGTCATCATCATCATCACCATATCGATCCTTATCATCATCATCATCATCATCACTTCCTGATGAAATCATTGTGAATTGCTTAGCTTGCGTCTCCATATCTCAGTACAGTTCCCTCTGCTTAGTCTCGAAGAGCTTCTACTCTCTTCTCTCTTCTCTCTTCTCCAGATGTCTACGTGGTTCGATCCGAACTAGGAGCCACAGTGTCTCGCCTCTACGTGTGTGGTTACCCAGTCATCGTAGATGGTTCACTCTCGGCGAAACTAAGAAGGGTGAGTTAAGTTTAGTACCGGTAAAACTCTCTTCCTCATCCTCCTCGGATTCTTGTTATGCTCGATTCAACGCAACCACTGTAGCCGCCGGTTCAGATATTTACCAAATCGGTGGAGCCGCCAAGGCCAAGCGATCCAAAACGGTTTTAGTGCTTGATTGTCGGAATCACAAGTGGCGTCGTGGTCCTGACCTGACCGTGCAAAGGAAAAACGTGCAGTCTTATTTTTTAGACGGGAAGATATATGTAATAGGAGGATGCATAAAGAAAGAAGAAGCCATGAATTGGGGTGAGGTTTTCGACCTGAAGACTCAAACTTGGATGCCATTGTCAATCCCTCCTAGTGATGGTGATGAATTCGATATGAATCACAAAGTTGCAGTTTTTGGAGGAAGGCTATACGTTTTCACTAAAAATAATAACAAGTATGCATATGATCCGAGAGAAGGAAGATGGGTAGTACCAGAGGCGGGTTTTGTGGGTCTAGAACCAATAACTAGAATAAATGGACCTTGGTGCGTTATCTATAATGTAATGTTTACTTTTGAATACGGTAACGTCAAGTGGTATAACCCAAAGTATGGAAAGTGGGATATAGTTGATGGTTTGATTTATGCGAACCGTCCTGATGATTACCGTGCGGATCAATTAGTTAACCATGTTGGGAAATTGGTAATTATTTCGCATAAGTTTATCAGGATTGGTGATGGGAGCAAATGCAAGAGAATTTGCCGTGCGGTGATTAGGTTGGAGAAGCAACCTGATCACCAGATTTGTGGGGAGGTTGAAAGCTGCAATGTTGTTCCGGATACGGTCCAAGTCATGTATGCTCTCGAGCTGCATATCCGTTTTGGTTTGAAATCCATCTTTCAACATATTATTGTTAAGGATAATTATCTATGAAAATCCCTTTGATTACTACAATTATTATGTGGGCATTTGTAGGAATTGAGAAAGAGAATATCAAAATTCCATATTGTACAAATATTTGTGAGGGGGTTTTTTTTTTCCAACCAAACATATAAATAAGAAAATGCCTCATGGATCAGTTGCCCAATTCGGAGGAGAAGTGTTTACAAATAAAAATTCAAGAGCATGAGAGAGCGCAGAGCGGGCTAGACAATCCGCCTGGAGATTGTTCGCACGCGCAATCTTTGATACAGTAAAGTTGGGTAGGTGAGTCGTCAAACTTTGAATCTTATCTGAGAGAAGCGAAAAGGCTGGCCACTCGTCTGGATGTCTAATAATATCGACCAGGTCAGAGCTGTTTGTCTCATAAAGCTGGCACTCCATTCCTCGCTCATGCAAACAAGATATCGCCCAAAGGAGCGCCTCCATTTATGATGCCGTATTTAGATGTTTAGGAACTTATGTAGTACCATATTATCCACCGTTTTAGTTCATCTTAATTTTATAAAAATGGGAATTGTACTCATATATACATAAAAAATATCAATTTAATTATATCAAAAGAAGAAGCAAATTATCGTAAAACACAAACCTAGTTCGTCAAAATTTCACACGGGTTGGGCATTACCTATATTTTTAACACGGTCGATTAACTATTTTATAAAGGGGAAAGCTATAAAAATAATAATAAAAATAATTAAAATTTAAAAATTAGGCTATATCTTATTATATAAAGAAGACTGAGCATAATTTTAACTCACGAGATCGCGACATGTGTCAAGTAGTCCGTTAGATTCTAAACACATGTCAATTATTTAAATATGTAAGTTTTTCATTATCAAAATTGTTAATTATCTTAAAAGGAAGAAGTTAAAAATAGATATTTACAAATTGTTAATTTTACAAATTGCACAAAACCTCTATATGAATATTTATATAAGATATTTAGTTGAAAATAATTAATAAAGAGAAATTTAACATAAAAAAAGTTAGAAAAAGGAAAATAGCAAACTATGTAATTAAAAATATAAACGACCAAGTTTCTATCGTTATATATAAGTAGAGATTCACTATATGTATATTTATGGGAATCATAAAATAAAAGAAGAACTATATCAATAAGAACAAACAAAAAAAAAGAAAATTTGGTTGGTGGTATTTTTTCAAATTGTAAACATGTAAAAATGTAAAAATGTCTAAACATGTAAAAATGATTTAGTTATTATATCAAATAGTTTAATGATTCAAACCATATTTACATATATCAAACGTATATATTTTATTGATTTTCAAATTCTTCAAATTATCTAAATTACAGATGAACCTATAACTTTAATCACTACATTATCTAAGTTAGGGTTTGAATTAGGAATATAATATACTTCTCCTCCAAACATTTTCTAACATAAACATTTACTATAAATCAAACAATCTTCGCATCGCGAGAGTCTTATTCTAGTCTTTTATAATTAAGAAAATAGGGTAAAGATTTCAAATCTCTCTAAAGTGAAATGGTTTCAAATTTTTAAAAGAGAAGAAAGACACGACTTGAAAATGAATCTCTTGAAGTTGGTACTTGGTAATGCTATTAAGAAAAAACCAACAAAGGATTAAACCATATATAACACAAACAAATGTCTCTATCTCTCTGCTTTGTCTGATCATGATCATCATCATCATTACCTGAAAGAAAGGAAGTCTTGAAGTTGCAGATCATATATAACTTCACTTAATTAATGTCTTCTCCAATCACCACCATTAAACCCTTCTACAATCAGGGTAAAGTTTCTAACCAAATCTAAACTCATTAAAACAAAACATTTGAGTTATCACCGAAAAAGTACTCAAACTCATTTGTTTTCTTCAAAAGAGCAAAAGAAAGAAGATTAAACAATGTGCAGAAAGAACAAACCCTAGAGGTTGTATCTCCAGAAGCTATAGCTATTCGACACGAGATTCTCTTTCGATGATTGTATTATCGATGTTTAAGCCAATCTCTTCAAAGCTCGAAAGTTCTCATAATCCGAATGAGTCTAAGAGGTTCAAGTTCACCCGAATGACAACGGTTCATGGAAGGTGTTGTTTTTGCTTGGTGAGGAAAACTCGGACAATCTTGTCACGTAGAGTCGAAGACGGTGGAAAATGACACGAAAGTACAAAATTATTTGGCCTATTCTTTTTAATTTCCTCTAAGATTTAGCTTATTTTTAAAATTTTATAAGATATGGCCTATTTTTA
This sequence comes from Draba incana, assembly GCA_963576765.1. Classification (NCBI taxonomy): domain Eukaryota; kingdom Viridiplantae; phylum Streptophyta; class Magnoliopsida; order Brassicales; family Brassicaceae; genus Draba; species Draba incana. Next base: position 32,333,071 of record OY755210.1, on the reverse strand, counting down.
ATTCCGTATAAATGTGGCCTATTTCTTTAATTCTCCCATAATAAAAAGAGGGTAAAGAGATTCCTTGGTCAACAAGGAAAACGCAAATCTTTTCTTTATAAGGGTTCTGAAGACCTAAAAACCCTAGTAATCACCGTCGCCGCTATGCACTTCAAAGTAGAAGGAGCACCATTGAAATGACGAAAAGAAAGAGAAAGATGAAGAATACGAAGATGAATCCCACATCATCATCATCTCCATCTTTTCTCTCTTCTCCGGATATCAACGCGGTTCGATCCCAACTCGGAGCCACAGAGTCTCGCCTCTACGTGTGCCTGTGGTTACCCAGTCATCGGACATGGTTCACTCTCGACGAAACTAAGAAGGGTGAGTTAAGTTTAGTACCGGTGCCACTCTCTTCGTCCTCCTCCTCGGATTCCTGTTATGCTCGATTCAACGCAACCACTGTAGCCGCCGGTTCAGAAATCTACCAAATCGGTGGAGCCGTCAAGGCCAAGCGATCCAAAACGGTTCTAGTGCTTGATTGTCGGAATCACACGTGGCGCCGTGGTCCTGACCTGGCCGTGTCAAGGAAAAACGCACAGTCTTGTTTTTTAGACGGGGAGATATATGTAACAGGAGTATGCACAAAGAAAGACGAAGCCATGAATTGGGGTGAGGTTTTCGACCTAAAGACTCAAACCTGGAAGCCATTGCCTAGCCCTAGTGATAATATATTTGATGGGAATCACAAAGTTGTAGTTTTTGGAGGAAGGCTATACGTTTTCACCGAAAATAATAACAAGTATGCTTATGATCCGAAACAAGGAAGATGGGTAGTACCAGAGGTGGGTTTTGTGGGTCTAGAACCAACAACTAGTATAACTAGACCTTGGTGCATTATAGAAAATGTAATTTTTACTTTTGAAGAGGGTAACGTCAAGTGGTATAACCCAATGTATGGAAAGTGGGATATAGTTGATGGTTTGATTTATGCGAACCGTCCTTATAACTACCGTGCGGTTCAATTAGTTAACCATGGTGGGAAATTAGTAATTATTTGGTAAAAGTTGATCAAGATTGATGATGGGAGCAAATGAAAGAGAATTTGCTGTGCGGTGATTAGGTTGGAGAAGCAATCTGATCACCATATTTGTGGGAAGGTTGAAAGACGGAATGTTGTTGCGGTTACAGTCCCCAAGTCATATATGCTCTCGAGCTGCCTATCCGTTTCGGTTTGAAATTCATCTTTTAAAATATTATTATGTGGGCACTTGTGCTATGCCAATATGTTTTTAATTTTTGTTGAGCACTTTTAGTTAATTGTCTAGAGATTTACTTCACGAGATTCTGCTTATATGCATACAAATGTAACAGAAGGCTTTTGGATCTTAATGGTTAGTAGCCGGATTCGGTATTTACAATTTATCTTGCATATTGAAATACTAATTTACATACATATAACTTGCTTATATAAATATATAGTGCAGAGGGAGGACTTATAAAACAAGTTAAGAGGTTGAAATTTGTGGAATTTATACTGATCTTGATAGTTTTTGGTTCCATACAAATGAGATTATATAGTATGTATAGTGGCAGGAAGAAATCAATACAGAAGAGCAAATGTGAATGTACCCTAACACGAAATACAAACTCGCAATCTTTCTTTTACTATCGTAGCTTTCCAGCGGAATGCAAGTATACCGAAACAGAGACGACCCTGCAAAGTGCAACACACATTTTATACTCAGCTCTGATGTTCCTAAATGTTTGGCTACTTTTTGGTATGAAAAGTTGAGATGATTGTATTAGCTAGGAAAATGTAGTTACACTTACGTTGAACCTAGGAAGAAGGCAAGAGAAAGACGAAAATTGAAGAGGAATACAGAGACAACCGCGGTAAGAAGCATCGCCACTGATGTCGAATAAACCTACATAATGGTTGATAAAAATTAATCCCATGTTTACAAAAGCAACTACTTGTGGGAGTAATTTGCTAGAGAATGAGTATGAATTTTTGCAAATTTACTACCTTCACAATATTGTCTGCATATTTCATCACCATCGACACAGCAATGCCACTGTAAAACAGACAATAACCATTGTTTTAATGTGTTAACTTCACTAACTTACATTAGTGTTAAGAGAAGAGTATGGCCTTCAAAGTAGCTTTTACCTGAGAGCATGGTTGAGAATCATGAGTACTGTGATGAATGAGTAACCATGGAAGAACCCCCTGAAAATGGAAAACCGTATTCAATACCAAAGTAGGTACGATACCCGAGACTATAGAGACAGATAAGAAGATGGTTTTGTATTTACTTATTTGCAACGGCATCAAAATCTTGGATCACTATAGCAATAGCATTGAAAGCCATCCCAAAGACATACAGCCAGAAGTTCTGTACGTTTATATTCCTTGAAGGCCGCTTTTTTATAATCGCCTGCCAAAATGGAAAGAAAACCCCTTATCAGCTTTTTAAAACATAAATTATCAATGGAAGGACCAAACTATACTGGTTTAAACAACAGCGTAAATCAGTGTTACACATACTCAAACAAAAAAGAAAGCAAACAATCCTAAGTATTTAAAGTACAGAGTCTTAATAAGCTCACCTCTGTGTACACTCCGGCGAAACCACTTAATAGAGCCATGATCTAGAAGTGACAACAAATAATTATATCAATTAGTGTGGACATGGAAAATGCTTCACAACTCTTAGTAAGTAATTAGCATCCTAAGGTGGTTAACAGCTTACAATAGCCATAGTCCAGCCGGGAAGAGATGTTTGAAGAACACGATCAGAGCTAAAAAAGCAATTCAAAGATGAGACTATGTAAACCTCAAAGTTCAAAAAAATATGCGCTTAACTGAACAGAAAATGAGCTTCCATTCATCATAAGCAAGAATCAATGAAGCTCATCTTGATAGCAGTCAATGAAAAGTGGAAAGGAGTTAAGAGCCAAATTTACTTTGAATTCAACTGAGCAGTGGTGCATCCGCAACATAATAATATGAAACCTGCCCACTGAATCTCGCTCAATCTGTCAGGAAAATGGTAGTAAGCTTACTGATTAAACAGAGCCTGTTCACACTTGAAAGAATTGAACTCCATTTTGATAAACAAACAACCTACTTTCTCTTTAGTATAATTCTGTACAAGACACCAGTACTAATGATGTTCAAGTTCTTCAATATCTGATAGCCTGGAGCGTCTACGTATGCAAAAATATAGTACTACCACATAAAAAAGAGACACCACAAGTAGTTAGATATACATATCAACATAGAAACCAGACGTTACAAACATCTGACATAAACCACACAAACAAAAAGGCTCTGGAAATCCCACCTGTAACAGGTTCTTGAAAAGATACAATGCTGCAGGAATCGGATAGACTTTAACTTCGTCATACGTTGTGCTTAATCTGATTCCAGACACAGAAATCCAGTATCAGTAAGGTAAAAAAACTCAATGGTAATGTCCCTGAAACCAAAACCATGATCATATCAAAAGAATACGTAACCTATTGTCGTCGGTAACACCTTCGTTTTTCCATATCCTCGTCAACGCAAGCAGAGATAACGCACATTTCAAAGTCTCAACCTAATATCCAAGGATCAAACAAACTCACAATTTTAGCCTGACTTAGAAATCTTGATCCAGAAATGACAAATTACAATCAAAACTCACCAAAAAGTTTGCGGTTGTAACACTATACTCATACTTCCCAGCTCGTTTCGACCATACGATGAGTATCGCTTGAGAACTTGTTAAAATCGTCAATGCACATGTTACTACACCCCTGCATTCAAAAACAATCAACAACAACAAAATCGAATTTCCATAGTTTTCGCCAATTTACGTTCTCAAAGGAATCAAAAACTTACTTTCGTTTCCAGTTTATACGTTCACTGGATCCAACACCTAGAGTAGCCATAGCGATATTACTCGAAGCAACTACCAAATCGAAGCAGCAATGAGCATACAAAAAAACGAATAATCAAAGTAGGGATTGAGAAAGAGAAGATCAAAATTCTCACCGGTATGAGATTTTCCCTTCAAGCTCTCGACATCAGTAGCAACGTCGTCATGATCATCGTCCTGAAGCTCTCAGTATATGATGAAATTGAGCATTAATATAGATTCGAAAACCCTAAATCGAAAGCGAACGAAAGAGAAAGGGAACGAACCTCGTCTTTGATTTTCCTGTACTCCATTGTTGAAGAAGCTCTCAGATCTCTGTGACGAACACACTGAAGCTAGAAAATGGAAAATGTCCAACAACAACAAAAAAAAAAAAAAAAATTATTATTGGGCTTCGAAATTAAGTAAATAGCGGTGAGAAAGTAAGTTTGGGTTTTATGTAAGATTTTGGGAATCGACATAAAATCTTATAAGTTATCTGTATTTATAATTTGTATCCCTCTAACAATTAAGAATTGATAAACTTCTTTAAATACATTCTATATCCGGATACTAAATTAGTTAGCCATATGATATGATTAGCTAGTTATCCGCGACATACGCTGGATAAATATGATTAGCTAGTAAAATTAGTATATTTTTAGTTAAAATATGAAGTATCATTATTTTGGAAAAATATTATGCGGAATTCAAACCCTATTTATAAATTTAAATTTTGCGATTATTTTGTATGAAAATATGTTCTTTCCGTGAAATAATTGAAAAAATAGATTTTATACAGGATACAAAATTCTTATTTTTAATGTATATATGTCACTTATTAGTAAAATATATTTATTTAATCTCATAATCTTCAAAAAATACGGTTTATGGCTCAAATATACAAAATATATTTTTGCAAATACAAATTAAATCTTATAAAATAAAACAGTGTTTCCAATTGATGTGGTATTACCTATTTAATTAGATCACATTTGATTTTAACTATATTATATTTTTTAGAATATAAAATAGTGGATATTTTTTATGCTAAAGAATTCACTATTGAATTCCATTTAATAGTGAATTTAATTAAAATTTTTTATGGTTAGTTTTCAGTTGGTGTAGAATATAAAATAGTAGATGTCCCCTAAAATAAACAAAAATAATGTATTCGCTACTCGACCAAATGGTTTGTGTACACGTTTCAGTTTGGTTTGGGTTCTGTTGGGTCGGTTAGGTTCGGTTAAAATGCTTACTTTTACTTTTTAAGATTTTGAGGTAAATTTTTAAAACCTTTGTAAGTGACTGGCTCAAAAACGTCACAATATTTCAAAAGTAGTATTGTTGTTATCTCTTTTCCATTTATGGTCATTTGAACAATAAACTTTTGATATAATCAATTCATTATTATGGGATTGATAATTTTTCATTTGTTGGTAATTGTCATACTTACTGTGTGATAGAAATTCATAATCTGACATTTCTGTTTTGATAAATAATGCTTATAAAAATCATATTGTGCATTAAATACTAAAGTTTTTTGTTAGTAATGGTGACTTCAAGTTAATAAATGTTAAAGTTATGAGAGTTATTGTAAATTGGTTAAAAACATATAGTAGATCTAAAAAAATATAAGAGACCCAATAAATCATTTTAGAGTGTTTGAAAACCCTTTTCTATGATACTACCTTGAGTAAAAACTAAAAAACAAGGTTGTTGTAAATACAATTTATTATATTAAGATTTTATATTAACTTACCATACATATTATTTACTACATTTAGACATATTTTTATATATAAAGAGTAATACTACAAGAAAACACAGAAGACAATTATCTAATTAGTTTGGCCAAAAACTATATATATATTTATATATATATATATGTTGATGATATATATATATATATGTGTGTGTTGATGAGTACTAATCTTACAACTGTTCAATACTTTTTTTTTTGTTTTGAAAGCATCCTTAGTTGTATTTCCAAGACCTTAAAAAGTTTAGTAAAATGGATCCTAACTTGGTGACAGAAAAAATGGATCCTAAATTGGTGATAGAAAAAACTTTAAAAGATATCGATCTTTCAGTACAAGGTCGTTTAAATCTATCAACACCGATTATGAAAAACATAGAAAAGAAGATGGAAATTCCGGTAATTCCAAAGGGTATTCAAGTAGAAATTCAAGATGGTGAAGAGTCATATTGGGTAAACCTTAAAAAAGATATCAAAGGTAGTCAATATTTTTTCTTGGGTGGGTGGAAAGATTTCAGAGTAGCAAGAAATCTCAAAATAGGTGATAAGATCCGATTATATTGGAAAGATACCAAATTTATATTTACTGTGATGTGAGTTTTCTTTTATTTTTTATTTTTAAATACTTGTCATTAGTTGGTCGTTTATTAACTAATGTCGTTTCTTTTGACTGACATAATTATATATTAGATTGTTTAATGTGTATCATAATTAAATATTAAATATACCAATTTGCATTTGTCATCTAAATTTAAATAGATACACTAAGAAATATCATCATAATTTAGATGACGCTAAAATGCTTATACAAACACGTTATTATGGTAAAGCTATACAACATACTAAATGTTTTATTTGTAGGTAACTAAATAGATGCTAAGAATTTTAACTAAGATTTCAAATTATTACAGTGAATCATTCGATGCGAAACAAGCAGAAAAGAAAGGAGAAAGCAGCTCAAGTAAGGTTCCTCCTTCAAAGAAACCAGCATATAAGGTTTCACCTGCAAAGAAACCACGTATAGCAAAGTAAATGGTGTGAAATGGTCATAAATGTAATAAGTAATTGAATGATGAATATAATAAGTGAAGCATAAATATAATAATTTAGTAAAAAAAAAAAAGATGGTTGTAATATGTATTTTTGTAAAAACAATTATTAGCATATTTACATAAAATTTGAATTAAAAAATATTATTATTCATGATTATGCATCTAAGAAAAGACCAAGTTTCTTAAAACCCCACCTAAAAACGATGTATATCTATTTTGTAATCATATACTCCCTCCGTTCCTTGGAGATTGATTTTCTAGCATTTTCACACAAATTAAGAAACAATAAATTGTGTTTAGTAATTAATGTAACTTTTTGCAAAAAAAACACTTTTTCATAACAATGAACCAATAGCTATTCTCTAAATTTAATTAGTCTTATTTAATATTTCTTGGAACTTACAATTTGTTTAATATAAATTGATTAAAAAATATAAAAAACCTACAACATCAATCTTTGTAGAACAACCAAAATATGCTAGAAAATCAATCTTCAAGGAACGGAGGGAGTACTTATTTACGAAGTACGAAAGCTGATGTGTCAGCCCGATGATTTTTTTAATTTTCTTTTTATTCGGAATTTTTAATTAAATCTGTATGTATTAATGCATTAATTGTATATTAATCGTATAATTCACCAAAAAGAAAAGTTTTCTTTATCTTCTAGATTTAAATAAAAATGGAATCTTTTGAGATCGTGTAAATCTGAACAACATATTTATCCTCTAGATTTTTTAAAAAAAAGTAAATTATACATTAATTTTCTAAGATTATCTTAGAAAATTTAAATCAAATTGTATAGTTTCCTTTATCGTGTAAATCTTAAAAGTATATTTATCTTCTAGATTATAATTAAAAATTAAATAATATATTTACCATATAATTTTATGAACTAAATTTATTCTTTTACGTCTAAATTTAAATCAAAATGTAAAATTTCTTTATCGTGTAAATCTTAGTAATACATTTATCCTCAATATTTTAATAGAAAAGTCGATTAATATTGGGTTTGGGCTAATATTTTACGTGGCCCATAAGAATTATATGTTCGTGTAGCCCTAGCTTTGTAAGAACCTATATATACATCGATCGTATTCACCTCACGATCTCCATGCTTCTTTTCTTTATATCTTACTTATTTTTATTGTTTTATTATTTGGTGTTTCGTTTTCGATTGATCGTATTTTTTTAATCATGATCGATTCTGATTTTTTTTTTTTTGGTTTTTTTGTTTTTGTATGTTCATTCCATACAGTTCAAACGTTGTTAAGGACATTGCTTCACAGATCATGGATGTCTTCTTCAAGGTAACTGATATACAGCTTTATTGTATATATGATTCTTCTTCTAATTACAAACTAATGTTTTACGGTTTATAATGATTTTAACAATTTTTATTTTATATTGTTTGTATTCTTATTTACAGGTTTACCGTGACCAATTCTACAATATTATGTTCGTTTTCTTATTCTTATTTATGCTTTCATGGTTTTTATTATTGTTGTTTTGTCTCTTCTATGGCTAAGTCGATGATGTGTTTTTTTGTTCTCTATTATTTTTATAAGAGAAGAAGAAAGTCTCAAAACACAGTAAAACTCGGGATCAAAAGCAAAAACTATTAAAACGTTATTTAAACAAATGATCTTTCTAGATCATTCGTCAATATAATTTTGAGTTTTATTATCAAAAGTTGAGTTCACTAAGGTGATGTTGATAGTTGAGTATTATGAGTCATGCATGTCATTGACATTAGTTTATGGATTCATGAGTTAAAAATATGAGAAATGGATTGACATTAGAAGTTGAAAATATGTGTTTAACTTTAGCGTTAGATTTGAGATTCATAATTTCAATATTTAAAAAGTTAAACTTGCAAAAAGTGTAGAATTGTGAATATATTAAATGTTTGAATGATTGATGATATTTTTTGAATAATCTAAAGAAAATATTCGATTTAGGATTTGAATTGTAGACTTCCATTGCAGTGTATTTCACATATGTAGACTTCCACTGCAAACTTCAATTCAAGTTATGTATTGAATCGCAGACTTCCATTGCGATTAGGGTTTCATTTTAGAGTATAGGGTATCGTAGACTTCCAAGTAGACCGCAAGGAAATCTACTTAAACCGGAAAATTATTAACATAACCAGATGTTTTTGCCTCCATATATAAGCAAGTTTTTCAATGAAAACCCTAATTTTTATTTTTAACCCTAGCCTCCTAACTTTTTCTCTCTTCTTAGGTTTTTAGAGAGATTTTTGAGAAATTTTTGCCCAAACCCTATCTTCTTCAATTCTTCACCAATTTGAAGAACTTTTGGGTCTATTCCATACGAAATCTCGTGCTCTTTTTGATTCCAGCACTTAATTTCACGTTTGACAAAGGTATGTGCCTCTATTCTACTTTTTCAGTTCGTCGACTATGTTAAAGGTTTGAAATTTTGATGTATTGCTTCATTATTGGTTGAGTTTGTGGCTTTCTATGCATTTTCAGATGATTTTGCACATACATCTCTTCTCTCTCTCCGATTCCTTAAATTTTGTTTCCTCTGTTTTGCAGATTTAGAGATATTGAAACAACCAAACTTTTTTTTTCTAAATAATTCTACTGCGGATATCAATCAGATAACCAATAAAATAATCCATTAATTTCAATAACCAATAAGCCAAATTCCAGCAACAAAAATAATATTCAAATCCTTAAATAATAAATCTAGCAACCTAAGCAATGGTTCACCAGAAATAAATAAAGAAGATAATTCATAATCATCCTCTTCCTACGCCTTGATTCCGCAGTCACACTATCCTTTACCTGCATCACATGGGAATAAGAGATGCGTAAGTATTTAACAAATACTTAGTAGAGACGGTATTCCCGTCTACAGGCTAAGTACGCATAAACAAGAAAAACAAGCAATCAACAATTAAAATATTCAACCGCAGAACAATCGGGTGTCGATCGACACTACCACTAAGTGTCGATCAACACTGAGTTCGCAGGAACGATGATCGAGCCTCTCCTCTCATGGCTCGATTCACCGAATCTCGAAACTCATCGCATGAACATATATACGAGCAATAAACACAATCAACACCCAAAAACATCATAAAGAACACAATCAACACACGGTTCGTTCCCTAGAATCATATCTAATCAATGGTTACTCGATTTCTCGCTTAAACGAGCCCACAGTCGCGCACTCACCTCGGTTTCGGATTGAAACGATGAAACGAGGAACGAGTTGACTGAAATAGCGACGAACGATGACAAGAATCACCGAGAACTTGACACCCACGAATCTCAAACGCAACACCGAATAGTTTTTAGCGAGAAAAGACGAAGAATGGCACGTGATTCACTTGATTCTCAAGGATTCGAATCTAACTCTCTTCTTTGCCTCTTTTCACGTTATATGGGGAACTCATATCCCCGCGAAAGAACTCACATCAATCGCTACTTATTCTGGAAACTCACATCCCAAATAAGTATACAGGAGAACTCACATCTCCGCTGAGAACTCACATCCCAAAAGTATACAGGAGAACTCACATCTCCGCTGGGAACTGACATACCAAAAGTATACAGGAGAACTCACATCTCCAAAAATAAATGAGTTATTCGGGACCGAAGCCCCTAGAGTAATCAATTCTTAAACGAGTCTAAGCACCTATTGACTAGAACTACCTCATATGGTCTAAGGCACGATATTTCCTAACCTGAAATATCAACAATAATAAGAACCACTCATCTTATTAAACATGGGAAATAATAAAGGCAAACTCCATCTTATAAATTTCCAAAAATGTAAAATCGTTACAACGAACCAAAAATACATGAAAAAAGCTACAAAAACCAAAACCAAACGAAACATGAACCACAAAGATAACCCAGTTCATACCGCTGTTAAGCTTCATTTTTGCCTCTGGCCCCCAAGTCTCATCCTCAACCGCTACAGTCCCACAAGACTCTCAGTAACGATATCTTCTTCTGACGCAGAATCTTGACCCTCCTTTCTAGAATTCTCACCAGAACTGCCGGAACTGTCAAATCAGGCTGCAGATCCTCCGGGATCTTAGCCACCAACTCCTCCGATTCATGCAGACACTTTCTCAACATCGAAATGTGAAACACCTTATGAAATGCCTTCATAATCGAAGGTAACTCAAGCTGATACGCAACGGGTCTAACTCGCTCCACTACCGGAAACGGACCCATAAAACGAGAACTCAGCTTGTTTTCAACTATGGATCTGTTAGGACCCCTTAACATAGCCATCTTGAGATACACACGATCCCCCACTGCAAACTCGAGCTCTTTTCTTCTTCGATCTGCATAACTCTTCTGCCAATCCTGAGCTTATTTCATGTTCAACCTCAAAACACGGATCTTCTCTGTCGTTTCCTGAACATAGGTCACACCGTGAATGCTCCTCTCCCCCACTTAAGTCTAACATAAAGGTGTCCTACATGGCCTCCCATACAAAGCCTCGTAAGGAGCCATCCCAATACTCATCTGAAAACTGTTGTTATAAGTAAACTCAGCCAGACACAAATGATCAACCCAGTGACCACCCAATTCCAAAACACACATCCTCTATAAATCTTCTAACGTCTTAATAGTCCTCTCTGACTGCCCGTCCATCTGCGGATGATAAGTTGTACTCATATGCACCTTAGTGCCCATCTCTACCTGAAAAGCTCTCCAAAACTCTGAAGTAAACTTGGGATCATGGTCAGACACAATACTGGCTGGCACTCCATGCAGCCTCACTATCTCCTTCACGAATTTCTTAGCCAAAACCGCTGCTTCATCGATCTTTTTAATGGCAAGAAATCGTGCTGTCTTAGTCAACTGATCCACAATCACCCATATAGCATAATAAGTTCGCGAGTTAGGCAATCCTACCACGAAATCCATCGTAATCACATCCCATTTATACTCAGGAATAGGTAAACTCTGCAGTAACCCGCTCGGAACCCAATGCTAAGCCTTCATTAACGAGCACGTATCGCACTTCGCGACCCAATCTGCCACATCTCTCTTCATCCTGATCCAGTGATAATACAGTTTTAGATCCTGATACATCTTGGTCACTTTCGGAAGAATCATGAACATGCTCGCATGAGCCTTACTTAAAATCTCCTGCCTCAACGACTCATCTCGAGGCACACAAACTCGACCACACACTAAAATCATCCCATTTGAAGAGACTAGATACTCACGTCGCATCAATCAAACTCTGATCACTCCTCTAAGCCACTAAGATCCTACTGAGAAAGTCTGCCTGATCCGCTGCCTCCAAGCCCAAATGCTCCTGTGAGATAGCACAAAGACGCAACGTACTAATGTTGCTCACAAAGGCCTCAATATCATGCTTTCGAGCTGAATTAAACCTCCGATGAATCAATGCATCTACTACCTGATTAGCCTTACCCGGATGGTAGATAATCTCCACATCATAATCAGCCAGCAACTCGACCCAACATCTATGTCTCATATTCAGCAAAGGCTGAGTAAAGATGTGCTGCAAATTCTTGTGATCCGTATAAATTTGCACCAACGCACCATATAGATAAGACCTCCAGATCTGAAGCGCAAAAACAACCGCTCCCAACTCCAGATCATGCGTAAGACGGTTACGCTCGCTACCCTGCAACTGCCTCGAAGCATAAGCAATAACTCGACCTTCCTGCATCAGAACACAATTCAAACCAACTCCCAAAGCATCTGCGTACACGGTGTAAGGCTTCCCCGGCTCAGGCAATGCCAATACTAGTGTACTCGTCAACATCATTTTGAACTTCTCAAAACTCTCCTCGCACTCTGGCGACCAAACAAACGGGACATCCTTCCCGGTCAGCTTTGTCATAGGCTGAGCCATACTCGTAAAACCCTTGACGAATCTCCTTTAGTATCCTGTTAAACCCTAGAAACTCTTAATCTCGGTAGCACTACACGGTCTAGGCCAATCTCTGATAGCCTTAATCTTAGTCGGATCCACAGAAACTCCCTCCGCAGAAACAATATAACCCAGAAAACCCATTTGACGCTGCCAGAAACTGCACTTACTCAAACTGCATAATTCATTTACAACTTCTGTTTACGAAGCTTCTGCAGAACCAATCTCAAATGAGCCTCGTGCCCCTCGAAACTCCTCGAGTAAACCAAGATATCGTCAATAAAGATAATGACGAACACGTCCAAATACTCCTTGAACACGTCGTTAATCAATCTCATAAATGCTACAGGCGCATTTATCAACTCGAAAGGCATAACCACAAACTCAAAATGCCCATATCTCGTCCTGAATGGCGTCTTACGAATATAAAACTCTTCTATCGGGATCTGATGATAACCCGATGCCAAATCTATCTTGGAGAACCAAGTAGCACCCCTCAATTGTTCCAATAGCTCATCGATTCTCGTGAGAGGATACTTGTTCTTCACAGTGACTCGGTAGAAACCTTGGTAATCGATACACAGCCAAAAACTGCAATTTTTCTTCTTCACGAATAGAACCGGCGCTCCCCACGACGAAATACTCGGCCAAACAAATCCCTTGCCAAACAGATCCTCCAACTGTTTCTTTAACTATGCTAACTCTGCTAGAGCTATCCTGTAAGGTGCTTTAGAAATCGGAGTATCCAAGGCTATAACTCCATCGTGAAAGGATCAGACCAAGATGGCGGTAATCCCTTCAGCGACCGAAAGACAACCTTGAACTCTTGAACAACTCGGATCTCCTCAACAGCAACCTCACCACTGGGCTCTGGCATAACAATCGTCGCTAAGTAAGCCTCACAACCTCGCTCTATCATCTGCTCTGCATGAATAACCGAGATTACTATATTTCAGAAAGTTGGTCTCACGGCCTGTAACACTAACCTCCATGCATCGCGCTCGAAGACCACTCTGCCTCGATAACAGTCCAGATGGACCCTGTAGAACGACAACCAATCCATGCCCCAAATGACATCATACATCTCCACTGGGCTAATCACCAAATCTGCTGGCATCTACTACCCAGCAATATGAACATCAACTCCTCTGGCTCGGCCTGAAGTAGCCAGAAATCCTCCTCCAGCCACCTTGACCAAGCCTGAAAACTCACCAGCACTGCTCTAGATGCCACTGCACTCGGCATGCTCCGGAGTAATGAAGCAATTTGATGCTCCAGAATCAAAAAGAACATAGGACTCAAACCCTCCCACTAATAAGGTCCTACCCAATTCACATGCATTGACAACCATAGAATTTTTTCACAAGTAAAATAAAAGAACAAACAACAACAATTCCAATACTAAAGATTTACTAAGTCTGAGTCTAGAATTTTACTTGTGATCTGCACGCCACAATGCTGGCCAACCTCTCCTGGCGTGTAGACTCGCGGTGTAGGTCCAATCTGACCCAAAGGTTGTACTGATGCAATCTGCGCCATCGGCTAAGCTGCTACTGGTTGTACCGCTACAATCTGTGCCAACGGTTGTACCGCTACAATTTGTGCCAACGGTTGTAGCTTGGGGCACATGGGCTTAATATTCCCTGGCTCTCTACAGTAGTAACAGACTCAAGGACCACTGGGCTCGATCCTCTTCGGACAGTTCGCCATCTTGTGATCCATACTACCACACTCGTAGCAACCATAACCACTCTGACCTGTTCTAGAAGCATCATCCCATTTCCTCTTTTCACCCTGCGTAGTCCTCTCATCTTTCCTAGAACCAGAACCTCTGCAATGCTGGTGCGGCTGCTGCTGACTCCTCTGCCAAATGGCAGGAGCAACCACAGGCTGAACCGCTACATCACCAGCCTGCTCACTCTGATCCTCCTCAATAGATGCTGCAAGCTCTAGGGCTGGGTGTTCCGGTATTCGTTTGGGTTCGAGGCGGGTAGTTATGTTCGTCGGGTATCCGTATTCAAAAATATAAAACCCATTCGGGTATAATGTATAATTAGGTCGGGTACGGGTCGAGTTGTAGCGAGTTCTGGTATTGGTTCGGGTACCTGAATATTATGATTATACTCAATAAATAAATAAAATGATCAAAAAACAAAAACAATTATTCAAAAAACCAAGTCTTAAACACAAATTGAGTTTAAAAATGCCAAAGTTGACGAAACACCAAGATATGACAGTAAAAAACGGAAAATAAATTCAAAACACAATCCAAATTTAGTAAATTTACTACTATATAAACACAAAATAAGTAAAGGAAACAAAATAATAATAATTTTCATTCCGAAAGCACAAGGATCTCGATCATGTAAGCCATAGGCAAAAAAAAAAAGAGATGAAATGAGTGTTTTAGGGTTAGGTTTAGTGATTAAAATACATAATCGTGTATGTGTATGTATAGATTCGGATACCCGATCGGGTATCGGGTTCAGGTACCCTAATGTTAATAAAATGAAACCCGATAGGGTAATTTACGATACTCGTACCATACCCGTACCCTAATTTTCGGGTCGGATTCGGGTTCGGGTTTCGGGTACGGATTTAATGCCTAGCCCTAGCAAGCTCTACCGTCGAGGCATACCTAGAACCTCTTCATTGGGTCTTGATGCTCAACCGAAGCCCCTGCAAGAACCTCTATATAAGGGTCCGCTCATCCTCCATGCTATGGCTAGCATGAACCAGAAGTCTACTGAACTCGGTATCGTACTCTCGTACCGTACTCGTTCTTTGAGTCAGCTCCATGAATCTCATCTGAAGGCGATGCAACGCCTCCCTAGGAAAGTACTTGGCGTTGAACTCAACCAAGAACTCTCCCCAAGTCCACACCGCTCTTTGAGCCTCTATAGCTCTCCACCATAAATGGGCATCCCCACTGAGATAATGGATAGCCAGCTCCACCTGAAACTCTACAAGACATCGGATCGACCAAATATTGCGCTCTAACCTTAAATGCCACTCGTCCGCCTCCTCAGGCCTAACACTGCCCGCAAAAAAGGTGTACCAATCCTCTGCATCAATCCCATCATCTCCAGAGAGGAAGGATGCTCAGCAATTGCAGCTCTTGGCTGCTCAACCACTACAGCCCTTGGCTGCACCTCAGCTACTAAAGGCCCTGCTGGAGCCGATGTCGGGCATGCCGCCGAGAATCGCTTTAACAGCTACGTCAACAAACCCACGATAGCATCATCACAACCCGGAGCTAGAACAGCACCCCTAACTGGGCCCGTCCCACCACTACCAACCCCCGGCGCCCTTCCCGGCACCCAAAGCCACACTGGCAGTAGTTGTGGTCTCACTCGCAGATCCCAGCTTATGCGTCTGGGATGCTGACGTATGTGAATCATTCGATGACTCTGACACAAAACCTCTACCACGACCACGGCCTACACCTCTGCCACCACGGGCACCCGCTCTAGCACGACCTCTAGCACCTGGAGCCATCTCTCTGTACTTCCATATAACAGAAGATAAGCAAACTAGAAGTCATAAAAATTAAAATAAACTCACCGCAGAATCTCTTTAAAGGCTGAAGAGGATGATTCTAAGACTATCATTAATCGTCTAACTCACATAAACAATTAACCACATAGTCTCAATTCATCCAAATCTAATTTCCTAAAACCGTATAGACTCTGATACCAAAATGAAACAACCAAGCTTTTTTTTCTAAATAATTCTACTGCGAAAATAATATCAATCAGATAACCAATAAAATAATCCATTAATTTCAATAACCAAATAAACCAAATTCCATCAACAAAAATAATATTCAAATTCAGAAATAATAAATCTAGCAAGCTAAGCAATGGTTCACTAGAAATAAATAAAGAAGATAATTCCTAATCATCCTCTTCCTATGCCTTGATTCCGCAGCCACACTTTTCTTTTACCTGCGTCACATGGGAATAAGAGATGCGTAAATATTTAACAAATACTTACGCATTGCTTACAGGCTAAGTACGCATAAACAGGAAAAACAAGCAATCAACAATTAAAATATTCAACCGCAGAACAACCGGGTGTCGATCGACACTATCACTAGGTGTCGATCGACACTGAGTTCGCAGGAACGATGATCGAGCCTCTCCTCTCATGGCTCGATTCACCGAATCTCGAAACTAATCACATGAACATATATACGTGCAATAAACACAATCAACGCCCAAAAACATCACAAAACACACAATCAACACACGGTTTGTTCCCTAGAATCATATCTCATCAATGGTTACTCGATTTCTCGCTAAAATGAGCCCACGGTTACTCACCTCGGTTTCGGATTGAAACGATTAAACGAGGAACGAGTTGACTGAAACAGCGATGAACGATGACGAGAATCCCTGAGAACTTGACACCCACAAATCTCAAAAGCAACACCGGATTGTTCTTAGCGAGAAAAGATGAAGAACGGTTCGTGATTCACTCAATTCTCAAGGATTCGAATCTAACTCTCTTCTTTGCCTCTTTCACGTTTTTCTTTTTGAAACGTAAGGGAGAATATGGTTGGGAACTTATACAACACCACCTAGGGTTCTCCTTAAACCGCCTCGTAAACCGACGATTTTTAGTCAAAACCGAACAATTTGCAGAACATGGTGTCGATTGACACCCCTTACCAAAATCGACATATTGGTTTCGGGATGTTACAGATATGAAATGTGGTGAAACTGAATGGAGGAACACTGATGAATGGAAAAATCTCAATCCTCAACACATTCGCAAATCTTAAAAATATTCAGTGAGTTTTTCTTGATGTGTTGCTTATTACGAAAACAAAATCTAAAAAAAGCTATATTTTTTAATTCAAACTCTTCGATCTCCACTAGATCCAGTCTGTTGTATGATTTTTTTAGATGATTTGATTTTGTTTGTGTTTCTCGGGTTACGGAAGTCTACATGGAAATTTAGAAGTCTACATTAAAGATATATACTAGAAGTCTACTCACAGAAGTCTACTACTCTATTTGGAAGTCTTCTTACGGAAGTCTACAACTCAATTTGGAAGTCTACAACGCACTATGGTAAGCTTCGAAATGGTTTGCATTTGATGGGAAATTTGATTGGAAACTGTTTGATTCGAGCTGATATAGCGATTCCATTTATGGTTTAATTTCTTGCTGAGGAGGAAGCTATTACTTTTGATAAAGTTGATAAAGCTCATGAAGAGAAGAAGAGAGGAATTATGGATTATGCATCTTCTTCTCGTTTTATTTTATTTTTTGTTGTAAAAGTGTAAAACAAATGATAGTATTTTTGTTCTCTTCTTTATTTTTTTTTGTTAGTGGCTATTTTTCACTAACTAATGTTGATTTCATAATATTGTACATTTTCTGGAAGTCTGCACAAAGAAGATAGTTGGTGGTACAAATATAAAAATGAGTTTGACATGTAAATCTTATAAATAAATATGTCCAAAACATAGACAATAACTATTATGACTCATGTGTAAGCAAAACATTTTTAAAAAAATAATGAATATATCTATAAAAATGCATTTTAGTGTTTTTGTACAATGTAGACTTTTGGGAAGTCTACAACGAGTAGACTTCGAAGAAGAATCAAAATTCTACGTTGAATGAACTAACTAGTCACCAAATGAAAAAAATTAGATTTTTCCCATGAATATTCGTCTTAAACAAGTCCAAATTATACAGAGGATAGAAAAATATGTACCACACATGTGAGAAAAAAAAACGAGAAATTTCTTTCTAGAATGACATTTAATGAGGTTTTAAAAATCACTTTGTATTGTAGTCTTTCGATTAATATGTAGACTTCCAGTATAGACTTTCAATAAGTCAATGGAAGTCTAAATTGAATGAGCTAACTAGTCACCAAATAAAAAAATTAGATTTACCTTATAAATATTAGTATTAAACAAGTCCAACTTATACAGAGGATAGAGAAATATGTACCACACATGTAAAAAAAACAAGAAATCTCTTTCTTAAATGACATATAATGAGGTTTTAAAAATCACTGTGTATTGTAGACTTCCGATAAGTCAATAGAAGTCTACTTAAACCGGAAAATTATTAACATAACCGGATGTTTTCCCCTCCATATATAAGCGAGTTTTTCAATGGAAACCCTAATTTTTATTTTCAACCCTGGCCTCCTAACTTTTTCTCTCTTCCCACGTTTTAGAGAGGTTTTTGAGAAATTTTTGTCCAAACCATATCTTCTTCAATTCTTCACCGATTTGAACAATTTTTTGGTATAATTCACACGAAATCTCGTCCTCTTACTAATTCTAGCACCTAATTTCACGTTCAACAAAGGTATATGCCTCTATCTCCACTTTTTTAGTTCATCGACCATGTTAAAGGTTTGAAATTTGGATATGTTGCTTCATTATTGGTTGAGTTTGTGGATTTCTATGCATTTTAAGATGATTTTGCACACACATCTCCTTTCTTTTCCGATTTCTCGATGTTTGCTTCCTTTGTTTTGCAAATCTAGAGATATGAAAGGTGGTGAAACTAAATGGAAGAACACTGATGAACGGGAAAATCTCAATCCTCAACACATTTGCAAATCTCAGATCTTTGGTGAGTTTTCTTGATGTGTTGCTTATTACGGAAACAAAATCTAAAAAGGCTTTTCTAAATTTTTTTTTTTTGAAAAAGCTATATTTGTTCCTTCAAACTCTTCGATCTCCACTAGATCCAGTCTGTTGTATGATTTTTTAGATGATTTGATTTTGTTTGTGTTTCTCAGGTTATGGAAGTCTACACATAAATTTAGAAGTCTATATTGTAGATATACACTAGAATTCTACTACTCAACTCAATTTGGAAGTCTACAATGTTCTATGGTAAGCTTCGAAATGATTTGCATTTGATGAGAAATTTGATTGGAAACTGTTTGATTCGAGTTGATATAGCGATTCCACTTATGGTTTAGGTTCTTGCTGAGGAGGAAAAATCTATTGCTTTTGATAAAGTTGATAAAGCTCATGAAGAGAAGAAGAGAGAAATTATGGATTATGCATCTCTTCTCATTTTATTTTCTTTGTTGTAAAAGTGTAAACAAAATTGAGAGTATTCTTGTTCTTTTTTTTTTATTTTGTTGTTGTTAGTGGCTATTTTTTACTAATTGATGTTGATTTCATAATATTCTATAAACCATAAACCTTGTTATTTGTTTTCGTCTCTTCCTTTTTGTAACTCTTATAATCTTAAAAGTGTGTTTAATGTCATTCCTCTTAACTTAGCAAGAAAATAAGCTTAAGTGGTAACCAAATAAGAAAATTGATGTATCTCAGAAATGAGCTAAGTCTCTACAAAAGAGTTAAGTATTTAAAAGTAAACTGTAATGGAAGTCTACAAGCCTTCTATTTTGACAAAGTAAAACTATAAAACTGATTTATCCTACAAATCTTGTAACTAAACATGTACAAGTCATACACAATAACAACCTATGCATTTTTGTGTAGCTTATAATCATCTTGTGTCATTTCAACAAGTTCCTTATGCGTAAAACCATCGCACAAGACAAATATTCTCCCTCCTTTACGATTATCCACCTCAAAATGCCACGTACCATCTTTCATAATCCAATCTCCATAAACAACGTGTATTTGAACAACCATCTATAAATCAAAAGCATATGAGGCTTAGTTAGAAACAGACTTCCCAGAAGTCTACAACGAGTAGACTTCCAAGAAGAATCGGAAGTTTACGTTGAATGAGCTAACTAGTCACCAAATGAAAAAATTAGATTTACCCCATAAATATTAGTCTTAAACAAGTCCAACTTATACAGAGGATAGAGAAATAGGTACCACACATGTCAGAAAAAAAAAACATGAAATCTCTTTCTAGAATGACATAATTAGGTTTTAAAAAATACTGTGTATTGTAGACTTCCGTTAATTACGTAGACTTTTAGTGTATACATCAAATGAGTCACTGGAAATCTACAAAGGGGTGTAGTTTTGTATTTTAGGCAAATCCCAAAGTAGACTTCCAGAAAGTCTGCACAACATGCAGACTTCCAAGAAGTCTACAAAGATTACTTTTGCATGTGACCAAAGGTTTGACTATTTTTGCAGACTTCCAGGAAGTCTGCACAAAAAGTGGGTCAGTTTTGCATTTGACTAGATTTTGCCTCATCTGTATGGACTTTTCAGACTTTCAGAAAGTCTATACAAAAAATAAGACTTCGAGGAAGTCTACAAACGTCTGTACATGCCAGTTTTGCAATTGCAAAATTTTTGCAGACTTCCTGTCTAAAAATAGACTTTCAGGAAGTCTGCACGAAAAGAGGGATTAATTTTGCATTGGACCAAAAGTTGTAGACTTTAAAAGTAGACTTCCTGGAAGTCTACAGAGAAAAGTAGACTTCCAGGAAGTCTGCAAATATTGGTTAATGTTTTGATTTTTGGTCAAATGCAAAACGAACTCTTTTTCTGTGCAGACTTTCTGAAAGTCTACATAACCTGAGGCAAATGCAAAACTGACCTTACTTTTTTGCAGACTTCCTCGAAGTCTACACAAAAAGGTCAAACGAATGGTCAAATACAAAACTAACCTCGTTTACGTGGCACTGGTTTTTTGTTTCCAAAGGAATCATGCAGACTTCTTGGAAGTCTACTTCATGATTTTGCGCATAAATGGTCAAATGCAAATCTAACCGCTTCATTGAGTTGCAGACTTCCTGGAAGTCTACACGGGAAAAAAAGAGTTTGTTTACGATTGGTGTGATAAAGTTTTAACCCAAAATAGTTCTGCAAGTGCAAAGACAATCGCAGTAGTATAATAGGTATCGAATCCACATAGACCAAGGTTACACTATGAAATTATGGATTTCAAATTAAAGCTAAGATAAAATATGGGTTGATAAATTTCGTGACGATGAGAACAGCAAATTAAACGATATGAAATTCAATAAAAACAAGCACTAGATCAAGGTCATTCGCCGGTGATATCGAACTAAGGACTGAGCGACTATTCATGAATTAAACTAAGTACGGTCTAGAACTCAAACACAATGATAATATTGCCCCACTGTCGTGACGTATCAATAACTTTGTCTAACAACCTAAATGCCTAAACTGCCGTTTGAATTCAGAGATGTTAACAAGCATTAAGAGTTGGTTCAATTTGTTCACAATTGATGGTAACAATCAACTGTCGTTGGTTACACATCAATTGCTCACCAATGGTTTATCTAGCAACCTAGAGCATTGTCGTGAATAAGTTTAACTTGTATTCATAGATTATGGGATCATTATTAATCTAAGCATGAAGAATCCCTATTGATGAAGACATATGATTATGCGATCCTATTTGGCTCAGTCACTAACAATCCTAAATCACCATTGAAAGCCCTTAATCTAGCTAATGGACTACTCGATCATGGAGAATAAAAACGCAGCAATCAATGGAAAAGAATTCATAATGATAATGAAAGAGATAAGGGTTTTAGAATTCTTCTCAATAGATGTTGTGGAATGAATCTCCAAATCTTGAATCCAAAAGCAAAGAACAAATGAAAGAGTCTCAAAAGAGCTCTGAAAGATGTCTCAAAAAGTAACGTGAAAAATGGAATGAATCACGCACCCCCCCCCTTTTGTTTTGAGGTGGCTACCTCTTATTTATAATTAAAAGTAGGTTAAAGTCGGATCTGGGTGACCGACCGGTCGGTCTGGTCTTGGACCGGTCGGTCCTGATTCCAGCGAGCCTTCGGTCTTCAGGTCTTCAGGCGGGACCGGTCGGTCCCTGGAAGCGGATCGGACAGTCCTATTTCCAGGGAGCTTCCACTCTTCGAGCCCTCGTGCTCTTCAATGTGCGGACCGGTCAGTCTCGATTCCAGGGACTCCGAAGTCTGCAAATTCCCAAGCGAGCAGGTGCTCAGAGCGGACCGAGCAGGTGCTCGGTTATGAGAAAATGCTTTTTCTCTCCAAATTCATCTTGTTTGCTCCAATGACCCTCAATAACTCAAATCCATGTTCTCAAGCCTCCTTTAGACCTAAAATGACTCAAAAGATAAAGAAAAACTCGATAAAACCCTACAAAACAAAGGCTAAAACGTGCCAAAAATGCATTATATCAATTCCCTGAGACTTAGATCTTTGTTTGTCCTCAAACAAAGCCAAAAATAAGTAAAGGAGAAAGGTTTGAAAACGCGAGAACTCTTTTATCCTCAATCTGCAGAGCACATAATTCAGATTACAAATAGCAAAGCTTTACCAAAACATCCTCAACACATTTCTCAACCAGGCCATTTCCCAAACACAAACTCAACGCATTCAAAGTATACGTGAGGATCTCGCTAAAGGCACCTTTTCAGGGAAGACGGCGTTAAGGGTTTAAGGCCATTTAGAGGTAGAGTTCATGGTGTTTAGAGTGTTTAAGGGTTACCCGATGTTTCGTAGAGGATGCAGGATATCGCACAAAATTGCAAGAGAGAGTGAGTACGTTGATATCCACATTCTCTAAACCACTCTTTCTTCTCCAAAACACTCTAACGTCTCATTCGGCTAATCATCCACCTTGGGTATACTCACTGTGCAGAGAAACACTTTTTCTCTATTTTACAACTTACCGCTCTTCATCATCGATTTTTTTTTTTTTTTAGGTTTAGATGATGATGAAGAGGGTTTACATTACAGGTATGTGTCTCTCAAACACGAAGATAAATAGAAGTGTTGTACATACCCAAGTGGAGCCCATCATTGCAATTCCTTCCTCTTTATAAAATCATCTTTTGAAATTGCGAGCATGTGCTCGATTCAAGGGAGCAGGTGCTCGATTCTTCAGAAAGAGTGATTTAGATGCATTGTCGACTCGATTCTCTCCGGCCTTTTTGCGCATATGCTGCACATGTGACAATGAAGTGACAAGAATGCAAGGAGTTTGAAAAGAGGTAATGGTTAAGGAGGGTACTAACTAAAAATGAGCTAGCTATTCAGGAACAACAAGAGTGGTAAAAAGAATAAGGAGTCCTGAATATGATTCGTTTCCCTAATCTAGTGCCAGTAACGAGAGGAAATTTTGGTCAATCTGAAACCTGGAAAATAGTGTATCGAAGTGTTCCAGCTGTTCCTTGTACCCATGCCCTGTAAAAATGGTCACTAGAGAGAAGATTAAACATAAATAGTTAAAATATCATTATAAGATAAAGTCCTGATTCCCTACAAAGTTTTGACTCAATAAAACAGAACATAAAAATGAGAATAAAAACGAGACTCAATAAGACATAAGAAAACAGAAAACATAATTAGTACTAATAGCACTCCCCCCAGACTTACTTTACACCGTCCTAGTGTGAAATAAAATCTAAAGGAAAGGACTATTAAAAGAAAGAAAAATAAAATGAAAAGGAAAATAAAAGGAAGAAAATCTAACTTCATCATCAGAATTCTGGAGACTCGTCAGAATCCGCAGTGTCCTCGGGGTCAGCTACCATAGCGTCATCATCTGATCTCAACGTGGTAGAAGGTCCAACAGGTGGGGGCATGTGGCTTCCAGCAAAGCCTGATCCTCCTACTGCATCTGTGCCTCGGGAACAAGAAAGAGCACCCCAAATGGTGGACATCATACTGTGCATCTTCTGAAAACTTCTGTGATGCCACTGCCTGTACTCGGATGTAGTCCAAGTGTCACGAAGTGGAGACACGGCGAAATTGTTTTCGTACAGTGGAAGCTGGTAGATCTGCTCAGGCGGGGCAGTACCACTGCTAGCACCTGCAGTGCCAACACCTCTACTAACGTGGCAGCGCTTTCGGCGCCGCAGAGGTGCATCTGGATCTGTGCTCTGAGTTGTGGCGGACGGTTAAATTCTCATGTTATCCATGGAAGTGAGTGGGGCATGCTCACTAGGTAATGAAATGGAGCTCTGAATCCCATCCAAATCAAAGTATCGCCACTTACCTCCGAGTCAAATGTTGTATATCTAGGAGTGAAGGTGACAGGATTTCCTCAGTGTTGCTCGTATCAATCTCATGGAATTGAAAGATGGGAGTGAGTAGACTCCCACATACATCCTGCTTCATCTTTCCAGGTCTAGCTAGACCCCTGAACTTCCTCTCTGTCAGGAAATGTGCAAATGCTGCTCCGAAGTTAGTGAGCTGGTCGCGAGGACGGTCTGTGTAAATCTCTGACACAAACTCTGGCATCCCTAAATGCAGCAAGAATAACTCATCAAGACGCACAACTCCTGGTTCCTCTTTGCAGAACATGGTAGTACTCAGAGCCTTAGCAATAATACAGATAATTGGATTCCTGATAAGGGTGAGCTTCATGCTATGTGACGTTGCAGGACCCATACCGATCGAGTTCCATAGTCGGTCGCTTTGAGGAAAAGAATGACGATCGGGGAACTTCGAACTTGTATTACTTTCGTCAAAACCATAGATAGTACACAAGTTCCGAAGGGAGATCACATACTCAATCCCTCTGATCACATAAATGAGGGATCCCCTATCAACTGTCCTATGAGCCGCGTCTGCATAATAGACCTCACAGGAGGCAAGAAATTATCGTACCAATTCAAGATATAAAGGATACTGATATGTAACCATTGTCCCAAAGCCCATGCGATCGAGAACAGCAAGTACTTCATCCAATATACCCAATTCTTCCAGTATCTGATAACATAATACTCTAGTGGGCAACATCTCGACAGTCAGCAGAACATTATAGCATATGCTATTGTATCTGACCCAACCGTCTCCTTTCCGTTTGTTCTGATAAGATGATTCACTAACCAATTCCTTCCGTTCTAACTTAGGGTGAATATCGATTCCAGGGAAAGGAGTACCGTCCGGTCTTGGCCATTGAACATTCGAGCTTCGCGATCATCGCGGAGCATCCGGTTGACTAAAACTTGCTATTCCTTTTCCCTTTTCCGCTCTCGTCGAACGTCTCAGTTTGTCGTGGATGCGTTTCGTTCGAGGCTCGCATTCGGCATTCGAGCCATCATCTATGTCCGAAGTGGTGGTGATGAGGTGTCTTTGGCGTCCCATAAGTGGAAAAACAAACCAATCAAAGTAAGAAACGCACGAATTGCAATCAAAAATCCAAAGAAAACAACCCCAAACTCGGAACTTTCTCATCTAAATAACAACTTCATACCTTGCAGATCAAACAAATTGAGGCTACAATCGGATAGAGCGTGAAAAACCGAGTGGATTAGAGCCAAAAAAAGTTCAAATCGGTTAAGAATTCAAAAAGTTAGGTTTTGAAGAAGTTTTCTTTGAAAATCACCAAGAACACATAAAGAGGAGAAATTTTTGAGTTTTGATCGGGAGAAAGAGGTTTGGTCATGGTGTTTTCAGTTTATAAGGCTGAAACCGGTTCAAAACAAGTGAACCAAACCGAAGTAAACTGGAAAAACCAAAAAAATTTCACTTACCTGGGACAGGACCGACCGGTCCCGATACTGGATCGGTCGGTCTGATTTCCAGAGACTTACTGTTCCGCGGGACGTAGGGGGATCACCGGTCTACGTATTCGGACCGAACGGTCCAAATTCCAGGGACCTTGGACGATTTTCGGGATGAGGGGGATCGATCGGTCGGTACATGTGGACCGACCGGTCCCAATTCCAGTGACATTTCTCGGACCATGGACGCACGCCGGACCAAACGGTTGACATGGGGACCGACTGATCCAAAATTCAGAATCGAATCCAAACTTCCTTGATGAAAATTCCTAAGAAAAAATGAAAACAAACGTAAAAAGGAACGAAAATCAAAAGAACGTATTTACACTTATAAGTGGGTTGCCTCCCACCAAGCGCTCTGTTTAACGTCGTTAGCTAGACGTTGTACAACGTCTAGAGATGAGCAGAATCCATAAGAGGATTAGAGACTTTCTTTTCCGGATCAGGGCTCGGTGGAGGTGGGTTGAGGCGTGGTCTACTTGCTCCTTGATCGCTTATGTTTAGTTGCATAACTTTGCTCAGCATTCCTTTCACAACACCAACACCCTTCTCTTTCAACTATAATGGAAGAATAGCTCTAACTTTGGAGAAAGGCTTAGGAGTACCTTTGCACTTCACCTTGTATTCAACCGAGTTTCCATCACATCCCTGAGGTATCAAAGTTATTTTAGGATCACCCTTGATCCTTTCGCATTGTACGTTTCCCTGCACCTTTGTCTTCTCCCTAAGTATCTTGGCGATATGAGAACGATTTCTATCTAAAACTCCATTGATCTCACTCTTATCACCGAGCTCTTTGAAAACATCGACTGACAGGTCCTATCTTTCAACTGCCGAGATACAGGAGGCGTGAGTGGTGGTTCTTTTGGGAATGGCTCTATAGAAAACCTTTTCGTTGACCTTGGAAAAAGAGAGTCCCTTATTAGGCATATCAATGATTGCACCCACCGTAGCCATGAATGGTCTCCCCAGGAGCAGAGACATATCGTAACCTTCTCTAATCTCTACAACCTGAAAATCAGTTCGAGCTAGGCAATCCCCTATTTGGACAAGTAAATCGTGAATGATGCCATACGATGTTACTGTGGAAGAGTTTGCAAAATCTAAGAGTCATATGACTAGGTTCTACCTTAGCAATTTTCAACTTCTCTGCAATAGCCCTTGACATGAGATTCACACAAGAACCAAAATCACAAAGAGCTTCTTCAAATTCAACTCTTTTAATGGAGCATGGAACAAAGAATTTCCCAGGGTCTTCAACTATAGGTAATATCCTCAATGGTGGTGGAGATGGGTAAGGGATTGGGGGTGTGTAAACATATGACCTAACCTTATTAACGAGCTCATTTGGTCGAAGCACTACAGAAGACGGTCCAGCGACCTCTTCATCCTTTTTATCTCCTGAAGCAGGTGCTCCTTGTGGATTCTTGACTGCTTCGGCGGTTTGAGCGACCCGAATATCGAGCTTCTTCACATGAGTGCAAATAGCTTATATCTTACTGTTGAGATTGTTGTACATGCCATCCATCATGGCGATGATCTCGTTAGCAGATTCCTGCTGGTTGAGTAAAGCCAATTGCATAAGGGACTTCAGTTCGTCTTGAGGGATAGGTGCATGAGCTTGAAAGCTTGAAAGCACATGGTCTCACCCCACATAGTTCACCTCAATGTACTGCTCATCTCCCTTGTTCTCACAAAGCTTAACACTCCTCTGATTCCTCTTCAACAACAGGTTTACTTTCGCTGTCAGCTCATCAATCCTTTGTGACTCAACACTGCTGACATATATAAGCTCGTCATGGTCATGGCATTGATTCATGGAACTTGCAGCCAAGTTCTCTATCAATCTATATGCTTCTTCCTTGGTCCTGGTCATAAAATCACCATTACTCGCAGCATTCAAAGTGTTCCTAAAATCTTGATCAACACCATCATAGAAGATACTAAGCAATTTCTCGTTGGCAAACCCATGGTGTGGACATTCCCTCTTGTACTCTTTGAACCGTTCCCACGTCTCACAAAAGGACTCTCCTGAATGTTGCTGAAACGTGGAGATCTTGTTCCTTAGACTCGCGGTCATGGTTTTGGTGTAGAAGTGGTCCAAGAACGTTGCTCTACATTGCGGCCAAGTGGTGATGGATCTAGCTGGTAGCGACTTGAGCCAATGGGAGGCTTTGTCCGCGAGTGAGAAAGGGAAGAGCTTGCATTTCAAGAAATCTGGGTTCATTCTATTAGAGTTTGTCGTGGAGCAAATCTCCTCGAAGTTCTCTATATGGTCCATCAGAATTTCCGCGGGAAGTCCATGGAAAAAGTGTTGCTTAACCAGTGATATCATCTGCAGTTTGATCTCATAATCACTCCGGTCAACAGGAGGGGGAACTATAGCAGCACGGTTCCGGTAGAAAGCATGGGGATTGTCCATATCCCCTATGGCTCGCTGTTGTTGTGGTTGTTGCTGCTGATGCAATTGAGCTATTTGTTGTTCCATCCTCCGAATAGAAGCAGCTACATGACCATTTGCAGCTCGATTGTCGGTGTCGTCGCCCATGTTGGCTGAATTCAAAATTTTTGAGAACTTTGGTTACACCTGAAACACACGCAAAAGAAAATAAAAACAAAAACGAAATTAGCAAAATTCTTAGACTATAAATAAAATCGAATTTCAAAGGTAACGCAATTGGTCCCCGGCAACGGCGCCAAAAACTTGGTGTGATAAAGTTTTAACCCAAAATAGTTTTGCAAGTGCACAGACAATCGCAGTAGTATAATAGGTATCGAATCCACAGAGACCAAGGTTACACTATGATATTATGGATTTCAAATTAAAGCTAAGATAAAATATGGGTTGATAAATTTCGTGATGATGAGAACAGCAAATTAAACGATATGAAATTCAATAAAAACAAGCACTAGATCAAGGTCATTCGCGGGTGATATCGGACTAAGGACTGAGCGACTATTCAGAAATTAAACTAAGTACGGTCTAGAACTCAAACACAATGATCCCACTGTCGTGACGTATCAATAACTTTGTCTAACAACCTAAATGCCTAAACTGCCGTTTGAATTCAGAGATGTTAACAAGCATTAAGAGTTGGTTCAATTTGTTCACAATTGATGGTAACAATCAACTGTCGTTGGTTACACACCAATTGCTTACCAATGGTTTATCTAGCAACCTAGAGCACTGTCGTGAATAAGTTTAACTTGTATTCATCGATTAAGTGATCAGTATTAATCTAAGCATGAAGAATCCCTATTGATGAAGACATAGGATTATGCGATCCTATTTGGCTCAGTCACTAACAATCCTAAATCACCTTTGAAAGCCCTTACTCTAGCTAATGGACTACTCGATTATGGAGAATAAAAACGCAGCAATCAATGGAAAAGAATTCATAATGATAATGAAAGAGATAAGGGTTTTAGAATTCTTCTCAATAGATGTTGTGGAATGAATCTCCAAATCTTGAATCCAAAAGCAAAGAACAAATGAAAGAGTCTCAAAAGAGCTCTGAAAGATGTCTCAAAAAGTAACGTGAAAAATGGAATGAATCGCGCACCCCCCCCCCCCCCCCCCCCTTTTGTTTTGAGGTGGCTACCTCTTATTTATAATTAAAAGTAGGTTAAAGTCGGATCTGGGTGACCGACCGGTCGGTCTGGTCTTGGACCGGTCGGTCCTGATTCCAGCGAGCCTTCGGTCTTCAGGTCTTCAGGCGGGACCAGTCGGTCCCTGGAAGCGGATCGGACAGTCCTATTTCCAGGGAGCTTCCACTCTTCGAGCCCTTGTGCTCTTCAATGTGCGGACTGGTCGGTCCTTTGTGGAGGACCGGTCGGTCTTGATTCCAAGGACTTTGAAGTCTGCAAATTCCCAAGCGAGCAGGTGCTCAGAGCGGACCGAGCAGGTGCTCGGTTATGAGAAAACGCCTTTTCTCTCCAAATTCATCCTGTTTGCTCCAATGACCCCAAATAACTCAAATCCATGTTCCCAAGCCTCCTTTAGACCTAAAATGACTCAAAAGAGAAAGAAAGACTCGATAAAACCCTACAAAACAAAGGTTAGAATGTACCAAAAACGCATTATATCAATGATCCTGAAGATACATCGATCCGTGACCTTGCGAGCTGATTTCTCATTGTTCTAGAAGGATCCAGAAGACTATCAACATATCGTTGGAAATCCCCGACTCTCCTCTTTCCAGCAATATCAAGTTCATTTCCATCGGAGTATCGAGTAGAAAGTTGTCTTTGTTTCTGTATATTGCGATATACCAGATCTGAAATTTCGATTTTGCAAGTTTTGGTACTTTTTTGCTTCCTCCACCACCAGAACTTGGAAATCTAACCGATATTGAAGAATCCCCGGTGTCGTAAAGCAAAATTTGCGAGAAATCAACCTGTTTTGATAAATTATTTTGAAAACAAAACTTAGCAAGATTTATGGATGAAATTTTAGAGGAAAAGAAAGGAAAGAGGTTATAAGGATTAAATCAAACCTTTAAGAGCTCAAAAATCGGTTGTTGAGCCATTATGAGCTCGAAATTGGTTGTTCATGGTGGTTGAAAAATTGATGAAGATGACATTTCTGTAAATAAGTTGATTTTTTGGGGATTGCTGAGACTTTTCATCTTTATTTGGAAGTCTACGTAACAATAAGGGAAGTCTACGTAATGGCAGTTTTGTAAATACATGGACGGTTTAGTGGCAAAGATTCAAAAAATAGAAGAAAGAGAAAGACAGGTGTAGTTTTGCCTTTGACCACAAAAAAAATTGTAGTTGTGAAATCCTCTCATGATAATTGGCCCGTAAAACACTCTTAGCATGACACATATGATTTTTTAAGTTAGAATGTCTCAATGAGTAACACCTAGGATTTTGAGGTTTTAGTGTCTCCTCAATTAATATATATATAGGATTTGAGATCTATAGTCCACTATTTCTAAATTTTGGTAATATACACTACAAGAAAACATCCACTTTTCCGACGGACGGAATATCCGTCGGAAATTTCCGACGGACGGAATATCCGTCGGAAATTTCCGACGGAAGTCCGACTTCCATCAATCCGTCAGAAATACGTCACAATTTACCGAAGGATTTCCGACGGCCAAAGAAACTGTCGGTACTCCGTCACCTTGTACCGACGGATTTCCGACGGCCACAGAAACTATCGGAACTCCGTCGGTACTCCGTCACCTTGTATCGATGGATTACCGACGGAACTAAGTTGTCGTAATTTTGTAACGTAATTCTGACGGATTTCTGACGAATTCCGATGTCGGCAAAGTTTGATTGGTCACTTTGTGCCGACGGAGTACCGACGGAGTACCGACGGACTCCGGTATTATATATATGGGTGGAAACTTCTGCATTTCATCAGAACACAAAAATACATTCCATAAAATAAGCAACAAGTTTTTTTTATTATGTCGGAAGATCCCGCATTTAGCGACCATCCTTGGATTCCTGCAGTTGAACACCTACGTGACACAGGTACAATATTAGGTTTGTTGAATAGCATGAAACGAATGCAGTCTGATTTTGGTAGGGCATTTTTACAAAAATGTTTATATATACTTTTCCAGAGAGGTTAATGCAGACTCCCAGGGATTGGGTATTGTCCGTTGAATTGGACATTATTCTTAGCTGTTTAAATCATTTGGACATTGTTCGGAAGGTGAGATTGAGTTATATTAGAAAAGAGGTTTTATATGAAAGTTATATGTATAATCGGTTCTGTTAAATTAAGTAGGTAATTGCAATTATTGATGAGTACGATTGTACTGATGAGGGAGACGCTATGGTTGTCTTAAAGGTAATTATAATTGAGAATATGATTCAATTGATATATTTTGTTACTTGAAACGTTAAATTAATATGTATTAATGTAGGATCCATGTGGGAGAATTGGCGGATATATTCAAAAAGAAGTGTGTGTACACCATCGGGAAGTGGGACGAGAAGTAGTATGACGAGGATACTTACTCTGACGAGAGTTATACTGCGTACGATAGTCTAAATGATACACCATCGGGAAGTGGGACGAGAAGTAGTAGTTTTGGAATCTTTATGAAGAAAAAATAAATTCATGTGTGCTGGTGTTTTATAAAGTATTAATATAAACAGTATTTTGATTCTATAATATGAACGGTAAATGTTTTATTTGTGGACCACGTTGTGCGATAAGGTTGGTTTATATATAATATCTATACCGGAAAAAAGTAAAATATATAAATAACACTAAGTTTTATTATTTTTGTATTTTATTTTCCAAAAATTCTCATCATCACTAAGTTTCGAAATCCTAAATCCCGTAAACCCTAAATCTCTGAATCCCTAAAATTCTCAAAATCCCTAAATCCCTAAAGTCCTAAAATTCTCATAATCCCTAAATTGCTAAATCGATAAATTCCTAAATCTCTAACTTC
This sequence comes from Draba incana, assembly GCA_963576765.1. NCBI lineage: Eukaryota > Viridiplantae > Streptophyta > Magnoliopsida > Brassicales > Brassicaceae > Draba > Draba incana. The sequence goes on along the minus strand of OY755210.1, from coordinate 32,300,595 downwards.
ATAAGATTCTCATAATCCCATAATCCCTAAATCCCTAAATTCCCAAAATTTCTCATAATCCCTAAATCCCTGATTTTCTAAAATTCTCATAAATCCCATAATCCCTAAACCCTAAACCCCTTCATTCCTAAATCTCTAAATTCATAGGATTCTCATAATCCATAAATCCCATAATCCCTAAATCCCCAAAAATTCTTATAATCCCTAAATTCCTAAATTCCTAAATTTCTCATAAACACTAAGTCTCGCCGGAAGTCGTCTTCTCCGACGAGAAAACGGAAAACGAAAGTTTGTTAGTAAAAATCACCGGAAATCGCCAGAATAAAGCCGGAAAACGCCGACCCACCGACGAAACAACACCAATTCTCACACTCCATCCGGATTTCAACAAACCGATGTATGTTTGTGTTTGAAAATTTGTTCATGGAAAATTTTTTGTAGTGATTTCGGATTCATTAGTTGTTGTTCTAAATTCGGATTTCGGATACTCATAGTCGAATTAGTTGTTTGAAGATGGGATTTGGTGATTGATTATGATAATTTTATGAATTTAGAAATTTAGAAATTTAGGGATTTAGGGATTATGAGAATTTTAGGGATTTAGGGATTTTTAGGCTTAGGTATTCTAATGAGTACAAAACATAATTTTACAAATTGTAGGAATAAAAAACATGATTTTAAAAATTTGAATTCAATTGTTATACGTGTTATGAAATTTTAATAAATATTACTAATTTGTAAAGTATTCAAATATATATATTCATTAAATTATATATTAATTTAATTAAAATATTAACTACAAATTTTATATACAAATTACAAATCTTGGAATTCGTAGGGATTATGGACGATTTCAGCAGAGTTTTGGAGGCTGTGGTTCCAGTAGGGGGGGGGGGGTCGGAGTTCTAGTCAGTTCCAGATCCCCGACACTCCCGTTTTGGATACACAACAACCGTCTCCTAATCCTACAACGACCTCAGCTCCCACAGTAATTAGCATCGAGGATTTCGTATCACAACCCGGAAGGGATCGTTTGCCTTTCCTAGATCCGGACTTGCCTCCCCACACGACATGGTAAGTTTTATTTTAAAATGTTTTCGATTTAGTTAACTTAATAAGTATTTTTCCTTAATTTTGGTTAGGTTTCAATTTTCGGGAAACGGGATATCGAGGTCTATCAACACAATGCTTAATTGTTTGATAACTCAACCGTATCCCACATACTCTCAAATGCCGGTAGGCGATCGTGACAGCTGGTTTCGGCAATTTGCGGTAATCCCTAAATTTTGTAATTTAGACAATTTGCGGTTTTATTACATTAAAAAAAATTTATTAAATAGTTAAAGGTTTTTTTCTTTCCAGCAAGAATTTAATTGGGACAGATAGCTGACCGCTAGGGTTCGACGGGAGTTCAACGCCAAGGCTGGTAGAATGTACTCGCGGAAGATGAACGAATACAAGGACCTGTGGAGACTCATGCAGAACAACTGGTAAGTTTCTTTATTTTGAAACATTTTTATAATCGTTAACTTATTTGCTTACTTTTCAATGCTTACAGTATCAAAAGCAAGGTACGCGTCCGTCACATCTTGATTTGATCAAAGATGCGCACACCAACAGAAAGACTGGTGAAATTCAAGATGCACTTACTCGTGAAATCGTGGAACGCGTGGAGAGGCTCGGTGAGGAGTTCATCCAATCTCAACCGATCGTCGAAGGAACTCCACCGCTCACCGAAGTTCCATTCGAGAAGATCAACGAGCTTACGTATGAGGTTAGTAACGTTTTCAATTATTAACGAATTTAAAATAACTTATAATACTTATACGTTATAACATTTATAGTTTTTTGTATATGGTATGTTTACTCCGAAGAACAAAGGTCGTGTCTTCGGTCTTTCGGAAGACAGTTCCACCTCTTCCGTGTCTTCATTCCGATTTCACAGTGATAGCGGTTTGCGGGCTCAAAACACGGAGCTTCTCGAGCGGATGCACGCAATGGAGGCACAGCGCGCAGAAGATGCAGAGCGGTTAGAGGCAATGGAGGCTGCACGCGCAGCAGATGTAGAGCGCATTCGTGGGATGGAAGAGAAGATTAACGAGTTCTTCCGTAATTTTCATCCACAGTAGACTTTTAAATTTTATGTTATATCTTTGAAAAAAAAAACAAAAACAAAATAGTAAGAACTAAAAAAGAAGGTTGTTGTAAATACAATTTATTATATTCAGATTTTATATAACTTACCATAATTTTTTGATAAACTTAGAAATTGCATATATTTTATTTACTACATTTAGACATTTATGATATAAAAAAAGTAATACTAAAAGAAAACATAGAAGACAATCATATCTAATTAGTTTGGCCAAATATATATATATATATATATATATATATATATATATATGTGTGTGTGTGTGATGAGGACTAATCTTAAAAATCCTCAATATTTTCTTTTTCTTTTTGAAAGTATTTTTAGTTGTATGTTCAAGACCTTAAAAAGTTTAGTAAAATGGATCCTAACTTGGTAACAGAAGAAATGGATCCTAACTTGGTGATAGAAGAAATGGATCCTAACTTGTTGCTAGAAAAAACTCTAAAGGATTCCGATTTTTCTTTTAGTTGTCGTTTAAATCTATTAAAATCGATTATGAAAAACATAGAAAAGAAGATGGAAATTGCTGTACCTCCAAATGGTATTGAAGTAGAAATTCAAGATGGTAAAAAATCATATTGGGTAAACCTTAGAAAAGAGATTAAGAGTGGTCAATATTATTTATTCGGAGATGGGTGGAAAGATTTGAGAGTAGCAAAAAAACGCAAAAGATCCGATTATATTGGAAAGATACCAAATTTATATTTACTTTGATGTGAGTTTTCTATTATTTTTTACTTTTAAATACTTCTCATTGATCAGTTCATTAACTAATGTTTTTCTTTTGACTGACATAACTATATATTCAATTGTTTAATGTAAATCATAATTAAACAATAAACATACCAATTTGCATTTGAATAGATACAATAAGAAATATCATCGTAATTTAGATGACGTTATATAAAACATGTTATTATGGTATAGCTATACAACATAGTAAATTTTTTATTTGTAGGTAACTAAATAGATGCTAAGAATTTTAACTATGATTTTAAATTATTATAGTGAATCATCTGATACGAAACAAGCAGATGAGAAAGGAGAAAGCAACTCAAGTAAGGCTCATCCTTCAAAAAAACCAGCATATAAGGTTTCACCTGCAAAGAAACCACGCATAGCAAAGTAAATGGTGTGAAATGGTGAGAAAGATAATAAGTAATCGAATGATTGATATAATAAGTGAAGCATAAATATAATAATTTAGTAAAAAAATTAAAGATGGCTGAAATATGTATTTTTATAAATAAATTTTATTAGCATATTTACATAAAACATATATTGTTGGAGAATTTACACTGTAAATAATATTCAGTCATGTGGACAATTTATCATGAAAATCGGTAATTATCAATTTGTAAATATTCGTACTCTTTTTTGGAAACATAATGTTGGAGAATTGTTTGAAGAATGCAATATTTGAAAGGATTGTCAATGATGCTAAAAATGGAAATGCACGATTGTGAACCTCTTCAAATTGAATGTTTTTGTTAATTATTTTCTTATCATTTGATTTAAATGGGAATGAACGATTGTTTGTAACTTATTAGAAGACATTTTATTTGCTGGTAACTAATAAATTATTGATTGAAGCTAAATTTACTCTCAAAGAAAAACAATTGACAAGCCCGATCCCGATAACTTTGTGCCCTAGGTCTCGCACCCTAACTTGCAACACAAGAAACACCTGCACACACTGATAAAAAGGGAAAAAAGGGTGAGCAATTCCGGGGAGAATTACTCAGTGGGGGAGATCAAGTCTGGCCACATAATCCATATTAGACAATAATATAATTTAATAAAACATATATATTAAACCTAGAAATAGTCAAGCAACATTCAACCTAGCAACTATCAATATTTCAATATAGTATACATCACATACTTATCATCAAATAAATCATCATCACATAACTCCTCATCACATAACTCAGGCTGGTCGTCACCTCGAAAGGTCGTACGTCACCTCGCATATAACATATACATATATCTCGACCGAAGTCCATGAAACAACTCGGGGCTGGCCGTCACCTCGAAAGGTCGTACGCCACCCTTACTGGCTCTTCAGCCGTTAACGGGCTTCAGCGGGGTCACCATGTCACACGCTCTCAGTCCGGCCACACACAACCTCACACATTCTATATCATATATTACATATTAATTTATAACATCACATAATATCAACTTAACATTTCTTTCAACACTCAATCACTATTCCTAGACAAAACATAAATGTTTATCAAACTATATTATTATCTAATACGAATCCACAAATCTCAACCCTCACCTTAGCCTTAAAGCATTCGGAGACTCTGAAATTGCGCTATGACCTTGCTCACAACTCTCCCTCTGAGTCCATAAGAATCCTACAAGATTCCAGCTCATATGGAGCTCATATCGCCAAACAAACAATACAATCCATCAACTTACTCGATAACTTGAACTGCACCAACTACGCTTAGAAAACGCATATAGAATACGAACTAACCGTCCAATTGATGATCCAACCGTTGATTCTGAAGACAGTAGTGCCAAGAACAACTCCACAAATTTTCAGTGTAATCAGATTTTATTTGATCTGCCAAATGTGTTCTCAAAGTAGCAGCATCGGAACTGTCCTGGACTAGTATAATCAGGTTACGTGCGCCAGAAGAAACAAGTCCACACGGCAACTCGGGTGGAACTAGGGTTCCATCTTGATACCTCTGAAAATCTGAGAATGTCACGGTTCCAACGCCACCAACGACGAAGCCATCAGATGCTCCAATCACCGCCGACGGAGCTCCAAAGCCGCCATGTTCAAGCTGTCCAGATTTCCCGATCCTCACTACACCATCTCCATCTCTTATCTCATCCTTCATCTCGTCGAAATCAGAGCTTCTCCTCCTCCCTCTTGTCAGTGCAGCACCATCACCGAGACCCACAAGTTTAAACGGAGGCGACACGATGATCTTTCTCTTCCACCACCGTTACCCTCTTCTCCACGATCTAGAAGAGATCTTCTTCTATTTTTCTTGTTTCATTTCTTCTCCACTCTTTCACAATAATGAGAAATCTCTCTTCCTCTCTTATCGTCGCCATCTCTGCCTCCCTCTTTTTCTTTTATATTTTCTTCCTCTTCTCCTTTGTTTCACGGCAACCTCCACCAAAACCAAAAGTGCTAGGGTTTTTACGGTTTAGAATAAACCTTTCCAATTTAGTCCACAACTAATCCATTATACATCCTTGAGTAATAAGTTAGGGTTTTATTACAATTTTTGGGATAGGGGCGTGACAACAATCATATTAAAAGATTTGTTTTCCAATCTCGACCCAAAAAAATATAAATTGTTTTCCAATCAATTTGGTAAACACATCTCAGAACTCGGAGATCTTAGCAGAATATCAAGCAAATAATAGAGCAATCCGAAGCCCCATTTTGAGTCATCCTTGACACGTTTGTTCTTTAAAGGTTTGTAAATCATTTGTTTGGGCTTCCCGTTGGCATTCTTTGTTGATGTATTTGAAAAGATACTTGATCGAACTTTTTTGGTTGCACCACTCCACATTAGCTAATTTTGAAATCAAGGCATGTTTTGGTTTCAGGTTTGTTGATAATCGAATCCTGAGATAATAAGAAAGGCAAATTGAAAAATTAAAACACCTACGTATAAAATAAAAACTAAACATATGGTCAAGATCAAGACATGCATCATTTACGCAGAATTTAAGATATAAGCTTTATACCTATATTCCTATGTAATAAACAATTTTGATTATTGAACGTATGAGCACACGTAAATTAAGATTTTTCTTTCGGATTGGACAACCGGAAGAATTTTTTTCTATGCATCTAAGAAAAGACCAAATTTCTTAAAACCCCACCTAAAAACGATGTATATCTATTTTGTAATTAACCTATATATAAATTCACAAATATATACCAAAAATAAAATTATTGTATTTTCATATTTTGTAGGTACATACATTAACTATACATAAAACAAGTAACTATACAAAGAAAAGAAACCATATTCATAAACAAAAACTTTATAGCGTTAATTTGCTAACTAACATAGAAAAAAATTATAACTGAAAAACTAACTAAAATGCACATATGTAATAAAATCATGGCCATTAGATATAAGGATTTTTGTTAGTGTTTCAATTATAATTTTTTTCTTTGTTAGTTACCAAATTAACCCAACTTTATAATGGAAAAGCAAATGCATGTAATTGGCTGGTCAAAAAAAAAAGTGGAATAATAAAAACCCAGCCTGTGTATTAGAGCTGTGATCACTACCTTTAAAGCATGTTTATTGCAGACACTGTCTCGAGTATCTAAAAACTTTTTAGAATTAAATATATTAATTTTTAGGATTCTTGAGTGTCTAAAACCAGTAAAAGGATTTAATATTGGATACTTTTACTGGTTTTAAACACTCAAAAATCCTAAAATTTAATATATTAAATTCTAAAAAATTCTATATTTAAACAGTCGAGGAGAGTCTGCAATAAACATGCCTTAGTCTCTCTCTCTTCAACATTTTCAATTTCTTCTTCTTCTCGAATCTCTCAAAAATCAAATCTCTCAATGACCTCAATGATGGAAACTCTCCAGATCCGTAAACCTACTTCTCTTCCCGTCTCTCAACGCCCTAAATCCACCTCCACCGCCGCATCCGCCGTCACCGACGACGAGCCAGGACTAATCCGCCGTCGTCTATCTTCTCTTTCACTCAATCTCACCACCCAACCAGCGGCGGCGATCGCGACGAGGTTTCCGAGATCTAAATCGGTATCCGCCATGGGAGAACAAGCTGGTAGCTCTGTGAAAGAATGGTGGGAATGGAGTTGGTCATGGATCTTATCGAGGAAACCGATTTTTATCAGAGATCTAGAGTTGAACAAAGACGAAGCGAAATCGATTGGTTCACAAAACAGAGGAAGTATAATGCACGTCTTTTTCAAAATCAGATCTCAGATCCGTAATCTCATTGGTGGTGGTTCTTCTGATACTCTTCCTCTTTCCTGCAAATATAAACGTCAACGATGATGATGATGATGATGATGAAATCGAAAATCAGAAATTTATCTTTGTGTGGAGTATTAATGTTGTATAATGATGTATTTTGGAGAATTTGATGTTGTATTTTGTTATAATTCTTTTTGTTCTAGATTTTTAAGAAATTTATTTATTTGATTTGTGTTACATTACATGTTGTGCAGTTGTATTTTGTATTTTTAATAACCATGGGATTTATATAGAAGAAGCTGTTATATTTTGTTTTCATTTTCTTACCCGCCATTTTTTGTTGTATGTATCGATTCCATATTCTTAGGCTATGATTGGTGTAGAAGAAGCGGGGCGGATTTTGATATTTGCGGGACGGAACCATGTAAAGTCACCAATCATGTTAAAAATATAAATGCGGGGCGGATTAGTAAAGAAACAAAAGTGCGGGGCGGATCTGAAAAAAAGGAGAATTTGTTCATGCACAAAAAAAAAGTGCGGGACAGGTCAGAAAATACCAAAAATGGTGCGGTTTTGATGTGCATATGCGGTTTTGTATTATTTTTATTATTTAATAGCTACAATATAAATTATTTAATATATATAATATTACGTGTACCTTTTAATGGCAATGAAGTTAATTTGTAAATCATATAAACCCATTGTAATACACATATATATTTTATTTTTCACTAACATAATTTTCCTTTTGTAAATAATTTGTATATATTAAAGTTTAAATTATTTATTAATCAACATTTTTGATATTATTTTTCACCAATCAAACATTATTTTGTTCCGCTTTTTTCACACAAAACACACTTGTTCCGCAATATTAAATTATATCAAATTAATAAAAGTTAATTAGTTATATGAATCAATATAATTTTATTTTATATTATTTTCTATCATCCAAATATTAAAAATAGTAAAAAAATTCAAGTAATTTATGCATATAGTAATTTTTCCCCCAAAATTAAAAATCTAAAAAATATGCATATGATTATATTTCATCAGTTTTTACAAATGAAATTATTTATAAAAAAATCATTTTCATCTAAAATATTAAATATATATGTATATGTAAAATAAATTATAATTATTATATCCGCACCGCATTTGTTTTAATCACCAATCAAACATTGTTTCGAACCGTTTTTTTACATAAACCGCACTAGTTCCGCAAACCGCATGATCCGCATTGTACCGCACCGCACCGCACAACTTTTTGATCCGCACCGCTCAATTTTAGTGTTACCATTCGAAGCCTTAGTTGATAGTTGATAAATGATGATGATAATTTAACAACAATGAAATTGGTTAATGAATTTTAGTATGGTACAAGTAAAACTAAAATTCTAAAACATTTGAAACCCACCATTCTTTTATAAGTAAAGTACTGTAATATTTTCCCATTTTGTGGGTTTTTTATACGAACATGTTAATGTGAAAACATAGTATTAACGGAAACTTCGGTTCGTGTATTACTGAGATGCGTGTGGGCTTTGGCCGACACAACATTTGTCGGTGGGAACAATTTCGTCGGTGGCGAATTCTGTTATTTATTGTTCTTTTATGTTATATCAAAAACTCCCAACAATCTATCTCTGCCTCTCTCACACGATTTCTCTGATCAAAAACACGGCCACAACTCTGATAATCCTTTAAATACCCGAGTCCTAGGTTTCTCTTTAAACCGACTCGCAAACCGAACGATTAAAACATAAACTAAACGTTTATCAGAACATGGTGTCGATCGACACCCCATTTCAAAGTCAGCACTTTGGTTTCGGGATGTTATTGGTGATTCCTTAGCTAAACTTGTTTTGTATGATTATTTGGATGAGAGCCTGTAATGATATAAAACGTTGATTGCCAAAAAAAAAAAAAAAAAAAAAAGACAATTGTACATGTAATAAAAGAACACAAGAGATTATTATTTTAACACCAATTTAAATATGAAAAGACTAGTATAAATAATTTTTTCTTAAAGGTTGCGGCGTTGCAAAGCATGTGAATATGAGAAGTGGCAGAAGATAAATATTGATATAAAATGGTTTTGGTATATAAAATGTTACAAATGTATATGATTTGTTTCGAAACAGCCTTGAGTTTGGTTTTATTTAGTGTAAAAGCACTTTGATTACATGATTGAGACTTGCTAGCTCATCATTTTCCACATCAATGTCAATTGCTAGTTTCATTTATATATTGATTCAGTTTCTTTTTTTGCTAAAATATATTGGTTCAATTTGAGTTGTATAGCCTGAGATTGATGAACAGTTATAATCATCTAGAAAAGAACAAGAGATTTTTTAAGGTAAGAAATTGCTTAGAAATCACACAACATACAAAACACTTTTTCTGTTTTACAAATACAAAGATAGAACAAAAATTCACTAACTTCGACAATGACAAAACAAACATACAAACAACAAAGTTGTAAAGAAAAACCTTCCAAAAGCTACTCGACGATTAATCACACATCCATTAAAACATAAGCTCGAATTTTGCAACCATCGATGAATCTGGCTACTGGTCTTTCTTCTACTTCTTCTTCTCCCCAAACAGATTAAAAAACCAACCATTCTACTCGTCTCTCATGCTAATGTTTAGACTATTTTCACAGTTCTTCTTCCAACACCAACAATTCCCAATTGCATCAGCTCCACAAATTTACTGTAATCAATTTTTCCGTCCTGTTTTGGATCCCAATATAAAAAAATCTCTATCAACTACTGCCTCGACATTAGTCTAGAGAAGAATGTGGAACTGTTGGGATATCGATCCAAGTTCCACAAGACAAGATTGGTCTAATATATAAGTAAAAGTCCAACCAAATTAGTATGAGCCTTTTTGGGAAGGAAACCAAAAATAAACCAATGCGAGTTTTAATGCTTCGGCTCAAAGCGGACAATATCATACTAATTTGGGAAGTTGGACATGGGCTTAAAAAAAGCTACTCAACAGGAACATCGTCAAGCTTACATTGTTTTGATCAACTTCTTTGATGATTTCTTTGAGGAAAACATCAGCCATACCATATTCAACGCAAGTGTTGGAGCTCATCGATTCTTATGAAGCCGCTTCCGTCTTTGTCAAAGTATTAAAACAACTGAGAGATATAAGTCTTAATATGCATTTATGGAAAAATGTACTTCAAAAATGACATTTTTGTAATTGCCCATATTTCAAAACTGGTATGTAAATTATGAAATATGCCATAAATTGAGCCATCCTTATAAAATCTGCCATAAAATCTAATTTTTTACAAAATTTGCCATAATTTTGTCTTGTAATGAAAGAGCAATTTACATTAATATCCAAAATTTGCCATAATCTATTTTGTAGTAGATTTTCTATTGTTTTAAGATAGAGGACGTCTACTCTGACATGGACGTCTAGTTTGAGACATCTTATCCTTCGATATCCACCATACATATGGTTATAAAAACGGTGGTTAATGGTGTCAGTGACAGTGGTGGACATAACCGGAGAAGGTGGATGGGATGGTGGCTATCGGAAGACAATAAATACAAGATCGAGAATAATAAATACAAAATAAAGACAAAAAATAGAAGACAAAAGACAAACAATACAAGACATAGGACAAAAAATACAAGACGAGGACAAGAAATACAAAACAGACGTCCATCGTCCCGGAGAGAAAAAGAGAGAGCAAAGCGGGAGAGGGGATAGAGAGTACGAGAGAGAGACACACACAAGACGAGGACAAGAAATACGAAACATACGTCAATCGTCTCCGAAAAAGAAAGAGAGAAAGAGAGAGCAAGGAGGGAGAGACGAGAGAGGAGAGAGAGAGAGATGTTTCATAAAAAAAGAAAAAAATGGAGAAGATAATGAATAGTTGAATGTGGCATTTTTGTAAATACTCGAATTCATTAATGGTCATTCTGTCTTTTTGCGTAGACGTCCGTACGGATTGTGACAGATTTGAAAAAATAAAATCAATTATGGCAGATTTCATAAGTCCACTAGCTAATTTATGGCATATTTCACAATTTTTCCTTGTTGTAATTATCTCTTTCTTTTTTCCATTTATGGTCATTTGAACGATAAAATTTTGATATAATTAATTCATTATTATGGTTTTTTGCATTTGTTAGTTAATTTTATTTATTGTATGATGGAATTTCCTTTTTCACATTTTAGTTTTGTTAAATAATGCTTATACAAAAATTATGTTGTCCATTAATTACCAAGTTCTTTTTGTTAGTAATGGTGACTTCAAATTAATAGATCTTAAATATATGAGAGCTATTGTAAAAAAAAAGTTCAAAACATATAGGTGTCAAAAATATAAGGTACCCAATAAACAATTTTAGAGTGTTTAAAAAACTGTTTTTTGTGATACTCTTTGAGTTACCTTTCCAAGGATATTATTATAGATTTATCTTATATTTATAAAAGGAAAAAACAGTAAAAAAAAAACAAGGTTGTTGTAAATACAATTTATTATATTAAGATTATATATTAACTTGCCATATATAAATTTGTAATTAACTTAGAAATTGCATCTATATTCTTAACTAAATATAGAGATTTTTTATATAAAAAAGTAACTCTGACAAAAAAAACATAGAAGACAAAGTTCATATATCTAATTAGTTTGGTAAAGAACTATATATATATATATATATATATATCAATATATGTGTTGAGCTCTAATCTTAAAACTCCTCAATAAATTTTATTTTTCGAAAGCTTTAAGTTGCATTTCCAAGATATTTAAAAGTTTAGTAAAATGGATCCTAATATGGTGATATCTAGAACTTTAACAGATGCCGATCTTTCCGTAGATTGTCGTTTAAGGGTATCAAAACCGCTTATGATGAGCATTGAGAAAAAAAATGGAACTTCCGGTACTTCCAAATGGTATTGATGTGCAAATTGAAGATAATAAAAAGCCATATTGGGTAAAACTTAGAAAAGATAAGACAGATCGTTATTGGTTTGGAACTGGGTGGAAAGATTTTAGAGAAGGAGCAGGTCTCAAAGTAGGTGATACAATCGAATTATGTTGGAACAATACCAAATTTATATATACTAAGATGTAAGTATTCTTTTATTTTTGGTTTTAAATACTTCTCATTAGTTGTTCAGTTCATTAACTAATGTCTTTTCTTTTGACTGACATAATTATATATTAGATTGTTGTGCATTATAATTAAATAATAAACATACCAATTTGCATTTCTCATCTAAATTTAAATAGATACAATAAAAAATATCAACATTATTTAGATGACGCTAAAATGTTTATACAAAATGTGTTTACGGTGGAATTTTTTTTTTTGTCGAAGGAGGGCCGAAACCCCTTTTTATTTAAAAAAAAAAATGAAAGTTACAAAATGATTTGTCGAGGAAATGACACTCCCTCAACATGTTTATGGTGGAGTTAAACAACATACTAAAACATTTTATTTGTAGGTAACTAAATAGATGTTAAGATTTTAAACTAATATTTCAAATTATTATAGTGAATCATCTGGTGCGAAACAAGCAGATAAAAAAGGGGAAAGCAGTTCAAGTATTGTTTCACCTGCAAAAGAGGAATCATTAGATAAGAAAGGACGCAAAAGTTTAAGTAAGGCTCACCTGCAAAGAAACCACGTAAAGCAAAGTAAAAATGGTGTGAAATGAGCAAAACAAAAATTGAATGATGAATATAAATAGTAAAATTAAATAAAATTTTCAAATATTTAAGATGACTGGAATATGTTTATTTTATAAATAAATATGTATTGAATAGCATATTTATCGAATTATTTAATATAAAAATTGAATTTGATTATGCATCTAAGAAAAGATCAAGCTTATAAACTCGTTGTGCCTAAAAACGATATATATATATATATATATATATATATATATATAATTATGTATCTATTTTTGTATTTTACCTATACTCACAATTATATACTAAAACAAAACTATTGTATTTTCATATTTGTAGCTGCATACATACACAAAACAAGTAACTACATATACACAAAACAAACAATACACATAATTAGTTGTTCATAAAAATAAATAGATCTCACACAAACACAAAAGCGGAATAATAAAAACTCATCATGTGGTAGAGCTGTGATCACTATCTCTTAATCGCTCTTATTCCAACATTTTCAATTTCCTCTTGTTCTTCTTCAGTCTCTCAAAATCTCAAATCTTCTTCAATTTTAAAACATTACATGAAATGGTATTGATATATAAAGTTACAAATTTGTTTCAAAACGGCCTAGAGTTTTGGTTTTATTTGGTCTAAATGCAATTTGGTTACATGATTGAGACTTGCTAAGAAATACAAGTTTATTGACCAATGCTTAATTTGACTAAAATTGTCAAACATAATACAAAATTTCACCAAAATTATCAGTATGTAGATCTATACATATAAACGACAAAAAAAAAATCTATAGATATACAGACATACATATATTAAGATAACAAATACTTTTTTTTTTAAACGTATTTGATAAAACATGTAGCTCCAGCCTCCTAGTATATATATTAGTCGGAGTCAGTATTATACCTTTCGATCGGATAAGAAAATATTTACGATATCTAAAACATTATATTTTTTCCAATCCGAAATTAGGAAACCTTTAAAACATTTAGAACTAAAAACTAAATATCTTAAAATCTCATAATAAGAAATTAAGAATTTACCTCCAAAAACTAACAGGAAAAAAAACTCCTCAACAAAGTATAACACATCTCAACTTTCATCCCATCAAAAGTATGAAACCTGATCGAGAGCTTTTACATAAACAAGTTAGGCTTGGAGGCGTTGATGGTAATCTTGAGCTTTGCGGTGGGAGGTAATCTTGAAGACCAAAGGGAGCTTGATTTTGCTGTTGTGAAACTATTTAGTGCACTCTCTCTCGCATGGCTTGGCTAGGAATGTGGCTTTCTTGATGCAAGAAAATCTGACTATGTGTCTTGATGTACATTTGCTCTCTATTCAAAAGTCATGTCACGGAATTACTTGTACATGTGGTAACCTATACGGCTCTTGTACCTTAGCCAGATTCCATAGCTCCTGGTCTTTGTTAGGTACCATCTAAAAGCTAGGTCGCACTACATTTGTTGTTGGAGGAATGTGTAGCATGAAACGAGAAGTCGAGAAGAATGAAAAAGACAACAATTATAATTTAAATGATATAACAATCTTACTGTTTAAAAAAAAATTGTAAATAACAATGAACCCATGATTTCATTTGGTAATCTTTTCACCGCACGGAAATAGGCTACATAACATGAATGAGAGTAACTAAGTAGTAAGTACAAATAAAGGAGATCAGTTAGTGCAAATTCAATGAAGATATCAGAACTTTAGAAAATAACAAAGAGAGAGACAATTAAAAAAAATTACAGCCAACATGGAAACACATTTTAACATAGAGAAAGCATTGATCACAAAGACATTACACCATCAAACTAAGAAATACATATGTGATTATCTTTCAACAAGAAAATATGAAAATTTTATTTTGATTATTGGATAGATGATATATCATGGTTTTTACCCTATTTAAGTCATGATATAAGTCCTATATCTAGAGTCTTTGTTATGTTTTGTGTTGGTTTTAGAGTCTTTTCAGGTACAAGGACGATTGGAGCTTAAAAGATGTTTACTGGAGATTTTGGAGCATTCGCGGAATGAAGTAGCAAAATGCAAAGTTCGGAATGAAGATTTGAAGTCTGTGTCGAGCGACACCATCACTGAGCATCGCTCGACACTCCGACTTGAGAAGCAGAAGAATCCGAGTTTGAAGTTGGTGTCGATCGACACCCTGCGCAACCAAGCCCAGATTTTAATCAGAAAAGTCCGTTCGAATCCCGAAGTTTCCAGATGTTTACTTTTAAGTTTCTAGCCGACTTTGTACCCCTATATATGTGTTTTCTAAGTCATTGTTTAGACTTACGCTTTATTTTACTGAACTCTTTGATTTATCTTTTAATAAAACCATGTTTTCATTATTCGATATGTCTGAGTAGTTTCCTTTGTTAGGTTTAGGGTTATTCGAAAGTGTTTGATAAATTGCTGATCTGATCTGATTGTTAGGATAATATCATTAGAATGTTCTTCATCTTGACTTGCTTTTATTGTTGATTTTAGCGTCATGAACTGAAATCTGATCTTAGGATAATTAATAGAAACGAGAGTTTGATTAATTTCCTGATCTAGTCTTTGATGAGCAAAATTCCTATTCGCAAAGGAATTTGGCTTAGGGTTTTGTGAACAATTGAACCTGAAATTAATGCTTGTTTAGATTCATAGGATTCGCAAAGGAATTTGGTTTTCTAGGATTTATTCATAGATAATATTCGCAGCGGAAGCTGGTTTGTTTTACTTTCGTGTTCATGTTCAAGAACTGTGCTTTAATAATCCTATCAATTGATTTATCTGCAATTTTGATTCACTGGAGATTTCCCTGTGCCTAGCGCTTTTCTCTAATTGATTTACAACAGTTTTTATTGCTTTGTTTTTGCATTCTTATAATCTTGCTTAGCATAATTCGAACTCATAAATCTATTGTGTTTTCTGATTCTCTGTGGATTTCGATACCTAAAGTACTACATTGATCTCTTAATTTGAGAGAGTTAGCTCTAGGTTAATTTGAGCATATCAATAGATGTAGATATGCTCAAGGGGTGAAGCTTTGAAACCAAACATGTTAATCTATACTCTTGCCAGAAAATAGAGAGAGACGAGATGAAAGTCAAGCATAAAGAAGAAAAGAATAAAAAATGTTCCAACGTTTTTGAAAAATCATCTACAGTTTTATTTAAACACTGTACGTAAAGACATTACTTTCGAAAAAAACTGACTGGAACCTTACATTTCCAAGACACTGAAGCACATTAACATCAAATTTGTAACCAAGTTTTCCAATTTGAAGGAACAATAAAAAACGAAAATAGAGTGAATGAAATACTTTTATTTGATGGCTAGCTTTGTCCATTATCCTTCTTACCCTTCTCCAGCTTCCTCAAGAAGAAACCTGATTTAAAACACACTACTGAACATTAATTTTCAAAAAAAAAAAACACACACACTGAACATTTCTTCAAATATTGATTTCAACTCCTTGATCACAACATACGGATTTGTCATAATCCAATATGTGTAAAGACCTAGTTTAAATACAAATTAGGGATAGCATTAATCGAGAAGCCATCATCTGTGAATAATCTAAATACATTCAATCTACAAACCAAACTGGATTTAATCTAGAAAATAATACATGGACAGAACCATGGAGCACAAGAAAACCAACTATAGATAAAACAGGATGATTTGTTGAAACTATTAACCTTGGACCACAACACTTTGTACCGTGGGCAGTGAATGGTCAATTCGAGAAAGGGAAGACTGATGAGGGAAAACGATTAGGAAAAACCAGTCGTGAGTGATTGGAAATTGCGGCCGATCTACCAATGGGTCTGCTCCAATCGATCGCTAAGCGGCGACCTAAAATATCACTGGGATGTCTCATACAAACGGCAAACATCAAAGCAGATGACACGGAAATCTGCTGCTTCGCGACACTCACGACATCCAGTGATCCACATATGGTTGATAGTTAGATTCGAGGCAGGATCGATCATAGGCTTTGCTGTTTGGGATTTATATTTTGTCCCAAATAATAGATTGGAGATGAGAAACAGAAAAAAGAACTCACAACTTGGACACTGGCAATAACAAAACAAACATACAAACAACAAAGTTGTAAAGAAAAATCCTCCAAAAGCTACTGGACGATTAATCACACAGTAGTTAAAACATTAGGTCGATCATTTACATCGATGAAAAGCAACCCTTTAAGGCTTCTCTCATGCTAATGTTAATTTAGACTATTTCTCATAGCTCTTCTTCCAACACCAGCATTACCCTTTTGCATCATCTCCACAAACTCACTATAATCAATCTTTCTGTCTTTGTTTCGGATCCCAACATAAGAAAATACGGAAACATTTTATGAGTTGATCCCTCGACATTAGTCTAGAGAAGAATATAGAACATAGTCTTACATTGTTTTAATCAACTTCTTTGATGACTGTCTTCGAGGACAACATCAGTCATACCCAAGGGCGGATCTAGACGACTTTTTTATATGGGGCACAATTTTCATTTCTATATATAATTTAATTACTTAACAAAAAAAATGTAATTAAATTAATTATAAAATATTATAAATATAGAAAAATATTTATAAATTATCACAATCGTAAGTCTTATTTTAGATTTTTTAAGAAAATTGAATCAAACTATAAAAACTTAATAGACGTTTATTCACTTTTAATAGTATTATATTGCATATAAAAGTTGTTTTGAAAAGAAACAAATTATAAAAATAAATACTATTTTTATACGTTTATTCACTTTTAGTAGTCTTACCATAAATTATATATTGTATATATATAAAAAGTTTGTTTCAGAAAAGAAACAAAATAAAAGACCAAAACCATAGACATCACAAGACTCATTATTACGATCTTTAGGGTACCCGACTTACCTAACGACCAACAGTGCTAGGAAACTTAAACTTGTATGACTTACAGGTTTTTTTCTAATAAGCAGTATGTGGCACGTGCCACAATATTTCAACGCACGCTTGTTGTAGCTCATCGATTGTTATGAAACTGCTTCCATCTTTGTCAAAGTATTGAAACGCAGAGACAAGATGCTCTTCCCGCTCGAGTTTGTTGAGATGGATCGTCGCTGCAATGAACTCACTGTAATCTATTGTCCTACTGTTGTCCACATCAGCCTATCAATACAAGAACTCAGGTCAGAACGGACAATGAATTTATTCTCGATGTATGTATCCGAATAAGGTTAAGATTTTACCGCATCCATTAGCCCATGGATCTCGGTGTCTATCAAGTTCGATCCATATTTCTGATATGACGTGATGACGTGGAAGGAAAGAAGACTCAGAAAGAGTGTTTGCTATTAGAGTTCTTATAAATAGAGAAACATTGTATTGAATTTGTTATCTGGAATATTGTAGAGAGAGAGAGAGTCTCTTGATTCAGAGATCTTGTGGCTAGTCAAGTTTAGAGGAGAACTTTTTTTTTTGAACTTGAGTAGATTTTGTGTAATCCTCTTTGGTTTTCAATAGAATTTGAATTTTTTTAAATTTCCTCAACCCGGCTTTGAGTTCATCAAAAGTAATTGCACCATTGTTATCAGTATCCATTTTTTGAAACATTTCCCTTAAACCGGAAATATCTTCTTCTGATAGAGTTATAACCCGATGACCCCAAAACAAACAATAACAACACACACAGTTTCGTCACAAGTGATGCAAAAAACCATACAAGAAAAAGGGGTTTATGCACAAACTCACTCACCTTCAAAGCCATCTTAAATTTATTCATTGCATTAAACTACTTGAGACGTGACAAAACAACCAGATCAAGTGCTCTATCTGGGCTATACACTACAAGAAAACATGTCATTTCCCACTCCCAAAAGAGTCACAAAAACGTCACAAATGGCCCATTTGCGACTACCTTGTGACAAAATAAAGTAGTCGCAAATAGTTCGTCACTAATTTTAGGAGTCGCAAATCAGTCGCAAATTTCCGACTGATTTGTGACTATATATTTTCGTCGTTAATGTGCGACGAAAATGAGACTGTACAATGTAGTCGCAAATAAGCGTCGAATGTGTGACATAATTCGGTAGTCACTAATTAGAGACTGATTTGCGACTCTAACTTATGTGGCAAATAAGGGACTGATTTGCGACGCTTAAAAATGTGGCAAATAAGCGACTATAAACGATGTAGCAAATAAGCGACTGATTTGTGTCTACTTCTTTCATGGCAAATTAGCTACGAATTAGAGACTAAATTGATATTGTTAAAACATGATGTTAGTCAGAGATTTGTCACTAATTAGCCTCTGATTTGCGACGCCGTAGTTTTACAAGTATCTGAATTAAATCTTATTGTAGTCACTTATTAGTCACATAAATGGTACTAAGTTTTGGTTCATTTGCTAATTGTTGCGGAAAAACAAACTAGAAATTGAAAATTAAGCTACAAAACAAGCATTTAGCTTGTAAAACTTGCTACCAATGTACAAAAAGCTTGCAAGCAATGTATTAAAAGAAGTTACTACAACCATTGTATCACAAAAGGTTGTTACATTCCTAGAGAGTCTAAGAGTGAAGGATGATTTGTGGTGAGGTGTCTTGCGGTGTACCGGTTGGTGCAGGAGGAAGAGTGGTCGGTGTAGGAGTCTCGCGTGTAGGATTGGTGACAACTGGTGGCTGGTTGGACTGCAAGAACTCATCCACCTTCTTCTCTAGTTCACTCATCCTTAGCTGGCTTGCTTTAAGCTCAGCAGCAAGGCGACCATTTTCTTCATCCCTCAGCTTGTCTTTGGCCGCTTGATCCTCAAGCATTTGGCGAGCACGCTTAAGTTCCTCCTGAACCTCTAGCATGTCTGGCGACAAACACTCACCATAACTGATTTTTCTTTTTCCTTTGTTCACCTTCATTGAAAGCTATCCCACTCCATAAGGAGTACCCTTAGGATCGAATTCTGTACACTGCAACAACAAACACATATATAACACAATATTAACCTTGAAAATGTAAATCAATAACCAGGGAGCAATTCATCTTCTAAAATCAGTTAACACAGAGGTAAATGCATCAATATATTTTAGTAACTGACAACTAAGCAATTATACAAAACAGAAACAATGATCTGAAGCACATAAACAATGATCAAAGGTAAATGCCAAACTTAAATGATCCAAGCAGAAACAATGATGTGAAGCAGCAACAATGATCAAAACAACAACAATGATATGAAGAACAACAACAATTATCTCAAAAACAGTAACAATGATCTCAAAAGCAGTAATAGGAGAAGCTTAATGAATCATACCTTAAGGAAGAGATTGTTTTTTTCATCGATGGTGAGGTTACGCTGAGAAGTGAGGTCAGAATGTTCTCCATCTTCGACAGGCTCATCCAAAGCATCTTGAAGGCACTTCTCGTAAGACTCAGCAACTTCTTTAGCCTTTTGGTCGATGAAACTCCCATCTGGATTTGTATGAGTCTTGAGAAATACTTCGCCCCAAGACACAGGCCTTTGTAATTCATCTTCATATAAAAATAGACAAGACTAATTACTGTAATTCAGTGTGAAAGAAAGTAACAGAATAAGAAAAGGAAGACAAGACGTTACCATAGCTCGTTGGATGGTCAAGTACGATGATTTACATGATCGGTGCATGTGAGGTCCTCGTCCGTTTCGATCTGAGTTGCGAGAGGCTGAAGCTGTAGCGCTCTTCTTCTGACCATGTGGAGTGGCCCAGAATAGACACATTCTGGCCCAAAGCTTCTCACCAATCCAGGTTGGCCTCTTTCGTTTCGTCCTGACCTGACTCACAATCCCTCGCATTATTTTTGTTGCAATCGCATCGAAGTGGCTCTTAACAATCTGAGTTATCCCTGCATCCCAATTGTACTTGCTCTACATAAGAAAGAAGAATTGTAAGTAACAAAAAAACAAAATTGAACTTATAAAGAAATGAAAATACATAAGAAAGAAGTAGTTTACCGCAAAAGTTCTGAACTATCTCTCATGTTTGTCTATTGGAGTGACGGTCCAACTGTAATAAGGGTCGTCGAACTTTCTCCAAAAGATTCTACTTATCTCACGGGTTAGTAGGCCATCGTCCTGATCAAACCTTCCAAACAAATAAGGGCAGATGTTAAAGTATATAAACCATAGATAATCATACAATTATGAGGTAAATTAAACTGTGAATGTTACTAAAACCTAAATCAAACGGTCAATGATTAACTGTTACTAAAATAAGCAGTTCAAGTATGCAATTCAAGTATGTTACTAAATTGTGAATGTTATTAAACCTAACTCAAATAAGCATTTCTAGTATGAAGTTCAATCTAATCTAATCAATTATGCAGTTCAAGTAAATGGAAACAGAAATCAAAGGAACTTACCAGATAGTGTCTCGCACTGGATGTGGTTGCTCACTGAGTAAAGGAAGGCTCTGACGTGCAGGATCAACCATAACATCGGCAAGGATCTGGTCGTAATCTACGTCTTCGCCATTAACAGCATCCAGATCATCACCATCTTATTCCTCAGGTTCGATGTCATCAGGTTCGACACCATCATCATCCTCCTCCTCCGCGTCTTCTGGTTCTTCTTCTTCTTCTTCCTCAACATGATTCTGAACCTGGAGCTATTGTCGTGGTTGGATATTCAGGTTCAGATTGGTTCTTCGAATAGTTGCTTTTGGTTGAACCCGGTTAGAAGACGTTGGATACTGGACAAGAAGGGTTCGAGAGATAGATTTATTCCTAGTCGACTGAGCAGTCCCTTGAGACGGCGGTGAAGCACGGGTGGAGACATTAGAGTCATGGGAAGAATTAGCTCCCTTTCTTCCCGATGTTAGAGTTTCGCCGCCCTCCATAGGAGTGCTGCTTCCACCACCGTCTACAGCCTTACCCTTGTCATGGCTTGAGGTTGACATACCCTTCTCACGGCTTGAGGTCGAGATACCCTTGTCACGGCTTGCGGTGGCGATACCCTTACCCCGGTTATCTATTGTTGACCGGTTCTGCGAACCACCAGGAGGAGAGATTGTAAGATTTCCCCCTGTAGACGGTCCCTCAAAACCACCATTAGACCTTCCGGCGGTTGATCTTCCTCCACTGCCAACACGGACGCCGCGGGTCTTAACGCCTCTGCCTCTACTCGATCCTCCTTTGTTTTGTACACTTTTGGAGCCAGCCATGTCGAATAGGGTTTTTTAGAAGATTAGGGCTTTCGATTTAGGTTAGAACAGAGAGATAGGGACTAGGGTTTTTGAAATCGAAAGCGGGAGAGAGATTTGTCGAAGATAAGGGTTTCTGGAAATGTTTTGGTTTTTGGATTTGAAGAACAGAGAGAAATACGAAGAAAGAGAATCGATTCAGAGGTGAATCGAGTGAGGGATACGAAGAAAGATAAGGAACAGAAGAATTTTGAGAAAGAATTCGAAGGATTCGAGAGAATCGATCGAATTAGGGTTTTTGTGTTTGGAGAGAATTCGTGAGAGTCGGCTAGAGAGAGAAGAGGATTTTTGTGTTTTGGGTAAAAGTGATTTTGGGATTAGGGTAAATCCCAAATAATTAGTCTTTGCGTCGCTAAAGCGTCGCAAAGTAGTGGCAAACTAAATTAATTGGGCGCAAAAATGAGGCCGCCAAAAGGCCCAAATGTTTTGATCAGAGAGTCCAGATATCAGTGGGTAAAGAGTCACAAGAACGTCACATATTTGCCACGGATTTATGACGAACTAAAATTAGTCACATATCAAATCCCTAAACCCTAAACATTTATAGACAAATTTTGTTCCCCTAGTTCTTCCCTAAGCCTTATACAATAAATCAAATTGAAATACCCTTTATACAACCAATATAAAAAAAAAGTAATAAAAACTTCAATCATAGCTATACTAACATTAAACTAACAAGTGTTATAACCTAAACTATGTGGAATGAAGTTCTTACATAGGTTTTTTTTTACATTCATACAAATGTACTACCACATATTGGAAACTTTGGAATTGGCTTTTTACAAGGTACCATACAAATATCAAATCATGGAGGCATACATTTTCGGTATAAACGTGTAAAAATGTTAAAGGTAGTGGCAAATTAGTTACTAATCAGTGGCAAATTTTAACCATCGTCCCAAAAGAGTGGTTTATTAGCCACTAATTTGTGATGCCTGTGGAGTGTTATAATTACTGAAACCCTAAACCTTATAGTGTCACTAAAGCGTCACAAATCTAATGTCACCAAAAATTTAAAAAGACTCTGATTCCGTGGAATCGAACTCAGGAACCGATATCCCTTCTAAATCCATGTTATACCGTTGAGCCATAGTAAGATTATTGGTATTAGTAATAAACAAATTTTATTTAATGTTTTATGAAATGGTGAAAAAATAAAAAAGGGTCAGTTATCCGGATTCAAACCCAAGTTGTATGAGAGTGGATGATGTGTGGTTAACCAATTTGCCATTGTAATTTAATGGTTTGTTAACACATGAACGTTTTTATATTCATCTTTCTTATTAATTTTGTACATTTACACACATAAATATACAAAGCACAATTACACACAAAAATATACATTATTACACAATTACACACTTAAATATATTACACAATTACAAAAATAGAAACAAATCCCATAAATACATTACACACTTACACACATAAACATATCCCATACATACATTACACACTTACAGACATAAACAAATCCCATAGATACATTACACACTTAGAACCATAATAGTACACATGAAAACATTAAACATCGCAAGATTCTTCATCGGAGGCGTGGTCAGATAAATTACATTGAAATTCATCGGTAGGATCTTCGTCTCCAATTTCGAAAGCAAGATTTTCCATCGGATACGTCACATCAACTAAACCATCGACATTTAATTCCTGAATCGTAGATGTGGTTGTTTCGTCGACCGTTTGTTGCAAAATGACCTCCTCATTTTCCACGAATTTTTCTTGAATCCGATTTCGCGGATTCACTTTCACAATCGATAGCCATTTTTTCCGAGAACGCTTTGGATTTGGATAGGGAAGATAACAAACCTGATCAGCCTGAGACGTTGTGGAAGAATAACATTTTATGTTAGTACAAATAAGTATGACATAAGTTGGGAGTCATGTGAATTTGTACCTAATATGAATGGTTCGTATTTGGGATATTTTTGAGATGAGAGCACATCGACAACGCCACCCTCGTTTTTTCGGGTCCCTTTACCGAGCGTAGGGTCAAACCATTAACAGTAAAACAGAATGATCTTCAAATTCAAGATTCCGCGATATGTGAGTTCGACAATTTGTTCAACTGTGCCATAGAAATCATCTTCATCGGAGGCGTCTGAATAATTTTGTCCTCGAACACAAACCCCATAATTCATTGTTTCTTATGTGCTCCGTGGTGATGCGTGTAAAACATATACCCTCTCGTAAAATACATAGGCCATGACTTCACCTTATTCTCAGGACCTTCTAATATATCGTGAACCCACATTGGAAAATTGTGTTCACGTTTTACCGCTTGCACCTACATAGGAAAATATTATTCAATTTTATGAAATTGAGAATTAAATAATAGGAATACTTATATATTGTTGCATCCATGAATGAAATTCATCATCTCTTTTCGCTATGACCTCTACATCAGATAGTCCGGGGTTTTCAATTCGAATTCGAATTTGTACATCATCTCTTTTCGCTATGACCTCTACAAATTACTAAAGCTTCTAAGAAAATCACAAAAACAATAATTACGAAGGAGAAAACATTAACACCTTTCATACGGTCGAAAATATTCACAATTACGCAAAACATATGAATGCGCGGTCTTATAATCAATGTCTTTAAGCCAAAACTCAGTACATTTTTCACTTGGGCAACTGACTCTAGTAAATATATCTAGCACTAGTGCAGTATACAAGGGTACTTCACCTTTTTCGTATCGAGATGCCCTACATTAATTCATATGATTTGTATAGAATTAAACAACACAAAACAAATTATTGATTTTTTAATTATTTACCTTCTTCTTGCAGCTGTGGACATTTTGGGCGGAAAGTAGTGTTCAGAGAAATTAGATATCTCGTCGTTCCTGTACGCTTCAACAATCGATGTTGCTGGACGAGCTTTGTTCTTTGCTCTGCCTTTCAAATGTTTAAAGAACCTTTCGAACGGATACATCCACCTATACTGCACGGGACCCCCAAGCTCGGCTTCATTTGGCAAGTGAATAGGTAGATGCTCCATGACATCAAAAAATGCAGGTGGGAATATTTTTTCCAAATTGCAGAGTATCATAACTATATTCTCCTTCAAAAGTTGGAGCCAGCTTTGATCCAACGATCTACTGCTTAGGTCACGGAAAAATGCTCCAATTGCTGAAAAATATATCTTCACGTCAATAATCAGAGCACCAATAATAGTACAAAAAGACTTTATGTATGTACCTGACAATGCTTGGTGAACGCTTCGCGGAAGAAGTTCTGCAAATACAAACGGAAGCAACCGCTCCATAAAAACATGACAGTCGTGACTTTTCATTCCCAAAAACTTTCGGGCATTGATGTCTGCACAACTTGCTAAATTCCCTACATAGCCATCTGGAAATTTGACTTGATTTCTCGCCCAATCTAGTAATGCATCTAGTCCTCTTGTGGGCAATCTCCAAATAGGGAATGGGGCGTTCCCATAATCATCCACCCGTAGTTCAGGTCAGTGGCAATGTCTGTCCATATCTATTCTTGACTTCACCGTGTCTTTTGATCTATCTTTGACATTCATCACAGTATACAAGATGTTATCAAAAAAGTTTTTCTCGATATGCATCATGTCAATGAAATGTCGTAGATTCAAATCCATCCAGTATGGTAGCTCCCAGAAAATGCTTTCTTTATGCCAATTATGCCAATCTCCATAGCCGGGAGGTTTTTTTTTATGCCCATTTCCACCACATTCATATGTTTTCTTTGCTCTACTGTTTTGTATACTCCGATATATATTTGTTCGCCGTCAACGATTCTGGTAGAGACAAATTTATGGCTTTACGTCCCTTTTGAAAATTAATTTTGTTCCTTCGTAAGTGGTGATCTTACGGCAAAAATCTTCTATGACAATCAAACCAACACGTCTTCCGACCAGCTTGCAAGTAGAAAGCATTTGTATCTTCTTTGCAAATGGGACATGCTAGTTTTCCGCTAGTTTTCCGTGTGTCGTCCATCCCGACAACATAGCATATGCTGGAAAGTCACTAATCGTCCACAGCAGAACAACTTTCAGGTTGAAGTTTTCCTGTAATGACACATTGTACGCTTCGACTCCATTATTCCATAAATCCTTTAGCTCCTCGATCAGCGGTTGAAGAAAAACATCAAGACTCCCACTTGGATGATTAGGTCCGGAGTTCAATACCGTCAAAAACAAATACTCTTCATTCATGCACATCTGTGGAGGTAAGTTGTAAGGGGTCAAAATCACAGGCCACAACGAATGATTCTTTGACATACCGAAAGGATTGAAACCATATGTACATAATCCAAGCCGCACGTTTCGTGTCTCCCCCGCAAAACCGGAATGGAGTTGATCAAAATTTTCCCACTCTGCCGAATCAGATGGATGACACATAACTCCGTCTTTTGACTCGTGTTTAGCATGCCATCTCATTGCCGTTGCAGTCTTCTCTGATAGGTACAATCTCTTCAGCCTGTCACTGATAGGAAGATACCACATTTTACTAATTGGCACTCTCTTCCGCCCTCCGGTATCAGGCATATACCTTGGTTTTCCACAAAACTTGCAATTCTCCAACGCCGCGTCTTCTTTCCAAAAAAGCATACAATTATCCTCGCATACATCGTATTTCTGCATCGGCAACACTAGCTTTCGTATCAATGTTTTGGTCTCGTAGTATGACCCGGTTGCACGATTAGGCTGAGGTAAATACTCTTTAAATGCTTCCGCCCATGAGTCCATGCAAACTTCAGCCAAATTATGGTCTGATTTGATGTTCATGTGTCAAGCCGCTAACGATAATTGCGAATGACCTTCTCGACAACCTTCATACAATGGCGTATTAGCAGCGTCTAACATCTGGTAGAAGTTCTTTGCATCCCCGGTAGGTTCTTCATAAACATAATCATTTCCACCTTGATCATGTTCTTGTTGATATTCATTCAATGGCGTAGAACCATGAAATGCATCTTCAACTATTTCAGCGTAAACGTTACTACCATCATGAATCTCTTCATTACCCGTACTAAATTGATCATTACCGGTACTAAACTGAGCATTTTCGTAATTACTACTACTACCTACTTCTACTATATTATAATCTTCCCCGTGTTCCGTCCACACGTAATATCCTTCCATAAATCCATTACTAAGCAAATGATTCGTTAACTGGTTTCAGTCTACGCGTATTTCTACAGGTAGCACAAGGGCAGTATATTTTACCTCTACTACTGAGAGCAAAGTCTTGGACTGCTGCAAGCCTCGTGAATTGTTCGACTCCCTCCACAATTCGGCGGATATATTGGATGTAATTGGATCGATCCGGTTGTACATCCAAGACCGCGATGAATAAGGCCATATTTTTTTTCTCCTCAAATAATTTTTTCCTATTTTTTTTTCTTTTTTCTCTTTTTTCTCTCCAAAAAACGTTTTTCTCTTTTTTCACTCCCAAATCTTTTTTTTCTTTTTTTTTTCCTCCTAAAATATTTTTTCTTTCTATGTGCTTGCAAGAGGATTTTGAATGAGAGAGAGAGAGAGAGATGAATGTGTGAGTGGAATGGGAGGAGAGTGAATCGTATTTATAGGCAAAAAGATTTGCCACTACTTTGTGACGCCATTGCAAGAGTCACAAATATGTGACGTTTTAGCCTCTAATTTGCGACTACCGTTACAAAAATATCTTAGTTAGGTACACTCGTGATTAATCACGTTTATTTGTTTGTTTCTTTCTTACCGACATGAATTTCTATTTGTCTTCTTGTGTCGACATAGGTTTTGCCACGCTTTAGTGACTGCATGGAAGGCGTCGCTAAATTGTGACTCCTGTTGTAGTCACTAATACGTCACAATTTTGCGACAGCTCTTATCGTCGTTCAGAGTCGCTAATTTGTGACTGATTTGTGACGACTTCTAAATCTGTGTTTAGGTGTCACAAAGTAGTCACTAATTTGCGAAAACCTTACGACTAGTTGTTGGCGTCGCAAATGTGTGACTACTGTGCGACGTCTTTTGTTGGCTTGACAAATCAGTCGCAAAGTTGTCTCAAAGTAGTCGCAAAAATTAGTCACTGATTTTTCCGTCACAAACTACAGTCACTTATGGACTGTTTTCTTGTAGTGATACCTTTAAAAATTAAGTTAAAGCATTATTGGTAATATTAAAGGCTAAAACAAAATTAAGGTTGTAAGTTGTTTTTAAAGCCCAACCAATCATAATTAAAAAACAGTAAAAACTAAAAAACAAACAAGGTTGTTTTAAATACAATTTATTATATTAAGATTATACATTAACTTACAACAAATTTGTAATAAACTTAGAAATTGCATATATATTATTTACTAAATTTAGAAATTTTTGATATAAAAAATAAGAACTAAAAGGAAAAAAAGCATAGAAGACAAGGCACATACATCTAATTAGTTTGGCCAAGAACTATATGTATAAATATATGTGTTGAGTAACTTGAGTTCTAATCTTAAAGCTCCTCAATTTTATTTTTTGAAAGCACTCTCATTTGTATTTCCAAGACATTTAGAAGTTTAGTTAAATGGATCTTATTATAGTGGTAGAAATAACTCTAACGGAATCCAAAGTTGGTCGTTTAAGGTTCCCAATACCGATTATGAAGAACATAGAAAAGCAGATGGGAACTCTAAATGGTATTCAAGTGGAAATTCAAGATAATGAAAAGTCATATTGGGCAAAACTTAGTAGAGATAGTCAAGGTTATTATTGTTTTGGAAGTGGGTGGACAGATTTCAGAAAAGCAAGAAGTCTTGAAGTAGGTGAAAGCATCCAATTATATTGGAACGATACCAAATTTGTGTTTACTATGATGTAAGTCTTCTTTCGTTTATATTTTTACATTATTTCTCATTAGTTGTCCAGTTCCTCAGAAATCTATTTAACTACTCCTTCCGTTTTTTAATAGACGATGTTTTAAAAGATTTTTTTTGTTTCGAATTAGATGATGTTTTCAACTTTCTATGTAGAATTAATTAAATTTTTACTAGTTTTGACCATTTATATTCTGCATATTGTTTTATCATTGGTTGAATTGTGTTTAGGTAGATAATAAATGATGTTTTAGTTTAGAAAAAAACAAAAATTAAAGGATTTCTTAATTCATGTGCCAAAATCTTAAAAGTCATCTATTAAAAAACAGAGGGAGTAATATTTTTACTTTTGAAATGACACAATAATATATGGGATTGGATAATGTCTATCATAACTAAATTATAAGCATACCAATTTGCATTGTCATCTAAATTATAGATAATAAAAAACATCACCATAATTTAGATTATGCTAAAATGCTTATACAAAACTTGTCATTATGGTGGTGCTATACAACATGCTATAATTTTTATTTGTAGGTAACTAAATAGATGCTAAGATTTTTAACTAATATTTCAAATTATAATAGTGAATTTGAGGAAGTAGGAGATAAGAAAAAAAAAAAGAAGCAGTTCAAGTAAGGTTCCTCCTTCAATGAAATCAGTATATAGGAAAGGAAAAAGCAGTTTAAGTAACCTTTTACCTGCCAAGAAACCACATAAAACAAAATAAATGGTGTGAAATGACCATAAATATAAAAAATAATTGAATGATGAATATAATAATTGTAGCATAAATATTAAAATTAAGTAAAAATTTTAAATATTTAAGATGGTGAAATATGGTTTTTTATAAATAAAGTTGTACTGAATAGCGTATTTATTGAATTATTTAATATAATAACTGAATTCAAAAGTTTTATTACAATTATTATGCATCTACTAAAAATCAAGCTTATTATATCCATTTTTTTGGACCAACCCAAAAAATATTCAGACATCCAAAAATTCACGGATTCGATCAGAATCGGAAAATCAAATATCCGTTTAAAACGGAACGATCACGTACACTTGCATTATCCCCGATATCCGCTCCGTTGGAGGACTAGGTGTGATCACCTCTTAATCGCTCTTACTCCACTATTTCCAAAAAAATCTTCTTCTTGTTCAGTCTGTCACAATCTCAAATGTTCTTCAATTTTATAACATTATGTAAAATGGTGTTGGTATATAGTGTTATATTGTATGATTTGTTTCAAACAGCCTAGAGATTTGGTTTTATTTGGTCTAAAATCACTTTGATTACATGATTGAGACTTGCTAACTCATCATCTTCCACATCAATGCCAGTTCGAGTTGTGTAGTCTAAAATTGATGAACAGTCATAATCATCTAGAAGAAAAAAAACAGAGATTTTTCAAAATAAGAAAATGCTTAGAAATCTCACAAACATACAAATTTTTTTTTTGTTTTACAAATACAAAGATTGAACAAACAAAGCTCACTAACTTCGACAATGGCAATAACAAAACATACAAACAACTAAGATTTGAAGGAGAAAACCCTCCAAAAGCTACTCGACGATTAATCCTATTGTTGTTAAAACATTAGCTCAATCCTCCACATCAATGAAAAGCAACCATCTATGTGTCACTCATGCTAATGTTTAGACTATTTCTCATAGTTCGTCTTTTGCATCATCTCCACAAACTCACCGTAATCAATCTTACCATCTTGTTTGGATTCGGACCACAATATAAGAAAATACGGAAACTTTTTACAAGATGATGCCTCAAGATTAGTCTAGAGAAGAATGTGGAACTTACATTGTTTTGATCAACTTCTTTGATGATGTCTTCGAGGAAAACATCAGCCATACCATGTTCAACGCACGCTTGTTGCAACTCATGGATTGTTATGAACCACTTCCGTCTTTGTCAAAGTATCGAAACGCAGAGACAAGATGCTCTTCCCACTCGAGTTTGTTGAGATGGATTGTCGATGCAATGAACTCACTGTAATCTATCCCACTGTTGTCCACATCTATAACCTGATAACCCCAAAACAAACAACAACAACACACAATTTCATAAGAAGTGATGCAAAGACCATACAAGAATAAAGGGGTTTCATGCACAAACTCACTCACCTTCAAAGCCATCTTCTTTAGTTTATTCATTGCAGAAAATTGCTTGAGACGAGATAAAACAACCAGATCAAGTGTTCTATATGGTGCAACACCGTTCTCACATATCCATGGATGACCTGAAAAATACAAAGAAACAACACAGAGATATAAGTCTCAAAGTGTAATTTTTGTAAAAAGTTATTTTTTTTTTGTCAATTGTAAAAAGTTATTTTATAAGTGGTATTTTTGCAATTGTCATTATCTCAATATTGGCATTGTTGTAATTGTCAATCTTTTTTTTTTTCATTTATGGTCATTTGACCAATGAACTTTTGATAAAATTAATTCATTATTATGGTATTGATAATTTTGCATTTGTTAGTTAATTTTATTTAATGTGTGGTGGAAATTCCTATTCACATTTCAGTTTTGATAAATAATGCTTATACAAAAGTCGTGTTGTACATTAATTACTAAGATTTTTGTTAGTAATGGTAACTTCAAATTAATAAATGTTAAATATGAGAGTTAATGAAAAAAAGTTAATAACATATACTAGATGTCAAAAATATAAGGTACCCAGTAAATAATTTTAGAGTGTTTGAAAAACTGTTTTTGTTTATGATACTACGTGAGTTCATTTTGAAAAGATATTATTTTAGAATTATCTTATATCTATAAAAAGAAAAAAAGTCAGTAAAAAATAATAAACAAACAAAGTTGTTGTAAATACAATTTATTATATTAAGATTATATATTAACTTACCATAAATTTGTAATAAATATTAACTTACCATAAATTTGTAATAAATTTAGAAATTGTATCTATAATATTTACTAAATTTAGAGATTTTTAATATAAAAAATCAAAACTAAAAAAAGCATAGAAGACAAGCACATATATCTAATTACTTTGGCCAAGGACTATATGTATAAATATATGTGTTGAGATCTAATCTTATAACTCCTCAAAGCATTCTTAGTTGTATTTCCAAGACATTTTAAATTTAGCAAAATGAATCCTAATTTGGTGGTAAAAGCAATTCTAAAAAAATCCAATTTTTCTTCTGTATATGGTCGTGTAAAGTTAACACAACCGATTCTGAAGATCATAGAAGAGAAGATGAAAATTCCAACATTTTCAGGTGGTATTAAAGTGGGACTTCAATATAATGGAAAGTTATATGGGGTAAACCTTAGTAGAGATACTGAAGGTTATTATTGTTTCGAAAATGGTAATTTTCATTTCGAAAGTGGATGGAAAGATTTTATAAAAGCAAGAAGTCTAAAAGTAGGTGGTGTCATCTATTTATATTGGAAAGATGACAAATTTGTGTCTTTTACTCCAGCCATGTAAGTCTTCTTTCGTTTATATTTTTAATGATTTCTCATTAGTTGTTCAGTTCTTTACAAATCTACTTAACTAGTATCTTTTCTTTTGGATTGACATTATTATATATGAGATTGTTTGATGGGTATCATAATTAAATCATAAGCATATCAATTTGCACTGTCATCTAAATTATAGATACAATAAGAAACATCACCAATGCGCTAAAATGCTTATACAAAACATGTAATTATGGTGTAGCTATACAACATACTAGAATTTTTATTTGTAGGTAACTAACTAGATGCTAAGATTTTTAACTAAGATTTCAAATTATTACAGTGAATCATCATCTGATGAGGAACAAGCAGAGAAGAAAGGAAAAAGAAGCTCAAGTAAGATTTCTCCTTCAAATCCTTCAAAGAAACCATCCTATAAGAAAGGAGAAAGTAGTTCAAGTAAGGTTTCACCTGCAAAGAAACACCTTAAAGCAAAGTAAGTGGTGTAAAGTGAAAAGAACAAAAATTGAATGATAAATATAATAAATGCATCATAAATATCAAATTTAAATAAAATTTTCAAATATTTAAGATGGCCGAAATATGTATATTTTATAAATAAAACTAGGTGACTTCCCGCACCGTGTGCGGATATAAACATTATTTCGTAACTAAACTATTTCGAGGCTTTTATTACACTAATAGCCACTCGAACTAAATTATAGTGACTCTTAAAGCATCTCCAACATAACACCAAATCTCATTTTTGTGTAAAACTTTAACCATCCCAACATAATTTTTTACACTATTTTTTTGTTATAAAACTAACTTAATACTATTTTTGGTACTGTATTTTTTTATTTACATATTTATTATTGAAACTTTTTCTTGTTCTTTTTTTTTTTTCCTTCTTCACCGTCTTCAACTTCTCTATTTTTTTTTTTTTCCAATTTTTCTTTGTTTTTCTCTTCCAATTTTTTTCATCATTTTGTAATGGTTTTTCTTGTGGCTTTTCTTTGTTATTTTCTTAGTTTCTTTTTACATTCGTTTGCTTCTTTCTCTTCTTCATGTTCCATTCTTATATGCTCGTCTTCTCCTACTTTTTCATCATTTTGGTCATATAATTTTTGTACATCTTCTTCTTTTTGTTGTCTCACTTGTTCTTTGTTTTTTATTATTCAAAGGTATAATGTTAACATGAAAATATTACTCTAATTTATAACAGTTGAAAACAGGTAAATAGAATTAGAAATCTATCATTCGCTAGATCCATTAGATATATTAGCTTTATGTAGACTCTTAAAATGTTTTTGGTTAGTATGTATATTTCTCCGATATTAAAAACATAATCATTTGTTGGTTTGATTCACATTTTTGATAATTAAAAATATATATTTTAATTTCGTGTCATTTGATTAATATATTCGATATTGTTTTATGTAGGTTGTCAAGATATTTTTTGCAAATTTTTATATGTTTATTTATAATTCACCATAATTGAAATTATTCAATATATAAGAAATGCATGTAATCGTTTCTTAAATTGTACACATATTCAATTATATAATGAATTAAGAATTTAAAAATAAGATCAATGCATATTAAGTTTCTCATATACATGACGATAAAAAAAAAATTGAGTTCGAGTTCAGTAGATTTAAGTTGCACACAATTATTCCAAAACCATCGATCATATACACTAAATTTCATGTGTTTACTTGGCTTCATGTTCTTTGTTTTGCAGTGAACCAATTTGAATTTTGAATCAGACTACACATTTATATCTAAGTGATTTTGAACAAACTTAAAGATTTGGTTGTCGATTATTCTGAACTAAGTTTCAAAAAAAAAAAAAAAAAAAAAAATTCCGAACTGTTGAATATTTATTTATAAATTCAATTTTCGAATTATTCATTATAATTTTGTAAATTTGTGATAATTAAATTGAGATAAATTTTTGATAAAAGATTGACTTCAAATATTTGCCATGTCATATTTTTTTGAAGTCATGTCACCATTCCATGTCATAGTTTTTGATTGTTAAATCCAATGAAATTATAAAAACTAAGCTTTTTTACTAATTGGACTTTGCTTTTAATAGTAAGAGGATAAATAAGATACGATTATTTTTTATGTTTTTTTATTATGATTAAATTGTTTTTTTAAAATTGTTTATTAAAGAATTTAAATTGTTTATATTAATTTAGATACCATAAAATTTGATAAGCCATATCATCTTTTTCACTATTCCATGTCACCATTCCAAGTCATCATTTTTTTAAGAATAGACCAATAAAATTAAAACACCTAATCATCTATAACTTAAACAACTTTGCATTTAATAGGAAGGGGATTTTACTGAATAGCGTATTTATAGATTATTTAATATAAAAATTGAATTCAAAAGTCTTATTATCATGATTATGCATATATTAATCCGTCAAGCTTTTAAATTCGTTGAGCCTAAAATTGATGTATATATATATATATCCATTTTGTATTTTACCTATGTTCACAAATATATACCAAAACAAAATATTTTCATATTTTGTAAATGCATAAATACACAAAACAAGTAACTATACACAAAACAAACAATACACATAATTGGTGGTTCATGAAAATAAATGGACCCCACACGCGCACAAAAGCGGAATAATTAAAATTCAGTGTGGTTGAGATGTGATCACAACCTCTTAATCGCTCTTACTCCAACATTTTTAATTTCTTCTTCTTCTCCAGTCTCTCAAAATCTATACTCTTCTTCAGTTTTATAACATTACATAAAATGGTATTGGTATACAATATTACAATGTATGATTTGTTTCAAAACAGCCTAAATTTTTGGTTTTATTTGGTCTAAAAGCACTTTGATTACATACTTAAAGACTTGCTAGCTCATCAGTTTAGTTGTGTAGCCTCAAATTGATGAACAGTCATAATCATCTAAAAAAAGAGATTTTTCGAAGTAAGAAAATGCTTAGAAATCACACAAACATACAAAACATTTTTGTTTTTGTTTTACAAATACAAGATTGAACAAAAAGCTCACTAACTTCAACAATGGCAATAACAAAGCAAACATACAAACAACAAAGTCGTCATGAAAAACCCTCCAAAGCTACTCGACGATTTATGACACAGTCAATAAAACATTAGCTCGATCCTCCAAACATCGATGAATCCGGCTTTTGGTCTTTCTTCTTCTACGCGTCTCTCATGCTAATGTTTAGACTATTTCTCATAGTTCTTCTTCCAACACCAGCATTACCCTTTTGCATCATCTCAACAAACTCACCGTAATCAATCTTTCCGTCCTGTTTCAGATCCCAACATAAGAAAATACGGAAACATTTTATGAGCTGATCCCTCGACATTAGTCTAGAGAAGAATATAGAACATAATAGTCTTACATTGTTTTGATCAACTTCTTTGATGATGTCTTCGAGGAAAACATCAGCCATACCATGTTCAACACAGGCTTGTTGCAACTCATCGATTGTTATGAAACCGCTTCCGTCTTTGTCAAAGTATTGAAACGCAGAGACAAGATGCTCTTCCCGCTCGAGTTTGTTGAGATGTATCGTCGCTGCAATGAACTCACTGTAATCTATTGTCCCACTGTTGTCCACATCAGCCTATCAATACATGAACTCAGCGTCAGAACGGACAATGAATTTATTCTCGATGTATGTATCCGAATAAGGTTAAGAATTTACCGCATCCATTAGATCATGGATCTCGGTGTCTTTCAAGGTCGATCCATATTTCCTCAACCCGGCTTTGAGTTCATCAAAAGTGATTGCACCACTGTTATCAGTATCCATTGCTTGAAACATTTCCCTTAAACCCGCAATCTCTTCTTCCGAGAGACTCTCAGCTATAACCTAATAACCGCAAAACAAACAACAACAACACACACAGTTTCATAAGAAGTGATGCAAAGACTTACAAGATAAAGAGTTTTTTTTATGCACAAACTAACTCACCTTCAAAGCCATTTTCTTTAGTTTATTCATCGCAGAGAACTGCTTGAGACGAGACAAAACAGCCGGATCAAGTGCTCTATCCGGTGCAACACCGTTCTCGCAGATCCATGGATGACCTGAAAAAAAAGAGAAACACCACAGAGGTATATAAGCCTAATGCTTATGAGGATTTTGCTAAAAGTAATAATTTTTTCTGTGAATACATACGCAAGACTTCATGAGCGGTCAAGCGATCAGCAGGCTTGGAGGTTAACATTCTACGGATCAAGTCTTTAGCACTGTCCGATATCACAGGCCACGGGTCTGAATCAAAGTCGATGTATCCTTTTAACACAGCATCAAATATCCCTTGCTGTGTTTCTGATTCCAAGAACAAAAAAAAGAACACATTTCAGGTACCGAGACTACAAAACGGGCTTACAGGTCAAACGCCAATCGCAATTACCTGCCCAAAAAGGCGGGACACCGCTTAGCAATATATACAATATAACACCAGCAGTCCACACATCAGCTTCAGGACCGTAACGTTTAAGCAAAACCTCAGGAGCAACATAATATGGACTTCCAACAACATCAGTGAATATTTGACCTGAAAATTCACAGTAAGAACATAAGCAAACATTTTTTTACAGTTTCATAAGCAAACTTTATTACAGTTTCAAAGGCAAACATTTTTACCTGGTTTGAAAAAGATGGATAGACCAAAATCAATAGCCTTGAGTGAGAAATCATCATCTTTATTAACCAACAAGAAATTCTCAGGCTTTAAGTCTCTATGCATAACACCGAGCGAATGACACGCTTCAACAACACCGACTATAATCTTAGTCAATTCCGCAGCTTTCCTTTCGCTATAATGACCTCTCTGAATAATCCTATCAAACAATTCACCACCAGCACAAAGCTCCATAACAATGTGAACATACAAAGGATCCTCATAAGCTCCTTTTATCGTCACGATGCTACCGTGACCGGCTAAATGATGCATAATCTGAATCTCTCTTCTAACATCTTCAACATCTTCTTTAGAAATCAATTTCCTCTTTGATATTGACTTACAAGCATAGTCAACGCCTGTGGAAAGTTCTGTACATAGATAAGTTGTACCAAACTGACCTTGTCCTAGCTTACGACTTAGAGTGTAGAAATCACGAATGTTCGGTGTTTTATGACCAAGAACATAGTAAGCTTGATTATCAACGGTACGCCTCATGATTGGTTCTCTTAAAGGCATTACAAGAGATGGATTCTTGGTGTTGTCTTTAGAGAATTCTTGAGCAGTAATGTTGTCTGAATCTTCAATAGAGCGATCTGAAGTGGTTTTGGAGTTGTCTTCAGGCTTAGTGTTTTGGTAGATTTTGTCCTTAAAAGATCCACGACATGA
This sequence comes from Draba incana, assembly GCA_963576765.1. NCBI lineage: Eukaryota > Viridiplantae > Streptophyta > Magnoliopsida > Brassicales > Brassicaceae > Draba > Draba incana. Next base: position 32,262,918 of record OY755210.1, on the reverse strand, counting down.
ATTGCCCATGAAACAATGGTAATTTACCAAATCCAAGTTTAAAGACTGAAACTTTCACTTTGTATTGTTGTTCTTCATCCAACCAACTGTTCATAGATGGTTTTGAAAAAACTCTGTTTCAGAAACAAAGTCAAAACCTTTTAAGTCAAGACCAAATCCAAGAAACTAATAAAGTAATCAACTTTAACAATCACAAGTAAGAAAAATCACAAAACCCACATCAGATCAAGCATTAAAATAGTCAAACTAACCAAAAAGACACAACACAAGAGCTAATTCAAGAAACAGAGAATGAAAATAAAGTAAAGATTTGGGAAGAGGATCTAGTTACCAGTAACTCAGAGATGGTGAAAGAGAAGAGAATGGATTAGGAATCTGATTTAAAAGAGAAATTTTGAGAGACAGAAGGAAAGTAGAACAAGAAGGGAAAGCTATAATATTTAATACTATAAAGACAGGTTTATTCGAGATTCATAAGTATATAAAAAAAATATATAGATTTCTGCGTTTTGTTTGGTCGGATAATTAGATTCGTTGGATTGAGATGATTCTGACGGCGAAGATTGTGCGGCGAAAGTTCTTAGTGCTTACCAGCTACTTTTTTCTGACTCTCTCTCTCTGTTGACTCGGTTTCCTCTCACTTTCTTCACTTTGCAATTTGCATTATTAAATAAGTAATAAATCAGTTCTTGTTTTTATATTTTGTTTGATCAATAAAATTGGAATAATCGAATTTTAAGTTGATGACCATTGACCAAGCCTGTTTTTTTTGTTTTTGTTTATGTTGTTATGTTGTCATTTGATGTTTTTTTTTTTTTATAAAGAATGTTGTCATTTGATGTTGGATGATAGATTTTGGATTTAGATTTACATACATAGTTGTGACCAAAAAAATATATATTCAGTATGGTAAACTATGTAATTAAACACTATTTCAGAATTATTATATATAAAATTGGGGCCAAAATTAGAATGTTGTGACATGTCTATTTCCCTTTAACATTATATAAATGGGATATTATCATTGTAATCGTTATTTTAATGCCAAATGAATATATTATTCTTATAAGTTTACAAACTAGTCATGGAAGGACACTAAAAAAAAAAACTAGTCATGGAAGGAGCAGCACAAAAATTAGTGAATTAAAAAGGTAAGCACGGTGGTTTAATATTTTTATTTAACAATACAATACAAGGACACTATTTAGTTAGTCGGGCGGGCTTGGTCTCATGGTAGTGTGGAAGCTGGAGGGATGTGTGAGATCGAGAAACATCACTTGAGGCAAGAGAATTATTCCCTAAGCTTGGTGGATAAATTTGGCAACAAGTGAGTTAGTTAGTTCATGTTTCTTATATATTATTCCAAGTCCCATCGAATTTTAGAAGTGAGATTTCGAACGAGAGGGGAAAGAAGGATCTCTTAGAAGAAATGAGATGTAAAACCAATTGTGTCTTCCGAGAATCTGAACCAATAGGAAGTGAAGAGTGTCTTTCATATAATAAAGGGGTTTTTTTTTTAAAATACCTTATTTATGTTTTTAAATTTGAAAATACATTCTCTTTTTCATTTTTGAAAACTAATTCTTTTTATATTTGAAATGACTATTTTAGCATAAGTTGTATTTAATTATATATTGTAATAAATCGTAATCAAAATTCATAAAATTATTATTAGTAATATTATTTTAATTTTAATTTGATATAAAATTGGTTTATTGTTTTAGAATTATCTCATTTCATAAAGATAGTTAGTATTTTAATAACTATTTGTGATCAGTAGACGTAATACTACATGATGATCTATACTTCTCAAGCATCAAGAAGTAGAAATATTGATCAAGCGTTCTATTATATGAATTGTTGAACAATATCATCCAAATATTTGTATTAGAGGATTGAGCTCCTTCCTCCCCACCCAAAGAACACCATATCACAATTTTCAGATAAATCTTTGTGTAAACCTTATCACATAGTTTAATTATATAAACTTTCCATGGATCCAATGATAATTGACGTATAAATTTTTGCTTAGTTTATATCAACAGATAAATTGACTTATGAACACAATCGATTATGTTTCTTGATCTAGCACGGATTTCTATCATCGACAAAAACATGTAAAAGATACGTCCGAAGTGTCGGAAGTGAACGTAAAATTAGAACGACGTTGTCGATGGAGAAAACATATCTGAATATAGCGCATGTGGTGGCTGAGCTGAGAAAAGCATTGAATTCTTAAGTTCTTCCTATTCGACTTCTTGGAAAAGCTTCTTTTAGGAAGATCATTAGTATAACGCCCCGACCATGGGCTTTCCGTCCACTCTCAGGCCTGTGGGCCCACCTTGTCTGATGGTTAGTGCGTTAGTCCGGGAGGCTCGGAAGTCTTGTTTACTGACCCTGCAAATCACCACGCGATCTTTCTCCGTATTTTGTCCTCACTCACAAGATACTGGAAATGACTTATAAGTAGGTCACCCATCATGAGATTGCTCCAACTCAAACACGCTTAACTCTGGAATTCTTTCAAGACATGTGACCGAAAAGATAAGTGCACTTTGGGGATATAGGTAGTCAAATCAATTTTTTTAAGTCTCTCAGCATATACCGCATATGCCCTCAAACCGGGGTGTCACAAATAGAAAAGTGAGTCATTAGATAGAATTTGTTCTTCCTATTCGACTTCTTGTTGATGAAAATTATTCTTCCACAATTATGACAATTAAATTATATGAGAAGAGAAACTTGAATTAGCTTGCTTGCTCGATATTATCTTTTATATCTAAAGTACCTGATGTTCCTGATAATATATTAATTATAATTATTTAAAAAAGAATTTCATTTGATAATTAAATATATAAGAAATACAAATTATTTTTCAGTTTTATTAAGGCCATTTAAGTAAATTTAATATTTGAAAAATGTATTTTTCAAAAAATAAAAATAATGTGTATTTTACAAATTTCAAAACACAAAAGAAGTATTTTTCCAAATTTCCACTATAATAAATCACTTATTATTAAAAAAATATTCAATAATAGGTTATAATTTTTTACACAAAATATATATATATATATATATATATATATATTTCAAATTTAAAATAATTTATAATATCAAATATCGCAGTGGGCCCTGAAAGAGCTTGGCATAACACTGCCTCTTGCCACATACGAGTACCCCCGGTTGTCAGGAATTGCATTATGAGCAATGATATGCGCACCACTATTCGTTGTAGTCTCTTCAACTTGTAATCTCCATTTTCTAAACCCTCCTAAAATCGCATTCAACCTGACCACCTGCAAAATAAAAGATGGCCAAGTTTTTGGCCGTAAGATGGCCTTAATCAATTCATGATCATGTGATGCAAAAATTATCCTATCTAACTTCAGGTCTTCCATACTGGTCATCGCCCAGCTCAAGCATTTTCTCCTTGCTTCCAAAATGTCATGAACAAACAAAAATCGTGTTTAAATTCTTTAGATAGATTTATGTCAATTAATTATTAATAACTGTAAAGAGGTTTATATTGTAGTATTTGGAAATAATTATAAAACATTTGAATTTTTCAAAAAAGTAAACCTCTTTATAAACGTACCGCCTCTTTATAATTTATAACATTTTAAACTGTACCAATCACCAAAGCGATAGCAAAAGTTTTACCAACACTATTACAGCTTTATCTATACAGCTTTGCACTATTACAGCTTTATCTATACAGTTTTACACTATGCTGTACAGCTTACCACTCCAGCTTACCGCTCCAGTTCTTAAAAAATTAGGTTACCAATCAGACCTAAAATGAAAAACGTAAATATGGATTTTTATACACGTAATAATAGTTGAACCGATTCAATGATGTTTTACTCACCACCACATCTAGTATTTTATCAAAAGAATATACGAATCAATATAATTTTTTATGCCTTCTTTCAATTCTTTCAAAATTTTAAAGAACAATAGTAAAGTGAAGAAATAAAGCATTACTTATTGGGTTAGAGTGGTAGCAATCTTTACCATCTTACAACCACTTTTTAATTTGTACCGCTTTAGATTGTATCAATCACGAAAACTTTACCAAAAGCTTTACCAACACTATTACACTAATCTTTGACTCAGATTGGTAAACACTTTCTATAATCTTTATTCCACTTTTTAATTTGTACCGCTTTAGATTGTATCGATCACGAAAACTTTATCAAAAGTTTTACTAACACTATTACACTAATCTTTATTTATACATTTTTATCTCAAATCTTTATCTATACAGCTTTGCACTATGCTATCCAGCTTACCGCTCCAGATTTTCAAAAAGCTAGGTTACCAATCGGACCCTTTATTTATACAGCTTTATCTCAAATCTTTATCTATACAGCTTTGCACTATGCTATAAAGCTTATCGCTCTAGCTTACCGCTCCAGCTTTTAAAAAAGCTAGGTTACCAATTGGACCCATTGTAACATAGGACTCTTAACTAAAGTTAAAAGTAAAGTTAAAAGTTAGCAAACAAAGAAAAAAAGAAGTTAAAAATGTCTCGTTGTGAGACCATCCACAACGGTAGTTCTTAGGTGTGTTATTAGTATTAAAAATTATTAAAACACACTCTTTCTCATCATTTTACTCAACTTTATACTTTCTATTTCATCCTTTTACTCAACTTTTATTAATTTTATATTTTAATACACCCCACTATCTCATAAGAACACTCCCCAAAGTTTCAAAATAAGAACACTCTCCAAAACTATCTCCTCTCTTTATTCAAAATTTATTAATTTTATATTACCAAAAACACTCTCTTTATTCTTTTTACTCAAATTTTACACTCATTTTCTTCCTTTTACTTAAATTTTAATAATTTTTAATACTAAAAACCCACCGGTGATGCTCTGATTAGACAATATCCGCCATTATTGCAAATTTTTTCTTTCTTGATTAATTATGTAAAGTTGAAATGATTTGAAGATACTTTCCGGATGTAAACAAACTAAACGTTACTTTACCAATCAATCCCTTTATTTTAGAAAACTCAAATCTTGCATATAATTTTATATTTAAAACTTCAAAAAAAAAAAAAAAATTCACATTTCCTCAAATGTATGTCGACAGACCAAAACTCACAGATGAGAAAATACCCTTTTGCCCCTAATTAAAGACTTAAACTTTAACTATAAGATGGTAAAGAAGAACACGTCGGAGAAATGTGAATTCATGAGTCCCTTTATCAACGGTGAGAATGAAATGATGTACAAACTCGTGGACCCAAAATCAATAAGATTCCAAATTTTAGTTTATTGGTGTTTTTAATAATTCTCTCAAAAATTCAACCACGAGAGCGAAGAGAGAGAGAGAGAGAGAAGCATCTTACGTGGTCCGAAAGGACAGGAGCAAAAAGGGCAGGTGTCACTAATCCCATAGGTTTTGTTCACAGTTTAAAGTATTCATTTTTAACCCAAAATATCGATTTTTTGATTGCTTAAGTGACGCCATTGAAGCGGCTCGTCACTGATACTGTGTCTTAAATCTGCTTCCGAATGCAAATTGCAACAAACCCTAGTTCCCATTTCTCTCGCGCTTTCTTTGGTTTCTCTTCTCTTCTACTTGGAAACAATAAAAAAGTAGTCAAATTTTACTCTTTAATCTTTGATTTTGACATTTGGTTCTGTTTCCTTTTTACGTCACTAGGGTTTTTTTCCTGTTGTTGTTGCTTCGATTGGTTTGTTATAGTCTTAAGTCATACTTTTTGGTTTTATTATCATCTCTCTCTCTCTCTCTCTCTCTCTCTCTCTCTCTCTCTCTCTCTCTGTTTCATCTTCTTTACCTCACAAGGGCTTGTTTTGATTTCGATTTTCAGGTAGTGACTCTGTTTTCACGAAATTCGATTCAGATTTCTTTGAAAAAAGGACAAGAATCATGAGTGGAGCAGTTCTTGTTGCTGTTGCTGCTGCTGTTGGTAACTTATTACAAGGATGGGATAACGCAACAATTGCAGGTAATTGCTTCTTATCTTCATATAAATCCATAAAGTTATGATTTTTATTGTTCATTTGATACAATTCATAGATCTTGTTTGTGTGATTGGTTTTTAAGTGATCTTTGGAGGTTTGTTTATGCAGGAGCTGTGTTGTACATAAAAAAAGAGTTTGAATTAGAGAGTAATCCTTCAAAGGAAGGTTTAATTGTGGCTATGTCACTAATTGGTGCTACTCTAATCACAACATGGTCTGGTGGAGTAGCTGATTGGCTCGGTCGTCGTCCGATGCTAATATTATCATCAATTCTCTACTTTGTTGGTTCTCTAGTAATGCTATGGTCACCAAATGTTTTTGTGTTGCTCTTAGGAAGGTTACTAGATGGGTTTGGTGTTGGTATTGTGGTCACTCTCGTTCCTATTTACATATCCGAGACTGCGCCTCCCGAGATTAGAGGACTTTTGAATACGCTTCCGCAGTTTACCGGCTCTGGAGGGATGTTCTTGTCTTACTGTATGGTTTTCGGTATGTCTTTGATGCCTTCTCCTAGCTGGAGATTGATGCTCGGTGTCCTTTTCGTACCTTCGCTTGTGTTTTTCTTCCTTACGATCTTTTTCTTGCCTGAGTCACCGAGGTGGCTCGTTAGTAAAGGTCGTATGCTTGAAGCTAAACACGTTTTGCAGAGATTACGTGGTCGCGAAGACGTGTCTGGTTAGTCTTTTTTAATCATTCTGACTCTAAATTCTTTCGAGTTTTTTTGTATTGAGTTTCATATATGGTTATGTGTAGGTGAGATGGCGTTGTTGGTCGAGGGACTTGGAATTGGCGGTGAAACAACAATAGAGGAATATATAATCGGTCCTGCGGATGAAGAAGTGGACGATCTTGATATAGCGGCTGATAAGGATCAGATTAAGTTGTACGGTGCGGAAGAAGGTTTAAGTTGGGTTGCTAGGCCGGTTAAAGGAGGAAGTACGGTTAGCATTATGTCGCGTCATGGAAGTACGTTGAGCAAAAGGCAAGGGTCTTTGATCGATCCTCTTGTGACGCTGTTCGGAAGCGTTCACGAGAAAATGCCGGATTCAGGAAGCATGAGGAGTGCCTTGTTCCCGCATTTCGGGAGTATGTTTAGTGTCGGAGGAGGGAATCAACCGAGGCACGAGGATTGGGACGAGGAGAATCTCGTTGGAGAAGGCGAGGATTATCCGACGGATCGTGGTGAAGATTCCGATGAGGGCGATCTTCATTCTCCGTTGATTTCACGTCAAACGACGAGTATGGAGAAAGACATCCCACATGCTCACGGAACGCTTTCGACTTTTCGACATGGAAGTCAAGTGCAAGGAGGTCCCGGGGAAGGAGCGGGTAGTATGGGGATTGGAGGTGGATGGCAAGTGGCGTGGAAATGGACCGAAAGAGAAGACGAATCTGGTCAGAAAGAAGGCGGGTTTAAACGGATTTACTTGCATCAAGAAGGTTTCCCTGGTTCTCGACGTGGCTCAATCGTTTCATTACCTGGAGGTGATGGAACCGGTGAGACGGAGTTTGTACAAGCGGCTGCTTTGGTTAGTCAACCTGCTCTTTATTCCAAAGACCTTCAACATTCAGTTGGTCCTTCTATGGTTCATCCGTCCGAAACAACGAAAGCGTCGATATGGCACGATCTTCACGATCCTGGAGTTAAACGCGCTTTAATCGTAGGAGTCGGGCTTCAGATACTTCAACAGGTAAATCTAGATAGTTACATCAATATGTAGTAGTAAATTACGGTTTACAATAATGTTTTTGTGGTTAATGCAGTTCTCAGGGATTAATGGAGTTCTTTACTACACACCGCAAATCCTAGAGCAGGCGGGTGTCGGGATCTTACTATCGAACTTGGGGATTAGTGATTCCTCTGCATCGTTACTTATAAGTGCGTTGACTACCTTTGTTATGTTACCCGCAATAGCGGTTGCAATGAGGCTCATGGATCTCTCGGGTCGAAGGTAATTAAAAAACTTCCTTTGTTCTCGATTTACATAATTTACAATACACGAACCGAAATGTTGCGGTTTTGGTTTTGCAGGACGTTGCTGCTTACGACGATTCCGATCTTGATAGCGACACTAATAGTCTTAGTAATCTCGAATTTAGTTAACATGGAAAACATTGTCCACGCGGTCTTATCAACCGTGAGCGTGGTTCTTTACTTCTGTTTCTTCGTGATGGGTTTTGGTCCTGCTCCAAATATCCTCTGTTCGGAGATTTTCCCAACTCGAGTCCGTGGAATCTGTATCGCTATATGCGCGCTCACGTTCTGGATATGTGACATTATTGTCACGTACAGTCTTCCCGTCCTGCTCAAATCCATTGGACTTGCCGGTGTTTTTGGAATGTATGCAATCGTCTGTTGCATCTCTTGGGTCTTTGTTTACGTTAAAGTCCCTGAAACTAAAGGTATGCCTCTTGAAGTCATCACCGAGTTCTTCTCCGTTGGTGCTAGACAAGCCGAAGCTGATAAATCCAACTAAGAAAGACTCGAGATCTCGAGATTAAAGTTCGGTAATGTTTCTGTGTATTCATATGGATTTGGTGTTGTGTTTTTTTACTTTGTGCAGTAATAATCTGTTTCAAACAATCTCTTTACTAAGAACAAAGCTCGGAAATTACATGCTTTCGATTTTGTCTGAGTTTCTTAACCGAAGCTATCAATTTCAAGGTTTAGCCTTTCGGAAATGCTTCGATCATTTTCTCGGCAGTTTCCGATTCAATGCAATTCTTAGTGGTACCAACACAAACTGAAAGATAAAAGAGATACCAAGTTGTTTTTTTCTTTAAAATTTATAATACAACTTGAGCTTTTTAGTCTAACAAGTTTATATGTATGCTTCAATTTTGTGTTAGAATTGTTCAAGCCTTATTGCTTGAAGTTACAATAATCAAAATCCTCTTTACTTACAACTATACTTATGAATATGGCTTGAGTGATGATGGATCTATGTCACATTGGTCTAGAAGACTTTACAGAAAGATCATCGTTTCGTTTACGCTTCAATTTCCTCTTGGTTTCATCTTCTTTCTCATCGAAATACGCTAAAAACGTCTGCAACGATCTCGAACGCGAAGAACTTTCTGGTGGCGAAGGTTGTACTATTGCTTCTTCCTCGTGCTTGTCGTGGTTGCAAAAATTGCGGACTATCTTGAAGATGTAGATAAAAAGAGCGATAAAACACGCGATTCCACATACAAGGAATAATCCCCAAAAGCTACGCAGTTTAAGCTGTTCCGGATCATCATCTGATTGTGAACCATTCAAGTTACTACAGTTCGATTTCGAAAGCCACTTGTCGTGTATCTTTTGTAGCTTCCCGGTTTCCGATAGTCCTAATATCGCTGTTGACATATCAACCGCTAATGGCGAATCTCTCGGAAACGCCTTCAAAACAAAACAAATCAAAGATTAATGTTTTAAACAATCAAAGAGAACATTATGAAAATGAAGTGTAGTACTCACAAATCCCCAACCACTTCTGGTGAATTCTTGTCCACGAATAGCGAAACCGCAGAAATCCGAGAGGAAAAGATCAACGTAAGGCCGTTCATCGACGATCGCAGAAACAGTTCCGTTTTGTAGCGCTGTAGCGTACTCTTGAGGAGAACCTAAAGCCACAAGTCTTGATCTAGCAATGTTAAGTTCATCAATCATATAGTTTTCAGCATAAGAACCTACTTGAAACCCGATTCTTCCGCTACTACTAATAAGCGTGTCTACTCCTTTTATCGGCGAGTTAAGCTGTTGTACTGTTAAAATCGATGTAAGACTCGCTGTATAGCTCGACGTAATAATCAAAACCACAAATAGCCAAATCAGTAACACGATACGACCGAGTGTACTCACTGTATTCTCTCCTGCAAGATTACTAAACATTGTTAAAGAGATTGTATTATCAAAATGTTATTGTAGAGTTTTCGAAATGTAACTTACTATGGGAGAAAAACATCGTCGAGAAGCTAAACCAGAGTATTGTAACAATTTGTCTCCTAGGAGGTCCGCGAAACTCGTCGTTGATTCTATGTTCAAGAATCCATATAACCGATCCAACGATGAGGAAAAAAGCCGCGGTAACAGCCCACATTGGAGGTGTAAAAGGTCGTAAAAACGCCCAAGGAGTATCGTTAAGCTTAGTGACCGGAGCAACCACAACGAGTCCTGATTCTATATACGGCTGAGTGAAATCAACAATCCTCGTTCGTTTCGTAACAATTGCTATATCTCCAACCACAGCATCAAATACTCCAGTAGTGACATTGTTGACAAGGTCATTGTAGTTTGGGTTCTTAAGACCGTCTCCGAAAAGAACAAACTCGTGCGGAACCGGATAAGAAAGCAGTTTAACCGCGGCTTCGAATACATCTATACAATACCCTTCCACTTTGTTGTTTCCATTGACCTTTGACACAAAGTCCTTAAAGCTAGCTCTCTCGGGTACACCGATTCGCAATCTTCTCCCGTTGTTAGGAAAAACCCAACCACGCGGCATCACAGTAGTCCCACCAGGCCATGTCACATTGTCCAAATGTTGGTTTGAGCTAGACCGATTTGAAGGCTTGTTGATTAGTGACTCAGGAGGTACAATAGAGAGACCAGAATGGTTAGACCAGTAACCAATCTGCTTAAGCCCGTTATCAACGACGTTTATAATATCGTACGAAGGCTGAATCATCGATCTGTCCGGAAGAAAATCCACTAGACCCGTGACACCGGACATTTTTGTATTCACTATATACTCGAGAAATTTCGATCCTTGATCAAATATGCTCAATGCACCTAGATTCAATGACCCTCCTTTCAAATTCGTTAACTTCGAGTCGCTAGAGAATGAAATGTTAGCTCCACTATCTAGAAGCTTCTTAACCGCTCGAGCAATGATCCAGACAGTATCGTACGCGTAAAGACTGTAAACATTTAACCCGACACTTCCATTACTCAACTTGTTCCACCGTGCAACGAAATCTCTTTTCTTTATCGAATTCGGCGTGTGGATACGAAGAGTGATCACTCCTTTAAGATTTTCGACGTTCTTTCGAGGTGAAGAATCTAATACCGAAGTTAACCATGTCGTAGCTATCCAAACATAACCTTTCTCCATCATACCAAGCTTACGAGCTTCCTCGAAAACCATTTCACCGGTTCTAGGGAATGTATGCACAACAATTACCCGAGATTCCATACCTTGAATCTTAACTAACTCGGCTATAATCTCACGGGGACTCGAAATCACTACATCTAAAGGAAGAACCGCTTTATAAGAAATCTTGCAACGTCTTCCTTCGAGTTCATCGCCTAAAGATGTTACACCGTTTCTACTATTGTCATCGTCGTTGTACAACGCAATCACATCAGACCAACCGTAGTAAGTTATCATTTCCGCAATGGCACGCATTAGAAAGAGATCGCTAGGCACTGTTTGGACAAAGAACGGGAACTGAAGCGCCGAGAGACTAGGGTCTAGAGCTGTGAAGGATAACATAGGTACACTAAGCTCGTTCGCTAAATGAGACAGAACATGAGCCATTATTGATGTTTGAGGACCGATTATCGCCACAGCATCAGTCTCCATGAATTGCAATGCTACAACATACAAAACAATGATTTAGTTTCATAACAAGAATCAAATAAGAAACAAGATTTGTTTCTTTTACCTCCCATGATGCTGAGGAAACCGTTTCGCTTAGCGTCGTACATCGTTATACGCAATTTCGATCCGTTAAGGAAGGTAGGATCAGAATTGACATCATCCTCTGCAGCTTTCATTGATATATTTGCAACTTGACCATATAAAGTGCTTAAACTAAAGATTGCTCCAATATTAATATCATGAGGCCTTGAAGCTCCTTCTGAAATCATCTCATCACTACTAAGAACAATTATGTTCAACAGAACCAAAACCCAAAACATTGCTTTAGGCTTAATCTTAATCAGTTCCTGTAAACACCAAGTTAAAGCAATTTAGACAAAAACCTTGAGCTAAAATTCACAAAATGAGAGATTGTGACCCATTTCAACAGAATCAAAATGTGTTTTTTATTTGTCAGAGCAAAATAGTAGAAAGTTAGAAACTTGTAATGAACAAAGAGAATATAGAAGGTAAGCAAAGAGAGTAGCTTTAACCAGAACTGAGAAAGTTAAAAGTGTCACGAGGATTAAACCCTTACCTCAAACATAAAGAAGACAAGAAATTAGTGGAAGAGATGCTAAAACCCAAACCAAAATCATCCTTTTATTAAAGAAGATTCGTCAGGAAGAGAGAAAAAAATCTACCTGAAGGAACAAGCAAGAGTGGGTCTTTAACAAAAAAAAAACAAAAAGGAAGTAAATTGAATCGTGGGTATGCTTGAAGATTTGGGAAAGTTGTATACTTTTTTGGTGGGGTTTTTGATTTACACACATTTACAGGCTAATAAGGCTAATCAAAGTATATCGACATCGTTAGTTTGATGTAATGAGCCATCAACAAGTGAGATTGTGAAAAATTGAAAACTTTTTTTTGTTTTGTTTTGTTTTGCAAGTTGATGAAGTGTGACCCTTTTGTTACTAGCCAAAGAAAAGGAAGGAGAAAGAAGATGAAGAGAAGAATTTTAGATATTTTTTAACACTTTAATGATCTTTATTGGGTAATGAGCTCAATCGAATTATCTTTGGCCTCATCAAATTGTATGATTACAATGTATATATATGTACTGATACTATATACTACTCGTATTTTGATTACAAAGCTATACTCCTATAGCATTCTCTCATTACTATTTTAATATTTCTTTTTGTCGTCGGCTCTATTTTAAATGTAAAACAATGATTGTTTTGTTGGAATTATTATGGGTCAAAATGGTGTCGGTGAAATGCTTACACTATCAGTATAATTATTATACCAACACCATTCACATTTCACGTTCTTTTATTTATTTTATTTTTTTCTGTCTGTCACGGTTTTACTTTTTTTGTTTTTTTTTTAGCAAAAGCAGTGGAAGAGAGGCAAAACATCTCCGTGAATGAACAACGACTTCTTTTTTTATTATTTTTTTCCTTCTGTCTCAAATTTTTACAAAAGTAGAGGACGAGAGGCAAAACAAATCTGTGATAGAACAGTGACTTCTATGTTGTATATATAAGTGATGCATCTTCTCATATCATATAGACAACAAATTTCTTCAGCTTGCATCAAAACATTGGTCATCAAAAAAAAAACCAATGTAAGTTCACGTTTACTTTATAATTCATTTTTTTTTTGTCATTCATTTTCACAAAGATTTAATTTCTCCGGTTTTGTCTTCTGGGTATTCTCAATTTCCCTCTAAATGCTTAAATCGATAGTGGAATTGTGATAGTGGAATGATTCAACCGACAGTATAATTGTCAAACTGTTACCATTCACATTTTTTTCAACCGGTAATTCATCAATTTCATTTTTTCATTCATTTTTACAAAGGTTTAATTTCTCCCAAAGCAATTAATTTATGATTGTTTCAAGTTTGTGAAATGAGTTTTTGTTTTTGGTTAATAATTTTAGATTTTAGATTTTGTTTTTGATGGAGCGTGGCCCGACTTTTCCAATGCCCCTGCCCATAAAAATCAAGAAAATAACATTTTCTTAAAATAAAAATTTGTAAAATTTGATATATAATAAACAAGCTTATTGGTAATGCAATACCACAAGAAAATTTTCTTAACAGCGAGGAAGATGGGGGAGATGCAGAAGAATCTTTTATGCAACAACAGGAAGAAACAATTGAAGGAGGCCATATGAATACGACACGAGATGGAAAAAAACAACAACTTTGGGATTCGTTTCAATAAGAATATATAAGCATATATGTCTTTGCATATGCTTGTAATATTTCTTACGTTTATTTGTTTTTTTTGTAATTTTTCGAGTTATTTATAACATGTATGCATGTTAAATTTTAACTATTATTACATTTTGCATAACTTCTTTATTACATTATATTGTGATTATAATAAATTTTTGGTTCAATTTTGTTGTAAAAAAACTATACTTATGTGATAGAATAAGTAATGGTTGTGAAATTATTGCTAAAAATATTTCTCTATTAAGTTTTTTACTATTTATAAAATAAATTTAATTAATCATTTATTAATTTTGGTATATTTTATAATATAATAAAAAACCATAAAAAATATTACAATTTAAATACCAAACACGACCCAAAATAGTTAATTTTGATTTATCCATTATAGTTCTCATAATTAGTAATTTATGTATTAGATTTTTCATATTTATCTCAAAATACTTAATTTTCATACTTCATGATTTACATGATAATTATATATAATAAATTTAGTTTATTTAATTATTATTTTGAGAAAAAAATTATAATAAACTAGTTATAAATTAATTTTATTAATAGATTCTGCTATTGGTATAATGGTTTTACTCACACCATTTAATATTTAATCATTCTGCTAGAAATTTAATCATTCTGCTGTTACCATTCAAAGCCTATATTTTGGGGTGTTCATTAACACGAGAATTAACATGATAGTTGTCGTAAAAAAAAAAAAACAAACAAACAAACAAACAAAGTCCGATGAATATTTCGCATATACTGTAGTTTGGTTGGTCCACATTTAAAACATCTTCCTATGTCGACCAGAAAGAAAAAAAATCTTCCAATGTTCCACATAACTCCAAACATGTTTACTTATAGGATTATTCTTTCATTTGTCATTTTTATACCCCAACGGAAATTTGTTAAGGAAATTTGTTACCAATGAAAGGGAGACATATTTACATTCTTATATCATTAAAATGTTTGGGAAGATTAACAAACAAGCTGAAAAGATTAACAACGAATAAAGTCATGGGTTCGTTAGTTAATAACAAATAACTAAATGGAAATTAGGAAAATGACAAAACCTTCAGGGATTCCTATGCAAAACAATAGGTGGTCATTTTACTAATTTCCCTTTAATTCTTTGTTACACAACCCAATTAATCTAAAGTCAATGTGTCATATTGAAAAGAGAAAATAAATATAGTTAAACAAATCACAACCAAAATGTCCAAATATCCATTGTGTGTATCATGGAATGTGGGGATTTCTATTATGTGGAAGCTCCACCGAAGAAATTGTGTAATGGAAGTTATAAATCCACTCAAAATCTCTAGTGCACCAAAGAACCTTATCTGCTCCTCCTGTAATCATCCATGGAAAGAGAGAGAGAGAGACAATATGTAATACATTATCTGGTTTAATCTGAAGTAGTATTGTTTTCATACTTAAAGGAAGTTGAATATTTTGGCTAAGTAGCATTTGTTTTGACTAACATGAGATCTCTAGACATGTGAGTTACAAAAAATTCATTTCATGAGAAAGATCTTTTATTGATCTTAATGTGATTGCATGGTTCGTCTAGTAGTTTTGGATGTCTTCACAGTTAATATCGGAAAATCGGAAAAATGCATGTATGTTTAGTGATCATAAAAAAAAATCCTACTTATTTTTGGCAATAAAATCTGAAACCATAATCAATGTTCAATGACTTCATTTGCTTATGTTATGATCGGACATGTATGATCGATTTTGTAGTTTTATTTTTCACTTTAGACAATCTCAAAGTCGGATTTTGGAAAATGGTGTAGTGAACCGTAGTCCATAAAACCCAAGAATCATAGCATACACCAAATATGTATTAAAAAAAACTAAAGACAAGAAAATATATAACAAACACGACGTCGTCTTCAGAAACGAATTAACACGGTTCACCGGTTCAAGTCAAAACCGAAATAAACCTAAACCGATCTCAAAACCCCAGAGTAGTTAGCATTAACGATGTCGTATTAACGTCATAACGCGGCACGCATTTAAAGAACCCGACCCAATACCCGACTTGACCCACCCGACCCGATACTTTATCCTAACAACACAGAAACTTTTCATTGACATATACAAAATTTGCTGTTGAACACGACAAACATAAAATCAATTGCGATCCCAATTTCTTGAGTCTTCTTCTTCTTCTTCTCCGTTAAATCTCTGTCTAGGGTTAGGGTTTCCTCCGATTGATTTCAATTTCACGACCTAATCGATCTCGAATTTCCGTCGAGTGGATAAATTTTTGGAGATGAGTGGTGAAGGAGATTCGAACGAGCCTAAAACCGTCGTCGATGGTGCCGGAGAAGGAGGAGAGGTGGTTCCTGTGAACGTAAGGTGCTCTAATGGCTCGAAATTTAGCGTGAGGACGAGCCTTGATTCTACGGTCGAGTCTTTCAAAGCATTGCTTGCTCAGAGCTGCGACGTTCCTGCTAATCAGCAGCGATTGATTTACAAAGGACGAATCCTCAAAGATGATCAAACTCTCTTGAGCTATGGTAATTTCTCTGATTTGATTTCGTTAGGGATTGATTTGATTTCGTTAATGAAAGCTTAGTCTCTGTAATTAAGATGTTTTGGATTTGCCTCATGAAATGAACCTTACTGTTGTGTTTCTATGTGACCTCTAGGTTTACAGGCGGATCACGCTCTTCATATGGTTCGAGGCTTTGCACCGCCTTCTTCACCAACACCTCCTGCTGCAAATGTGGGAAGCCAAACCACTACTACACCTAATGTTACTGCTAATGATAGTGCAAATACGGGAGGAGCGGAGACGTTGTTTCCGGGGCTTGGGTTTAATCCGTTGGGTGGTGGAAATGATATGCCGGGGTTATTCGGAGTTGGTCTTCCGGATCTTGAGCAAGCACAGCAACAACTAGCTCAAAATCCGAATATGGTTAGAGATATGATGAATATACCGGCTATTCAGAATCTTATGAACAATCCTGAACTTATGAGGACTTTGATTATGAGTAACCCGCAAATGCGTGAGCTTGTAGATCGGAATCCTGAGCTTGGGCATATACTTAACGACCCTAGCATCCTCCGGCAGACTTTAGAAGCTGCGAGAAACCCTGAGCTTATGCGTGAGATGATGCGGAATACTGATAGAGCGATGAGTAATATCGAATCATCTCCTGAAGGGTTTAACATGCTTAGGCGTATGTATGAGAATGTCCAGGAACCGTTGATGAACGCTACAACAATGTCGGGAAATGCTGGAAACAATGCGGATTCTAATCCATTTGCTGCTCTTCTGGGGAATCAAGGCGTTACACAAGGTAGAGATGCTTCTAACAATCCCACGACAACCAATGCTGAAGCAGGCACAGGGAATGCTGTGCCGAATACTAATCCACTCCCAAATCCTTGGGGTGCTGGTGGTGGTAAGAAACTATATTCTCATAGTGTTGCCTTCCTTTTGCTTATTACTTGTCTTGCATAAGGAACACTCTCAAAGTTATAACGGTTAGATTGGCTTGCTTCATATACAAATGTTGGTTACGCATATGTTTACCACACTAGTTCAGGAACAATAGGGTGTAGTAATTTGTTGATGTAGTACTCACAATTTGTTGTGAATAATGTTAGCGTGAGTAAATAACTTTCTTGGTGGCATATTGTAGCTTGAATTGTACGCGTAATGCAATGAAGATGACCAAACTTTTCTGCTCTTACTTGACAGGCCAGACAACTACGCCTGGGAGGACAAATTCAGGTGGGGATACTAGAGTTCCTGGCATTGGCGGCCTCGGTGGTCTTGCTGGCCTTGAAGGCCTTGGTGGCCTCGGTGGACTGGGCATGCTAGGTGGAGATCCAACGGCTACTCCAGATGCCTCTCAAATGAACCAGTTTTTACAAAATCCAGCCATGTCTCAGATGATGCAAAGCTTACTATCCAATCCACAATACATGAATCAGGTAACGCCTGGACTAATATTATTAAGGCTTTGTGGTTATTGATAACATGTTTTTAATATTATGTTTCAATTCCAGATCATGAGTCTCAACCCACAACTCCAAAGCATAATGGATTCAAGTCCGCAGGTGAGGGAAATGATGCAGAACCCAGAATTCCTGCGTATGCTTAGCTCCCCAGAGGCAATGCAGGTCTGTCCAGCCTCCTATGCATGTGGTTTTTTCAAAGAAGAGTTTTGTATCTTTAAGCTATTTCAAATGTGATGAAGTTTCTCCAGCCTAATGTTTGTGGAATTGTTTTTTGGTCCGCAGCAAATGATGACTTTGCAGCAATCACTTTTCAGAAATTCAACCAACCAGTAAGTGAGAATTTCCTTTGCTGTTTTCTTATATATTTAAAACTTAGTTGAGATGGCTTCATGTTCAAATGGTCTTTTGAATAGCTAAAATAGTTACTTTAGATGGTTAGCAATTAAAAAATTTCACTAAAGAATGGACTACATGACTGTATAAAGCAAATCCCCAGATGAAAAATAACTAATTGTGTTTACTGGGCTGATTTTGAAACTATTAGTAACCTTTTAAAAACTGTGAAATGGTTAAAGTAAACTTGAACATTGACTTAATGATGGCCGCGTATTTTCTTTTGACATAGTTATTACTATTTTGATTTCTATGTTTGAATACTGATCAATTTCATTTGCCTTCTATGTAGAGTTCCAGGGCAAACTGGTGCTACCACAGGTACTCTTGGAATCAGATATTAATTGTACCGCAATTTATAGGCCTTAGTTACAGCAGTTAGCTATTAGCGGTTATATATACTTTCATGGTGCTATGTCTGTCGTTGCACATGTTTTTATCGTATTTTCATATCACCACGCAATGGTTTTAGGAACAGGAAATAACGAGGGGCTGGATTTATCGATGAATATGTTTGGCGGTCTTGGTGCTGGCGGCTTAAGTGGTGCGAACCAATCCAATGGTGAGATGCAATCCTCTATACTCAGATTTGGTTTGATTCAAAACATACATTTCTGATTTCTGTGTTTGTCTACTGCCTCAGTTCCTCCTGAAGAGCTTTACGCTACGCAATTGCAACAGCTAGAGGAAATGGGTTTCTTTGACAGAGCAGAGAACATTAGGGCGTTACGTGCAACCAACGGCAACGTTAACGCTGCTGTAGAACGACTCTTGGGTAGTCTTGGCCAGTGATATAGAAAGGTTCGTTGATTTTTTTTTCTGTGTGTTTTATCGTCTTTGTAAGTTATTCTTTCGTGGCAATCTCATAGTAAATTTTTTTTGTTGGGGTTAATTGTGGATACAGAAAAGATGCAAGCGGGTTTCTTAAAACTTTTTCTTCCTTCCAATGTTATCACTCTTTCACAAATTTCTTATTTGGTCTTGGAATGTCAAATTTTTATTTTGTCGTCAATTATTTAACCTTTCAGTTGGATTTATTAAAAAGAGAAAAATTGATCAGTTGATATGTTGAGATACTAAACGATTCAGATGCCACATAGAAGAACATGTGTAGACAATAGTTTGGGTTTTAAATATTGAGATTTACTAGCATTTAAATATCAAACCGAATTACTGTGAATGAATCACGAAACAAATAAATATTGGGCCATTAGAGATAATATTGGGCCAAGCCGAGACAACATAAACAAAACAAAAAAACGTGGAAACTTACATAATAACCGCTCTGTTCCTCAACTGAAGTTAACCGTCTCCATGTTCCTCCATAACTTCCTATCCACGTAACCGTCTCCTTCCTCTTTCTTCTACTTAACCAAATCTTTCTCTAACTTCTAACTTTTTTTCTTTTCTCTCTTTTTACAATGTCCAACAGTAATTCCGATTCTGATCCCAATTTTCACATTCCACTTCTTAATCCTCCTCCTTCTAACGCAATCATCCCTATCAACAACCCTAATCCAAATCTCCATTTTGCTTTATCTCCAAGTTACAATCAAAGCCCTAATAAAAAACGAACCAAAACCGTTGCATCATGTTCAACTTCTTCGCCAAAACCTAAATACACCAAAAAACCAGACCCAAATGCTCCTAAAATCACACGACCGTGTACCGAATGTGGTAAACAGTTTTGGTCTTGGAAAGCTCTCTTTGGTCACATGAGATGTCACCCTGAACGTCAATGGCGTGGCATGAATCCTCCTCCTAACCACCGTAGCCACATTTCATCAGTACCTTCTTCATCATCAAGCCAGAGAAGATCATCACCAGATTGGTCTTGTATGTCTGAAAAAGAACATGAAGTTGCTTCTTGTCTACTAATGCTTGCTAATGCAATACCATCGAGTAGTGACCGGTTCGAGTGTGGAGGTTGCAACAAAGTGTTTGGATCGCATCAGGCTTTAGGAGGACATAGAGCGAGTCACAAGAACGTTAAAGGATGTTTTGCGATTACAAACGTAACTGATGATTCTATGACGGTTACTACTAGTGGTTCTAGTGATCAAGATCAGCAAGGAAGGATTGTTACGTTTTCGGGTAATCATAAGTGTAATATTTGCTTTAGAGTGTTTTTGAGTGGTCAGGCTTTAGGTGGGCACATGAGATGTCATTGGGAGAAAGAAGAGGAGACTATGATTGCTGGTGGTTTGGATTTGAATGTTCCTGCGACAGTACAAGAATCTTCTACTTTAGACACATCAGAATGTTCATTAGATCTTAGGTTAGGGCTTTAATTGGTATGTATGTATATATCTATGTTTATATGTTTGTTGGATGTTTGGTTCTTCTAATAGGGTGATGTTGGGATTTGATGATATTATAATGATGTATTTAGGATGATGGTGTATCCTTCTATATATATATATATATATGCTTAATAAATAGAAAATGCCCAATCCTTCGTTTTTCTATATATAGTGATTGTTTGGTGTTTTAATTTCGAAAGCAATATCTAATAGTCTATGAAACGTTACAACCAAAATGCTGTAAAATAAATATCTTTTTTTGTTTTGTTTTTATTTAGTAAAATAAAAATCTTAATTACAAGAAACTGGATATTAGGTTTTTATTTTTATATCGAGGGACTGGATAGTCCGTATTTCTCACGTGTATAGGGAAGCTAATCGTCTTGCAGATGGATTAGCGAACTATGCGTTTTCGTTACCATTAGGATTTCATTTGTTTACTTCGAGTTTTGATGTTGGAATTCCGATTTTGTATGAGGATGCGAATGGGTGTGCGCGCCCACGAGCTATCCGAGTGTAGTCGGGGATATTCTTAGTTTGAATAAATGGTGGGAGATGACATTGTCTCCTGCTCACTTACCAAAAAAAAAAAGAAACTGGATATTATGACAATTGACAAGAGTGAAAATTCTACTTTGGCATATTCTTGTTGTATATTTTTACAATGAACATGTGTATTGATGAAAAGCAAAAAATCTTGGAGACAAAATGTTGTGGAATAGGACGTGATATGATTTTACTTAAAAGGCTGACATATGTTAGATTCGGAGATATTAGAAGGTTACAGTGATTTGATCGAAGAGTTTAACATAATTTGGATACGAATATCTTTAGAGAAATAGTCTGATTAATCTTTTCTTTCCATTTGTTATTTTACATAAAAATGTTGTAATAAGATAACTAAAAACCTCAACTAAAAGAATACAGAGAAAATTAGCTTCACCTCTATACAAAAATGATACACTGTGTGATATTCAAACAAATAGACAGACAAAAACCTACTATCCCTTTGGTTCTAATATGAGTAATTGTGTTTAGTGAATTGGATAATCTTCCTCTTGTTTCGATGAAGCATTTTTATCTATTTTTGGGGTTTTTGAAACTTTTTATATATCTTCGCCAAGTTGATATAAAACAAATCATTTTTTTTTTGTATATATATGTACATTTAATGAAAAATAATAATACATAAATCGAAAACTTATACAAATTAACAACGCAAAATGGTGGAATTTTTGTTTTGTTTTTGATGTAATGTCGCTAGTTATTTATCTATCATTACACTTACGACATGTATAATGGAGACAAAATTAAAAATATTAAATTTATGATCCTTGAGTGTCTAAAATGGATTTTTTTTCCGGTTTTAGACACTCAAGGATCATAAATTTAATGTATTTAATTCTAAAAAAATTTTAGACACTTATGACAGTGTCTCTATTATACATGCCCTTATGGAATACAATAATGGGTGAATTAGTGAAATAACATCTATGAGCATGTAAATTAATAAAGTAACATGTGTAATTGACAAATTGGGTAACTAACAAAGAGAAACTAAAGTTTGACTAATTTACCCATAATTAATTCAATTAAATTATCAATTTTAATGCACATTTAATACAAATTTATTTGTAATAAAAAGGAAATACCAATTTAATCCAATTTTTTTTAAATTGATATATATATATATATATATATCTACTAAACAAAATTATTTTTATTTTTCTGTATTAAAAGTATGCTCAATTATTAAAATATATATAGTCAACTATTAATATATATATAGTCAACTATTTATGGAAACTATTTTGTACATAGTCAACTATTCATGTAAACTATTTTGTATAATCAACTATTAAAATGTATATAGTCAACTATTCATGTAAACTATTTTGTACATAGTGATAGTGACACTACAAGAAAACACGGATTTAGTGTCGGCATATTTCGACGCTAAACCGTTGACGCTAATTCATTTTCGACGCTATTTCGACGCTATTTTAGCGTCGAAATGAAGTTCGACGCTAATTCGACGCTATTTTAGCGTCGAAATTCATACTTCGACCCTAATTTAGCGTTGGATGTTCGACGCTAATCCGACACAATATTTCGACGCTAATTCGACATTAATGTAGCGTCGAATTAGCATCGAAACGTTTCGATGCAAAATGGATGCTAAATCGATGGTAATTCGATGCTAAATTAGCGTCGGATTACCGTCGACACCTGATTCATTCGACGCTAAATCGATGCTGATGTAGCGTCGAATTACCGTCGACACCTGATTCATTCGACGCTAAATCGATGCTAGTTCGACGCTAAATTAGCGTTGAATTAGCGTCGAATTAGCGTCGAATGAATCAGGTGTCGACGCTAATTCGACGCAACATAAGCATCGATTTAGCGTCGAATGATAACATTTTTAAAAAAAAATATATTATACAAAATTATTATAAATTAAAAATTATTATAATTATTATAATAAATATTAAAAATTATCCGATACAGAATAAAATTATCCGTTACAAATGAAATTAAAACGCTAATCCGAGGGCGGTTGTTGCGTCCTTAGGTTCACGATATCTTCGAACTCTTGGTGGAATTGCGTTGCACCGGGAGGTGTAGGAGGCGGTGGAGGACGATTCATCCCTTGCAAGGCAGTGGCTAATGTCGGGTTATCCACTGCAATGATGTCAAAGAGACTGCTCAATGACGAGACATGGGTCTTTAGCTCCGCAATCTCAGCTTTAGCAGCTTGCAACTCAGCGGTCAAACGCGGCTGAGACGAACCCGGCGAGTAAAAATATTGAGAAGACGAACAAGCTGCCGGGACATCTTTGATGGATCCAACACCCATCGTTCGTCTTTTCTTCTTCGGTGCAACCTAAAAAATAAAAGTGTTATACAATAAAATAATAATAAAAATAAGTTATAATTAAAAATAAGTTATAATATAAAATAAAAACCTAATCAATTACCTCCTCGTAAAGTCTATCAAAATCTTCGAGACCCATCGTAGACTGGACAGACTCATCTAGCGCTTCCAGTCGTGCATTGTACGCGTTGAACGTTTGTTCCGCTTGAGCGGTAACAAACGTCCCATCCTTCCTCCGATGAGTTTTCTCCATCACTCTAACCATCAGAGGAAGATCATCGCCATCAGCCTGTTAAACAAAAATAAATAGAGATAAAAATGAAATATATAATAAATAAATATTTAAAATATAAATAATCAAATAAATTAATTTAATACAAATATTACCATTTCCAGTCCTACTGTGGCGTATGATGATTGACCCGCACAATGCTTTGAAGGTCCATCTCCTTCGGCCACCGGCGTGAGACGGGATGCATAACACTTCCCCGATTTAACCACCGATTTGGAATCCTCCCAATACTGCACTAGACCCGACCAAACATCGGGATCCATCCCGAGCGGCTTCGCCTCATCGCCTTTCTTGCACCACGCTTTCTTCAAGTTCGTGACGTAACCGTTGAGACGCTTTAGGGCCTTCCTCTCGAACGCCGCTCGTACTTCGAAAGTATGAGGTTCCTCCCAATGCCACCCTTGCTACAAAAATACGAATAATGTTATGAATATATTTATAATCAAATAATTTAATAAATAAAATTAAATAATATAAAATGACTTATCGCCCATGACTCGAACCAAATATCCCGAATATTCTGCGGCGTCATGCTCCAATTAGGATGCGGCATAGTGAAGTGGGCCTTGATTTCCTTGGTGACCGAACACGCAATGTTGTTATCCGTAAACCTATTAAACATAATATTAGAATGTTAATTATTTAATTATAACTTGTAATTAAAAATTAATTACACAACAAATTTAATTAGTAATATTGAAAAAAATAAAACATACCATAATGTACCACGAGGCCTCAACGGATGGATAATCGTAAGCCGTGTCTCACGTCCAGGTTGGCGGAGAAGCTCATAAATCCGCATCATAAGAGGCGCGTTTGGCGGTGGATGATCATCTTCGCCTTCTTCTGGCTCTGGCTGAGGGTGTGGCGGAGCTCGTGGCGGAGCTCGTGGCGGAGCCTGTGGCGGAGCTCGTGGACGATAGTTCGCAGCCTTCGAACCCGACCCCGATCCTGATTCGGATCCGCGACGACCATCGGATCCGGGAATCGAAGCATCCTTGCCAAATAACTGGCCGTATGAAGGAGGATGACGTCGATCACCCTATAAAATAAAACAAATTTATTAAATTTAAAAATGTGAAATTTAAATTTAAAATTTAGGAAATAAATTTATAGTGCTAAAATAATTTTTGGAAAAATTTAGATATTTTATATTTAAGAAATAATTGTATATTTTGGAAATATATTTAACATTGATGAAATTATTTCTAATTATCGACAAATAACTTGTAAATTCGTTTTTAATTTTAAATAAATATTTTAAATTCAAAAAACTCATAAATTTGTTTTATTTGACTTTACATAAATAAATTTCATAAAATATAAATTCAAATCTATAACTTATCAAATCTAAATAAAATTCCATAACTTATCAAATCTAAATTCAATTCCATTTTCTAAAATTTATTTCATACCAAATTTCGTAAATTCTATTTACTACATATTTATTAAATTAAAAAATGTTAAATATAAATTTAAAATTTAGGAAATAATTTTATAGTGGTGAAATAATGTTGGAAAAACTTCTATATTTTATATTTAGGAAATAATTTTATATTTTAGAAATAATTTTATATTTTGGAAATAAATTTAACATTTATGAAATTATTTTATATTATCGAAAAATAAATTTTAAATTCGGTTTTAATTTTAAATAAATATTTAAAATTAAAAAAAAACTCATAAATTTTTTTTTTTTGACTTTACATAAATAAATTTCATAAGATCTAAATACAAATCTATAACTTATCAAATCTAAATTAAATTCCATAACTTATCAAATCTAAATTCAATTCCATTTCCTAAAATTTATTTCCTACATTTTTCCTAATATCTATTTCATACCAAATTTCCTAAATTCTATTTACTACATATTTCATAAAACTATTTTCTAAAATCAATTTTATTTCAAATTCCATAACTAATATATATAACTAATTGCAAATATATATAAAAATACTTTTCAAAAATATATATATATATATATATATATATATATATATTACCATTTTTTCCAGCGGTGGCTGACGGCGGACGGAGATGTGGAGGAGGAGAAGGGACGGCGGCGGAAGGAAGGAGAAGCGGCGGCGGCGGAGAGTGGGAGAGAGGAAGCGGCGGAAGGAAGAAGAGGAGGAGAGGAGAGGGAGAGGGAGAGGAGAGGGAGAGGGAGAGGCGGCGGAGAGTGGGAGAGAGAGAGAGAGAGGAGCGGCGGCGGTGGCTGGAGAGAGAGAGAACGGCGGCGGAGGCTGGAGAGAGAGAGAGAGAGAGAGTTTGCAGAGACCGGAGAAGAAGGCTTCGGTCTCCGTATTAAAATCGGGAACCGACTCTAATTCGACGCTAATTTAGCGTCGAATTAGCGTCGGATTACATTAAAATATAATTTATATTCCCCACGCAGAGTTAATGTTACCGATCCGAATTTATTTGATTTAGTGTCAAATTAGCGTCAAACTGCCCGCAAATTCGACGCTAAATCAAAATTAATTCGGTTTACCGCCGTTGGTTTAACAAACAAAATTTGAATTTTTTGGTTAACCGCCATTGGTTCAATCAAATTAATTCAATATAGCGTCGAATTTGCATCGGATCAAATTAATTTGATCCGTTTAATACCCTAAACCCCAAACGTAGAATTTGTTCAGATAGCGTCGAATTAACATCGAATCAATGCTAATTCGATGCTAAATCGACGCTACCTTAAACAAATTTTACATTTGGGTTTTAGGGTATCCGCCACTGGTACGAAAACTATCTTAGTCTTTTCAATCTTTCATATAATATAATAATATAAAATTTTGAAATTTGAAATTACATATTTGGTTCATAAAGGGTTATGATGGTATAAAGGGTTATGATGGTATATAGTTTTTTCAAATCGAAGTCCTTACATGCATTTGTAACATCGAATTATACAAACATACTAATTTGTTGGTAATTAAATCTTTGAATATAGATAACATTGTAGCTTCACTCTGAATCGTCGACGTTAAATCTTTTATTGTTTATAGCCCTAAATGAAAAATTTATTTGATTTAGCGTCGAATTAGCATCGAATCACATGAATTCGACGCTATTTAACAAAATTAGCGTGGAATTAGCGTCGAACTCATGTGATTCGATGTTAATTTGACGCTAAATGATTTAGGGTAAAGAAACCTCAACATATACGATAACAATCTTAACCTATTTAAAGATTTTAAAACCGCAACATATAACGATAACAATCACATGTATTTTTATATATGAAATTTCCTACATATTTACTAAATCCATTTCCCTACAAATTTATAACAAAATGTACATTGATATGTCATTACTAATATATAAATAAAATTAACATAAAAAAAATGATTTAGCGTCAAATTCATGTGATTCGATGCTAATTCGACGCTAATTTTATTAATTAGCGTCGACTTAGCGTCGAAGTCATGTGATCTGACGCTAATTCGACGCTAAATCAAACAAATTTTTTATTTAGGAATTAGGGCAAAGAAACCGCAACATATACGATAACAATCTTAACTCATTTAAAGATTTTAAAACCGCAACATATAACGATAATAATCACATGAATTTTTCATAACAAATTTCCTAAAATATATTTCCTACATATTTCTTAAATCCATTTCCTTACAAATTTATAACAAAATGTACGTATTGATAATTCATTACTAATAAATAAAATTAAATTTTTTTAAAAAAATAATAATTTAGCGTCGAATTAGCATCGAAATAACATGAATTCGACGCTAATTCGACCCTATTAAATAAAAATGAGCGTCGAATTAGCGTCGAATTTCCGTGATCTGACGCTAGTTCGACGCTAAATCAATCAATTTTTTCATTTATGAATTAGGGTAAAGAAACCACAACATATACGATAACAATCTTAACCCATTTAAAGATTATATGTTTACAACATATAACGATAATAATCACAACAATTCAATAACAATCTAACAGGAACAAATTAGTGTCGATAACAATCATACAACGAGATATATTGATTATGCAACTCCAATAATACATTACAAATAATGAAACATAATTTTTAAAACGACTTCTTTTACAGGTTCATTAGAGACTTGAAAATATTAAACATACAACGGTTATGGTACAAGTACATAATAGACTACTAATTTTTAAAACATATATGTATACATACATATATATGTATGTATCCACTCCAAACAACGGTTAGAACCAGAAACTTTTCTTTCCATTTTGTTTCTTTGGTGGAGAATCTAAAAATACGTCGCAAAATTCCCTTTTGATTGCATCAACATCTAGATTTAAGTTTGGGATTTCTGGACTTTGGGCAAATTCATAATCGTAGTAGTGATCCTTACATTCATTTGAAGTACTTCCACCGTAAGTATCTGACTTTTCAATCAATTGAGATGGTTGTCCGTCTTCGATTTGCCTATACAAAACTTCATCGACAACCCGCTTCTGGTCAGGACATTCTGGCTGCTTATCATATTTGTGTTTTGAATAAGTGAACCCATCTTCAAATTTGGGCCTCACAACATTGGCAGGAGAGCATGAATCAGCTTCCCACGAGTATGTGGGTATCTCTTTAGTATATTCGTCGCACTGAGATTCAGTTTTCCATGAGAATTTAGGAATGTGGTGGATGTTTGGCAAGCACTGGCTGTCCGGCACTATTGTTGATGTAGAATATTCATTATGGGTTGGTGAGCACGTATCAAATTCCCACGAGTAAGTGGGTATCTCTTTAGTGAATTAATCGTATTGAGTTTCAGTTTCACACGAGTATTTTGGAATATCAAAAAAATTTGCCACGTTTGTTGATTTAGAGTCTTCCTTAGGAGAGCTGTAAGACATTATTTGTGTTATTGATAGGTGTAGAAGTTATACACTCCATCATATGTATTTATAGTAGAAGTTATATGTTTAAACGTAAGTAAAACCATATCCACAAATAATGGAGATAGTACGAAACTTTGTAGTCCACATAATTTGTTTTGTCTTTGCATATTGTCTTGTCAAATCACCTTGGTCTGTAACGATTGTGTCCATATTTTATGTGGTTAACCAAATCTTTCATTAGATTTTTAGTATATGAATATGTGGTCGATCAAAGTATTAAGTTATAACATTCAAACGAATAATTTTTGAAGCACACATTAATCGGAAATAAGATATTTCAAATTTCAATACATTATTTTAACTAAAAGCTTTACAGATAAAAGCCTTACAGAAATAACAACACACATAATATATAGTACATTATTAGACATGTAATCCACATCCCCTTACTGAAGCACACAGTAATCAAAAATAAGTAAACATAAAAGCCATGGGCACTTATTGTACTGACGAGTGACCGTCGTGCGGCAATAGTAGTTATACATTACCAATAAAACACAGTTCTTAATGATCCATCTCGTACTTCAGCATGTGTTTGTCACAACAACCGTAATGGTCATTTGGTCATTTAAAAACAGAGACCTTCGGTTCTTCATAAGCATTAATAGCATGCGTCGATGGAGGTGTTTTCAGGACTACATTTTCTCTGCTGGCTCAAGAGCATGCTTTAGGAGTCTTATTTGGAGCACGCGAAGTAGAACCAGTGTGTATAGAACGGTTCGTTGAATTATTGAGACGAATCATAGAAGAAGGTGGGGTGTTTGATTCTGGTAAAGAATCAAGGAAAGAAGTTATTACCTTCTCTTCCTCGGATGGATTTAGAATTCTTTTCGACATGGTTGATATTAGGTGTTTTGTGTTTTCGATATACTAATCTAATGAAACCAGTACCTATTTATAGACTTTAAAAGATGATTATAACAGCTTTAGCATAATAGATCTTGGCCGTTAAATGATGTATGACACATCTAACCATTCAAATGAGTTGTAAAATCAGATTTGTTCCAAACACTTGTGTCTATATAATTTTCGTATCTTTAAAAGATTTAAGTGGAGATTTTAGCATCGATTTTGCATCGAATGTTAGCATCGCAGTAGCATCGAATTCCTTTGCGTCGATTTTGCATCGAATTCGCGTCTTTTTGTGTCATTTCTAAACGACGCAAAAAAATTAGGTGACCCACATTAAGTGGCCGAAAGTATCATTCACGGAATTGATTTCTTTATTGCACACTGAGATGTAATGTCACATCAATTTTAGTTCTTTTCTTATAAACACATCGACACGTTAAGCCTAAAATATCTCTGTTTTTTGCCTATATAAGTTAGATTAATTCAACACAAATCATAACACAAAAATATTCAATTTCGAAATGGCAAACAGAGATCTATGGAATTACTATATGCAAAACCGAGCCTCCGTTCAAAACCCTCCAAACACAACTCTGGTTCCTTCAAGTCCTCCATAGGATGACTTAAATGTTATTGATGCTCCACCGACAATTTCACTCCAACCAACTCAACGATCCCGAAACCAAACACCCGTAATATCGGGACCTGGCCAACTCATACGGCAAGGACTGTTTCACAAGAGGTCACACGATGCAAAGGTGTTGCGAGGTGAAAGTTCTCAGACACGTCCAACACAAGATTTCATTCGTGAGGTCATCAATGAGCCACTACAGGGCGACCAGGATTTTAGTAGTCCTCGGTGGACTTCTACTATCGATTACATAATCCGTGAAGGTATATATAATTAACGCTTTTACCATTACAATAATGATTGAAGATGACAAATACTAACTCTATCATTCATAAATGTAGGTTCTTATAACCACAGGAGCACACCATTCTGGACCCAGGTTGCGGAAATTCAATCCCCGCATTCACAATTTGTGAAAGTAAAAAAGGTTTACGTTGTCGATAAATATTATATCCATTTATAGACACAATTTATCAGACAAGTAAATTGTATCTCAATTTCAGACTGTGGTTATGCTCTCCAGTTTGACCCCCAACGGCCATGGAGATCTGCTAATAACCTTAAAGGATTTGATGTGGTAAAGTTTTTACCCCAAATAAATCTGCAAGTGCACAGACAATTGCAGTAGTATAATAGGTATCGAATCAACAGAGACCAAGTTTACACTATTAAATTATGGATTTTAAATTAAAGCTAAGATAAAATGGGGATTGGTTGTAATGAAACAGATAAACGAAACAGCAAATTAAACGATGTAAATTCAATAAAGAAAAGCACTAGATCAAGGTCATTCGCCGGTGATTTTGAACTAAGGACTAAGCAAATATTCATGATTCAATTTAAGTACGGTCTAGAACTCAAACATAAAAGTAATATTGCCCCACTGTCGTGATGCATCAATATCTTTGTCTAACAACCTAAATGCCTAAACTGTCGTTTGAATTTAGAGATGTTGACAAGCATTATCAAATGGGTTCAATTTGTTCACAATTGATGGTAACAATCAACTATCGTTGGTTAAACACCAATTGCTCACCAATGGCTTATCTAGCAACCTAGAGCACTGTCGTGAATAAGTTTAACTTCAATTCATAGACTAGGTGATCAAATTAGCCTAAGAATTACGATTTCCGATTGATGAAGACATATGATAATCTATCCTATTTGGCTCAGTCACTAAGCAATCCTCAATCACCATTGAAAGCCCCTAATCTAGCTAATGGACTACTCGGCCATAGAGAGATCAAACGCAGCAAAAAAATAGAGAGAATTCATGATGATGATGATATGAAAAAGAATTAGGGTTTAGAATTCTTCTCAATAGGAATGTGGGATGATCCTCCAATTCTTACAAGCAAATCCAATGGAATAACGAACACTTGAAGAATCTCAAGAACTTGGAGGAAATGAGTCTCAGTCTCTCAAAAACGTGCAATAGAAAAAATGAAAAGTGTCTTTTTTTAGGAGGTGGCTCCTCTTATTTATAGTAAAAATTAGGGCAACTTAGTTCTGGGTGACCGACCGGTCGGTCTGGTTCCGGACCGATCGATCGGTCTGTCTTCAAGCAGCTACGGTCTTCGGATCTTCGAGTGTCTGGACCGGTAGGTCCCTTTGTTTGGATCGGTCGGTCCCGATTCCAGAGTACTTTGGCTTCGGGTTTTCGAGTGTCGGGACCGGTTGGTCTACTGGATCAGATCGACCGATCCTGTTTCCAGGGAGCTTCCACTCTTCGAGCCCTCGTGCGAGCAGGTGCTCGCTCCAGGCCGAGCAGGTGCTCGGTTATGAAAAACGCCATCTTTTCTCCAGATTCGTCCCTTTTGCTCCAAAGACCCCCAATGACTCCAATCCATGCTTGAGAGTCTCCTAGAACCTGAAAAAACCCAAAAAGAACTAGAAAGAACCGAAAAAATAGAAAACGACACGTAAAAGAGACTAAAATACTAATATATCAACTCCCCCGGACTTAGATCTTTGTTTGCCCTCAAACAAATTCAGAAATAAGTAAAGGAGAGAGGTTTGAAAACGCGGGAACTCTTTATCCTCAGTGAACCGAATAACCTTCAATCTGCAGACCACATAATTTAAATTATGAATAGCAAAACTTTACCAAAACAACCTCAACACATTTCTCAACCAAGCCATTTCCCAAATACAAACTCAACGCACTCAAAGTATGCGTGAGGATTTCGCTAAAGGCACCTTTTCAGGGAAGAAGGCGCTAAGGGTTTAAGGCCATTTAGAGGTAGAGTTCAGGGTGTTTAGAGTGTTTAAGGGTTACCCGATGTTTCGTAGAGGATGCGGGATATCGCACAAAATTTCAAGAGGAAATGAGTACGTTGATATCCACATTCTCTAAACCACTCTTTCTTCTCCAATTCTCTCTAACGTCTCATCTAGCCATCGTCCACCTTGGGTACACTCGCTGTGCCGAGAGACACTTTTATTTTACAACTTACCACTCTTCATTATCGATTTTTTTTTTTTTTTTTTTTAGAATGTAGAGGGCTTTCATTACAAGCATGTGTCTCTCAAACACAAAGATAGATAGAGTTGATGCACATACCCAAGTGGAGCTCATCTTTGCTATTCCTTCCTCATTATAAAATCATCTTCTAAAAATAGGAGCAGGTGCTCATTGACTTCAGAGCAGGTGCTCGATCCTTGGGAGCAGGTGCTCGATCTTCAGAAAGATTGATTTAGATGCAGTGTCAACTCGATTCTCTCCGGCCCTTTTGTGCATATGATGCACATGTGACAATGAAGTAACAAGAAGGGGAGGATTTTGAAAATAGGTAACGGTTAAGGAGGGTACTAGCTAAAAATGAGCTAGCTATTCAGGAACAACAAGAGTGGTAGAAATAATAAGGAGTCCTGAATATGGTTCGTTTCCCTAATCTAGTGCCAATAACGAGAGGAAATTTTGGTCAATCTGAAACATGGAAGATAGTGCATCGAAGTGTCCCAGCTGTTCATTGTACCCATGCTATGTAAAAATGGTCACTAGAGAGAAGGTTAAACATAGATAGTTCAAATATCATCATAAGCTAAAGTCCTAATTCCCTACAAAGTTTTGACTCAATAAAACAAAAAATAAAATAAAAAGCAAACACAACAACAAGACCGCTCCCCCGGACTTAAATCATACCGTCTCCGGTGTGAAAAAGTTTAGGAGATTGGTGACACAAGAAAAACATAAATAAAACGGATAATACAATGATGATAGAAGGGTGAAAGAGATATCACCGAGTAGAAGCTTCATCGCCTCCATCGCCGCGCGTCCTCCGCTTCTTCCTTGCCAATGGTTGACCTGAGCTTAAGGTTGAGCTTTAGGGAACTGGCTGAGCGTCCCTTGCTGCCGTGGCGTGACAACATCCTTTGGAGAGTGTTTCCACAATCCTCTGCATGAGGCTATTGTTCTTTTTCGTGGATTGGATCATCCTCCTGTACTCAGCACCATCAGCATCATCAGAGATGTGTGGGAGATCAAACTCACCTTGGGGAGGGATGGCGTGATATGTCAGGCGTGGGATTGAAAGGCCAGCATCTTCGCAGTCAGGTTGCGAGCGGGTGCTCGGTCTGGAGGTGCTCCTATGCGAGTAGGTGCTCGATCTGGCAGCTGAAGAAGAACGGCTTGGATTTGGCACGAGGTGCCCCGGAGGCGGCTGAAACGCAAGATCATCCATGGTATTAAGCTGTGTGATGGCCATATTCGGAAGCTCAATGAAATTTGCTTCCCCGTTTGCCGCGATGAATTGGTACATGCTCGGCTTGATGATGATCTTAGAGTTGAGCAGGTGCTTCAAATCCAACCGTTCCAGCTTGTCGATGCAAGAAGCCTCTGATAGGTCCACCCTGAGATGGCGGAATAGTGAGGTGAGCAAGCTTCAGATATGCTCAATTGTATGTCCCTTGGCGGTCGAAGTGGAGGCGTTTTTGACAGCATAAATCGCCTCGGCAAAACGGATGCCCATATTAAAGCGATGATCCTCGAACTGCTCCGTGTTCCCATCGCCCAATATTGGTCCACAACCTAAAAATAAAACAATCAATTCATCAAGGTGGACCTTGTTTCCATCGGCTCGGGCGGACAACATATTGCTGAGTATCCATGCGACGATACGGAGAGCGGGATGACAAAGGCAGTTTTGGCTTGCGGAGTTGCTCGAGAATTCTTATGAAGCTATGAGGTTCCAAAACGTTTTGGACTCCTTGAATCTCCTAGGGCTCTCCAACTTCTTGTCAGTCTCGCGAAAGCCGTGTATGATGCAAAAGTCGCTCATCGAGATCTTGTATCTCGTTCCTCCAGCAAAGAACAAGAATGTAGCCTCATCAAAGGATTAATTCTCTGGGTTGGCATACATTAGCGTGGCGGTGGCAAGGCACTGCCTAGTGATATCCGGGTAAAGCACATCCTCTTCCAAAGCAAAACTCATGCAACGCGCGTTGAAGAGAAGGCTACGCACTTGATCTTTAATGCCCAATTGTTGCAATGTATCCTCACACAAGAACCTAGTCGGTTCAAGCTTAAAATCCAAGAGACAGTTATAGTGGTGTGCGTCGATTTCGTCCCAAGCGGTGAGTAAAGTGATCGGGAGATCATCGGTGCTAAGATCGAACGGAGTGTTCTCGGGGCGAGGCCAAGGGTGCGTGACGGGTCTCCGAGCAGTGGAGGAGGAGGCTATGCCCTTGCCCTTGTTGCCGAATCTCATCCTTGGAGGAGAAGGATAAGATTTTTTATGGAGATCGTAAGTGTAGAGAGGTAGGAGACGAGTAGGTGAATTTGATTAGAGGAGGAAATTACGGTGGAAGAGAGAAACGCGGCAACAGAAACGGCGAGGATTGATGGCGGCGGAAAGGACTCGGTGGAGGAGATGCGGTGCTGCAAAAGAAAAAGAAGGAAGTAGGTTAGTAAAAGAAAAATGGAAACTTAAATGTTGATTTTGATTTTTTTTTTTTTTTTTTTTTTAGAGGGAAAAAGGAAACTATGGCTTTGTTCGGGTATGGGACCGACCGGTCCCGATACTGGATCGGTCGGTCTCGTTTTCAGGAGCTTATCGTGTTCTGATCCGCGCATGGGACTGGTCGGTCTGGCCTTCGGATCGATCGATCCCTTGAATGCTCTGGATCGACCAGTCTGACTAAGGGACCGACCGGTCTCATTTCCAGAGACTTGGCAGTACTCTGTCCCGATTGCGTAAAAATGTAATCGAATACTGAAAACACAAGTAAAAATATCAGTAATAAAAGGAAAATGAAAATCGAATTATGTACAAGAAACCTTACCGATAGATTGCCTCCCATCAAGCGCTTGTTTTAAGTCGTTAGCTCGACTTTGTAGATCGTTCAAATTTGAGGAGGGTCGCTGAGGGGAATAGATCCACCTTCTCCAATGCATGTGTCTGCGAGATATGGCTTGACCCGCTGACCATTCACGACACACTCACCTCTTTTAGTGTCCATCAACACTATTGCTCCGTGTGGTCTTACTTCTTTGATCGTGAACGGACCCGACCATCTTGACTTAAGCTTGCCCGGAAACAACTTGAGGCGTGAGTTGATTAACAAGCCTTGATCATTAGGAGCAAAGTGATATATCATAGTTTTTACCCAGTTTTATACCATGATATATGTCCGTTTTATCGAGTCTTTTGGTGTTTTCCAAGTGTTTTTAGAGTCTTTACAGGGACTGGACCGTCTGGAGCATAAAAGATGTTTACTAGAGGTTTTGGAGCATTCCTGGAGTGAAGTAGCAAAGATGCAAATTCAGATTGAAGTTTAAGAAACTGTGTCGAGCGACGGGACTTATTGTGTCGCTCGACACGACAACTTTTGAAGCAAAAGATTACGATTTGAAGATTGGTGTCGATCGACACCCTGTTCGTCCAAGCCCAGATTTTCAGCAGAAAAGTCCGTTCGAAGCCCGAAGTTTCCAGATGTTTACTTTTATGTTTAGGACGGTTCGGGACCTTTAGAAATACATTTTTACAGCCATTGTTAGGCATATGCTTTATTCTATTGAATTGCTTAGACTTATCTTTAATAAAATCATGTTTTCGTCTATGATTATGTCTGAGTAATTCTCCTGTTAGGTTTAGGGTTTTCAAAAGTGTTTGATGAATTGTTGAATCTGATCTAATTATTAGGATAATATCATTAGAATGTTCTTCATCTTAACTTGTTCTTACTGCTGATTTTGGCCTCGCGAACTGATATCTGATCTTAGGGTAATTAATAGAAACGACATTTTTATTGATTCCTTGAACTAGTTTTTGATGAGCAAAATTCCTATTTGCACAGACATTTGATTTAGGGTTTTGTGAACAATTGTGCCTGAAATTAATGCTTGTTTAAATTAATCTGATTTCGCAACGACAGTTGGTTTTCTAGGATTTAGACATAGAAAATATTCGTAGCGACAGCTGGCTTGTTTTACTTTCGTGTGTATGTTCATGAACTGAGCTTAATATTCCTAACAACTGATTTATCTGCAATTCTGATTCACTGTAGAATTCCATGTGCCTAGCTTTTCTTTTAATTGATTTACAACCTATTTTACTGCTTTGATTTATTGTTTTCATATTCATTCACCTAGCATAATCTAAATTTAATAATCTATTTTGTTTTCCTAGACTCCCTATGGATTCGATAACCCTAAGTACTGCAATTGACCTCTTAATTTAAGAGAGTAGGTCTAGGGAAAATTTGACCGATATCAAATTTTGGCACCGTTGCCGGGGGAGTCAATAGCCATTAGATTACTACTATTAGGATTTTGTCTAGGTCTTTTTGTTTCTTGTTTTTATTTTTGTTTTCTTTTGTTTTTGTTTTCGTTTTTCTTTCTTTGTATTGTGTTTCACGTACATGCGAAATCGCAATACCAGGAGCAGCCAAGACAAAGAACTTTTGGAACTCAGACTTGAGGAGCTAGCACGTCTAGAACGAACCAACAGAAAAGCGACGAAAGAAGCTAAGAAGATGGTTGCAAATACGATTGTGTTCCAAAGAGATGGTGGGTTTTTCGACAGAGAAGGAAACCCGTACAACGAGCTTGGACAGAAGCTCGACGCTGATGGGAATGTGATCGTCGAGCAGATCGACAAGGAACAACAACGAGGTTGGGAGGAAAAAGAAGCAAAACAGGCTCGTGTTTGTGAGGAGCAGCTTCGTGTCGAGCGACACAGAGAGGACGTTGCTCGACACGAACAAAATATTCAAATCGCTTGACATGCTGATCAGATCGCTCGACGCGATGGAATGCTTGGTGTCGAGCGACAGGAGGCTGGTGTTGCTCGACACCCTGTCCAGAATCGCACGCTGGCTGATTTTTACAGACCAGAGCAGTTTTACGCGAATCGAGCCGCGATTCGACCTCCTGCCTTCCAGCGGAACGACTTCGAGCTAAAGCATGCGTACTTCTCCTTGGTTGCTCAAGACCCATTTTGCGGTCTTCCACACGAGAATCCAATGGATCATATAGAACGATTCGAGGACTTGGCATCTGCTATCAAAGCCAATGGAGTCTCAGAGGACTACCTATTCTGCAAGCTATTCCCCTATTCTCTTCATGGGGAAGCTAAGTATTGGCTAAGGACGCTACCACCAGGCTCGCTAACTAACTGGATGGATACAAAGAATGCTTTCCTAAGCAATTTATTTGACGATGTGAAGTCCGAGGATCTAAGATCGAAGATCGCAACTTTCAAGCAGGGTGATCATGAAGCATTTAAGGCTGCGTGGTACAGGTTCAAAGGCTATCAGAGGGATTGTCCACATCATGGGTTCAATGAGGTGCAACTGCTTAATATTTTCTATAGAGGGATTGCACTGCAATACCCTGTGTCTCTGGATGCTGCAAGCAACGGGAATTTCAACACGAATTCTCCAGGGACTGCCACCCAGCTCATTGAGAACATTGCCAACAGCACATGTGCCAAGAACATGGACTTTGAAAGAAGCAAATCTGGACAGAGCATCAATGGGACTCAGCTTGCTGAGGTAACAAAGAAGCTTGATACTATGACTGGTCTTCTAACTGGAAAGAAGTCAGTTCACTTCGCGCAGGATGTTGAGACTATAGAAAAGGATGTGAACTACCTCAACCAGAACGGATTTGAGAAGTACGGCAATCAGAAGCCTTTCCAGAACAGCAACTATACGAGGACTTATGGATCTTCTTCTAATCAGAAGCCACCTCCTCCGTCTGAGAACAGTAGATTGGAATCTTTGATGGGACAGCTTCTAGAGGGACAACAAAAGTTAGTTGTGGAGTGGAATAGGAAGTTCGATTCGCTCTACACTGATTTAAACGGCAAGGTCGAAGCTCTCAGTACTCATGTCAGGAAGCTAGATGTTCAAGTAGCCCAAACTACGGAATTTGTCAAGAGATAAGAGGGGTTTCTGCCTGCAAAGACTGATAACAACCCCAAGCGATCCTGCAATGCCGTTCTGACAGCAGAAGAGAATTATTTTGACGAGTTTGATGCAATTTTTGGAGCTTCAGAACTTGTGTCGATCGACACAGAGTATGCGTGCCGATCGACACGTGAAGAAATTACTATATCTGAAATTGAGGCTTTGATGTCGAGCGACAGGGATGATAGCGTCGCTCGACACGACGGAAATACAAGTGTCGCTCAATAGACTTCTAGCATTGCTCGACGCGATGCCCAGCCGAGTCCAAAAATCGTGAATTAATCAGTTCAAGCCGAGGAACGAGTTTTCAAGCCTAAGGTCCCATTCCCACAGTCTAGGAAGAGCAAACAAGAGGTCGAGGAAGCCATTTGCAAGAGGATGATTGAGAAGATTATGGTTGAGATGCCTCTTGTTGATGCGATCAAGTTTTCTCTTGTGATAAGACGATATGTCAAGCGAATGGTCTCAAATGGAGTTAGTCCAGAGGAAGGAGCACTGCTGACCAGAGATCTCCAAGCTATTCTCCTGAATACTGCTCCAGTCTCCAAGAAGAAGAAAAAGGAGATAGTGGTTTCTGCTGAAGTTAGTGCAAGATTCCTG
This sequence comes from Draba incana, assembly GCA_963576765.1. NCBI lineage: Eukaryota > Viridiplantae > Streptophyta > Magnoliopsida > Brassicales > Brassicaceae > Draba > Draba incana. Next base: position 32,223,872 of record OY755210.1, on the reverse strand, counting down.
TGAAGCTACCTGATCCAGGAAGCTTTGTACTTAATTGCACCATCTCTGACGAGTGTTTCCCTCACTCCCTCTGGGATCAACCTTATGCCACTCTCCGTAGCTGCAAGACTTGGCATGACGGACTTTAAGAAGACAAGGATGTCTCTGATCCTAGCAGATCGTTCAAGGCGTTTCCTGAAAGGAATTCTTGAGGATGTTCCGATAATGATTCAAGACTGCATCATTCCAACAAATTTTGTGGTATTGGAGTATGATGATGAGCCTAAGGATCCTCTTATCCTAGGAAGATTGTTCTTAGCTACGGTTGGAGCTAACATGGATATGAGGAAAGAGACAATCAAGCTTGACCTTGGTGATATTGTCATGGAATTTGACATGGACAAGACAAGGAGAAGATCCACTATTGATGGTCAAGCTTTTTCTGTGGATACTTCAGAAGAAGAAGAGCAGATTAAGGAACTTTCAGAGGACATCCCTATCGCCATCATTGAAGACTTAGTCGTTTCAGAACCATCTCCTGCAAACCCTCAAATGGAGCTAAGGTATGAGTCTCCTGCACTTAATTTCAAATCTCTTGTTTTCATCAAAGATTTAAAATGTGAAAAGCCTGTTACACGCTTACGCAAGCATCGAGTTTCTCGAGAGCTTGGTTTTTCTGATGAACTTGCAGGAAGAAAGAAAGAAGAGGTGAAACCAAAAAGGACTTTTAAGCCGTTCGCAAAGTTGCGAATCATTGTTCCCCAAGAGCTTAAAGACAATGGAGAAGCAGTTCTTTAGGAGATGATGGAGAGAACGATCAAGCTTTTCCCTGAGTTTGCTTCTAATAAGTCTGGGGGAGCTGAAGCAAAGGTCCGTTTGAAACAAGTCGCTGCGAGTTCTATTCAGGATAAGAGAAATCCAATACTTCCTCAAGATCCACAATAGTCCTGAGTTCCATCACAGTCCAGCTAATGACTGAAAATAAGCGCTTAGTGGGAGACAACCCACTTGTGAGTTTTACTAATTATGTGTTTTATTTTTTATTTCTTTTTCAATTTTACGTTTGGTTTTGTTTTTGGTTTTGAGTTTCAGGAAACCAAACGTTCGAATGCAATTGAGAATGCTCTTCAGCACTCTGTGTCGAGCGACGAGCATATCAGTGTCGCTCGACACGAGGAAAATAAAGATGTCGATCGATGAAGAACTTAAGTCGCTCGACGCGACCAAATCCAGAGCGTCGATCGACACAGAGGTCGTGTCACTCGATACGACCCCCATGTACGAATTCTCACTTGATTTTTCATTCGTTTCATTTCCTGTTTATTTTGTTTCACCAATCTTAGACTTAATAACACTGGGGACAGTGTTGTTTAAGTATGGGGGAGGTAGTTGCTAACTACTGTGTTTTATTTTGAATTTTTGAGTCATTTTTCAAATTTTTAGAGTCAAAACCTCCTTTAGACTTGCTCTGAACAGCACTCAAGGACCATTTCCAATGCAAGTTGGCTGGTTTTACTGAGGTGGGTAACTGGAAGTAGATTGGTTTAACGGAGCGAGTTCAGATTTTTGGAGAACGCCAGAAAGGATGTCAAAGGCCCCACCCCTAATGAATATCTAATCTCTTGTCAAGGGCGTTGGTAACCGCAAGACTTGATTCAGCTTCCAAACACTTGAAAGCGAGGACGGACCGCTCTTGAAACTTCTTCCCAAATGACGAATTCAACTATCCTAGATCAAAAAAAAAGAAAAAAAGCCTCATGACCATGTCTCCACAAGAACAATAGTAGTGAGAGCTGATCTAGTGATCGTAGAGATGCCAAAGAAAAAAAAAATCTACAGAAAAAATGCAAGTCCAAAAATCAGAAAAATCTTGAAGAAAAAGTTCAGCAAAAAGGCATTGCATCTCTATGATATCCTTAATTGGATACAGTTTCAGAGGGAAGAGAGAGGGTGAAACGCAGGAAAGTGTTCAAGGAAGTGAAAGAATCTAGAAGGTCCAGCGATCGATATTCCCTCGATGAGACCGCACCTAATTAAATGAAAGGGGTTTGCGACTGAAAGTCTGAGATTTTTTAAGGGGTTTGGATTCAATCTAGAGGACTGCTAAGCTTCTAGGGACACATCGAAGTATCACCGGATTAGCTTTGCAAAGGTATGTGGTTCCTAAAGGAGTGATAACACGGTTTTGCTTTGGGACAAACAAAAAGCTAAGTCTGGGGGAGTTGATATATCATGGTTTTTACCCAGTTTTATACCATGATATATATCCATTTTATCGAGTCTTTTGGTGTTTTCCAAGTGTTTTTAGAGTCTTTACAGGAACTGGACCGTCTGGAGCATAAAAGATGTTTACTAGAGGTTTTGGAGCATTCCCGGAGTGAAGTGACAAAGATGCAAATTTGGATTGAAGTTTAAGAAGCTGTGTCGAGCGACGGGACTTATTGTGTCGCTCGACACGACAATTTTTGAAGCAAAAGATTACGATTTGAAGATTAGTGTCGATCGACACCATCTATGGTGTCGCTCGACACCCTGTTCGTCCAAGCCCAGATTTTCAGCAGAAAAGTCCGTTCAAAGCCCGAAGTTTCCAGATGTTTACTTTTATGTTTAGGACGGTTCGGGACCTTTATAAATACGTTTTTACAACCATTGTTTAGGCATATGCTTTATTCTAATGAATTGCTTAGACTTATCTTTAATAAAATCATGTTTTCTTCTATGATTATGTCTGAGTAATTCTCCTGTTAGGTTTAGGGATTTCAAAAGTGTTTGATGAATTGTTGAATCTGATCTAATTATTAGGATAATATCATTAGAATGTTCTTTATCTTAACTTGTTCTTACTGCTGATTTTAGCCTCGCGAACTGAAATCTGATCTTAGGGTAATTAATAGAAACGACATTTTTATTGATTCCTTGAACTAGTTTTTGATGAGCAAAATTCCTATTTGCAAAGACATTTGATTTAGCGTTTTGTGAACAATTGTGCCTGAAATTAATGCTTGTTTAAATTAATCTGATTTCGCAACGACAGTTGGTTTTCTAGGATTTAGACATAGAAAATATTCGCAGCGACAGCTGGTTTGTTTTACTTTCGTGTGCATGTTCATGAACTGAGCTTAATATTCCTAACAACTGATTTATCTGCAATTCTGATTCACTGTAGAATTCCATGTGCCTAGCTTTTCTTTTAATTGATTTACAACCGATTTTACTGCTTTGATTTATTGTTTTCATATTCATTCACCTAGCATAATCTAAATTTAATAATCTATTGTGTTTTCCTAGACTCCCTGTGGATTCGATAACCCTAAGTACTGCAATTGACCTCTTAATTTGAGAGAGTTGGTCTAGGGAAAATTTGACCAATATCACAAAGGCCCGGGAAATAATTCTCTTGTCATGGTAAGCCTTGGTCCGCTCCTTATAGATTCTAGAGTTGTCATAGGTGAGATTCCTAATCTCCTCCAACTTATGCGGCTGCATGGATCTCCTCTTGGATGCACTAAGGATGTCAAAGTTGAGCATCTTAACAGCCCATGCCACTTTGTATTCCAACTCCACCGGAAGATGGCATGCCTTCCCATACACCAAATGAAAAGGCGTTGTCCCCAACAGATTCTTATATGCGGTTCTATACGCCCACAAAGCGTCATCCAACTTCCTTGACCAATCCTTACTCGTGATACCCACCGTTTTCTGCAAGATATTCTTTATCTCTCTGTTGGAGATCTCAACTTGCCCACTTGTTTGAGGGTGATAAGGAGAAGCTACCTTATGCGTAACACCGTTCTTCTTTAAACAGTTCTCAAAAATCTTGTTTATGAAGTGTGTACCTCCATCACTTATCACCACTCTCGGGACTCCAAACCTCGGAAGTATCACGGATTTGAACATCTTGACAACCACGCTAGCATCAGTGGTTGGGCTAGCCAGCGCTTCAACCCACTTGGAGACGTAATCAACAGCTACTAGAATGTACTTATCTCCGTACGAGGATGGAAAAGGTCCCATGAAGTCAATCCCCCATACATCAAAAACTTCCACTTCCAAAATAAAGTTCTGAGGCATCTCATTACGCTTGCTGATGTTCCCTTACCTCTCACTGGCATCACACTTAAACACAAATCTATTCGCATCCCGGAACATCGTTTGCCACCAAAAACTGGCTTGTAATACTTTCGAAACTGTCTTGAATGTGGCAAAATGCCCAGCATAAGACGAATCGTGACAATGTTGTAAGATCCCAGGGATCTCTGCCTCTGATACGCATCTCCTATAGAGTTCATCTGAACAATGCTTGTACAAATACGGCTCATCCCAAAAGTAGCGCCAAACATCGCGGAAGAACTTCTTTCTCTCGCTTCCCGTTAGGTTCTCAGGAACCTTTTCAGCAGCCAGGAAGTTAGCAAACTTACCAAACCAAGGGAAACTCAGAGGTTGAGCACTCTGAATCATTCCGCAGAAGAACAATTGAGCAGGTGCTCGATCCTTGCGAGCAGGTGTTCGATCTGGTGCTCGGAAACTGTTACAGATTTCAATCGAATAAATGTGCTTATCTAGTAGACTATCATCCATAGGTGTCTCATCTTCAACCTGTAGCCTACTCAAATGATCTGCAACTCCAATTTCAGACTCTTTCTTATCTCTAATCTCAAGATCGAACTCTTGAAGCAACAAAATCCACCTCAACAATTTGGGCTTAGCATCCTTTTTGGTAAGCAAATACTTCAATGCAGCGTGATCGGTGTGAACAATTACCTTAGACCCGACGAGGTACGATCTGAACTTCTCAAAAGCGAAAACAATCGCTAATAACTCCTTCTCGGTAGTAGCATATCGACATTGAGCATCATCCATCGTCCGACTAGCATAATATATCACATGGGGCTTCTTGTCTTTCCTCTGACCCAGAACAACTCCCACAGCAAAATCACTCGCATTAGTCATGATTTCAAATGGTAGTTCCCAATCCGGCGGTTGTACTATCGGTGCACTAACCAGGGCACTCTTGATGGTGTGGAACGCAACCAAACAGTCATTATCGAAGTCAAACTTCACCTCTTGACACAGCAATCTAGTGAGGGGTCTAGCAATCTTGGAGAAATCCTTGATGAACCAACGGTAAAACCCAGCATGTCCTAGAAAGCTTAGGATTCCCTTAACCGTAGTAGGCGGTTGTAAACCCATCATCACTTCTATCTTTGCCTTGTCAAATTCGATCCCTTTCTCTGATATTCGGTGCCCAAGCACTATCCCATCTCGGACCATGAAGTGACACTTCTTCCAATTGAGAACAAGATGCTTCTCCTCGCACCTTTGCATCACCCTGCACAAATTAGACAAACACACAGAGAAAGAACTCCCATACACAAAAAAGTCATCCATAAACACTTCCATAATATCCTCAATAAGGTCAGTAAATATGGACATCATACAACGTTGAAACGTTGTTGGGGCGTTACACAAACTGAAAGGCATGTGTCGGTACGCGAAAGTGCCATAAGGGCATGTGAACGTCATCTTCTCTTGGTCCTCTGGGTGGATAGGGATCTGAAAGAAACCTGAATAACCATCTAAGAAACAGTAATAAGGATGGTTAGCTAGACGCTCAAGCATCTGATCGATGAATGGTAAAGGAAAATGATCCTTGCGAGTAGCAGCACTCAATTTCCGATAATCTATACACATCCTATGTCCGGTTACTGTCATAGTCGGTATCAACTCGTTCCTATCATTTTTAATTACTGTGATACCTCCTTTCTTAGGCACAACATGCACAGGACTGACCCACTTACTGTCAGATGTAGCATAAATCACACCAGCATCTAGAAGTTTCATTATCTCCTTCTTGACGACATCCTTGAGACTCGAATTTAACCGTCTCTGATGCTCGACAGAAGTCATTGATTCATCCTCTAGGTGTATTCTGTGCATGCATAAGTTAGGAGATATACCAGTTATATCATCTAGTGAATATCCTAGAGCCTTTCTATACTTTCTCAATTCACACAAAAGCAAGGTGATCTCTACATTGTTCAAATCACCATTCACTATAACAGGATACGTGGAATAAGGACCTAGAAATGCGTACCTGAACCCTGCTGGGAGGGTCTTCAATTCCAGCTTTGGAGCTTTGAGCTCGCTCCAAGAACTATGAACAGTAGATTTTTCTGGTGCAGGTGCTCGCAGATCCTCGATATTTGTGCTCTCTCCCAGACTCAGAAACTCAACTCCCTTATCTACTCGGATGTTAGAATCCATAAACTTAGCGAATCCTTGGGCGTGTTCACCCTCGGCTTTTGTCAATGCAATTTCAAGCGGATCACTTGCTAAAATTTCCTGAACCTCATCTTCTAACATCTCTGATCCATCATGGACAACAAACGTGTGCCCATATATCATCGGTCTCTTGAGGAGCTTGCTCATCTCAAACCGAACTACCAAGTCTCCTAGACGGAGATCCACTATGCCTTTTTAGACATCAATAATGGCACGTGCTGTGCGTAAGAAAGCTCTGCCCAAAATCAACGGATCCTTAGGTTCTTCATCAAGCTCTAGAACCACAAAATCAACTAGGATTAGAGTATCCCCAATTCGGACGTGCAAATCTTCTATTATACCCACCAGAAGCTTTGTAGACCGATTCGCAAAAACCAATGAGATCTTAGTGGGTTTGAACTCGGTGAAGCCCAAACGCTTAGCCACAGAGTATGGCACCAAATTAACGCTGGATCCTAAGTCACACAATGAGCATGCAAACGTGCAAGGCCCAATCTTCACGGAAAACACAAATCTTCCCAGATCACCTTTCTTTGTCGTCACCTTACTTTGAAGTATGGCGCTACACTCCTTAGAAACCATCATCACATTCTCGTCTTCAACGATCTTACCAGCAACCAATTCCTTCATGTACCTCTTGAGTGATGGTATCATTTGCATGGCATCAACTAAAGGAAGCTTCACCGTCAAATCCTTAAGCATCTCCTTACACTTAGCATTCTCCAAATCCTTCCTAGATTTCTTAGGAGGTACTGGGTAAGGCACTTTGGGTACATAAACTCGCTCGGGTGGAGTTTCTGAAATTTTCTTGGGAGCAACCTGTGCGAGCAGGTGCTCGCTGGCAAAGAGCGGGTGCTCAGAAAAAAAATTTGTAGCATTGATTGGAACTAAATCCTCAGGTGTCCCTGAGCTTGAACCAATCTCCATATGCATATCCTTCTCATAAAAATCATCCTCTTGAGCCTGGTGCTCGGTAATCTTCTCCTTAACCTTAACTTGAAAGCTTGTGATCGTAGGCGGTACCAACTTCTTTCAAATATTCAACTCGATAGCATTCACTTGATATTCCTTCCTCGGATTAGCCTCACCGTGTCCTGGAAGAGACCCAGCTGGTCTCTTAATAGCCTCGGCGATTTGAGCTACTTGAGTATCCAATTTCTTCAAATGCGCGGTAACAGCCTCGTACTTCACATTCAGGTCAATGTACATGTGATCGACCTTGGCATTAATCTCAGTAGATGCCTTTTGTTGGTAGACCATCAGCTGCTGCATGAGACTCTTCAACTCGTCTTGAGATGTAGGCGCGGAAGGGGTTTGTTGTGGAGTGAATTGTTGTTGGTTCCCTCCTTGGAACCGATTCTGATTTTGGTTAGGGATGAATTGCTTCCCTTGAGTGTTGTTGGGGTAGAACTTCTGATATCCTTGACCTTGTGTGTTTTGATTCGTACCTCCTTGTTGTGGATAGACATGGTCTTGTGGGTTCTCGACATTGGTGCTTCGGTAAAAGAGGTTGGGTGGCTCCGATAGTTGGGGTTAAACCCACGGTTCTGATATCCTTGACCATTCACGAAGTTAACCTCTTGAACTCTAGCATCTTCATCATCTTCAAACTCTTGAGGAATAAGCGTAACCTCATTTTCCTCCACAAGCTTTACCGGTTGATTCTCGCGTAGAAGTAGATTAACCTTCGCTGTCAGCTCATCAATCTTTTGAGTGTCCACACTATTGACCTTCCTGGACCTATCATACTCAGGAGCCTTGTTATTGGAACTTGAAGCAAGGTTCTCAATCTGCTCAAATGCACCATCTCTTGTCTTGGTCATGAAGTCTCCATTACTCGCAGCATTTAGAGCATTTCGATAATCCCATTCAACTCCATCATAGAAGATTCCCAAAATCTGCTCATCCTTGAAACCGTGATGAGGATACTCCCTACGGTATTCCTTAAGTCTCTCCCAAGCTTCACAGAAAGCTTCACCCGAATGTTGTTGAAAGGATGAGATCTTGTTCCTCAAAGACACTGTCTTGGACTTGGTGTAGAAATGGTCCCAGAACGCAGCTCTAACCTCATCCCATGTCTTCCAAGAACCGGCGGGCAATGACTTCAACCATCTAAGAGACATGTCTGAAAGTGAGAATTGGAACAACTTGCACTTCAAAAACTCACTCGGTACCCCATTAGACCCCGTAGTGCTGCAGATTTCTTCGAAGTTCTCGATGTGGTCCATCGGTATCTGAACCGGTAATCCATGGAACAAGTGTTGTTTCACCAACGAGATCATCTGAGGCTTGATCTCAAAGTCTTGCTTCTGAATTGTTGGTGAAACAATGGCCGAACGGTTTTGGTAGAATGCATGGGGTTTATCCGAATCCCCAATTCCTGGCTGTAGAGGAGGAGCACGTGGTTGATTCCTTTGCAACACCGCAATCTGATCCCTTAGCAATTGTAACTGAGTGTTCATCTCTTCCTGAACAACCATAATGTCCGGATTAGGTGAATTTCTTTGCCGATGGTTTTGACGTTCTAGGCGAGCTAACTCTTCGTTCGAGACACTGATTAACGATTCGGTGATATTTCTTCTTGTTCTTCTACTATTCATGCACCTGAAAAACACGCAAAAAGAAAATAAAAACAAAAAACGAAATTAGCAAAAATTCTTAGACTATAAATAAAATCGAATTTCAAAAGTAACGTAATTGGTCCCCGGGAACGGCGCCAAAAACTTGATGTGGTAAAGTTTTTACCCAAAATAAATCTGCAAGTGCACAGACAATTGCAGTAGTATAATAGGTATCTAATCCACAGAGACCAAGGTTACACTATGAAATTATGGGTTTAAAATTAAAGCTAAGATAAAATGGAGATTGGTTGTAATGAAACAGATAAACGAAACAGCAAATTAAACGATGTAAATTCAATAAAGAAAAGCACTAGATCAAGGTCATTCGCCGGTGATTTCAAACTAAGGACTGAGCAACTATTCATGATTCAATTTAAGTACGGTCAAGAACTCAAACATAAAAGTAATATTGCCCCACTGTCGTGATGCATCAATATCTTTGTCTAACAACCTAAATGCCTAAACTGTCGTTTGAATTTAGAGATGTTGACAAGCATTATCGAATGGGTTCAATTTGTTCACAATGGCTTATCTAGCAACCTAGAGCACTGTCGTGAATAAGTTTAACTTCAATTCATAGACTAGGTGATCAAATTAGCCTAAGCATTACGATTTCCGATTGATGAAGACATATGATAATCTATCATATTTTACTCAGTTACTAACCAATCCTCAATCACCATTGAAAGCCCCTAATCTAGCTAATGGACTACTCGGCCATTGAGAGATCAAACGCAACAAAACAATAGAGAGAATTCATGATGATGATGATATGAAAAAGGATTAGGGTTTAGAATTCTTCTCAATAGGAATGTGGGATGATCCTCCAAATCTTACAAGCAAATCCAATGGAATAACGAACACTTGAAGAATCTCAAGAACTTGGAGGAAATGAGTCTCAGTCTCTCAAAAACGTGCAATAGAAAAAATGAAAAGTGTCTTGTTTTAGGAGGTGGCTCCTCTTATTTATAGTAAAAATTAGGGCAACTTAGTTCTGGGTGACCGACCGGTCGGTCTGTCTTCAAGCAGCTACGGTCTTTGGGTCTTCGAGTGTCGGGACCGGTCGGTCCCTTTGTTCGGATCGGTCGGTCCCGATTCTAGAGAACTTTGGCTTCGGGACTTTGAGTGTCGGGACTGGTCAGTCGACTGGATCGGATCGATCGGTCCTGTTTCCAGGGAGCTTCCACTCTTCGAGCCCTCGTGCGAGCAGGTGCTCGCTCCAGGCCGAGCAGGTGCTCGGTTATGAAAAACGCCATCTTTTCTCCAGATTCGTCCCTTTTGCTCCAAAGACCCCCAATGACTCCAATCCATGCTTGAGAGCCTCCTAGAACCTGAAAAGACCCAAAAATAACTAGAAAGAACCGAAAACAAATAGAAAATGACACGTGAAAGAGACTAAAATACTAATATATCACGATTCGTCAGGAAAAATCGAGAGAACCATGCATCATAACATCTTCAAAAATGACGAGTACAAACTTGCCACTGGGTTAGGTGCGGTGGTCATTCTACAGAATGTTATCGTATGCCGTTTTAACAGGAACTCTAAGTACCTCAACATCACAGAGCTGAACATTATTAAGGTAGATTTTCCATAACTTTGTAAATATTTCTGATAATTATAAACTGAATTCCTTTTCCAAACAGATAATTGGTGCTAATTCGATGATTGCCGAATACGAACCAACCGAAGTATCTACTATCAAAGAGGAAGATGAAGGAACTATTGGGTATGAATATGAAACAGTTCCAGACTCAGATGATGAATAAACATCCGACCCGTCAATGGTTAAGAATAAGCTTAATTAAGGCTTTATGTTGCTTTAATGTTTAATATTTTCCTAGTATCCATAGTACAAGTTTATAATAATGTTGTTATCTGTAATATTTCCTATTTTCTAATTAATGTAATATTTTATGTGTAACGTAATATTTTTATATGTCTAATGTTATATGATAATATTAAAACTAATGTTTTGTTTATAGATGATCTTCCATTCGAATAATTAAAATACCATTAACAAAAAAACTAATTTTTAATATTAGTGAATGTTAAAAATGAACAGAAATTGTTCGTCGCCTAATGAGCAAATCAGCATATGCTACTGCATAGTGAACCCGAGTTCGAACCTATGGTCACGCGATTTTATGGTCACGCGATTTTATGTTCATCACATGTTACTGCATACAGATATTATGTTCACAACATATAACGATAATAAACACATGAATTCGATAATCACATATAACGATAACAATCACATAAAACGATAACAATCACACGAATTCCAAAAATAAATACAAATGAAATAAAAACAGTCATATATGCTTCACTCTGAATCGTCATTTGAGTTGTCGTCATCCTCATCGGTACTTTTTCCACTCTCGTTTGCGAACTCGTCTTCAGGGTTTTCTGCATCGTTAGCATCTGGAAGTAATTCAGCTTCTCGATTTTGCGGATCTATAAGAATGATGTTGTCTATATCTGCTTCTGGAGTTATTAGATCCACGGCCGTTTCATTTTGCATAGGAGCGTCGTTTGATTCAACTATCATTCCTCTAGGTGCTATTTTAAGCACAGATAACCATGGAATCCCTGTTTTTCTAACACGTGGATATGGAATGAAACATAGTTGATCCGCTTGTGATGCAAGGAAAAATGGATCATACTTTGCATAAGAACGCGATCCATTAACATCGATGACACCAAACTTTCCTACTCGAACCCCTCGCCCGACAACTGGGTCAAACCACTCGCATTTGAAAATGGTGCACTTTAAGTTAACCAAACCAGGGAATTGCACTTGAATAATATCTTGGAGAATGCCATAAAAATTCGTGTCCCCGGCTCGAACTACCACACCATAGTTCGCAGTTGCTCTATTTTTGCCACGTTCGAACGTATGAAACACATAAACTCGTGTAAAATACATTGGAGATGACGTAACTTTCCCCAACGGACCTTGGATCAACTCTCTAAACCATACAAGGTATGACGTGTCTCCATAATCAACCTGGCAGATACAGAATACACATTGTAAATATAGTAGTATATACACAAATTGTACATATAGGTTTTTATGGAAACTAGATATATATAATTTTGTGTTTAACTTATATACCTGAGTCCTCAACCATTTAGCAAAGTGTAGATCTTTACGTTTTTCAATCTCATCGGCGGATGCATTTGGGAAAGCCTCGTTAACTTGGCGAATGAATTCACTAATAGAAAATATGGTTATAACAAATGCATTTGTTATATATGTTTCATACATATATAAGTACGAAAATAACCCTTTTCACCACAATCAATAGTTGGTAATTATAATATGTACCTCAGAAACGGGCTAACTTCGTCGCATTGTAAGAGAATATATGTGTGTGCACAATTGTAGTCTTTGAACGAGGACCAGTCTTCTTCTCTTATGATTCTTGCCTGCCTACCAACTGCACAAAATATATCTGGGACATCTGAAACTGGATATGTTTGTGCGATGCCACCATCGTCGTACCTACGTGGAGCTTTTTTTCGTGTCCGGACAGTTGGAGGAAAGTAATATAAGCTGAAATGAGAGGTTTCTTCGGTTAAACTGCCCACAACAATTGATCCCTCAACCCTAGCTAGGTTTTTTGCCTTTCCTTTTAAGTGTTTCATGAATCTCTCGAAAGGATACATCCAACGAAATTGAACGGGCCCACCTAAATTGGCTTCGTGAGGAAGATGGACAGGAAGATGCTCCATCACATCAAAGAAAGATGGAGGGAATATCTTCTCTAAGTTGCACAACAATATTGGGATGCTATTGTTTAGTTGTTGAATTCCATCCTGAGTCAGAGTTCGCACACACAGATCTCGAAAAAATGCTCCAACACCTAAACCCAAAATCCAATATCAACCAAAACACAAATGTAATTTTCCAGACATAATTTGTTTACATATTTAAATATCGTCATAGAAAATATACTTGCAAGTGATTCATGCACGTTCGTTGGTAAAAGTTCTACAAATGCGAAAGGCAATAATTTCTGCATAAACACATGACAATCATGACTCTTCATACCAGAAAATTTTTCCCTTGCTCCACAGGCTTAGAGAGTTTTGACACGTATCCATCTGGGAACTTAACTTCGGTGGAAACCCAGATGAAGAATGTTGGTTTTTCCTTCGCTTGACAATCTAAAGAATGTTGGAGCTCTCCCATCTCCCGTGAGATGTAACTCAACTCTAGAGCATATAAGAGGAAAATCCAATCTAGACTTCAAGTTGTCTTTAGACCTTCTTGGAACATTTAAGATTGTGTGCATGATATATGATCCTTCCAGTACGATAGATCCCATAAAATGCTCTTCTTATGCCAATTATGTTCTTCAAGGTATCCATCTGGGAGATTGGTTGGAATATTAAGCTAGTTACCACCACGTTTTACTGTGTCTTGAGCTCCCAAATAATCAAGTTGACCTTCAATTTGTTCTCCTGAAAGATAAGGAGGTGGGGGGATACGTACACGTTTGCCCTTTGTGAACAACCTCCTGTTCCCCCGGTACGGATGGGTCATAGGGAGAAACCTCTGGTGACAATCAAACCAACAAGATTTTCTACCATTTTTTAGTTGGAATGCATCTGTTTCATTTTGACAATACGGACATGATAACCTACCATGTGTTGTCCAACCAGATAATATTCCATAGGCTGGAAAATCGCTTATCGTCCACATAAGCACAGCTCGCATGGTAAAATTCTTTTTCCTTGAGTAATCAAAAGTACGAACCCCATGAGACCACAACATGTTCAACTCGTGAATCAGCGGCTGTAAAAACACATCAATATATCTTCTTGGATGCTTCGGACCAGGGATTAAAATACTCAAAAACAGAAATTCCCTCTGCATGCACATATCAGGCGGAAGGTCATAAGGTGTCAATATAACCGGCCACAAAGAATATTGCCTGCCAGACATACCGAACGGACTAAAACCATCTGTACATAGGCCAAGATAAACATTGCGCTTCTCTTTAGCAAAATTAGAGTGTACTGATTTGAAGTGTTTCCAAGCTTTTGCATCAGAAGGATGATGAACTACTCCTTCAATAGTTGAATGTTCTGCATGCCACCTCATTGATGCAGCTGTGCGTTCTGAATGGTATAACCTTTGTAGCCTATCTGTTATGGGCAGGTACCACATTCTCTGGTATGGCACTTTTCCTGCAGATCTTCATCATCTTTCCAAAATATCATGCAATTGTCAATGCAAACATCTATCATCTCCGAGGGCAATCCTAAACTAGAGACTAGTTTATGTATGTCGTAATATTACTCAGCAGCTTGATTACCCTCTGGCAAATATTCTCTTAGAAGAGATGCCCAATCATCCATGCAACTCTCAGATTGATTATGATCATACTTTATTGTCATCATCCTAGATGCCAACGATAATTTAGACATACCTTCCCTACAACCTTCATAGATTGGTTGTTTTGCAGAATCAAGCATATCATAAAAAAAATTTGCATCTAAATTGGGTTCCTCAGCAACATCAGGAGTAGACATAACTCGAGGAAATGCATCGGTTACCATTTCTTCGAACCTATTATGCTCTAACCCAACATCATGATCATCATTTTCTGTAACAAATTGATGCCCATCATATTGTTCATTCGAATAACCTTGACCCTGATCCATAGGTTGGTAACTAGTACTACCCGAAGTTTCATCTTCATATCCCTCTCCATGATAAAACCAAACATAATACTCAGGTGTAAACCCTCTATTAAATAAATGCGTACCAACTGTATCAATTGTCTGTGGCCTCGAATTTTTGCACTTCCGACACGGGCACACCATCACTCTGGTCCGTTGAATTGTAGGCACACTACTCGCTTGAGCCATGAAAATTTCAAGGTCGTTGAGGAACTCTTCTGAAAGGCCTCCATTTTCATCTTTACGTCGATACATCCAACGTCTTAGTTCGTATATATTGCCCATTTAAAAATTAAAATTAGGGAGAAAAGATTTTTTTTTTTTCGGAATTGAATTTTTTTTTTTCCAATTAAGAAATGATTCCTTACGGTGGTGGTGGGTGGGTATATATAGGACATTTTACCATCGATTTTGCATCGAATATTAGCATCGCATTAGCATCGAATTCCTTTGCGTCGATTTTGCATCGAATTCGCGTCGTTTTTGTGTCGTTTCTAAACGACGCTAAATAAGTAGGTGAACCCGTGTTAAATGTGTCATCTACCTACCAAATTCGACACTATGCGTTCGACGCTAAATTTGCATCGATTTAGCGTCAAACTTAGACTTCCGATGCTAAATTGACGCGATATAGCGTCGATTTAGCTTCGAAATGTTTCGTCCCTAGTTAGCGTCGATTTAGCGTCGAATTGTGTTATGGACGCCATTACGACGCAAAATCGACGCTAAAATAGCGTCGGAATAAATTCGACGCTAAATTTCGACGCTAAAATACAGTTTTCTTGTAGTGTGAATTATATAGAAGATTATGTACATATAGTTTATTATAGTAGTTCACTATAAATATACATATTGATAGTGAACTATAATATAAATATACACAGTGATAGTATAATATAATATAAATATACACAGTGATAGTGAACTATATATAGGGGTACATTATGATAGTGAACTATATAGGCGACTACGTACATATAGTAAACTATTATGAGAAATATAGTTACCTATTATATTGATTTGATTCGAACATAGATAACTATGTCGATATCTATTGACCACTCAATTTTACAAAGAGATGGATGATGATGGAGAGTTTAGCGAAAAAGAAGAAACATCATCTAACTCCATGATTAGAGATTTAGATTCATGATAAGGAGTTAAAACAAAATAATTTAGAAGAAAAATAAAACCAAATTGCAAAATTAAATATAGAAAAAAGTAAGAGAATGAGAAGAAGAAGAAGAATGAATTAGAATAAAATAAAAAAGAGGCAAGATGAAGAAGACTTACGGCGTGAGAGGAAGAAAGAAGAAGGTTAGAAGAAGATTAGAAGAGTAATTATTAGGGTTTTAATTTATTTTTAATATTAAAGTAGTATAATTATAAAAAGGTAAAATTGGAAATTTAGACAAATTAATTGCTAGTTACTATATTATGTTTTATGTAGTGTTAGATATTTAATTTTAGGGACAAAGAGTAATATTCATGCTAATTTCCCTACAATAATTGCAAAATCCAAATTTTAAAATAAAATCTCAAATGTATAGCTAATCAATATCAACATTATTAAAACATGAAATTCATAAGCATGTTCAACCATTTTGAGAAAATTAAACTTAATGGTAGAACATTTTAACTTTTTGTTTGTTACTGTTAAAATGGATCCGAATATAATCTATGTTAAATCCCGCCTAAATAGCTTTTAACATTTTAATTTTACCGAAGCTTAGTATTATTTTTGACAAGTTTCGTTGTTTGATGATGACTTGATCTCTAACTCACACGATCTCCAAGACTCCAACCTTTCTATATTTTATTTTAGATAACTCTTACCATTCTATCATATATATTAGATCTTATTCTACAAAAGAATCTTAATCTTATATTTAAGATAACCTTGTCTGATCACCATCTAGCTTTAACATATCTGTAATATAGATTTAGATTGAACCTTTAAAAAAACTATTAATAGTAATTTAAAGATTCAGATGCATTATAGGTAAGCACGCGGATGTAATTACAACATGCACGAACCCTAATCCGAGACAGTTTTTCCATTAATCTTCTCGAATCTATTAAACAATTATTTAATCAATTGTCCTTCACACAATTATCAAACTAGTGCGACACACAACCTTCGTGAATAATCAACTACGAACTCTTTTTTAATAACAATATGTATCGTTTACAGCGATGCTTGCTAGTTGTTAGTATAAAATAAATTCATCAAAAACAACAAGAAGAATCTTCTTCTGACATTTTCTTTAACAGTTTTAAAGAACAATAGAACATATTATGTAAAACTGCAATATTATCTAAACCAAATTCCTTTTGTGCCTATTTATCTAGCAAGGATGAAATAAACCCCTAGCTCTTTATCTGATTCTACTGGCTCGTGAAAATCACACGCGCGTGAAAAAAAAAATTAATTGTTCACGTACATATGGGATCTATTTCATGTCTATTCTTTTTTTCTGTATCATAATATTTTAGGATATGTTGCTGGTTTTTTATGTATGTTTAAAAATGGTAGATATAAGGCTTACGTAAGATGAAATTGACCGATTTATCTCCTTACACGTTCAATGCATCTTTCATAAGCATTCCATAGAAAGAAAGAAAAAAATGGTGAACTATGCCAAAATGTTTTAGTTTTTTTTTTCCAACATGCCCATTTAGCTTAGTTTAAATATATCTAATAGTTGAAAACAATAAAACTCAACATAAAATAAAACTTAACATGAAATCAGAGATTTGACACAAAGTATATTGTTGAATTTTCAAATGTAATATAGTTCAAAACTAGATGACTCTCCGCGTTTTACGCGATTAGTATTTTTAAAAAATCAAATAAAACTGAAAAAATTATCTAGATCATATGTATATTTATGAATCAAAAGGATGTGAGGAGTCATCATGCAACAAATATCTTAATCCATATCTCTATATCTTACTTTTTCCTTTACA
This sequence comes from Draba incana, assembly GCA_963576765.1. Taxonomy (NCBI): domain Eukaryota; kingdom Viridiplantae; phylum Streptophyta; class Magnoliopsida; order Brassicales; family Brassicaceae; genus Draba; species Draba incana. The sequence continues at coordinate 32,206,322 of OY755210.1, read as the reverse complement.
TGTAGAATTAAGATTTATTTATTTTGAATTTAGTTGTTTTATTTTTTTTTAATATTTTATTATTATTAATTTCATTTGATAAAGAATAACTTAAGGAAACAATAAATATTAGATACATCTCATAGATTATGGGAGGAATATATTTAGACAATATTATATACGGAAATGTTTCTATAGAATAAAAAAGAAAATTATTACTTCAAGATTACGATTAAATGTAAAATTTAGATTTATTTCTTTATTTTGAATTTAGGTGTTTTATTTGCTGTTAATTTATTTATTACTATTAGTTTCGTTTGATAAAGAAAACTGAAGGGAATAAAATATTAAATCCATCCCATAGACTATGGAAGAAATATATTTAGACGGTATTATTTAAGAAAAAAATTATATCGATTAAAGAAAATTGTTGTAATGTTAATTTTTCATCGAAATGATATTTTTTTATTGAATTTGAATTACTTTTATTTCATATAGAAAAAAAAAGAGTTAGTTGTTTTGATTTTTTGTAGGTGATATATTGTCAAGAGAATACGTAAATATTTTTTATTTGAATATAATTTTATTTATTTTAAATTATTCATTATGGTGATTATTGTCTGTAATTTTAATTAATTGGTAATCTAATTTTTTGTGGATAATCACGAAAAATTGAATATGTCTGAAAGCAAAATTAGTAAAGATTTTTTTGTTGCCATATCATAAGATTTTTTGTGAGAGAGATGCCATGTCATATTTCTTTGTGTGAGAGTGAATATGGAGAAGACACATAAGCAAACTCTCATAAATCACCTCTCTAATAATATATAGGGGATTTGCCATATCATAAGATTTTTTGTGAGAGAGATGTCTTGTCATATTTCTTTGTTTGTCATGTCATATTTTTTCGTGTGAGAGTGAATATAGAGAAGAAATATAAGCAAACTCTCATAAATCACGTCTCTAATAATATATATGAGATAAAATTGAAATATTATTGTTCTGGAGCCTTGAGGAATATGTTAAAATCTTACTCACTCTTAGTTAGTAATGGTTTGGAAACTCATAAATTAGAGCCAAGTTTGCTATCCTAAATAGGGAATAACCATTAAATGTTTATTGGGATTCTATTCGAGATGAGGCGGAATAACTATCATCTCAAAAAGTATGTTAGAAATATCACATGAAAAATCGTGATGCGAATATATGGTATATAAATGACATAAACCATTGTGAATTGACCTTAGTCTAGTGGCAGGAAGTAAGTCCATTAAGAGCAGACTCTATCACACCCGGGATCGAATCTCTCTGCCTACTTAATGTAGAAATAAGGCTAATGGGCGGTCAGTTGTGGTCCAATGTTGACAAAAAAAAATGACATAAACCATTTATTTATCAAGTTGATTTTGATCTAAAAGTTCATAATACATAGTCAAAAATCATTTGTTCATTTGTGTATAACTTTCTAACAAATAGTAAATATATAATTAATTTAAAAATCTTTCATACAACTCTATTAATTATGTCTATATGTGAAAAACGATTTAGGGTGATTTGATAATAGATCGACGAACTCATAATATTAGCAATATTACGACATTCTAAAACATATATTTTATAAAAAATAATGACAACTTTTTTTGAAATATACTTTATTACAATTAATCCATATTTTCCATTTAGCGAAATCGTCCAAACAAATTTGTGAATGTGAATTGTTTTAATATAAAGATATCTAATACACAATAAGCTTTGTCTTTAGAAACCAAGAAATTATTCTTTTAGTTTGTTGTTTTTTTTTTAATTTTTGCTTAACTCTTTTTGTTTGTTGTTGAAAATTTGCATTAAATCAGGAACTACAACTTGAATGAAAACATAAATTGGGTTCGACGTCATAAGAAAATGTCAGATAGATCCAACAAATATATACATATGAATGAATTTGACGATTCCTTATTGCTGATGCTTGACGATTCTTCAATACGATGTTGTTTGTTTTCATCTTACTATATATATATATAGATAAACAGAAATAAAACAAGATCTTAATTTTCATTACGGTTTAGTTGACTAAGCATTGTCCTTGAGTAATGTAAATTGTAGCTTTATAATTAAATTCAGATCCAAAAATGAAAAAATAATCAAGGTGAGATTAGAAACCAGTAGTACAACATACAGTTAAGTATATATATGTAAATTATGTAGATGTATTAGCTACTCGTACAGCTACTGCTACAACTCAAGAACACAATACACAAGGGTTTTCTTTTCTAAAACTTCACTAGATTGATATGATAAGGTGACTTACACGTTTCCTATCGTTCTAATCAATCCTAGCCATATCTTCCATAAATCTTCCTTAGATCTTTCCTTATCTTTTTCTCCAAGGAACGATCCCTTGGTCGTCACTCATCTTCACTTCATGACAGCTCTAAGTCGGCTCCATGTCTTAACCTAGCCACGGCCCAACTCCTCAAAGCCCACGTCCTTTGTACTAGCTTCAGCTCCGGTTGTACTACGTCTGGTACAACTGCTGGTACAGGACTTGCTAACCTATGGAAATATTCTGCCTCCTTTTATCTTTGTTTTAGTCGGCAAGAGTACTTCCAATTAGGTTAAAGCCCAAACTCATTCTTCTACAGTAGTCCTTTTGGTACAGGACTCCTTCTGGCAGTAGTCCTTCTGGTACAGGACTCCTTTTGGTTTTGCATCTTCAATCTCCCCTTTTTTAGCTTTGTGTGTCTCACAAGCACAAGCACCTGAAACACATACACAAAACAGCGCAAGTAGCCAGCCACCAGACAGACTCTAAACAAGATCATCAATACATAAATAACCATGATCCGGTCATACTCCCCCACAAATCAAGAAATCTAATCCGGTCATACTCCCCCATAAATCAAGACATCTACTATTCTCCCCCAGCTTGTGAGCACACAAGTTAAAAACAAACATAGTTAGTACGTAGGGAAAAGAAACATGACCTTTATATTCTGAGGTACGGCTCATTTGGTCTTGTGGTACGATGGCTGAACAAATCTCCATGTTGTTTAGCTTGTCTGATTCACCTTATGACTCAAATTCTTTCCCATCAAGTTCAACTTGTGATTCATATCCATTATCGTCGGATCCATCATTTGGAATAGCTCTCGGAGTAGATGGAATCCAGATAACGACAAGATTCTTGACTGTGTAACGTCTTGATATAGGCAGAGCTGATGCTAAAACTTGTTGTACTGCTACAGAGATATGCGACTTGATAGAAGTAGATACATGTTGTGTTGTAGCATATGTTTGAGACTGAACAGGTATATATGAATCGGCAGACACATGAAATGCTTCTCTTTTAATCTCTTTTATCCGAAGCTCATTTAACACACTTAGGAGAAATTCATGTTCTTCTCTTGTAAGAATTTCCATAGTACAGAGCCATTGAGTGAGATATTAGTCCTGATACACCATGATCCACTGCACAATTTTTCTAAAACACCCATCAGTAGTACAGCCAGAACTTAGGCTCAACCACAACCACATTTATCGGAAAAAAAATGGGGAATATCAGCATAATGGTGCCCACAAATCAATATTTAACAACTGGCCTTTGAAAAACCCTTTTTTAAAATACAAAGTTAAACTCATACCTTTTCCACCATTGTTGTGCTGTATGGAGCAACACTGTACCAGACCCAGAGACACATTTTTCGCTTGTACAGATTATTGTATCTGGCCATCAGTGACACAAGTGCGTAGCTTTCACACCATCATGTCTTTATCTCCCCTTGAGTCAGTTTTTAACCTATGTTCACTTAAAGAGCTAATGATCATTGGATCCTCAAGTATCATACTGTCTGAGCAAAAGTAATACAGTCTGAACCATCATAGAAACCCTCACTTGCATATTGAAAGCTTAGAAAAAAAATTCTTTTGGTACAAGACTGCCTGAGCAAAAGAAATACAGCTTGTACCACTTTGTTTGTAAAACCGATTGACTGGTACAGGCTGCCTAAGCAAAAGTAATACAACCTGTACCTTTTTTAAAAAAAATTTTGTTTTGCTCGATGAAGCTTGTGCCGACGACAAGATGAGACAACATGATGGGTAGCTCTTTCTCACAAGTTTTTCTGACTCCAAACAAAATCCAAACGTATACGCATCCTGAGTCAGTACCTGTGTCAGTTCTGCACACTTGGAGCAGACATCAAATTCCACAAATACCAATTGAATTTCTTAAGGTGACAAAATAATTAAAGTCCAGAGGTTTTGCAAATAAATCAGCCAGTTGAAAATCAGTGATAATGTGTTCAACCACTACCTGTTTCTCCTCCACTAGTTCGCGGATAAAGTGGTATCGAATGTCGATGTGCTTTATCCTTGAGTGTTGTACTGAGTTCTTTAAGATGCTTATTGCACTCTTATTGTCGCAGTGAACCAATAGTGTTCCAGAGTCCCCTAGATACGACCGAATGGATTCAAGTCTTGCTACAGGTGAAAGCATCTCCTTAACATTAACTCCTTTGATTTGAGAGTATCCTTGAGTAACCAATCTCGCTTTGCTGTTAACCACAACACCATTGTCATCGATTTTGTTCTTGAAAATCCACTTAGTACCCACGACATTCACTGCTTCAGATCTTGGGACAAGCTCCAGACTTTGTTTCTTTCAAGCTGTTCCAGCTCCTGTTCCATGGCTTTAACATGTGTCATCGGTTCAAGGACTGATACACAGCAAACACGCCGAACCATCTCATTATAGGCCTTTCTGATTCCTTTCATTTTCCGCCCCTCATTCACAGCTCTAATGACATCAGATGCAGAATGATTCTGATTCACATCATGTAGCACACAATGATCTATCACAAACTGGTTACCTGATTTGATTTGTTCCTCTGAACCAGTCTGATTCAATGCTGCTGTTTGCTCTTGTGTGTCAGTCCCCTTGTCTGTCTCTGCAGCAGGAGCTTCTGTGTCACTGTCTGAGTGATAGCTTGATTGTGAAATGGAGGGTTGATTGTCTTGTGAACTGTACCAGTTGATTTTTTCTTCCCACATGTAGCAATTGTTATAAGACCAAACTCCATTTAACACTGTGAAGCCATCTTTGTCAATCGCCTTGCAATCAACACTCGTAAAGACAACGGTTAGACTTTCGTCACACAGTTGACTCACACTGATCAAGTTGGCTTTCAACCCTTGTACAAGGTACACGTTTGTTAACTGTGGTAGTCCTGTCTTACCGGTGTTTCCTTTCCCTTGAATCGCACCACGACTTCCATCTCCAAACGTGACCTTTCCTCCCTTCACCTTCTGAATATTTTGAAGGTTGTCCAAAGTACCTGTCATGTGCCTTGAACTACCGCTGTCAAAGTACTAGGGGCATGTATCTTCTTGTACTCTTGAGATAGATGCCATGTTACAACAGAGTTCTGTTCTGCATGAGCTGACTGATGCACGCCTTGTGCCAGTGAACTGTAGGTCCGATTTCTTGACCTAAATCTGATTCCGACGATGATTCCACGTGTACTTCCCTTGCTGTTTGAGATGTTTCACCCTCTCCTTGAACTTGTAACAGTACCTTTTAATGTGGTTTATCCTTCCGCAGAAATAATAGTCTTTCTTCTGTACTGTGCCACCTCCAGTTCTGGGCTCTGATGAGCCAGTGTATCCTACTGAAACAAACTTGACACCTCCAGTCTCTGAATCATTTCTTCCATTGTAGCCCAAACCTCTGTGTGTTTTCTCAGTGCGACCGTATGACATAATCTTATCAAGTTGCTTTGTACCAGCGAACATGTGGATCTTCTTATACTGGAGATCCAACTAAGCTTGAAGCTGTGCTGATACTTCCTTTTCATCGTAAAGCTCCTTTTCCAATCTTGCAGCTTTGGTTTCTATAACAAGTTTCTCTTTCATCAGGGTCAGGCCTCCTTGTACAAGCTTCTTCTCAGCATCTAGTTCATTCTGAATAACTTGTACCAGTTCCTCAAGACGTTGTTTTTCCTTGATAAAACAAGCATTCTCAAGGTTGAGACGAATGAGAGTATCTCAAATGTCTTTGTAGCTTGATATAAGCTCATCATCACGTTCTTCTTCTGATTGTGACTCAGACAGCGTCTCAACCACTTCAACTATCCTAACAAACGTGACAAAGTTGTTCAGCAAGGCTTCATCATCGCTTGCTTCTTCTGATTCACCATCTGCCATCCTTGATCTATCATTCTTGCGCTTTGGATTAGTGGTGCACTCTTGTTGAGTATGTCCGGTACCTTTGCATCCTGAACACTTAAACTCACGTCGTTTCACTGTAGGACAATCAGTTTTGAAGTGGCCAAAACTCTTGCATTCAAAGCACTGAACTTCGTTCTTTCGACCAGTCTTCTCACTCTTTGGTTGTCTCTTAACACCACTGAATCTCCTTGAACCCTGACCTTGCTCTACACGTCTTAGAGCTCTGTCAAACCGTCGCACTAGGAGTCCCACTGTATCAGCTTTATCTTCTGATTCAGTCTCTTGCATTGCTCGCGAGGTCAAAGCAAGATTCTTCATCTTTTTGGTCTCCGATACCACACCATCAAGTTATGTCTCATGCTGAAGCAACATGCCAACTATTTCACCAAAACTCATATCTTCAGTGTTTTGAGAGACATTGATTGCCGATTTGTAGGCCATGAACTTCGGGGGAAGACAACGAAGGAATTTCTTGACTTGCTTATTTTCTTTATACTTCTTTCCAAGAGTAGTAGCCTCTTGTGCAAGAGATTTCAACTTCGCAGCAAACTCGGTGATAGTCTCATGTTCCTCCATCTTTAGATTTTCAAACCTGTAGGCTAACATGTCCTTCCTTGAATTTTGAACCTTCTTAGATCCTTCAAAGTGCGTCTGTAGCAGATCCCACGCTTCCTTAGCTGTCTCACAACCTTGAATCAGTTCAAAGGTTTTCTTTATAACATTGTCGTGATTCGTAGAGAGAGCCCTGGAGTTGTACTTGACCTTCTTCATCTATGTATCAGTCCAGTCTTCCTCTGGTTTGAGAGATGTGACCCCTTCTGCATCAGCTACAGTTGGAGCTTCCCACAGAACTAGAACATCTCTCCAAGCAAGTACATCAATGCCTCCGATGATGGATCTCATCCTTGATTTCCAAAAACCGTAATTGCTGTCATCCAGAATCACCTTCGTGTTGTAGAGTAGATTTTGGTACCTTTCCACCTCTTCCTCAGGATCTCGCCCGTACTGTTGCAGACAAACGCCCGCTCTGATACCAAATGTAGATGTATTAGCTACTCGTACAGCTACTGCTACAGCTCAAGAACACAATACACAAGGGTTTTCTTTTCTAAAACTTCACTAGATTGATATGATAAGGTGACTTACACGTTTCCTATCGTTCTAATCAATCCTAGCCTTATAGTTCAAATATCACACATGACATTATGAACTTCTAACTACCCTTTAACCCTAGATTCAAGATATTGTTTTCTAACCCTAAATCCCTTTGCTAAAGATTGTAATTCTCTATTGTGTTAGCCTGCACAAACGCAGCTAACGTCCTATATATAAACCCATAGGAATATTCCCAAGTTTGGTAAGATCTTGTATCTTCCCAAATCTTCCATAATCTTCCATAAATCTTCCTTAGATCTTTCCTTATCTTTTTCTTCAAGGAATGATCCCTTGGCCGTCACTCATCTTCACTTCATGACATCTCTAAGTCGGCTTCATGTCTTAACCTAGCCACGACCCAACTCCTCAAAGCCCACGTCCTTTGTACTAGCTTCAGCTCCGGTTGTACTACGTCTGGTACAACTGCTGGTACAGGACTTGCTAACCTATGGAAATGTTCTGTCTCTTTTTATCTTTGTTTTAGTCGGCAAAAGTACTTCTAATTAGGTTAAAGCCCAAACTCATTCTGCTATAGTAGTTTTTCTGGTACAGGACTCCTTCTAGTACAGAACTCCTTCTGGCAGTAGTTCTTCTGGTACAGGACTCATTTTGGTCTTGCATCTTCATATTATGCTTTATGTAGCTAGATTTAATTATGTGGGAAGCACGTCATCGTTATTTCTGTAAACGAAAAAACAAATATAACTATTGATAAGCATATATTGCACCATAGTTAATTAGACTGTAATCAAAATATCATATTTAGTGGATTCTTTAGCGGGATTAATATATCTTTTAATCCAGGCTTTACACCTAATCAAAACAATTATTCAAATATCAAAAATAGCAAATTGTCAATTTATAACAATTATCTATTTTAACTTTTAGTGTGATGCAACGAAGATGGGGAGAAAAATAATATTATGAATCACTTTCATATTTTTTTAAAAGTCATTAATACGGCGTGACATCATCTTCCATTATCGCGGGCTTTGCTTCACAAAAATATTATAATTCTATGTTAATTTATCCTCTTTGAAACACGCAGTACTTATCAAATAATTTGTAAAGTAGTTACATATACTAATTAACATTTTGTGTTTAAGATTTAGCACCACTTGCTAGTTTATCTTAACAAAAAATTTTCACACATACACAATTACACACAACATGACCCTCATGATTTTGGTATTTGTTATAAAATCAAAGTCTTTCATCCAAGTCTAATTAATAGGGAGATTTTTTTTTTTTTTTGAGCAAACTATAGGAAGGTTATATCATGTAATTAAGGAGTGAAAAAATAGTGTTTTAAGAAAAGCTACATGTGAAGTTTGGAAAGAAAAAAAAAGCGACATGTGTAGGGCTTGCCGGATTGAGACAAAATAATTCAATAAAAGAAATTTTCTGCTATTTTTACTTTAATATAGATAAAAATTGAGAGAGATTTCGTGCACGACAGTATATGTCTTATGAGTTATGACTAGTGAATGAAGTAAACAAATCGTATGTACACGAGAAAACTTATAACTTTATAAGTTATCATAAACACGAGGACTATCTATTTAGAAACATAAGAAGATTAAAGTAGTCATGTTCTGGATGCGGCAAGTCGGAGATCGGACGATGAGGAAGGGACGGTGGCTCCTGAGATCACTGAGAGCCGTTTGATCCTTACTTTTTGGAGCAAAGTGGCTTAACTTAACCCATCCTTTTGGGATTATTCTATGATATTTATGTACTTATTAATCTATAATGTATAGGTTTTATATAGTATTGATAAACTGACAAGAACATGTGGGTAAGATTAGATTGGAGGAGGAATTTGCCGTATAGTTGGACTTGGATCGATAAACTTACTAATCTTGATATACTCAAAGTACATGTTGAAGTTGAAGTTGCAGAGAGAACTTATACGTACAACATTGAAGTTGAAGTTGAAGAAAAAAAAAAAAACAACAACAACAACAACATTGACTTTTTAAAGGTAAATAACTTTATAGTTAATTACAGTTTACCTTCAAGTAACTAAAGCTTTTGTGTGTGAATAAATAACATGTTATTATCATATGAAATATCACGCTATCTAAAAATAATATTGTTATGCACATCTATTTATGATACATGATTGCTATTTTAACCAATAACATATATACGCTTTTACTAGATGATACATTATTTCATAAAATCACATAGTTTAATGTGAGTACAAAATGGTACTTTATTTCATCTGCTTGTTCCCATCTATTTACCCTTTTTGGTTAGTTACCAGTTAAATTTGAGTTCGATGAATCAACTATTAAACTTGTCGGAAGAAGGCAAGCGCAAAGTGAGATATATACCACCGGGTCTTATTAGGAGAGACCAAACATGCAAATAGCATCAGCCACATAAGCATTTGAGGCAATCCTCAATAGAGTTGTAACAAACTCACCAACAATGTTGATCATTACTAAGCGTAAACAAAAATTGATAGGCTAAAATTTTCAAACTACAATTTTTATTTTTCATATCCAACATTTTCTGATTTGAGTGTTGATATCCGATTAAATGTGTTTCGTATATACTTTGTTATCTGATTTGTAATTACTAAACACTGTGTGTGAACTTTTTATTTGTTTAAATGGCTTTTACACTAGATCATGTAAATTACATTAACTAAAGCTACCCATTTCTTGCAAAGATTTTATTCAGTGATATATTTGAGTAAAATATAATTTAAACATAATATAGTCATATTTAATACTTGATTCTAAATTATGGATTGTTATTTGATTTGATATTGTAAATCAGGCTTTCTAGATTTTGAAGTCCTTGTTATTCAGTTAAGATTTTAATATTTACTAAATCCAATGCTATTCAAAAACTAAGACATTCTTGAATCGTTTATTTTATATTATTGAATCATCAAAATGAACTCCAATATATTTTCATGAATAAATTATAAAAGCAAAATCATATTATAACATAAGGAATTTAAAATCAACAAACAATTCTAAATGGGATGGATTTCAGTTATAAGAACATTTTTTGTCAACCTAAAACATTTGTAAATATCTCAAAAACATTTGTTACTGAGCTTCAATAATTCAAGTAATTTCTACATGATTACACTTCATAGCTATCATGAAAAATGGAAAGTACTTAGATCATCATTATAATTAGAAAAAGGCTTGCTATATAGTAATTAATTAGTGCAAACTTTTATCCTAAAAAGAAAACAATTCAACGAATCATTGTACATTATTCGGAAAACTACTTCATTCTCGTCTTCCATGAATCGGACTCACATGGACGCCATTAGAAAGCATGGAAAGCATTAAAGTTTATAATCTTAATGGATAAATATAACATATCAAAACCTTTATATTGTGCTGAAATCAATACAAAACTCAATCTTATCGAAAAAGAGAGACTATTGGCTAATTATTTTAATCTACATACAGAGAGAATAAAGAAAACACCATGGGAAATTCTGAAATCAAAAGAAAGATGAGTAAAAAAGAGCCATTATTTATACAAAGGGCAATTAAGAAAATTTCAAACTTTTTAAAACATCAATTAATCAAACAAATTAAACAAAAAAATATTAAAACTAGGGCTGAGGTCAGACAAGGATTATTGTCTTAATGAGAAAATTAAAGAAAGAATCTTGAAGGTCAAATGAAAAACCTATTCAAACATGACAGACCTTGTCTTCTTACAAGAATCTTTCTCCCTCTTCCATTGATAATAGATTAACCAATGAAACAGAACAATGTACACATCTGCTTACGTAATCATATTTCAATCATATCTTAAATTAAATTAAAACATATTAAGCCAAAGACATCACCAACTACATCATTAAGAGAAGAAACAAACACATCTCAGCTCTTACAAAAAACCAAGAACTTCATTTTCCTTTTTTCTTTCTTTCTTGGAGAAAAGAAAACACATCTTTCTTTCTTTCATTTTTTCATTTTTTTTGTTTTAGTAATATTAATGTGTAAGTGTAAATATTAAGAAGAACAGTTGATAGATTTTATTGGATGGTATATAAAACGGGTCCACTTTGTTCTTGGGAAAGATTCTGCACGCCCACATGGTGAGATTAAAATAGAGTAATATTACCTTTCATCACCTACTTGTGTCCAGAAACTAAAGAAGTGGTGTATGATAATCTCATCTATTTTGTCACCAAAAAAGAAAATTTTCACAGCTTTTTTTATGTTTCTTTTTCTTTCAAAATCTTTTATGTGTGTTTGTGTACGAATAAACAGAGACCAAACAACCTCTTAATAACTGAAAAAACAGAGCAAAACTAAATCTGTTGTTTTTCTTCTTTGAGTGTTTGAAACCCAAAGTCATTTTTTTTTTCAAGAAAGTTTCTCTTCTTGCTCAAGGAATCTTGATAAAGTAAGTAATTAATTTCTTTTTGTGGGTTTCGTTGTATTTACTAATTATTTCTGGCTATTTTTATTTTTGGTTGGAAGATTGTTTATGTTCTTTGGATAGTTATGTGTATGTCATTGAGCATCAGAAGATTTTTTGTTTTTTGTTCTTTGGAAACTGATGTCATGAAGCATCAGATTCTTAATTTTTATAATTCCATTACCTTTATTTCTTTCTTCTGTGTGGCACTTAATTTTTCTGATAGAAATTTCCTAGAATTTGTCTTTTTTTTAACAAGTAGTTTAATAATTGGCCCTCTTGGAGAGTTTCCATGTCCATTGGGGAATATTGTACTTCAAGCTGATGTTAGTACTTTGATGAAATCCTCTTTCAAGTCAACTCTCTCTAGCTTTTATATATATATATATATTTAGGCTTCTCTCTATGATTTCACACAAACCTCTCTCTCTCTCTTAAATGCTAATTATATAATGCACTTTTGATCTTGTAGTTGACAAATACTGAGTTTTGCTCTTATCTTGTTCTTGTTTTGAGGTTAAATCATGTTTCTGCAATCTTTGCAGATTGGTTATGTAGACACCGAGGAAAGGAACCTTAAGGGTACCTCAAAGACACTTGTTCTTTCAGGTTCTTGAAAATTTTGGTGGATTCAAGATTAAGTTCAAGAAAACAAAAAGAGAGATTCTTTTGATATGGAAGGTGGTGGTAGTGGTAATTTCTTACCAAATTCTAGCTTTGGCTCATTCTCTGACACGCCGATGAATATGGATTTCATGGACGAACTCTTCTTTGATGGATGTTGGCTCGAGACAACAGACGGTAAGAGCTTGAAGCAAACAACGTCTGATTCCATCACCATGAATCAAAACAACAACAACAACAACTCTTACCTTTATGGTTATCAATATGCAAAGAACTCTTCACAAGATCATATCTCCAATCAAGAAACAGAGAGAAAGTTTCTTCCAATAACACCGAGTTTTCTAAAGATCGAAGAAATGAATCAAGTATCTTATGACCAGTCTGTAGCTATGAGTTCTTCACCAGCAGAGAAGTTTCTCCTTGAAGAAACTGAGTTAGGAAGAAGATGGTGGATTGCTCCAAGAACAAACCAAGGAGGACCTTCTTCGTCTGTGAAAGATAGATTTATACAAGCTATAAAGGGTCTTAACGATGCGGGTCAAGATAACGACTTTCTTATACAATTATGGGTACCAATTCAACAAGAAGGCAAGACCTGTCTTACCACTTCGGAACAGCCACACTTCTTTAACCCGAAATACTCGAGTCTTAAAAGATACAGAGATGTTTCAGTGGAATATAATTTTCCAGCTGATAAAGATTCCAAAGCGTTTGCGGGTCTTCCTGGCCGTGTTTTCCTCGAGAAGTTACCCGAATGGACTCCAGATGTTCGGTTCTTTAGAAGTGAAGAGTATCCGCGGATTAAAGAAGCGCAGAAATGTGATGTTCGTGGTTCGTTAGCTCTTCCTGTGTTTGAAAGAGGTAGTGGTACTTGTTTAGGTGTTGTTGAGATTGTCAGAACAACTCAAAAGATGAATTATAGACCAGAACTTGAGAATATATGTAAAGCTCTAGAGGTAAATAAATTATCTTCCCTTGAACTTTATAACTTGATTCTTCAATGAGAAGTTTTGTTTTTTTGTATTGTATCCTAAAAAGATTGGTTTATGGTTTTTGTAGGCTGTTAATTTAAGAAGTTCAAGAAACTTGAAATCTCCAAGCACAGAGGTATGTTAAATGGTCTCATAAAACCAAAAGTTATTAGTTCAACTCGTAATATATATCAGGCAAAGCCTAGAGGTCACTAGTTCGAGTGGCACTTGGGAGGGGACCATATAAAACACTCTGGTCCCGGCCTAAGGTCTAGAACGTCTTAGTATTCAAGAAAATAAACAAATGATCTCGTAAAATAAAAAATCCGAAAAATGATTTTTTTTTTTTTTTTTGTGTTATTGTTACTAAAATGTTATATACTTCTTTGTTTCAGTTTTTGCAGGTGTATAATGAATTCTACTATGCAGCATTACCTGAAGTATCGGATTTTATGACATCGGTATGCAGATTATATGATCTGCCTCTAGCTTTAACGTGGGCACCGTGTGCTCGGCTAGGGAAAGACGGGTCTCGCCATTCCGATGAGAACATCTCAGAGTGTGTTTCAACTGTAGATTCAGCTTGCTTTGTCCTTGATCAACAAAGTCATAATTTTCTTGAAGCATGTTCTGAACACCATCTACTTCAAGGAGAAGGCATTGTAGGAAAAGCGTTTAAAGCGAGCAAACTGTTTTTCGTGCCCGAAGTAACTACTTTTAGTAAAACCAACTACCCTCTTGCACACCATGCTAAAATCTCTGGTCTACACGCCGCTTTAGCAGTACCGTTGAAAAACAAATTCACTAGTTCTGTTGAGTTTGTTTTGGAGTTTTTCTTTCCGAAAACTTGCCTTGACACGGAAGCGCAACAAGGAATGCTCAAGTCTTTGTCTGTGACATTGCAACAAGATTTCAGGAGCTTAAATCTTGTCATTGATAAAGAGCTAGAGCTACAAGTTGTGTTTCCTGTTAGAGAAGAAGTACTTTTCTCAGAGAAGCCACTAACCAGAGAAAATCTTGAACCGTTACCTTCGGAAGAAATTTCTCAAGAAGATTCTTCATGGATCTCTCATATGATTAAGGCGAATGAGAAAGGTAAAGGCGTATCGCTTTCTTGGGAATATCAGAAAGAAGAACCAAAAGAAGAGTACATGCTATTTTCTGGATGGGATCCTAGTAGTCGAGGCAACAACAACTTTCTTTCAGATGCAGAGCATTTTCAAAATGCTTCAAATTCAGAACTCAAACTCGATACCGATCCAAGCTTTGAATCAGGTTCATTTGGTGGTGGAGGACAATCATTACTAGGAAGTAGTAGAAGAACTGGTGAAAAGAGAAGAACGAAAACCGAAAAGACAATCGGTTTAGAAGTTCTTCGACAATACTTCGCTGGAAGCCTCAAAGATGCCGCGAAAAGCATTGGTGGTAAGAAAAATTCTTCTTTCGGATTCTTATTTATTTTATTTTTATTTTGTAACAATCTTCATATATTAAATCAAGTGCTACCCGTTTGATGGTTTCCCTGATGGACATTTATATCTTATGTTGCAGTTTGTCCAACAACCTTGAAAAGAATATGTAGACAACACGGGATCACACGATGGCCTTCGCGAAAAATCAAGAAAGTAGGACACTCGTTAAAGAAACTACAACTTGTTATAGACTCTGTTCAAGGTGTTCAAGGCTCTATCCAACTTGATTCATTCTACACAAGCTTCCCTGAGTTAAGCTCTCCGAATTTATCCGGGACTGTCTCTTCCTTCAAGAACATTGATCAGTCAAAGCATTCGAATGGTCAAACCGAGAACGGTGTTTTAGCACAAGGAATCACCGCAGCTCCAAAGTCACCACCATCATCTTCTTGTAGCCATAGCTCTGGTTCAAGCACTTGTTGCTCAACTGGAGCTAATCAAAGCAACAATACCGCAACTACCTCGAATACCGTTACAACTCTGATGGCTGAAAACGCTACCGCGATATTGAAGAGAGCTCGTAGCGAGGTAAGGTTGCATACGGTGAATCAAGAAGAAACAAAGTCTCTCTCTAGAACCTTAAGCCACAAAACATTTGGTGAGCATCCTCATTTTGATAATCTACCTCGGTTATCAAGCCTTAGTAGGAGCTTGAAAGCTGGAGGTGCATCTAAAGTGAAAGCAACATTCGGTGAGGCGAAAATACGGTTTACTTTGCAACCAACTTGGGGATACAGAGAGTTGCAACATGAGATTGCTAGACGTTTTAACATAGATAACATTGCACCATTTGATCTTAAGTACCTTGATGATGACAAGGAATGGGTTCTTCTGACATGTGAAGCAGATCTCGAGGAATGTATCGACATTTATAGATTATCGCAGAGCCGAATGATCAGGATAAGTGTTCACGAATCTTCTCAAGTCAGGCTAGGTGGTTCTTTTGGTAGCACCGGTCTTGGTCCTTCTTTATAAAGCAATCAAGGTAAGCAACAAAAAAAGAACACTAAGGAGGATTCTACTAATTTAATAGTGTGCTAGTAAAAAAAAATATTACTTACCATTTTATAACTTTTGGGTATGGTTTTTGTAAACATATTTTCAGTGCCCTTGGATCATACCATTTTGCAAGCTAGTAGTAGTAGTAGTTGGGTTGGTTTTATCATGCATCGGCTTAGCAGCTTTTTTGTATAATAAGGCGATGCATTACCAGAAACATGGTTTATATGTATTTTTAATTTTATGTACATCATTTGTCATATGGATGCTCTACTAAGCTCTTGCAACAACGTTGAAATGAAATATATCTTCTATATCTTCACTTATACTTAACTTTTCGGTTTTACGTAAATATACATGAAAATGTTACACTTCCCTTCTTCAAAAGCAAGAAAATTACTTCTTTTTGATTGAAGTAGAAGAAAGCTAAAGGATGGATTGGTACAAGTTCTTTACATATTTGATAATAAGAAATCTAACTATCTAACATAAGAAAATATACACAAATATTAATTTTCTATTTCCTCTCGGAGTCCTCGAGATCTCTTAACAAATTTTTTATCGCGTTCTCGTCCGAAATCAAAAATACTTCCCGCAGGCGTTTGTGGTTACAGGTGGTAACCGGTGGTTAAAAAAAATGTTTAATTAAAAAGTTTATTTGACTAAATATACTTTTTGGTTTGTTTTATTAACGTTTTCATACATGCATATTTTTGGTGGTTGCAGGAAAAGAGAAGCTAAGAAAAGAGATTGCTATTAAAATTGGTGGTATAAAAACAGAAAGCAAATCAAAAGAAGAAGACCACTCTGAAGAGGTCTAAAGCTATGGAGATGGAAAAAGATATAAGGAAAGCCAATCATACGACTTACGAAGTGCTTTGTAAGATGATAAAGCAAGAAAACGTGGGGCACTAGCTTAAGACATGGAAGGCGAAAAAACAAAGACTTATTTGAGAAGTGAGAATTGAGTGTTTAGGTATTAATTTTGATTCGATTTCTCTTTATCTGCTTCCAAATCAAAAACATAATTGTTATGTAGTGAAGATAGATAACATTGCACCATTTAATTTTAAGTACCTTGATGATGATTAGGAATGCGTTCTTCAGATATTTATATGCGTACATGCAGAGCTGGATCTGAGCAAAAACATTTGAAACATTTGAATGGCCCCCCACTTTGTAGGGGCCCCACTTATTTAAAAAAAATTCAAATTTATATATTAATTTACATAAAAATAGATTATTTGATGTAAAAAATGAAAGTTTTATGAGATAGCAAACAATTTTTGTTTATAAGATTATATGATTAAAATATAAAAATGTTAAATAGATTTTCTATAAATTTATGTCAAAGAAGAAAACATGATTGTATTGTTGATAAGAAAAATTATTTTTGTTTAAAAATGATGTAAATTAAATATTGGCTATTTAGGTTTGTATAGGGCCCCAACAATCTCAAATCCGGCTCTGCGTACATGTGAAGCGGATCTCGAGGAATGTGTCGATATTTATAGATTATCGCAGACCAAAAAAAAAAAGAAAAAAAAACAACGATCAAGATAAGTGTTCATGAATCTTCTCAAGTCAGGCTAGGTGGTTCATTTGGTAGAACCGGCCTTGGTCCTTCATTATAAGCAATCAAGGAAAACAAGAAAAACGCTATAATTTACTAGTGTGTTAAAAAATATTTATTACTCACCTTTTTATAGCTTTTGGGGTATGATTTTTGTAAACATATTTTCAGTGCCCATGGATCATACCATTTTGCAAACTAGCAAGTAGTTGGGCTGGTTTTATGCATCGGCATGAAAATGTTTATCAATTCGTGCTTGTCATCCTTGCGCAAGGGTCATGGTTATCTTTTCGTATCGTTCCAAATTTATCTTAAAATGCTACACTTCCAAATCTTTGGTTTGTTCGTGTTTCGAGGATGCAGTTGATAATTTCACTAATAGATGCTCGATAAACAAATATCAAATTAGTTACGGGAAAAAAAAATTAATGAAGTAGTGATGATTTTGCAAATGCTGTCTGATAAGCTAAATATCTGACGTTTTGAGCCTCTAATGTATATTTACCTGAAGTTATAACCCAACTGTGTAAACTCATGAATTTGTGGCGACTTGCATAAATACCAGAAGTTATAATTTTGATCTCCTAAGCAAGTTTTGAGGCAATTCTGTAAATACATTGAAGTATTATAATAAAACCTTTTTTGTCCGCCTCCAATCCCCAAAGGCCAAAAGGGCGAATCTTCTTCTTCTTCGATCGTCTCTTTCACAGATCAGAGCGAAAATGTCTCGCCGATCACTGACTCTCTTGAAGAATCTAGCTAGAAACGCGAACGGATCAAGTATCCAGACCCGATCCGTGACTTACATGCCCAGACCCGGCGACGGAGCACCACGAGCCGTGACGTTGATTCCCGGCGACGGAATCGGTCCGTTGGTTACAAACGCCGTCGAACAAGTCATGGAAGCGATGCACGCTCCGATCTACTTCGAGAAGTACGATGTTCACGGCGAAATGAGCCGTGTACCACCGGAAGTTATGGAGTCGATAAGGAAGAATAAGGTTTGTCTGAAAGGTGGGCTTAAGACTCCTGTTGGTGGTGGTGTGAGTTCTCTTAATGTGCAGCTAAGGAAAGAGCTTGATTTGTTTGCGTCTTTGGTTAATTGTTTCAATCTTCCTGGTTTACCTACTCGCCATGAGAATATTGACATCGTTGTGATTAGAGAGAATACTGAAGGAGAGTATGCTGGACTTGAGCATGAGGTTGTTCCTGGTGTTGTTGAGAGCCTTAAGGTGAGAATTTCGACTTTTGTTATAGGTTTTTAGTGTGAATTTGTTGAATCTTAGCTTAGGGAGAAGGGTTTTAGAATGTTTTGGCATACTTCTTTAAGGCGATTTCGATTGCTATTCGTCGATTATGGATTAGCTAGGAGTGATGGAATTATGCGTATTTTCGTTGATCGTTTCGTTACTATCTTCTTGAACAAGATCTTGTTTGTATGTATACTATCGTGCACATTTGCATACGCAAGTGGTTATTCGATAATGCGTATTCTTTTTTCTCTGGCTAGGTGATTACGAAGTTCTGTTCGGAGCGTATTGCAAAGTATGCGTTTGAGTATGCCTACCTGAACAACAGGAAGAAGATTACAGCGGTGCACAAGGCGAACATCATGAAACTTGCGGATGGTTTGTTCTTGGAATCTTGTCGAGAAGTCGCTAAAAAGTATCCGAGTATCAAGTACAATGAAATTATTGTTGATAACTGCTGCATGCAACTTGTAGCGAAACCAGAGCAATTCGACGTCATGGTATGTTTCATAATTTTTGCTAATGATACTTATTATTCAAAGATGTGTATCTCTAGTAGGGCTTTCTCAATTAACTAAACAGACCATGTTTCTTGATTTAGTTTGCCTTTGGTTGTTGCTAGTGTTATATCTCTCCTAACTCGCTGCTTTATAGTAGATAGTTTCTAACTTAGCATCACTAAGTAAGTGCTAAATGCTAATATCAATTTCAACTCAAATAGAGCATTCTTTACTTGTTGCATTAGCTTCCTTTTCTTGGAACTGGTTATTTAATTTATGTTTTGCAGGTAACGCCCAATCTCTACGGTAACATAGTTGCAAACGCTGCTGCTGGTATTGCTGGAGGTACAGGAGTCATGCCTGGAGGTAAAAATAACTTATACTGATAGTCTCATTACTCTCTTGAGCTACAATATTGGTAAAAAGAATGGTCTGAAATTTGTGTATCTGTGACGTTAAACGCTAAAACAGGAAATGTTGGAGCTGACCATGCGGTCTTTGAGCAAGGTGCTTCAGCTGGAAATGTTGGTAAAGACTCGATAGTACGGGATAACAAAGCAAACCCGGTGGCGTTACTTCTCTCATCAGCTATGATGCTTAGACATCTTCAGTTTCCTTCATTTGCTGACCGGCTTGAAACATCAGTGAAAAAAGTCATCGCCGACGGAAAGTGCCGTACTAAAGATCTTGGTGGAACAAGTACGACTCAAGAGGTCGTCGATGCGGTCATTGCGAATCTAGAGTGACTTTGACGAATGACTTGTTCCTCCTCTCTGCATAAATCATCAAAATTCCTGCTACAGATTTTGTGTTTGCCAAAATATATGGGTATGATCCACGGCTATATGGTTTTGTACCTCAAGTTTCTTACATTCTTTAGACGTAACTCGTCAAAAAACTTTCAATCCAAAAAATTCCAAATAATTCATGTTGCTACGTTTTGTTGCTTTTGTCGTTTCAAAGTTTCTAAATTCTTGTTCCTCTCCAACATGTAAAATATTCTGATTGAAAAATTGGTGGTATATTGTAGCTAAAGTCTTCAATTGTGTAGTGTAAGAATGTGCAAACATGTGGATGTAAAAACTGCAGATAGGTGCAGAAAATGTTTTGAGTAGTGAATCAAAACTGCCAGACACAGTATTTGTGGTGTAGTATATAAAAGATAGGCAAAGGAACAAGATACAAAAAGTGAGTTTAATTACAAAAAAAGTGAGTTTAGTGTATTGAGAAATTCACAAAAAGGAACTGTACTGAAAAACGTAGAGAACTAATGCACATGAGGCATGCATTTTTTTTATCTAGACATCATCCGATTTTTATTTCGACGACTCACAAAATGGTATGATCTTTACAGTCACTTCTCTTCCAATCTAGCCAAGATCGACTCCGCAAAACTTTGTTGCCTGTGAATTCGAACATATCATTATGAAACAATCTCATAGAATAATGGCAGACTCAGAGAACTAGCCATATCTTAGAGATTCATCTAGTTTCAGAGAATAATGACAGACAAGTTTCAAGAAATGGAATCACGTTATTTGAACGTACTTGCGTTCACTATGCTTGGAGCTCGGCCTCGAATACTTCAAGTATCCATCCCAAGGGACCTTTTTGACACCTGCTCGAAGAGATATCATGTCTCTGACCCTGTGAGAAGTAAAGAAATGGATCTCATGCCAAGTTTTTTGTTTTCTTGTAAAAACTTGTTAGATATGCCTTCTCTGATGAGTTCCCTAGAAAAGAGTGTTTCACCTCTCTGCAAAGTCGATTGATGTTTCACCAGGCCGTTTAGTTTGGGGTTCCAAGTACCACACTTCACACACAACAGCCCATGATGTCATGAGTTGCAACAAGTGCATAGTGAATGACTGTCTGCAAAGAGCAAGCAAATACCTTTTGTTATCAAGTAAATGCCCCAAACACATTTTGCTTTATTTGCACCAGAAAAAAAAACTTGTTTCAGTCACAACTACGCGGTAGAAAAGTTGTATAACCCTTACTGTCTACTGTTCCAGAAGGCGTCGACAAAGATCTTGTTGTATTTGATCGCAATTGGACAAACAGTGCAGTCCAATTCAAAAGCACCCTGAACATTGTCATAAACCGAGTCAGAAACTATTAGCATAGTAATAAGAGTGCATAATCACATTAAAGTTAGGGCCAGAGTTACCTTCTTAAACATCACTGTATAATTATTATTTACGCACGTCCCCTCGGGAAATATGAGAAGAGGATTATTGTCAGTTCCTTGGACATGATTCCTTAACCTGAATTAAACGATTCAAGTTCGCTCGATTAATATGAGTAGATTATGTAATGACACTTAAAAAGGGGATAAGGAATCATACATACTTTCTCGCTACAATTTCACGATCCTTTGCCTCAGAACGGTTGAACCAGATACATCCTAAGCTCTCCATTACCGTGCTTTGCAGAAGCCCTTCATATTTAAACCGACAAAAGTCAATCACAGGCCTATTAAAAGCCTATTAAAAAGGTCATAAGCACACTTCTGCGCATTCTCACACCATGAGACTTACCAACCCAACCAGGATGCTTCTGCATTATAACAGCAAACGCGGTCATTTGCTCCAATACGATGAAATCAATCATCGAAGTATGGTTTGCAACATAGACCTATTAAACACCAATAAAAAACATAAGCATAGTTATACAAGTATGACGGAGATACATAGTTGAGACTAAACGGAAACACGACCTGCTTAGGACGGATACTAGGTCGTGGCCCGTGATATTTGACAACTCCAGTCCACGAGGCGACAAAAAAGCTGCATATCATTTCCGCCAAGACCCTCTAATAATACAGTAAACCACAGTACAAAGTTTAACATCAAGATTCTCAAACAAAATCTTAGGCAAAACAAGAAACAGAGAAACCAAACCTACCTCTATCTTTTTCCTCAACCTATCATGACCTTTAAGCAAAGAATGTACAGGAATAAACGAAGAAAGGAAAATAAACCACCCAAAAGCTAAAGTGATGCACCTGCAGGTTTCAAACAAATCAACAACAACTGAAAAAAATATAAACTTTGAGCATTGAATAAAGAAGCAACCTCAAGGGAAAGAGAATACAGTATCTAACAATAACCCCAAAACACCATAATGGAAACAAGTAAATGTTCCAATTCCATGGCTCTGGTGGATTCGACTTGAAACATCTTGTAAACGAATCCTGCATAATCAGAGATAAATCAATAATGTTTCTAATTCCAAAAACTAAAATTAAAATCTATCTTACATCAACAATGGCACCAGCAGCTTCAGTGAGCGTTGGTGATATATCGAGCAAATCACGCCTGCAAAATTCAATCAAATTCACAGATGCAGAGAGAAAATCAACATTAAGACCCAATTGGTGAAAAAGAGAGATTACAGGCGGAGTTTGCCGCGAGGCTCGTTGATGGAGGAACCAGAAGGAAGGTAATCTTCGATGGACAAGTCAAGGTCGGATCTTGATGTCACGAGCTTCCCTACCGTACTGCTCATGTTTTTCTTCGCCGGAAAATTGTGTTTTCAGGTCAAACGATGAAAGAAGCAAATGTGTTTGGAAATTAACTGTGGTCACGAAACGCTACGTTTTAGTATTTTTAATCCATTTTTCCGTTAATTTTTTGGGATATTAGCATACATAACAATTAAAAAAAATTACTATTAGTCAAATGACCATATCAAGAGTATTTGTGTATATTTTATTTAATTAATGTTTGCTACGTTTTGTTAGATTTTGTGTCATTTGCTAAAATCATGTTGTAATGTTTCATACATCTCGTGTAATGATTCCGAAATAAAACAACACATAAAAGTAAAACCCAACAAGATAATATTAAAAAAACCGACACCAAACAAGGGAAAATACACTAATCGTTGATAACAAATGTCATTCATGCACATACAAGAAAAATGAAGAAAGTATGGAACCAACTTAATAAGAAATAATAACGAGCAGTCGAGCACGTTCACATAGTATTATGGATCTATTCTAATATGACATTAACATATAAATGAGTTAATCAAGTAAATGACATAATATTTGCGTTTATATTGTAAAAGTTAGCGTATGAATTCAAAACTAGCGGAAAGCACTGAATAAAACTTCCATAAATTCATAGTGTTGGAAATTTTGAATTATTTAAATTTATAAAAATATTATTGCTTTAATAAATTGATATTTTTAGAAAGATATTTGTCAGTCACAATCTCATGAAAAAAGTCTTTTAAATGGTCATAGAAAATAAATTAATTGAATCAATTTAAATAAACATAAATTTAGAATTATGAGGATTTCTGGTTATTTAGCTCAATGGCCTCGAGTTTCTCGATGATGTTTCTGCCAACAAGATCTTTCAACTTTTTGCGATCAATCGATTGGTGGCTAATATCAGCAAAAACTGGATCAAAATGGACGGTCTCCTGGGTCTCCTTGAAAGCTTCATTCGCTTCCATCGAAGCTCTCTCCGGACAAGCATAGACAACCTGGATTTTCAAATCTAGCTCAAGATCTAACATACACATGGATTCCACAACCTCCTGAAACGCATGATGGTAACTTCTGCACTTAATCCGCTCAACAAAGACGTTTTCACCGTCTCATTCCGGAATGATAGTTTCAGCCATGAGAATAAGAAATGAACACTAGACCTTGATAGAGTTTGAAGAGACAAGAAGTCGATATGTAAGAAAATAATAGGTGTGAAAGTATATGGTGTGATGGAGATATGTACGTGAGATGTACGGGCAAATATGGCATGTTCAAGCTGTATAAAAGTAGATATTGGAGAGGTCAAGAGTTGAGTATGAATAAGTTGGGTCATGACTCATCATTACCCGATTTGGATATTCGTTGCACTTAGCTGCTCAACTACGATGGAAATCTTCTTATCATCGACAACAGCATTGTTGAAGATGTAATGGTCACTTTGATAGAGCTTGAAGAGACAAAATGGCGGATTCGGGGAAGGATAGTTTCGAGAAACCAAGCTCTTCACCTCAATCATCCTACAACAATCTACCATACTTTAGAAGTTCGCCTATGAGCTGAATTTACTATTTTCATGCATACTATAATTATTCACATGTAACATCTACTGAGCGTACGATGATTATCATGGATTTTTCTTGCAGTCTTTATATTCATTCACATCTAACATCTATTATCTTACTGAGATTAACACTAACAGTTGCAGTCACTTGATAAAGCAGT
Organism: Draba incana; assembly: GCA_963576765.1. Classification (NCBI taxonomy): domain Eukaryota; kingdom Viridiplantae; phylum Streptophyta; class Magnoliopsida; order Brassicales; family Brassicaceae; genus Draba; species Draba incana. The sequence goes on along the minus strand of OY755210.1, from coordinate 32,181,940 downwards.
AACGAGCACATTCACATAGTATTAAGGACCTATTGTAATATGACATTAACATATAAATGAGTTAATCAAGTAAATGACATAATATTTGCGTCCATATTGTATATAAGTAGCGTATGAATTAAAAACTAGGAGAAAACATTGAATCAAACCTCCATAAATTCATAATGTTGGAAATTTTGAATTATTTAAATTTAGGAAGATATTTTGTTAGCCATAATCTCATAAAAAAATCTTTTAAATGTTGTTATAGAAAACAAATTAATTGAATCAATTTAAATGAGCATAAATTTGGAATTATGATTAATATACAGTCTATCACAATAGAATGTATTTCATGTGAACCTATCTTAACAATGAAAAGTCAACGTGGACATTAATCAATGTTGCTCTAAAGCTGTTGAACCTGCCTTCTTATTAAAAACATTTCTTTTCGGGGAAAACATCTATTTCATTGACAACAAGGGGAAAGGCGTGATTGTGTTTGAACCTATTACCTTAAAGATCGAACAATGTGTTTGTTAGTAAACATGATTATGATCACTCTTGCGTGATTGGAAAAACAAATGTAGACATTAGAGTCAATGACTTTGCAAAAAGAAGATGGACTAAACTGGACGGTTTATCTATCTTACCTGATTTGGAAATCCATACAATTTGGCTACTCAACTACGAAGACAATTTACATATTATCGGCAACAACACCGTAGAAGATGAAATGGTCACTCTGATAGAGCTTAAAGAGACAGGAGGTGGTATACAAGAAAAATACTAGGTACGAAAATATATGGTGTGATGGAGATATGTACGTGAGATGTATGGGCAAATATTGCATGTTCAAGTGATAGCTCTAAGTTTTACCCTAGAAAAATCCTTGCAAATGCACAAAATCGCAATTATAATATAAAGGGTTATCGAATCCCTAGAGAGTTGATGTTGCGCGGCAAATTCTCACTTTCGAATCAAGCTAAGCAAGTAAATAATATGACTAACGAAAATAGTAAAAAAAATCGGTTGAAAAACGAGTTTTAAATCAAAGAGACAAACGCTAGGCCTTCTGGAAATTCGCTAGAAACTCAAAACTGTAGTTAGTGAAATTATAAGATTCGTTCTTAAAAATGGAAACACTTGTAAAATTAACCAACTTCCGTTGCGAAAACTATATATGTATAACTTCTTAAATCTCAAATTCCTTTGCAAATTCAATAAGTTAAATAAGCATTAAAGGATAGATTCAATTGTTCACAAATTATCTAAACCAAATTCCTTTGTAGATAAATAATTTGCTCATCTAAGATAGTTCATGTAATCAATAATACTTCCGCATCTATTAATTAACCTAAGATCTAAATTCTAGGTGATCAAGCCAAAATTAGCATTAAAACAATCTAGATGAAGAACCAAGTGATGTTTCCTAACAAATCATATATGTCTAACAATTTATTATACTCCTTTGAAGATCCCTAAGCCTAACAAGCAAATTACTCAGACATATCAATTGAAATAATCATCATAATTAAATAATACTGCATTAAAAAGATAGAGAAATTGATAACAAAGGGTTCGAATCTCTTTAGGTCTTAAAAGCAATAGATAAGTATGTGATAGCCTAAACAATGGCTGAAAATCCCTATTTAATGGTCAAAACACAAATTAGGTAAAAAAAGAAAACTTCTGGGCAATTTTGCAATTTAAACATTCTTGGACCGCCTTAAGTGTCGCCCGACACCCTCCCTGGTGTCGCTCGACACCAACTAGCATATTTTGTTCTTCTTTGTTTTTGTTTAAGAAATTCTCTCTCTCTTTTTTTTTGGCTTGTTTTGACTCCAAAAGGCTTCATTACAAAGCTCCAAACCCTTGACTCGTACAATAATATGTAAAGACTCAAAAAAACTCAAAAACACTAAAAGACTCGATAAACCCACATATATCATGGTTCAAAATTGACAAAAACTATGGTATGTCATAAAGCTGCATACAAAAACCATGTTGAGTGGTCAATTAGACTCTTGATCCCAAACCTGGTATACAATTAAATTCTGATCCCGGTTTAGAATTTGGAGCTCAAACCCGGTATACGTGTGATACTTTTCAACCAATCCAATTTGGCGGACGTGGCTAAACTCACATCAACGGTCTCTGCTCTCTCTCTCTCCTCCTCTTTATCTCTCCTTCACTTCTCTCTCTACAACTATGGCTTCTCATAGACTCCCTGCTCAGCTTGTGACACGTGGCACACTCAACCACTATAACTCCTCTTCCTCCGCGGCTTCCTCCGCGGCTTCCTCCGGCCGCCTCTCGTGGCAGCACTCTCTCACACCGGCCAATTCAATTCCAAACATCCCATCTTCCTCATCTCTTAACCGGAAACCATCAAATGTTGTAGTTTCGGTTCAATGCAGCGCTGCATCGGCTAATCTTAATCCGACCCACAAGCATCTTAGTGGTCGGAGCCACTGGAACTTTAGGAAGACAAATCGTCCGGGGAGCTTTAGACGAAGGGTATAATGTTAGGTGTTTGGTCCGACCTAGACCAGCTCCCGCCGATTTCCTCCGTGATTGGGGTGCTACTGTCGTCAATGTACGTATCAATTCACGAAATTTCACATCTTTTGTTTTGATTTGTGCAAAAGAGAGAACTAAACAGGAGTTTTTGTTTGGGTTAGGCGGATCTTAGTAAACCGAAATCAATTCCGGCGACTTAGGTCGGAATCCATACCGTAATTGATTGTGCCACTGGACGTCCTGAAGAACCAATCAAGACGGTTAAATTCAATTTTGATTTGGTTGTTGTTGTTGTAGTGTTTGGTTTCAGGTATTGAATTTCGGTTAATGAACTTGGGTGTGTGTTCGGTTTAGGTAGATAGGGAAGGGAAAGTTGCATTGATACAATGTGCAAAGGCAATGGGGATTCAGAAGTATGTTTTCTACTCGATCCACAATTGCGATAAGCATCCCGAGGTTCCTCTCATGGAGTTTAAGTGTTGTACCGAGAAGTTTCTTCAAGAATCTGGTTTAAACCACATTACAATCCGATTATGCGGTTTTATGCAAGTAAGCCTTCGTCCCCTTGATCAATCTCTTGTGCCTTTTTTATATTTACAATGCATTTACTTGTCCTTGACCATTGATGCTATGATGCAGGGTTTTATCTGTCAATATGCAGTCCCGATTCTAGAGGAAAAATCGGTTTGGGGAACGGATGAACCTACGCTTGTTGCGTATATGGACACTCAAGTGAGTAATTAGTGAATAATGTAGATTTAATTCATCAAAATGTTATAACATTGTTACTCATAGTGTAACAGGATTTGCTAGGCTAACACTAATTGCTTTACGCAATGAGAAAATTAACGGAAAGCTTCTAACTTTCGCTGGCCCTCGTGCGTGGACAACGCAAGAAGTAAGCTCGAATTATCTTTAGTTACCTGCATAACTTTTTTTCGCTAACCATTTGTTTTTCGAAATATTAGGTTATAACACTATGTGAGAGACTTGTTGGGCAAGATGCAAATGTCACAACTGTTCCAGTTTCTGTATTGAGAGTCACGCGTCAAATAACTCGGTTTTTCCAATGGACAAACGATGTTGCGGATAGATTGGCCTTCACTGAGGTAAAAAAAAACTAGCATTTATCACCTAATAATGGTCCTTATGTATTCTTAGTAGTTGTCAGATCAACTAAAATCATTATTCTAACTATCAGGTTCTCTCGAGTGACACGGTGTTCTCTGTTCCGATGACCGAGACTAATAGTCTACTTGGTGTGGATCAAAAGGACTTGGTTACCCTAGAGAAATACTTGCAGGATTACTTCAGCAATATATTGAAGAAACTAAAGGATCTTAAGGCACAATCCAATCAATCAGACATCCACTTCTAAGTTCTTATCCTGTTGGTGTCTTAATGCATTATTAAAAACTGCATTTGCGTCCATACCAGGCCCGGCCCTCCAGTAAGACAACTAAAGCACTTGCTTTAGGCCACACAATATATTCTAACTTAAAAGGTCATATATCTAAAATATAAGCTTGGTCTAATGGTTACTTCAGTAGTCTTTTATATCCATGGTCATAGGTTCGATTCTCTCCCCTTGCTTCTTCTCATTATTTCTTTTTTGGTAGTTTTCTCCTTTAGCTTGTAGCTCTCCTGACTGCTTTCCTTATGCGATGTCATTTTTCTGTGTGTTGAATTTAGAAACTGGAATAAGATGATACTCTGACCAAACAAAAAAATAATAAGATGATACAATAACAATTGTCAAGACTTTGCTATTAATTTCTTATTGTATATTTTCTAAATTGAGTTGTTAGCATGGAAAATTGAAAACAACTTTTAATCGAAGGTTTTATTTACTCTTTCATTTCATTAGTTTTTTTTATCCTTTTTAATTTCTCTAAAACAATATTTAGGATACACAATATTGCAAGAAAAGTTGAATAAATTATCACATATATATTCAAAAAGTTCAATTATTAATGAATAAATTACTGCAAAAAAAAAAGATTATTTCATGAGTAATATGTTGTTTTACATTTTAAACTATTTTAGTATTTTTAAGATGTTAAATTGTTTTAAAAAAATATTTAAACTGTATTTTATAAAATACCACATATCATCTTTGTGCTTTAGGCCTCTCAAATCTAAGGACCGGCCCTTGTCCATACTATGTGCTTCATTGTTGCTATGTTCTTCAATATTTATTCTTCTTGTTGTTGTAATTAAAAGAAAATTATTCTAAAGTAAATGTTGTTTCGTTTATGAACCATCATGTGTTCTTGTTTAGCTTTTGTTAGAAGTTAGGGCTTCTAAGTTTCTTATCTGTTTTTATTGTCATCTTAAGTTCCTATTAATTTGATTGGTTCTTGTTATCGTGACTAAAGTGAGATAACTTTTGGTTAATGAACGGGGGAAATAAATGTAAGGGTCTTAAAGTCTCTTTGTTACTTGAGGACCTAACAAGATCATTTATTATCTGTGGTCTGAAATTTGCTTTCACATTTTTTAACCAATCTTTTTGCACCCAAAATCCTAAAGTCTGGAGTCTAGTGGTACCTATTTAAGAATCCATAATGCTTTGGAAATCAACTTCTTATCTCCACAAGCAAAATTCACTTTTATGATCAGAAGTAATTAACTAGTGTTTGCCAAAGGGCGATTGAGTTGTTAAATCATTATCATAATATACAAACAAATAAACTACATTTGTATAGAGAAGAAAAAGAAAAAAAGCTAAAAGATGTGGAATCTAATCATAGGGTTAGGTCGTTGATCATCATTTAGGTTGTCTTGTCTATGTCTTTTCGTATAATATTTTCATTGATTTTATTCCAGATAAATCGTACAATAATAAATAATGAAATAACATCAAACCTCGAAACCACATTCACATTCTGTGTTCTCTCCTAATTTGTTCTTGGCCTACTTCGGCAGCAACCAATGACCCTTACGAAATATATAAACATTCTATTCTATTTTATTAACCAATTTATATATAGTTTTTTTTTTTGAAAAAGACCAATTTATATATAGTTTGTTCCCTATTGGATTCTGTTTATTTATCTTTGTTGGTGGTGTTCGATGCCAGATTGATATAGGTTCTCGTCTTGGACTCTTTCCGTTTTTTTAATTGATGTTTTAGGAAAAAAATTTGTTCTTCAAAAATAATGATGAATCGTAAATTTCAAGACACATTAATTGGTTTCATTGAATTACTATTGGGTTAGAGTTATAGAAAAAATTTTAGCGCAAAAAACAAGACATTTATAACTAAAAATTAATGTGTTTTCTTAAAAAGTATGAAAATTCTAGAATACCTGACGAAAAAAACAGAGGGAATATGTTTTAAAGTTGGCTTTGTTAGGTGTGTATTATCTATATTGGGAATTGATGTCTTCCCGACGGTTTAAGTTTGGCTTTGTTAAGAAGTTTGACTTTGTTAGGTGTGTTTGGTTTGGTTATGTATCCAATCTTGTAATCCTTTTTTATTTATAAAATTTCTTGAAGACAAAAAAAAAAAAAAATATATATATATATATATATAGTTTGTTCCCTAATTTAGTATCATGCATTATAATTAAATTTTTTTTTTTTTTCCATACTATCTAGACGTGGATACGGATTTTTGTGTGCAGTAGTTAATCAGATGTTCCTTTTTTCTTACATCAATTACAGTAAAACTTCTATAAATTAATAATGTTGAGATTTTGAAAATTTATTAATTTAGAGAGATATTAATTTATCGATAAAATAATTATTATTAATTTATAGAGAGATTTTGTCTAATACCTAAATTCAAAAAAAAATCATTTTCTTTTTTAAATAAGAAACTTTCCTTAAATTTCATATTCTACTAAAATGATGTTTACTTAAATTTCCATAATGTTTTGTTGTTTACATATTTCATATTTTGTTCGTTTTCCATTTTTTCACTTTTTTGTATTTTGTTGTTATATGTATGTGACTTTGTTTGTTTAAATGTTCTTCTTGGGTTTTTGATTAACCATTCTTCTTCATTGTTGTTTCAACACCAAATTTAGCAATGACTTCTTATCTAAAAGATGATGCGAAATCAACAATGACTGATCAAATACGCTAAGAGTTATATGAGTATAAAAGAGATCATAGATAAGTATTGCAAGATTTATAATTATTATCAACTTCAAGAAAAGACAAACAACATTGAAGTCATATTTTACTAAATTATCTTAGATATGTATATGACTCAAATTGATAATTATTAATTTATGTTATTATTGGGACCATATTTTACATAGAAGTTTCAAAACAAATTATTATCTTATTATTTTATCGAATTTCGATGATTTTTACATTGACCCGACTCGGGACCGGAAAAAATAATTAATTTATGGTGATTATTAATTTACAGAGTATTAATTTATAGAGTGTCTACTGTATATTTGTTAAATATCTAAACAAATGTTATGTGGCTCTAAAATTTGTTATTTATATACAAACTTTTCTCATTATATTATTACCGAAATATATATAGTTCTTCCCTAGTTTAACACATTTTAAAATCGTGATTCTAGCTGGATCAGTGAACGCCTAAAAAAATTTTGCAATAGCTTTTTTGTTCATCAACTAACATAAATTTGGAGTTTATATGCAAAGAATCGTAGAATAAATGAAGCAAGAAAAAAAATATATAGTTGAAAGATTTAAACTCCTTGCTAGTGTAAAAAATCGTTTACGTATATCATATTCCAATCATAATTTGTAAGCTATTCCTTTTTATAGTTTTTTCCATCAACTATTCTAGATCCGAAGACTAATTAACTCTTTTTTTCAAATGGTCCTTATATAAATCCCACATGATTGAAACTGAATAAATTAATAATGGACCAAAAATTTATAACTCTGTAGTTAAATAGACCAAATAAAAATAAACCAACTGTAATTTTCTATACGTAGCAAAAAACTAACTCCATATAAAGTAAAATACAAGGCCTGCATTATTGGTATCTCTTACCACACTAATTCCAAATTGCCAATGGTACGTTTGTTCTGTTTATAACTTTTCAGTTTTCTTATCTTTTGTTTTCTCTCTCAACTTGAAATTCGAACATAGGAGGAAAATAATCAATAATAGAGAATAAATAAATAAAAATATGCACATATGAAAAGTTGAAAACACACACATATATACATACATAAGTGGTATATATATGGTGAGTGAAGTGATCTCCAACTATAATACCCTAGTGGCAGAGAAAGAAGATAAATCCAATGAATGCTCTTCACAATCAGATCAGACCAATCCTCATTTCTCAAATTGGGTTAGATTGGTAAAATCTTTATAATTTTACAACCACTTTTTAATTTGTACCAATCACGAAAACTTTATCAAAAGTTTTACCAACACTATTACACTAATCTTTATTTATAAAAATTTATCTTTATCAATACAGCTTTGCACTATGCTATAAAGCTTACCACTCCAGCTTTTAAAAAAACTAGGTTACCAATCGGACCTAATATGTATACTTTTTGTTGATTATTTATCAGATTCGGAGGGAACATATGTTTTTTCTTGAATATTCTATTTCCTTTTTGACATAAATATTTACCATTTTCCACATTCTTGCAGCCATGATTTTTACAATTTATAAAGTAGTTGTTACTTCTTTTTTTTTTGATATTTTCCACATTCTTGCAGCCATGATTTTTACAATTTATAACGTAGTTGTTACTTTTCTTCTTCTTTTTTGATGGTCAAAAAAGTAGTTGTTACTTGTGTTTTCGAAAAGGTGTCCAATATACTGTTCGACTTGAGACCGACTGCTCAGACACATTGCAGATGATTGACGACCCAATTGATCGGCCAGTTTTTCAGATTGAGCTAGATCACTTTACCGAACTTAGAGCTAGATTTACTACCTTTTATTTATCTTATATACCTCGAGCTTGTAATGTTCGTGCTGATGTCCTTGCAAAAGCGGCACGAACACGTAACCATATCTTTTTCCATGTAGATCCCGATGAATTGGTAGAAAATATATGTTCTGGGATGTCTTTCTATCAACCAAATGTGATTTCAAATATGGAACTAGTTGACAAGAAAAAAAAAACATTTAACGAATTGCTAAAATAATAGTTTCGTCAGAACAAAAGAGTTTTGGTATATAGTATAACTCAAAATAAAATTAATATAACTCGATTTAACTGAAACATGTGATCTAAAATTTTATGTTATTGCTAGTATTGTGTCACTATCCTGTTCATTTGTAACATGGGTTAATTGGCTAAATAACAATAAAAAAAAAATTATAACTCATAAAGTAGCCAAAATGACTCTTGGGCAAAATATCACCCTTAGATTTAGGATTTTTGGTTATTTTAGGAGTTATAATTTTTTATAGTTATTTAGCTAATTAACCCTTGTAACATTTATATAATAACAATAATTTAAGAAGAAGTAATTTAACAATAATCTCAGCCAATAATTTAACATATTATATAATAAAATGTACTTATATAGTTGATGATTCTATATTACGAAATTTCAAGTTTATAAGCTCGTGAGAAGAAGTTCTGATTTCAAGAAAGAACAAAAAAAAGTCAAAGCTATTCTTTCGAGTTGAAATTTCTGCATCTTTCCTTTTTCCTTTACAGGTAAATGCAAAGCTTTTCTATTAGTAGTTGGCTTTTACGAGAATATACCTTTGGTTTTAGCACCCTTTATTCAAATCTTTATCTCTACGGTAACTAACTATATCGATTTCCGTAATTTATTTGTTTTTCATTGACCATTAATTTTCTGTTAATTACATCGACTGTTGCATGAATATTCACGAGAAAAAGGCATTGAATTATGGGAATTTTCATCGTATCAATTTGGGCTCGCCATGTGATCGATTGCAACATTAATTATTTAGAAGAAACAGAAGTGGATTAGTGGTCACATACATGGTTTCTCTATCAAATCTAAAGCTTAAACTTTTGTTTAGAAGAAACAGAAGTGGATTAGTGGTCACATATATGGTTTCTCTATCAAATCTAAAGCTTAAACTTTTGTTTTTGTCTCACAACTTGAGAGATCACTGGACCAATGAAAAGAAAACGATATCTACGAAAGCTTTTAGATTGCTTCACCCCAATCCCAAGTGAAAGTTGTGAGGCGACCAATGCAAAACCAACTTAATCTCTCCTTTAAAATTTTTTTTTTTTTTAGGTTTTGCTTAACTCCCAAAATATTTAATATGACACTTCACTGTACATTATTTTAGTTTTGTTAAACGAATTTACATTCGATTCGAAGCTAAAGTTTGAATGAGATATTTGTAGTGACACGAACCAAACTATATGTAAAAAGTAAAAACCGTTAAAATCTACCATTTAACTACCATATGTTTAAAAGAAAACTACTGCCACCAAAAAACTTTCACCATTATGTCGCCATAACTTTTTTGGGGTTTTCTACATGTGTATTTATAAATTTATATATATATACACATATATTCACAAACATTGAAAAGTATCTTGTCATTAAACAAGCAATAGGTTACCTCAAAACATCTCATCCACTATTTGTCACATATAGATGGAGAGATTTTTTTGGAGTGTCACAACAAGCCACCCAAAGTATTCACAGCCATGGAAAGATTTCTTTAATAACTCACAACACTTAATGTTCATTACTTTCTTTTTTCCTTAATCCTTACTCCCTCCATTTTTTTTATATAACGTTTAAAGTTTCTACACTCTTATTAAGAAATCATTAAATTATCTTGTTTTTAAAAGTATTTATCCAAGACAATTTAACAAATCAAAATTCAATCTGCAGAATTTAAAGAGTCAAAATCACATAAAAATTAATTAATTGTGCATTGGTAAGTGAAAACATCACTTATTTGTGAACCAAAAAAATAACTTCTAAAACATCACTTAATAACAAAGGAAAAGAGTATTAAAGGTTTCTATTGAAAACAATAAGGTCATCCTCATTGCAAACCCTCTTGGGTCTAATGTGGTATTCTTATAATATAAAATTATTAAAACACACACTCTCTCTTTCTTTTACTCAACTTTATACTTTCTCTTTCATCATTTTACTCAACTTTTATTAATTTTATATTTAAACACTCTTTCTTCCTTTTAAAAACACTCTAAAAAATATCTAATTTTAGACACTTTCTCTCTTCCTTTTCCTAAACACACTCACTATCTACTATCTTTACTCAAATTTTATTAATTTTATATTTCAATATACCCCACAAAACACTCTTTCTTCTTTTACAACCATTTTAATAATTTTATATTATAAAAATACCACATTAGACCCTCTTGGGTCTCCAATGAGGATGCCCTAAGAGACCCCAAAGTCATAGCACATGAAAGGTTTTGTCGAAACACCAGATAAATTTGTATTTCATAAGTTAAAAAGCAAAGGCTATACATTTTTGGAAAATCTTGAAATTATAAATCAAACTTTGCAAACACTTTCACCATTGTCTTTTCTTTTAAAATAATCGAATTTACCAAAATGAAATTTGCTCAACCATTAATTAGAAAAAGTCTGCATCGACTGAGTTAAATCTTAACTTCAATTAGAAAAACGATGAATCAAGAACCCCAAAACTTCCTTCTTGAAATCTGGATGTTTGATTGCAGGCATTTTAAAATGACTAAAATTTTAATGTACGTGAAAGACCTAGCTAAGACTATATATTACTAGTATTATACACACATATTGAAATATACTTATAAGAATACGAAATGAAAAGCATGTGTATAGTGAACCTTTTTCACCAGTGAAATGTGTGTCACATGTCACCTGTGGTCGACCAATAATTCTGTGCCTGCCGATTTTTTCTCCTTACAATACCTTTATTTGTTTTGTTTATTCTTCCTATAACCCTTAAATTCCTAAATTAAATATTGTTTTGTTAACAATAAATTTATTTTACTCACCAGAAACTTGATTCCAAACCCACTATATTTCGGATCAAGTTCTTAAATGCCATAATCTCATAAAACCAAATAAAAAAAACCATCATCTAACCCAAAATGCCACAACAAACCTTCCTCTAATCCTTATACCATTTAGAAATGGTAAAATTACCAAAAAACCTAAAAAAATGAATTAAAATATTAAAAATTAAATGACCAAAAATCAACCAATGAGAAGCCATCTTCTTCCCCGACGAAATTGAAACCAACCCCATCCTCCATTGAAGCTCAAGCTCGGATTCTAGCTCCATTCCAACTTGTTGAAGCTTAATTGAAGTGAGTTCTCTTAATGGTAGCTCTAATCGAAGTAGTTGGTTAGTTATGTAACCAATTTTTGGTAGTTCGAATGAAAAATGAAAATACCCAAATTGATGTGCTTGAATTGGATTTTGATTTCTATGCACGGTCATTGTTCTATTGTAATTGGGTCGATTAGAAATTTGCATTGGTAAGTAATGTGATGAGAAAGTATTTGAATCGTAGTGCCAATCGTAGAAAACAAAATCTGGGGCTCGATTTGAAAAATCTGCTCATTGATGAACACTGGGTATGACTGGGAACACTAGGTATTACTATGAACATTACGTATTGTGGTGAACACTGGGTATTACTAGGAATATTGGGAAATACTATTACTATGAATACTGAAATACTTGGAACAACTGGTTTTCATGATGGTATAACTGATTTAGTTTCAGTAGGTTAAATGACGTTTTATGATTTTTTCAGGATACAATGAGCACAACTCTCTATTTTGATTATGGAGGACATTATGTGAAGAACGGAGATGGGTATGAATGGATTTCAAGCGAAGAGAAAATGTATCCACTATTGTTCAAGAAATTTTCTGCGGAGGAAATTAGTTATTCGATGTTGTTGGATGGTGTATGCAAGAAGGTTGAGATTGATTCAGCAAGTACAAAGCTTAAACTGAGTTTCATAGCAGTGGACACAACACCTTTGAGACAAGCATATATATGCGATGATGATGATGTTTATGTGTATCTAATGTCAAAGGATACAAATAATCGTAGAAGTGTATTGCATGTGGGGGTTGAAAAAAAATCAGTTGGGGAAAGGTGTATCCTCAAGAAGAAAAGAGTTGGAAAAGGCTAAGGTTGTAGTTTCAAGAGGAGACCAAGGTAGTTTGGTTGGGTTGAATTACGAGAAAGATGATATTCCTTCCGAGGATATTCCTTGTAATGCTCTTACTCTTTATGAACCTAATAAAGATTGGGAGAGTAATGAGAATGAAGGGGACAGTGGTGAGGGGAATGTGACTGAAGGCAGTGGTTCGGATGAAGGTTCAGATAGGATTGGAGAGGAAGAAGAACAAAATTAGTTGAATGAGTTTGTTGAAGAAGAAGAAATTTGTTTTACGAGCCTCCAATTAAAGAAGAAATAAATCAGTCGAAGAAAGGATGGGAAGATCAAATTGATTTGGAGGTTGGTAGAGAGTTCAACAACAAGAAGGAAATGAAATTGTTTATGGAGAAAAGTTCACATAAAGCATCTTTTGACTTCTACACAAAGAAAAACGATAAAACGAGATATATGCTAAAATGTCGTCTTTGGAAGAAAGGGTGTCAGTGGTACTTTCATGCTGCAAAGATTAATAGATCTACTCGGGTTCGTGTTGCGGTTTACAACAACATTCACACATGCTCTCGGGCTACTGCAAGCGAAAGCAACGAGTGTAGAAACAGAGCAACACAAGGATTAGTCGCTAGTTTATTGAAAGAAGATTATTCAGGATTATTGCAAACGCCAACACCTAAAGCTTTGATGGGTTTGGTACAAAGAAAGTATGGCGTGCCACCGTCATATTCTACTTGTTGGAGGAGAAATAATGAAGCTATTAACGCGGTGCGTGGTGATCCAGTTGAAGGATACAAGAGGTTGTACTCTTATTTGCATATGTTAGAGAAGGTGAACTGTGGCACAAAAACAGAAGTGGTGTTAGATGACCAAGGGAGGTTCAATTTTCTATTTATCGCATTAGGAGCTTGCATAGAAGGGTTTAATTCCTCAAGGAAAAAAGTTCTCATTGTCTATGCAACTTTTCTTAAGTCTGGATACGGTGGTGTGCTATTAATTGCTACAGCTCAAGATCCGAATCGACACACTAATCCAGTTGCATTTGCTGTAGTGGATAGTGAAAATAATTTAAGTTGGCAATGGTTTTTTGAAACACTGAAGTCAGTTATACCGGACAGTTATGATCTTGTTTTTGTGAGTGACAGAAATTACAGCCTCATAAAGGTTGTAGAAGTGGTGTACAAGGATGCTTTGCATGGGTTTTGAATCTATCATTTGTCCCAAAATGTGAAAATGCAAGTTGCCACAAACAGAGATATAGTTGCAGAGACGTTTCGGGAAGTTGCTCAGATTTATTCAGTTCCTGAGTTCGAGAGAAGGTACCATGATTTTAGGACAAGATATCCTAAAACATGAGTGTATCTAGATGATAGTATAGCGGTTGTAAAATGGGCGAAGTGCTACTTTCCCGGAGCAAGGTACAACATTGATACAACGAATTTAGTTGAATCTCTTAACGTTGTGCTTGGGCAAGCAAGACATTACAATTTGCTACCCATGATAGATGCGATTGTGGGGAAGATTTCCGAATGGTTCAACAAACATAAAAAGGAGACAGTTGGTTACGATAAGAGGTTAGTGCTCACCGTGGATGACGAATTGCACAAGAGATGTGCGGAGGCGTATTTTTTGGTTGCGACCGAGCTGAACTCTTTGAGGCTTGAATATAGTGTTGTTGGAAAAGATGGAAAATTGTATACGGTCAACTTGTGAAGCTAAAGTTGTACTTGTAAGACCTTTGATATTGACAAATATCCTTGTGTCCATGCATTGTCCGCACGTAACGCACTCATGATGCAAGAATCGAGGAAGGAGAGCTTTGAGATACATGATTTGTGTGATGACAAGTACAAGGTTGAATATTGGAAATCGGCCTATGAGAAGACCATTTATCTTGTCCCGCATCATTCTGATTGGCTAGTTCCCCCACACATAGAAGAAATGTGTGCTTTACCTCCGGAATACAAAAACAGAAGGGGAAGAAGACGACTGCGAAGATTTCCATCACAAGGAGAACCCCATCCAAAAACACCGAAGAAGAAGAAAGATAAGATGTATGACCTTGAGAGCCAAGAAGGTACCCAACTGAATACCTCAAAAGGAAGAACTAAAAGGACACGTAAAGGGACTCCTAAAGGGACTCCTCAAGGGACTCCGCAAGTGACTCCTCAAGGGACTGGTGAAGGGACTTCTAAAAGGACTTTAAAATTGACACCTAAAAGGAATATGATGAGCTCTAGTAGTGTGGGAAATGGTGGCCCAAGTGTTGTGCCGTGAATGTTATGCATTTTGTTTCTTACATTGTGCTGGACAACTAAGAACTACCGCTTTTTGTATTTGTACTACTAAGTACTATGTTATATGTGTGTTTTATAATTTGGTTTTCATTTAAACTATTCATCGTGAATTGTGTTTGAAGTTTGGTAATATATTAATATGCATTTTAAATAACTAAAATAATTTTTTTAGAATTATTCGTATTTTAATTGCATTTTTAATAATTAATCTTAAAAGTTTTTTTAAAAAAAATATTAAGTAATCAAAATTTATAAATAAAAAGAGTTACCATTGTAATTGATGTTTATTTTACCCTAAATTAAATTAAAAAAAAATAGAAACAAGTTTTATCAATTATAACACAAAACTCGTTTATCTTCCATAAACCACCATACACTTATAAGTTGAGCTACCAAAAGATGCAAATTGATATTTCATGGTTTTTACCCTTTAAAGCCATGATATAAGTCCTATATCTAGATTCTTTGTTGTGTTTTGTGTTGGTTTTAGAGTCTTTACAGGTACTAGGACGATTGGAGCTTAAAAGATGTTTACTGGAAGTTTTGGAGTATTGCGGAACGAAGTGGCGAAGATCGAAGTGAAAAGTCAAAATCTGAAGATGGTGTCGATCGACACCACCATGAGTGTCGATCGACACCCATGTCGACCAAGCCCAAAACTTAATCAGAAGAAGTCCGTTCGAAGCCCGAAAGTTCCAGATGTTTACTTTTAGTTTTCCAGTCGATTTTGTACCTGTATATATACGTTTTCAAAGCCATTGTTTAGGCTTATGTTTTATTCTATTGATTTCTTAGAGATATCTTTTAATAAAATCATGTTTTCTTCATTCGATATGTCTAAGTAATTCTTTTGTTAGGTTTAGGGATTTTCAAAAGTGTTTGATGAGTTGCTAGATCTGATTTAATTATTAGGATAATATCTTTAGAATGTTCTTCATCTTGACTTGTGATTAATGCTGATTTTAGATTCATGACCTGAAATCTGATCTTATGATAATTAATAGAAACGACAGTTTGATTGATTACCTGATCTAGTCTTTGATGAACAAAATTCTTTTTCGCAAAGAAATTTGGTCTAGGGTTTTGTGAACAATTGAACCTGAAATTAATGCTTGTTTAGATTCATAGGATTCGCAAAGGAATTTGGTTTTCTAAGATTTATTCATAGATTACTTCTGCAATAAAAGTTGATTAGTTTTATATTCGTGTTCATGTTCAGGAACTGTGCTTTAATATTCCTATCAATTGATTTATCTGCAAGTCTGATTCACTGGAGATTTCCTTGTGCCTAGCTTTGTTTTAATTGATTTTTTTCAACCGTTTGAATTGCTTTGTCTACTTGTTTTTGCATTCTTATTATCTTGCTTAGCTTAATCTGAATTTAATAATCTATTGAGTTTATGATTCCCCTGTGGATTCGATAACCTTAAGTGCTACAACTGATCTCTTAATTTGAGAGAGTAGGTCTAGGGTAAATTTGACCATATCAAATTTTGGCGCCATTGCCGGGGAATCATTACCATTAGATTAATACTATTAGGATTTTGTCTAGGTTTTTATTTTTGTTTTTAATTTTCTGCTAGTTTCGTTTGTCTTTCTGTTTTGTGTTTCAGGTACATGCGAAATCGCAATACCAGAAGCAACAAGGACAAAGAACTAGTGGGATACGATCTTCAGGAACTAGCACGGTTAGAGCGAGAAAACAGAAGAGCAGCGACAATGGCTGCTAGACCACAGCTTATACTGATTCCTGGAGAAGATGGAGTTCTGCGCGATCTGGCAGGACTGAGATACAACGAGCAAGGGCAGAGGATCAACGACGATGGAACTGTAGTCGTCGAGGAAACTAACGAGCAGCCTGTGGAAGATGCGGAAGCTGGTGTCGCTAGACACCCCGATGGTGTCGCTCGACACCCGAATGAATTACAGGTCGCTCGACAAGGAGAAGCTGATGGTGTTGATCTACGCCAAGCTGGTGTCGCTCGACACCCTGTCCAGAATCAGCAACGGACTTTGGCTGATTTCAACCGTCTTGTTCAATTCTACGCGAATCGAGCTGCAATTCGTCCTCCAGCTTTCCAGAGGAATGATTTTGAGCTGAAGCCTGCTTACTTCAGCCTGGTTGCTCAGAACCCTTACCATGGTCTTCCTCATGAGCATCCGATGGACCACATCGAGAACTTCAAGGATTTAGCTTCCAGCATCAAGGCTAATGGTGCGTCCAGCGATTATCTCTTCTGCAAGATATTCCCATACTCTCTTAGTGGGGATGCTTCTTACTGGTTGAAGCAGCTTGAGCCTGGATCGCTGACTACTTGGGAAGACACCAAGAACGCGTTCCTAAATTACTTCTATGATGATGCGAGATCAGAGGACTTGAGAACGAAGATTACTACATTTTGTCAAGGCCCAACAGAAGCATTCAGGGCTGCGTGGACGCGTCTAAAGTCTTATCAGAGAGATTGTCCTCACCATGGCTTCACCGATGTTCAGTTAATAAGCATCTTCTACAGAGGAGTGGACTGGAGGTATCAGATGGCTTTGGATGCAACAAGCAGAGGTAATTTCAATACTAACTATCCAAAGGACGCGGTTACTCTCATCGAGAACTTGGCTTCTAGCAATAGCACAAAGAACGCTGATTTTGAGAGGAAGCAGATGAGTGAGAACAAGAATGGTGGGAGGCATTCGGCTGAGATGAACGCTAAGCTGGATTATGTAGAGGTCAAGTTTCACACTTTGAGGTTCATCAGAAGAAAATGACTAAGTCGGGGTGAAGAAGAGCTCTACCGAGATTCTGGGATGCACCGACCGGTCGGGAGGTCAGTAAACCAATAGCAGCACCGAACCAAACCGGGTGAGCCGATTTCGGGACTTCATCAATTCACCAGGCCTAGTTCAGCTTAGCCCATTTAACTGGGTTTTGGGTTACATTGAATTGTGAAATTGATTTGGGGGGTTTTGGGTTAAATCTAACTCATTCATCAATTCCGGGTTTTGAGTTAAAGTGATTGGAGAAATTGAATGGTGAATTCGATTTATGAAGTTTATCCACTATATATTTAGGTTGATAAGAGGAAGTGTATGTTTTCTTTCCAGAAATGGTAAAGTTTAAAAAGTGGATATTTTTGGCGAGTTCGACACAGGCTCCAACAATTGCTACACGTCTTCCGAGGAAGACATGCCATTTTGGGGAGACGACTTGGATGCATACCTCAACCCAAGTCCGATATCGACGATGTGGCCGGAAGAGAAAGGTATTCCGACTGAATGTTACTGTGGAAGCGAAGTTGTTGTTAGAACTCACTTACCGAGTCATGCCGACGAGGGGCAGAAATTCTACAGTTGCGGAGGAGATATCGACGTTAGCATAACTGTACTACTTTACTAATTTACTACTTGTTTTGTGATTGTTGGTTGATGCTCTGTGATTGTGTAGGATGGAGAATGTCACATTTATAAAAGGTGTCACGAAGCTATGGTAGAGGAGATTGCCGCTGCCAAGACCAAACTGAAAGGCCAAGAGGACAAACTAAAAGACCATGAGGCGAAACTCGAAGCATCGACTAGGGAAATTACTCAACTGAAGGAGATGGTGGTTGAGCTTCAGGCACCAGTTATTCGCTTTCAGAGGAAACCAGTCCCATCGGCTACGATCCATTTCCTATAGCTTATGATGTATTGTGGTTATGTCTAAAACTATCAAACTATGTTGTTTCTTTTGTTGTTGTGTCTCAACTTTGAACCTATGTTTTTTCTTTTATTGCATTGTTGTTATATCTCAAACTATCAAACTATCTTACCATATTCTGTCTTAGTAGTACCTAATTGTACCAGTAGTTCATTCTTAGTTGTAACTAAAAAAACTAGTAGTTCAGTGTTAGTAGTACCTAAAATGACTAGTAGTTCGGATCAGAACATTATCCTTACAAAACACAAACAAGCAAAGTTTTCAAGTTTTAAAAACACCAAAAACAAAACACAAACAAGCAAAGTTTGAAACACAACAAAAACACACCAGCTAAACAAAGTTTAAAAATACATAGGTAGATAAATTAGGAGATTTTTCAATCATTCTTCTCCGATGCCTTCTTTTTTGCCTTCTTCTCCTCCTTCTTTTGTTGCCTCTTTTTGGTCTTGAGTAAGGTGAAAGGAGACTTGGATTTTTTAATCCTCTTCTCACCCCCCCCCCCCCCCCCCCCCACGACACCATCTTCAGCAGCCTCAACCTCAGCCTCGGCCTCAGCCTCAGCCTCAAAATCCTCTATGTCAATATCTTCCCCATCCTCATTGGATTCATCCTCATCACATGATTTGAATTCATCCTCACCATCTGTCACTATCTCCTTCTCCTCCTTCCTCTTTCCCTTCTCCTTCTCCTTCTCCTTCGCCTTCGCCTTCTTCTTCTCTTTATCCTTCTCTTTCTCCTTCTCCTTCTCATTCTCCTTCTCCTTATTCTGACCCTCTCCATCACCTCCTCTACTCTCATTTGCCTTCTCTAAACCCTCTTCATCACCTGCTCTACTCTCCTTCTCCTTATCCTTCTCTAAACCCTCTCTATCAACAGTAACAACATGTGTACCACCAGATATACCACCACCGTACCATGATCTATGACACTTTTCATCATAACCAAAATTACTCCCATACTTTTGTGATTCAACCAATGATTCCACAGCCTTGAGCCTTGTATACAGGCCTCCAAGCAATTCAAATATTTTCTTAAGACCCGATTCAACAGTTTTAGTCAAGATTACCATGTTATTTTTTATTTCGAACAACTATTTCCCTTATGATTCCACTTCAGCACTTACCTTAGCAACCTCATCAGCAGCCTCATTCGCACCAACATTCGCATCCTCATCCTCATTCGCAGCCTCGTTCGTACCCGCACCCACATTCGCATCCTCAGCCTTATTCGCAGCCTCGTTCGCACCCGCACCCACATTCGCAGCCTCAGCCTCTCTTAGAGGAATCACATCAAGGTTGTATAACCTTTCAAAACAAATCGGCCTACGCTCTCTCAACAAAAGTTTGATCCAACTGTTAAGAATGGGGTCATGGACGTCTACGTCATCCTCTCGACTATCAAATATACGGTGAACAAGAGGTCTCTCATGATCTTCGGTATGCATAACACTTTGTATATTCTGTAAGGAAAAGAAACAAATACAAAACCAAAATAAGATTACAATACAATAACAACATCGACAAAAAAAAATTGGTATTACTAACCTTAGTAGTGCCTAGTGTTTCGTATAACTCAGCCAGTGGAAAACCGGTCATAGAACACTTTGCAAACTTTGACTTACACATCCTTGGGCAGTCAGGGGCTACTCCTCTAATTTGTTCTCTGTATCTGCTTTTCAACCCTGGAATTGCCTCAAATGCTAGAAGCTTCATATAAGGACATAAAAAAATCATTATTTTAGAACCTAATAATGTCTACAAAAAAGTTTCAATAAAAAACGCATAAATCAATTTACCTGCAAAGGAATATTGAAAGCTGGAAAACACCAGCCATCTTTCTCAACGACACTTCCGAAATTATTAAACAAATTACGCAATTGACTTAGATTGTCATCATACGAAAACCGTC
Source organism: Draba incana (assembly GCA_963576765.1). NCBI lineage: Eukaryota > Viridiplantae > Streptophyta > Magnoliopsida > Brassicales > Brassicaceae > Draba > Draba incana. The sequence continues at coordinate 32,161,477 of OY755210.1, read as the reverse complement.
CCCATGGAAAAGTCTTGCACAACTCGAGATCACTACAAGCTCTAAGGAAGAAAGAATCAACAGAAGGTGCTCCTTCTCCTCTCCTTGTCTTTCCAGAAATCACACTATATAAGAAGTACAAGACAACCATACACAACCTTTTTCTTGAAGTAATACCTTCTACACCCTTCATCTCCAAGAACATCTTCTTCACATCTGCATAGGTTATGGTTGTCCCATAACCAAATTGCTCTCCCACAAAGTCTGTACTGCCCAATCTTTGCCATTAAAGTGGATAATTGTGACAGTATAAACAAGAAATGAGTTCGTGTTCTCTGATAGAATATCCGATCAGAACACCATTCACAATAAACCAAGCTTGCCTTCTTTATGCTAGATTAGCCGTATGAAGAATGAGCATCCACATGCCCTGGACCTTATTCTTTGTCTCTACATGCATGTGGAAGAAATGCTTGAATTGCGGGTGATTATGAAACCATCTCTTCTCTCTAGTCGTTAGAATATCATTGATAGCCTCCACTGCCTCCTTGACGAAACACCTTGATTGGATCTTTATTTTCCTTGTATAGTGGGTGTGTTGGAAGCGCATAGATTCAGGTTCTAATGGAATGCCATCCTCAAACGGATCCTCAAACATATCCTGCAATCATACAACAAATTTCTTGAAATTGGATCCTTATTTTTCTGTATAGTAATACCTAGTAATGTCTAGTAATTCCTACGGTTTCCATACACTATAGTAATACCTAGTAATCTGTAGTAATACCAAATTATTTTGGTTCCAATTCACAAAGTTTTGAATCACATACCATTAGATCCTCTGAATCAGAAACATGATTTTCTTCTTCTTCTTCGTGACCATAATTTGTGTCATCTTCTTCTTCGCCAACCCCTTCTTCTTCAGTACCTTCTTCTTCTTCATCTTCGCCGGTTTCTTCTCCAAGACTGATTTCTTCTTCATCATTTCTGGCGGCTTCTTTTGAACTCCCACCGTGTTCAAACACGGACGGAACAATTGGAGGTTCCGCAATAATTAGAGGTTCCGCAGCAGGTGGTGCATCCGCAATTGGATCTATATCCTTCAGTCCATATTGCGGATACTTCGTACGCGCCCTCTTCCGTGATGGTGCCATTTCTGGGTTAAAAAAAACAGAATTTAGTTTCCAAATCGACGAAACGCCCTAATCAAATTCAAATCGAACTCAAATCGAGAATAAGATTATGGAATTTGAACAAACCTTGTTCCAATTACTCGAAGATCTTTATTTCGGTTGTCCTAGTAATCCCTTCGAAGATCTTGTGTTTTTGTTTCAAAACCTCTGCGAATTTCCGACTTAATCGACGAGAATTGAAAAAAAACCGTCAAAGGAAATTGGGCGGTTTTAACCCGATTTAAGGGGGATCCGGTATTGATCTGGATCGGATCCACGTTGGTTGGGTCGTAAATATGTTAATAAGGATAAGTTTTTCTGTAATTTACTTCTTTTTCGATTAAAATTAAAAAAAAAATTTGATTAATGCCTATGGCATTTGTGATTTCACCCGAACCATTTGTGGGATATAAGATTTTGATCCTCTTTTGAGAGGAATAAAATAGTTGCACTATCCTAGTAGATTTTTTTTTTCTCAGACTAATGCCGAATCTATCACTGACATCTGCAAGTGCGTTTAAGCATAGATAAAATCAAAACTTTTAGTCAATAATGGATGAGAGTTACATAATTATGATTTGCATATATTTGGGGCCACAAATTACATAATTCGTATGTACCACATTACATATGAAAACTGGAACCCAAAATGAATATCAGCAACACAATTAGGATTTCTGGGAATATGCTTAAAGGCGATATTTTCTTGATGTTTTATGCTTTATAACAAAAAAAAAAAAAAAAATCTTACTCAAATGATTGACGCTTCTTTCTATGTCCAGCTAAATCATCAATTAAGATACCATAGAAAAAGCATTTTGAGCAAGTTTTATAAAAGAAAAAGAAATCTCAGTCATTCAGCTTAAAAGCTGAAACGTTAATACCGTTTGGTACCTAAATAAGTCAGAAATCAGGAGAATATCTAGCTATTATCATTACAAAAATCTACAATTTCAACTATTCTGTAGTTATATACCAAAAGGTAGTAATATATATATTTCACTTTGTAATGATCACTGATCAGTAATGGTCATTATCAGTTTTTTAATCGTCTAAACTCTAAAGTATTTATCAACTTTATTGAATTCTAAGTTAAAAAATTTGGTTCGATGACCATTAACATTTGTCAAAACGATAAGTGTTGTCTAGATTCTAGTATCGGCAAATTAAATGGTGTTGAGCTTGAACGTGATTAACTTGATAAGCCAAAGAAAGTGAGGAAAATAAAAAGGTGAAAGTGACAAGAAGAAGACGACGTCACAATGCATTAAATTCAATGTTTTAGTATTGTACCGTTAAATATTCCTTCTTTTCAAAATTTATTTTTACATTTACATTTCAAGTAGTAGTATATAAATATTTACTTCATCACTCTTTCCCCAAAATGTAACAATAAATTGACTTATTGAATAGGTAGATAGGGGACCAAGTGACTTTCTCAAAATATCTTTACCTCTTAATCAACACACTCTTCTAAAATTTCGCACCGAACATCACTAAGATTTTGGACCTTAGTCAAATAATTTGGCATGACGATTGTATATGATCTACTATTTTGGATTTCAGGTAAAAGCACGAATAGTATTCAATACATGCCATATTAAACCACAAATATATATATACATGTATATATATATATATGTTATTGACCGATTAATTTGGACATTTATTCACATTCCATGTACATTTTATTTCTAATGTACTAGTAGATTATTAATCGTTCGTATGAATTTGTGGCTATTAGGAAAAAAAAGTCTATTATATGTTCGTTCATGTGAATTGCATGCGTCAAGTGAATATATGTAGGAGTCGACCATGATTTATATGATTTAATGGCTTGTGATAATTTTATATATCAATGTGTGATCATCCAAGTTTAAATACGGCGACATAATGTATTAGGGCCAAGTAAAAGCCCGGTTTAGTGATTAAACCTAGATTAAGATATGTAATCTCTTTATAAGGTCTTTGACCTCAAACTGAATTAATAAGAATTCTTTTACCACCTCTAAAGTTTCTTGTCATGGTATTAGAGCATTAAACCTAAATTTTAGGTTTCTTGGTTATCGATTCTCTTATCTAAAAACACGTCAAAACTCTGTTTTTCTTTCCTCTTTGCTTTTCTTGACCTAAGTTTCTCGATTATTCTATCAAAAACTTCTTCAACATGGCCGAATTACCAACTGATGAGTCTTCGGTTTCAAATAAATCAAAATCTCGTTTTGAGATTACAAGACGTACTATTTCACCGTATGATATAACTTCAGGAGATAATCCTGGAACTGTTATATCTCGGCCTTCTCTACGCGGTCCTAACTACGACGAATGGTCCGCTAGTATCAGATTGGCTTTCAAGGCTCGAAAGAAATTTGGTTTTGCCGACGGCTCTATTCCAAAACCTGAAGAGGACTCTGAAGATTATGACTATTGGTGCGCTAATAACGCGTTAGTCGTGCCTTGGATTAAACTTACTATTGAAGAAGCTCTGTGCTCGTCTCTTTTACACAGTGAAGATGCGTTCAGTCTTTGGAATTAAATTCAGAAACGTTTTGCTGTGAAAAACGGACAAATAGTACAAAGGTTAAAAACAGAGCTTCCAACATGTCGTCAAAACGGCTTACCAATCGAAGCCTACTACGGGAAATTGACAAAGTTGTGGACGAGTTTGGCTGATTATCAACAAGGCAAAACATTGGAAGATATTGCTAGGGAACGAGAAGAGGATAAACTCCATCAATTTTTGATGGGAAATGATGAAACATTATACGGAGGAGTCAAATCTTCTTTGTTGTCGAGAACTCCTTTGCCCTCTCTTGATGAAGCTTATAACGTTCTGGCTCAAGATGAAGAGTCTAAATCTCTAGCTCGAACGCACAAAGAAAGAGCTACGGGAGTTAGTTTTGCTGTTCAAACACAAACTCACTCTCGTTCTATGCCGGAGAATCGTGGAGGAAACATTGTGTGCACTCTTTGTGGCCATAACGGTCATCTTGCTGAAAATTGCTTTAAAAAGATCGGATATCCACCTTGGTGGGGAGAACGCATTCGTCCGAAACCAGCTACAAGTTTTCGTGATTCACCAACAACATTGAGCTCTCAATCTGTTTCGTCTACCTCAAGAGGAAAGAGTTTGGAGCCAACTCGCCTGAATCACATGTTTACTCCTAATCCGAGTTTTGTCTCTGCAAATTCTGCTATCACTTCAGCCGATCGTGTTGGTTTTAGTGGACTCTCGGATCAGCAATGGCAGGCCTTAGTGCAAATGCTCAACGAAAGAAAGACAACCCCTACTAATCCACAATCCGGTAAGTACTTTCTTGAATCTTGGATCATTGACACAGGAGCTTCGAATCATATGACGGGAAGCATTGAATATTTGTCTGATGTTTGTAATATGGCACCGATGCTCATTAAACTTCCTGATGGAAGATATACGGCCTCAAATAAACGGGGAACAGTTTATGTGGGATCGGCTCTTACGTTGCATAACGTGTTCTTTGTTGATGGTCTTCATTGTCATTTTATCTCCGTTTCAAAGTTGACAAGAGATATACGGTGTATATTCCAAATCACGGATCGACTTTGTGTTATTCAGGACTGCATCACACAGACGCTGATTGGAGCGGGTGAGTAAGTGGATGGACTATATTTCTTTTGGGGAATTGAAGTTGCAGCGGCTGTTCGTAGGATGGATTCTCCCTCACTTGAGCTTTGGCATAGTAGATTGGGACATCCCTCTTCTAAGGCTTTAGATATGTTGAAATTTTCTGATTTAAGTAATGGTGTTTTTGACTCTACGGCATGTGAAGTTTGTATCCGTACCAAACAAACAAGAAATTCATTTCCGTTAAGCGATAATAAAACAAGTATGGTTTTTGAATTAGTTCATTGCGATTTATGGGGACCCTACCGCACCACTTCTATTTGCGGATCCAAGTATTTTTTAACAATACTTGACGACTACTCATGCACTGTATGGATATATCTCTTGCATTCTAAACAAGAAGCACCAATGCATCTTAAGAACTTCGTTGCTCTTGTTGAGCGTCAATTCAACAGCAAAGTCAAGACCATTAGAAGTGATAGTGGCACAGAATTCACTTATTTAAAAGACTACTTTAATCAGAAAGGTATCATTCATGAAACGTCATGTGTTGGAACTCCACAACAAAATGGTCGAGTTGAACGCAAGCATCGTCACATATTAAACGTTGCGCGTGCACTTCGATTTCAATCACAACTTCGAATTAAATTTTGGAGTTATTGTGCTCTTGCAGCTGGTTATCTAATCAATCGTACTCCTACGGCGGTTCTTAATGGAAAAACACCTTATCATCTGTTATACAACAAACCACCACCAATGCAACACATGAGAGTGTTCGGATGTCTTTGCTATGTCCATAATCAGAAAACAGGTGGTGATAAGTTTGCTAGTAGGAGTAATAAATCTGTCTTTCTTGGCTATCCATTCGGTAAAAAGGGATGGCGTGTGTACAATATTGAGACTAGGATTGTCTATGTTTCACGTGATGTTATTTTTTTTTTGAATCTGAGTTTCCCTATGTTAAGTCAGATCTTTCTTCATCTCCTCCCACGATTGCAGCTCCATTGGCTCCTGCGAGTATTGAAGATGATTTTACATTCTTGGGTTTATCTCCAACACCATCATATGTTTGTCTTCCAATCTCAAGTTCCTTTGTTCCGGAAAATAACGTTACTCTAGCTAATGATATCTTGGTTTCTCCTTTGGCAGATGATACCACTCCTTTTTTATCTCCCATTGAATCAAGGTCTGATTCTATTGACTCATCACCACAAACAACTTCTGCAAATTCGTCGTCACCAGATTCGACTTTGACAAACTCTACGGATTTAACCTTGGAAATCACTACTACACTTCCAAGTTATGAATCTAGTTCATCTCCTTCTGAAACTGGGACTCCGCCGGAGCGTCTTGGTCGTGGTTGCAGGTCAAAGAAACAACTCACTAAGCTTGCAGATTACATCACTACTCTTTTACATGAACCGTACCCAACAACAACTCCTTATCCGATTGACAATTATCTCTCAAGTTCACAATTTTCGCCGAACTACTAGATTTTTTTATTGGCCATTACCTCTGGAAAAGAACCTAAATCATATAAAGAAGCCATTGAGGATGAAAATTGGAGGCTTGTTGTTAAAGATGAAATTGTCGCTTTGTGTGAGCTCGGTACATGGACAGTGGTGGATTTGCCACCAGGGAAAAGAGCTCTTGGATGCAAATGGGTTTTTCGTCTCAAGTTTCACTCTAATGGAGAACTTGAACGACACAAGGCGCGTCTTGTTGTTCTTGGAAATAATCAAACCGAGGGCGAAGATTACAATGAAACTTTTGCTCCAGTCGCTAAAATGGTAACAATTCGAGCTTTTCTTCAACAAGTTGCGTCTAACGATTGGGAGATTCATCAAATGGACGTGCATAATGATTTCCTCCACGGTGATCTTGATGAGGAAGTATATATGCAGTTTCTGCCTGGTTTTCGTACCAGCGATAAAACAAAGGTGTGTCAGCTTCATAAATCATTATACGGTCTAAAACAAGCTCCTCGATGTTGGTTTTCCAAACTTAAAACCGCCCTCATGAACTACGGTTTCGAGCAAGATTACTCTGATTATTCACTTTTCACTCTTGCAAAATCAGATTTTCGTCTTCATGTTCTTGTGTATGTTGATGACTTAATCATCACAGGAAGTTCGTTGGCGGTTATTGAAGAATTTAAATGTTATTTGAGTGAATGTTTTCGTATGAAGGATCTCGGTGTTCTACGTTATTTCTTGGGTCTTGAAGTAGCTAGGAGTCCAGCAGGGATTTACTTATGTCAGAGGAAATATGCATTAGACATAATTACAGAAACTGGATTGGTCGGTGTTAAACCAGTTGCTTTCCCTTTGGAACAAAATCACAAGCTGGCTGTCGTAGAAAGTGAGCTCATGACCGTACCGTCTCGCTATCGTCGTCTGATTGGGCGTTTAATCTATCTTGGCAATACACGTCCTGAGATGTCGTATGTCATACATATTCTCTCCCAATTCATGAGTAAACCAAAACAAGCACATTGGGATGCAACACTTAGAGTTGTGAGATATCTTAGACATAGTCCAGGCCAAGGTATTCTTTTGCGAGCCAATACTCCTTTAACTCTTTCAGCTTGGTGTGACTCGGACTACGCAGCCTGTCCATTGACGCGACGATCTCTTACGGGTTGGTTTATTCAACTTGGTGGTTCTCCTCTATTTTGGAAAACCACGAAACTTGATGTTGTCTCTCGTTCTTCCGCAGAAGCCGAATACAGAGCAATGGCCGATACTGTTCAGGAACTTTTATGGTTTCGTGATCTTCTTCCTACACTTGGTATTGAGATCTCCGGTCCTATACCGCTACACTCCGACAGTCTCTCCGCCATCCATCTTGCAGCCAATCCAGTTTTTCATGCTAGGACTAAACACGTTGGAAAGGATTGTCATTTCATTCGCGATGAAATCATTCGAGGTGTTATTGCAACTAAACACGTTTCAACAAAGTCACAACTTGCGGATATTATGACCAAGGCCTTAGGACGCAAGGAGTTTGACGATTTTCTTCTCAAGCTGGGTGTTTGTAACCTCCACACTCCACCTTGAGGGGGGGTATTAGGGCCAAGTAAAAGCCCGGTTTAGTGATTAAACCTAGATTAAGATATGTAATCTCTTTATAAGGTCTTTGACCTCAAACTGAATTAATAAGAATCCTTTTACCACCTCTAAGGTTTCTTGTCATAATGCATATGCCGTAGACAAACAAAAAACTTACATGTGCATTTCTGAATTTTCATTTCCTGTGGTAAAATTCTTTGCCTTAATATTGAATGTTTAACATTACTGGTGCAGCATATACATATAATTTCTTATATATATAACTTGCCATTGTATTTATTTTTCTTATTAAAATTCCCTAACTCTGTTTCTTTAATATACTTATATCTTGAATGATTTTTACACATTTACATTTGAAAAAACATTTATGAAAACATATACTATTTTTCTGTGGCAAAAACATATAGTATTTTATTATCGGGTTTAAATCCGAATTTTGACGTAATAATGTCATTAAACTGTATGCCATGGTCAAATAATATATATGTTTATCAAACTATACAACAAATTTAAACATTCAATATTAAAAATACTTATATATAGAGAAATTTCAAGAAATGCCACTTTTGACATGTCACTTTCCAAAAATGCCACTATCACTTTTACCAAAATTTTAAATCATTTATGTTTGAGTTAACTATGTTATATTAAGGTTTAGTTTATTGGGTTTAAAGTTTGTTAGGGATCAACATATTTTTTAAAATTGAGAATTTTGAGATATAAGGTTTTTAAACAGATTTATAAGTGACATGTTGGTAAAAAAATAATTCAAAAGTGGCATATTTGTAAAGTGTCATGTCAAAAGTGTCATTTTTGTAATTGTCCCTTATATATAAGGAAGCAACTTTTAGGTAAGTTTGTCTTTTCGGTGAAAATGGATTAATGTTTTTTTTTTGTCAACTGGGATTATGTTCTTAATATAACATTTTTTTAGTAGAGATATAAACAATTTGAGAAATATTATTATAAAAATTTTAACTCCAGAAGAGAACAATTTTAAAGGGAATGAAAAACTTGCAGGTAGACCCATTTTCTAAGAGAGTAGCACCAATTACTAATTGAATCAAGTGTGTTACAATGAATAAGATTCGTTTGGTCTCGTTGCAATGAATGTTTCAAATGGAAAAGATGTTGCTGGTAAGTATTTGGTTAGCAATCTAAATTTTGCATTTATGATTTAAACTTTAAAAGTTTCGGTTGGTACAAATAATGTATTGCTGGATTTTCCGTTTGACTAATTATATGCTTTATAAATGGACCATTGATGTTGAAAAACTAAAATACGCTGTGGGAGATTATATGTGTGTGTTGAAAAACTAATATACACGGTTACAAAACTAAAATCTTAGACCGGAAAAAAGAGAAGGAAAATATAACGAGTCTCTTTATTGCAGGATAACAAATAGCAATAGCAAATACACTGTGGGAGATTATATGTGTGTATCAGCAGATGCAACATCCATAATTGAATTCTAATTTTTCTTTTAATACATTACACCCTTTAGAAAATTGAACACAGTAGAAGAACAATATATTTTACGACACATATATAAACTAATATATTCTATCATATGCATATATATATATATATATATATACTTTAACGTCGTCTCTAAAAAATATAAAACATATTGTATATATGCATTATTTTGTGTTTTGTTTATATCAGTGTATTTGCTATTGCCATTTGTTTAAAGATGTTAGAAGCTTTTCTATCCTCAAACTCAACCATATTGGCATAAAACAGGAGATGTTTTGTTTATATTTTGACTTTTAGTAAAGCATGTGCGATATATAAACGAAGACAGATAAAAATAAATTGTACCAGTAGCAACATGGTTTTAGTTTGTCTGAATTTTAGAAACGATACATGATTTAGCATGCAATACAAAAGGCAAATCTTGTGACAAAAATACAAGACAAATATAAAAAAAGAAAGTAAAAGACTTTGTTTAAAAAAAAAAAAGTAAAAAGAAAAAAGATGGGACAAAAGGGGGTTGCCTCTGCACCAAGTTATTCTGCGTAAATAGCATTTAGATATCAGTTACAAGGCTTCGATGCTAAGTATTCTTATCGTATTGGATGTCTCTTGAGACTTAATTCGTTTGATTGTTGTATAAAAAACATTTTTGTGATATAATACGTCACCACATTTTTTATCGCTATTGACCTGATTTGTTTTGTTGTGACAATATGTGCATACTCATACATGTACTAGATTGTTCCTACTAGTCGGTACGTAACAAGATAAAAATCGTTGTAGTGTTTGTGCTCCGTTTAATTAAACAAAATAGATATGAGCATTGTCAATAATTTCAAGAAATTTCTTTTGAAGTAATTTGAGGTATACTAGTTCTTAGCCCTGGGCACGAAGCAAATAATAGGGAAAATACAGCTATCCGTGATCCGATCCGTTTTAAACGGATATTTGATTTTTCGATCCGATCCGATCCGTGAATTTTTGAGTATCCGAAAATTCGGATATCCGAATTTTTTTTAGATATCCGCGGATATCCGATTCGATCCGTGAAAAATCAAATATCCGAACTTTTTTAAGATATCCGTAACTATCCGATCCGATCCGTTAATATTTTTAATATTGTTTAAATATTATTTGTTTTTTTGTAATTTAATCATCATAAAAATTAAATATTTAGTAAAAATAAATGTATCAACAAAGAAAACTTATTATACACATTAGACATACTTGTTACTTTATATAAATGATAAATGTATTTGCGTATATATACGGATCGGATCGGATAATGGTCTTTTTGAAAATATTATTTGTGATTTGCTTTGTTTTTTACGGATCACTTATTTTAGTATTTGCTTTGCTTCGAAACTTTACGGATATTTGAATTTTTCGGTTCGGATCACAACGAATCGCGAATCGAATCGGTTTTAACGGATTTTTTGCCCAGCCCTACTAGTTCTGGTAGAAACATGTCTTTTGCATTTTTTTTTATTTGACATGCACATATGCCTAACATTACGAAAGCATAATTCGCGTGACTCTCCAAGATCTAAAAATAGTAAAATAACAATTTATTAACAAAAAAAAGAGAGGATTAATTAGATGTAGATTAATTAGATGTAGATTAATTTCTTCACCTAATTTTTATACATCACATCTAGAATGATGTTTGAAAATGAGTATTTAGAACTAGAACAAAAATCTACACGTAAAGTTTCTAATTCGTGACCTTACGCATAACATTAACATATATACACATATCATTATATTTTTAGATTAACACTGGATATCTCGACGTCGAGTTCTCAAAACCGAAACTATAAGCCAATGTCGACAACTCTTGGAATGAACATAGCAACATATTGTTTAGCAAAAAAAAAAAAAAAAAATAGCAACATATTTAGGTGTGTTAATTATCAAGTTGTATATCTGTTACAGTTGCAAACTCGTCACACACTTTTTTCAAGAAACTCGTCACACTTATTTAGCCTTCTTGATTTTTTGTTTGATTGATCATTTGTTGAGGAATTAACACTTATTAGGTATAAGTAATGCTCCAACCTAGGTTCGATCGATTGAACAAGAAAAACGTAAGACACAAGTAAGAACACAAGACACAATTGTTCACCCAGAGCTTCGCAACCGAGATGGTTAAACTACTGCTCTGGAGCCGGCTAAGACCAGCAATTCACTATCAAGGAAGATCGAGCTCTCTAATGCAGAGATAATACTCGAGGAAGAAGATATGTTTTTTCAGTACAACCCAAGTCTAACAACTTAATCTCTTTTATAGCAAGTAAGAGACTAAGCCAACTTGATTAAGGAAACCTAATCTACTTTGGACCTTCCTAACACGAACAATCCAAACTAAGACAAGGCCCATTAAACATAACTAAGCCTTAAACACAAAGACTTAAGTTACACGTTACAGAGCTAAACACATGTTAACAATCTCCACCTTGTTTAGACTCTGAAACTTTAACTTCTTCCAATCTTCAAAACATCTCCTTGATCTCCTGTGAATCCTTCCATGTCCTTAACCACCGGCGAGTGAGCCTTTACGGCTCTCTTAGTTCTTGAGAACTTTAAGTAAGTCCAACGCCGCATTGAACTTACTTATCGGCACAACCTTTGTTAAAATATCAGCCGGATTTACACTCGTGTGAATCTTCTGCACGATCACCTCCTTATCCTCAATGATATCTCTGATAAAGTTGTATTTCGTAGCCATGTGTTTCGTTCGCTCATGAAACACATTGTTCTTGGCTAAACACAAGGCACTTTGAGAGTCACACCATACCTGAGCTACTTCCTGCTTGAACCCGAAATCCTCAAGTAAACCCTTCAACCAAATTGCCTCTTTAATCGCTTCAGTCAATGCAATATATTCAACCTCAGTAGTTGATAGAGCAACCACTCTTTGTAGACTTGATTTCCAGCTTACCACATTACCACCGACTGTAAAAACATACCCTGAGATGGACCTACTTCTATCTAAATCTGCCGCAAAATCTGAATCGCAATAACCATGAACCTTCATGTCCTTTGACTTAGTAAAAACCAACTTCAGGTCTATAGATCCTTTAATATATCTCAGCAACCATTTAACAGCCTCCCAATGCATAAGTCCTGGATCACTCATAAACCGACTAACCATTCCAATACCATATGCTAAGTCCGGTCTAGAGCCTATCATTGCATACATAACACTTCCTACAGCAGAAGAATAAGGTGTTACCTCTAAATCAGCACACTCATTCCGATCTTTGACCTTAGACAACTTGAAGTGTGCTCCAATGGGTGTATGCGACACCTTTGCATTCTCCATTCTAAAACTCTTTAACACCTTCTTGAGATACTCGGATTGGGATAAATATAGGATCTCCTTTTCTCTGTCTCGAACGATGTCCATACCGAGTATCCTCCTTGCACAAACCAAATCCTTCATCTCAAAAACTGAGCTTAACTGCGCCTTAAGCTCCTTCACATCCGACATGTCCTCAGCTGCAATTAACATGTCATCAACATACAACAAAAGATAAACGTAGCTTCCTTTAGTAATCTCCTTTGTGTACACGCAGAAGTCATGTTCACTTCTTGTAAAACCTTGAAGCTTCATTACTTGATTAAACTTCTTATTCCACTGCCTTGGTGATTGCTTCAACCCGTATAACGATTTCTTCAAGAAACAAACATAATCCGGGTGTTCTTCATCTTCAAAACCCTCTGGTTGTGACATGTATAGATCTTCTTCTAATTCTCCATGTAAAAACGCGGTTTTTACATCCATTTGTTCAAGCTCCAGATTTAAATTCACAACAACCGAAAGCAACGTCCTGATTGACACATGTTTTACCACAGGAGCAAACACTTCCTGATAATCAATACCTTCCTTTTGCGTGAATCCTCTAGCCACAAGTCTAGCTTTGTATCTAGGTGGCTCTTCAATCTCTATCCCTGGCTTTAGCTTAAACAACCATCTACAACCAATAATCATTCTATCCTTTGGCTTAGGAACTAGAATCCAGGTCTTGTTTTTATCCAATGAATCTTTTTCTTCGACACAAGCACCATTCCACAGCTCACTATCGGCACTCTCCATAGTTTCAGTGTAGCTTTGGGGCTCAATTATCTCCACAACACCAGCTGCTGCGAGAGTAAAAGCTATAGTTCCTTCTTCCGTAAATAACTCTTCCACCGATAATGCAAATGCAAAGCTACTTTCTTTGATGTATCTAATCGGTTTCTTAACAATCCTCCTTGGTCTATCTTGAGCTACTTTAATATCCATAGCATTCTGCCTTCCAATTAATGACTTAAGTCCAGGTTGACTATCATCACTTTCTCCATCACTCAGCTCCATAGACTCTGGTATGAGCTCCACCTGAAACCGGTGTTACTGGCTCTACCTCAGGACTTACCTCAGCTCCACCTCGAGATGAACCTGCCACAGAACTACCCGATTGTATCCCATCATTACTCAATCTGGGAACCGATCTTTTAATGTTCTTAGACGCTTCAAGTTCAGTCACGATCATCTTCACTTTACCAACTGATGGTTTCTCCATAGGATCCTTAACATTCATAACAGGTTTACTCTCTTCCTTGTGATAAATATCTCCATAAACTTGATCTTCATGAAATTTAACATTCCTACTAACCACACACTTTTGTTCTTCTACAAGCCAAATTTTGTAACCCTTGGTACCTGGAGGGTACCCAATAAATATACCTTTTACCGCCCTTGGCTTAAGCTTTCCTTGATTCATATGCACGTAAGCTACCGATCCGAATCTCTTGAGATGCTTGTATCCTGGTTTCTTGTCTAACCACTTCTCATCTGGTGTCTTAAAACCAATAGCAGATGATGGTGTACGATTTATCAAGTACACTGAAACCTCAGCTGCTTCAGCCCAAAATGACTCATCAAGACCAGATTCACTTAGCAAGCATCTTACTTTCTCCATAATAGTACGATTCATTCTCTCTGCAACTCCGTTTTGCTGAGGAGTATAAGTGCACGTCCGATGTCTCTCTATGCCGTGAGACTTGCAGTGACCATCAAACACCCTATTACAGAATTCCAATCCGTTATCGGTTCTTAAACACTTCACCTTTCTCTCGGTTTTGTTCTCCACAAACACTTGCCATTCACGAAACTTTGTGAAAGTTTCATCTTTTGATTTCAAGAAGTATATCCATACTCTCCTATAATAATCATCAATTATAGATAGGAAATAATGACAACCCGACTTCGATGTTTCAACACTAGGTGAACCCCATAAATCTGCGTGCACGTATTGAAGAACATGTGTTGCATCATGTTTCCCGGATTCAAAGCTTACTCTCTTAGCTTTTCCTAAAGCACAATGTTCACAGAAGAACTCCTTGCCAACATCTTTCTTCTTCAAGATGCCGTCTCTAACCAAAATTTGCAAGTTCTTATGACTCATATGACCCAGGCGACTGTGCCACATAGGAGCCAAACCCGTGACCTTCTCAACTTGACACACTTCCTCGGTTATCGTCTCACCATTAAGCACATACAAGCCATTCTGCATAATTCCTCTCATAGCAAACTTACCATGCTTGTAAAACTCTTTCTTACCATTACCTCCCGAGTGAAGAAAACCCAACTTGTCCAAAGTGGGTGTAGATATCAAGTTTCTTCATAGATGAGGGACATATCTCACATTCTTTAGCACCTTAACCGAACCTCCATGTGTATTTATCCTTATAGAACCAATGCCTTGAGACTCAACGGTTCTAAAATCACCTAGGAGAATCTTGCTAGAACTGCCTTCATCAAACTCATAAAACCAATCTCGTCTAGATGACATGTGGTAAGAGCAACCTGAGTCTATAACCCAGTTTTCCTTGCAACTATCAATCGCAACACTTAAGGCATCTCCCAGCTCTTCCTGTGCTACTACAACACCGGCCTCACCGTCCCCATCACTTTCATATTGCTTCTTCCTAGCAAAACAATCTCTCTTAATGTGTCCTTCTTTTCGACAAAACCAGCAAATCACCTTTGATCCAGAGCTTGACTTACTCCTAGATCTACCTCGCTGATTTAACTTACCTCTACCAACGGGTCTCCCTCGTTCTTTAGTGTTCAACACAGAAGCATGACCTTTCTCCAACTGCTTCTCAGCAAGCTCTCTTTCTCTAGACTTTGCAGATAAAATAACCTCTTCAAGAGTTAAAGAATCTCGTCCATACTTTAGAGTATGCTTTAGTTGATCAAAACTAGCAGGTAATGAACTCAAGAACAGAATCGCCTGCACTTCTTCAGAGACACTTACATGAAGACTATGTAACTCTGCAACAATCTTCAAGAACTCATCCACATTCACATCAACTGATTTGTTTTCATTGGTCCTGAATGTATAAAACTTGAGCTGCATATAGATTCGATTCGGCAAGGTAGTTGCCATATACAATCGATCTAACAAAGACCACATAGCAGCTGCGGTCTCACAATGTTGTACTTTCCTGAGGACGTTGTCACTGATATGCAGTATAATCAGATTTTTAGCCTTATCTGATTGTTCAATCTTCTCTGGATCGGGAACAAACTTCATTCCCGGTGCCGCAGGAACCACCGTGGATGATGGCGTTGGAACAGACCCTGACGAAGCTTCTTCCGATGTATCCGGTTCAACTCCAACCAGTTTCTTCTCTTCCCATTTTGTTAAAGGAACTTCCATCATCAGCTTCTCGTCGGTCAAGATATTCTTCAAACCGAGAATACCAAAGTTAGCCATCATCCTGATTTTCCATATTTGAAAATCACCGGAGCCGTCGAATCTCTCCACCTCCAATCCTTGGATTCGACATCACGATCTTTAGCCGAAGCTCTGATACCAGCTGTTGAGGAATTAACACTTATTAGGTATAAGTAATGCTCCAACCTAGGTTTGATCGATTGAACAAGAAAAACGTAAGACACAAGTAAGAACACAAGACACAATTGTTCACCCAGAGCTTCGCAACCGAGATGGTTAAACTACTGCTCTGGAGCCGGCTAAGACCAGCAATTCACTATCAAGGAAGATCGAGCTCTCTAATGCAGAGATAATACTCGAGGAAGAAGATATGTTTTTTCCGTACAACCCAAGTCTAACAACTTAATCTCTTTTATAGCAAGTAAGAGACTAAGCCAACTTGATTAAGGAAACCTAATCTACTTTGGACTTTCCTAACACCGAAACAATCCAAACTAAGACAAGACCCATTAAACATAACTAAGCCTTAAACACAAAGACTTAAGTTACACGTTACAGAGCTAAACACATGTTAACATCATTTAATTTTTTTTTTCGTAAAGTAGGTCAAACGATTAAATAATGTTGTTTTGACGGTAATCATAATTAAATTCAAATTCTGTTATATAGCAGAAAATTCCATTATTTTGTTTTTCAGCCCAAAAAACGTTACGCACAAAAAAATGGTTTATATTTAGTCTACTAGTAATCTACTTTATTCTACAGTCTGATTTTTCACGCTTGAACCCGGAAAACATGGTTGACCTGTGGAATTTGATTTTCAGTTGACCCTTACATATTATTAACGTATATTATAAGTACATTACTAATAAGTTTTGGATTTTTTCAAGATATATAATACATCAATAAAATAAAAATTGTAGTCAATGAGAGAGGAATAACCTGACGACGTTAGCATCACACCTGAAGCCTGGAGCTAACAACAACTATGATCAATATTAAAGTTTGACTCTCTATTAAACAAATTTCCGAGAAAAAAAAAACAATTAAACAAATTTATTAATAACAGACATAAATTCTATACAATTTATCATTTAATTTCTTTACATTAGTACGTTAACCGTTACTATCATGTAATAATAATACTCCATCTTTTTCAAAAAAAAAAATAATAATACTCCACGATTTAAAATTGTCCAAATCAAATGCTTTCGTTACGTAATTAAAGTCTATAACTAAGGGTAGTTCGGGAATTATACAAATGGTCAAAACGGGTCAAAGTTACCGTCAAACCTGAAGGCCAAAGTGGAATAGTACTTCCACGTTACTAAACCTAAAAAGATCAAAGAAACTACCGTATCTTTTTTAATGATCCATGTCATCTGTCTGAATCTCTCAAAGTACTGTCCTAAAAAGGTTTAATTAAAAAAAAAACAAAACAAAATCAAAGGTAATATATTTTTCTAACTGAAATACATTTCACAACGAAACCAATAAAATTTTGAAATTTATAGAAAATCTTAGTATTATCCTTGTTTAAAACCTTTATAAAAATATTTAACTCATAAAACAAGTTTTAAATCCATTTTTGATCATTCAGTTTTAGTTATCAATAGATCTTTTTTTTTGTGTCAAAACATTGTGTTACAATTTGAATTATTTATTGTATAATTAATCAGTAACATAGTATAACGAAAACTAATATTATTATTTTATGTTAATTTGAAATGTTATTTTTCACCATAATTTTTTTTTGTAAATTTGAATCTAGTTAGTGATAGTACACTAACACAAGTTTAAATGAATTATAGTAATTAATTACCATGAAAGAAAAAAATGAAGGAAAAAACACCGACTCATCTTTGTGGGAGAAACCGACGAAAATCTCGGTGCTGGCAAGATTCCTTCTCAGTCCTTTGCTGTTTTATTTTCTCTCTCTCTTTTCTTCTAACCTTTTCCTTTCATTCTTCTTCTTCGAGCTAATAAATCAGTTCATATTTTATCTCTCTCTCTTCTTCTTTAATAATTTTCTCTAAAATAAAATTTTCTCAAGAAAACAATCACTTACAACCTCTCTCTCTCTCTCAACTACCTTTCAACTCTCTCTCTCTCTCTCTTTTAATTTCAAATCTTGTGTTTCCTTTTTTTTTTTTAATTTAAATTCCGATTCTTTTCTTTTTAAATTTTCTTTGTTTTTCTTCTTGGTCTTCTTATCATTATTGAATGGGTTGTACAAGTTCTAAGCTTGACGATCTTCCGGCGGTTGCTCTTTGCCGTGAACGTTGTAATTTCTTAGAAGCAGCGATTCAACAACGTTACCTTTTATCAGAATCACACGTGGCTTACACTCATTCGTTAAAAAGTCTTGGTCACTCCCTTCACCTTTTCATCAACCACCACCACCGCTTTATCTCCTCCGGCGGCGATAATTCCCCTACACTCAATCTCCCTCCTCACCGAAAAGGCGAGACCGAAATAAAAGAAAAAGGACCAAATTCCCCCAAAAAACCAAAACTTCACGCCCACTCGGGTTCGGATTCGGGTCATCTCGAATTCGATTCTGATTCCGACGACGACGACGATTTGGATTTAGATTCGTTACATCACTATCACTCTCCTCCTCCACAACAACAACACCATCTCGGGAATTTCCAAATCCCCAGACCCGGATTTAGACCCGGACCCGGACCCGAATATCGACCCGGACCTGGACCTATGATGGGTGATTATATGGATCAACCGGGTTATACTCCGTACCCGAATCCGGAAATGATGGGTCAATTTCCTCCTCCGTCGTCGTACCCAGGAGGAGGAAGTTATATGCATATAAATTACATGAAGAACAAATCTATGCCTCCTTCAGTTATCTACGAGCAAAGACCTAGTAATCCTCAACGAGTCTACGTAGGCGAATCGTCTTCGTCTTCATCTTACAATCCGTATTTCGAACCCGGACCCGGATACCACGGTTCGTCAGGTCCGGGTCCGGAGAAGAAACAGCCACCGCCGCCACCGTCGCCGCCTAGGTCTACGGCTTGGGATTTTTTAAATCCGTTTGATACTTTTTATCCGCCGTACACTCCGAGTCGAGATTCGAGAGAATTACGAGAAGAAGAAGGTATTCCTGAGTTGGAAGACGACGATTCGCATTACGAAGTTGTTAAAAAAGTTCATGGTAAACCGAAAAAATTGGCGGGAGAGTCACCGTTACCGTCTCCGTCACTGTCTCCGCCGTCTCCGGTTGATAAATCCGGCGCAAGCACTTCCGGTGGAGGCGATGCGTCGATGTATCAGGCTAGACCGAGTTTGTCGGTGGAGAAAGAAGGTGTGGAATACGAAGTGCACGTTGTTGAAAAGAAAGTCGTTGAGGATGAAGATCGCCGGAGTAATGCTCCGGCGACACGTGGTGGTGTTGGAGGAGTGCCACGTGCGGTGCCGGAAGTTGCGAAAGAGATTGAGAATCAATTCGTGAAAGCAGCAGAGTCAGGAAATGAAATTGCTATGTTACTTGAAGTTGGAAAACATCCTTATGGTCGTAAACATGGTAAAATATAAAAATTCTCTAATTTTTGTCGAATTTTATAACGATTTTTGTTTAATTTTATTGCAATTGATTAAGTAATGCTGAAACTTTGTTTTAGCTTCGTCGAAATTATTGCACGGAGTTACTCCTTCATTACCTTCTTCTGCTGCTGCTCCTGCGGCTGCGCCGCCGACGTATGCAGATATCGAAGAAGAGCTTGCGTCGAGGTCGAAAAATCTATCTTCGACATTGCATAAGCTTCATTTATGGGAGAAGAAGCTTTACCATGAAGTCAAGGTAAATATTTTTATCTTTTTCGATGCGTCTATTCGTTTTTTTTTAGTTTGAATGAGATTTTACTCGTGTGTAGGCGGAGGAAAAATTGCGTATAGCGCACGAGAAGAAGCTAAGGAAGCTAAAGCGGTTAGATGAAAGAGGTGCAGAGGCTAATAAGGTGGATACAACGAGGAGATTAGTTGGAGATATGTCGACCAAGATACGGATTGCGATTCAGGTTGTGGATAAAATATCTGTGACGATTAATAAGATTCGAGACGAAGATTTATGGCCGCAATTGAATGCATTAATCCAAGGGTATAAAAATTGTGCCTCCGAATTCGATATTTGTATTTGGAAATGTTGATTTGAGTTTTTTTGTTTAAAAATTTATCAGGCTTACGAGAATGTGGAAAGCGATGCTCGAGTGTCATCAAAGTCAATGTCAAGCGATTAGGGAAGCTCAAGGGTTAGGTCCGATAAGAGCGAGTAGGAAACTCGGCGATGAACATCTAGAGGCAACGAGTTTGCTTGGACATGAACTTATTAATTGGATATTAGGATTCTCGAGTTGGGTTAGCGCGCAGAAGGGTTACGTAAAAGAGTTGAATAAATGGCTAATGAAATGTCTTCTGTATGAACCCGAGGAAACACCCGATGGAATCGTACCTTTTTCACCTGGTCGGATGGGAGCTCCACCGATTTTCGTGATATGTAACCAATGGTCTCAAGCACTAGATAGGATTTCTGAGAAGGAAGTTATCGAGGCAATGCGTAGTTTCACTACGAGTGTGCTTCTGCTTTGGGAACAAGATCGGTTAGAATCGACGATGATGGGTCACGGGGATTCAGAGAAGAGAGTTAAGAATATGGACCGGGAAGAACAGAGGATACATAGAGAGATTCAAGCTTTGGAAAAGAAAATGGTTCTTGTTGCACCAAGTGATGGTAATAGTCTTTCGTTATCGGGGAACGTTGTTTACCAAAGTGATACTAGCAGTGATAGTTTACAAGGTAGTTTGCAACGGATTTTCGAAGCTATGGAGAGATTCACGGCCGAATCTATGAGAGCTTATGAGGATCTTTTAGTCCGCGCTGATGAAGAAACTGCTCCACGAGAAGTTGAAGAAGAGGAATAATAAGCAAGATCTTTGCGTATCAATTCGTTTTCGCGAGCCATGATCTAGCTGTATGCTGATCTTGCAATGTCGGAATACTCGGTTATGCGGTTTTGGTATACCAAAATCATCTGTGCCCCCAGGCATGAAGAGGTGATCTTAGAGGGGGCAGAAACCGAGTGGAGAGAGGGCGATTGTTCGGTTAACTGATGCGGTTAAGTGGAATTGGCGTTGAACCGGACGGTTTACTTGCCATGGAAGAGAGGTTTGATAACTTGATACTTTTTACCATATATAGTCAGACGCAGATGTTAGTTTGAGTCTAATAATTTCTTAATTTGGGCAGTGTACATAAGACGTTTAGGTAAAAACTTGTGATAATCCTCAAAACAATTTTTTGTGTAAAGTCTGAATGTAGCTCAGGCAAGTCTTTTTATCATTGACCATGTACTTATATATTTGTTTCTCATAGATTACTAGAGACTAAAAAAGTTAAGTCTAATAAAAGTATAAATAAGAACTTAACAATTTTAAGACAATACCAAGAAGTTCACTACACTTCTAATTTATCATCACTTTAAAAATAAAAATTTCCCAAAATTGATTAAAACCAGTAAAGACTCGCCATAAAGATAAATTTGCATCTTTAAAACAAAATGAAGATTTTTTTTTTAGCTCATACTAGATTGATTCAAATACAATGTGACCACATCATTATCACACGTCTCTTTTTTGGATTTTCCATAATAGCGATAATGTTTGTAAGATACCATCAATGATTTTTAAATCACTGGTCTTTTGTTTTTTTACCGAACTATTAGCAGAAACTAGACTACGTTAAGAGGAATTAAACTAGACTAATCCAAACTATCCAGTATATATTAGTATGCGAATTTTTTATAGTTTTTTTTAATATACACGATAAATCATGTATTGGGAAAAAATGTTGAATGGTTTACTTTTTCCCGTTGTAATTTTTGTCTTGTGTTAAATGATATGCAAATTATGCATGGCCAATAAGTTACTAGGCATAAGAATAAAGCTAAATAATCATATTATGATATATAGAGACTAACCAATCATTGACCTGACCAGCTTCAAAACATTAATGAATCATGTGAAAACTATAATAATAATAGTTAAACCAAATGGTCCACTCTATTTCAACTAGTGACTGCGCCAATAGTTCCCGACTTCGAGCTGCCGTGCCAAACATGATTAACGTGAACTTGACGTCTCATGTGTCAATATTTTTATTGGCAAAATAAAGCAATAACATGCAGAGAATAAGTGCCAGAAAGTTATTATTGTTGTAATTCAACTATAGGTTTAATAATGTGTATTTGTTATATATGTTAGAGATAATGCTTGAGCATCTAATCATATAAGAAAGCCAATTACGTTTGAGAATCTTTGGATCACTTCTTCACTCTCTTTGACTTTTTAACACAAAGAGACAGCTCTTGTGTTCTTGAAAGCTTGAAGCTTTGTTTTCTCCAAAGCTAAAAATGGGTATCAAACATTGTAAGCATACTTTTTATTTGCATACGTCCAAACTGAGAATATACAAAATTCTAGTTCTTGCAGATGGTCATTGGAGTTTTGTTCATTATTGTCATCCAAATTTTTTCTTCGAAAATTGTGAGAAGCCAAGTATTTTTATCACTTAAAACGTTTACAACGGTCAATTATGATTTGGAAAAGAAAGTCAAACATTTGTTCAACTATGAAAAAGGTATATAATTCTTAGTGTCCAAACTAAATAAAAATAAATATTAGAAAACATGTTAGATATGGTACCTATTTTTTATTGTCATAATTTACAATTTTACACTAAAACAAACCGGTTCACTACCATAATTCGTACATTTATATGAGAAGAAACTCAATCCCGAGTGACATACAATCGGTTATTTGTGAATATTAATAGACCGTAATCATTTCTATTATTCTATATATATATATTAAAAAGAACGAATGAAAGCGAGGAAGCTTAATCCATAATTAGACCAGGTTTTTAGTCTCAATCTAGCAATTTTTATTGAAAACCACCGTCTAACCATATCCAATTCAAACTTGGTAATGAGTAACATGACGGTTTAAATGTTAACAAATCATATTTTAAAGAATTTCGAACATTTTAGTCATTTTAGTTTAGTTGGTTTCCAAATAAATGGTTTTACACATATTTAGAATATCAAAAGGCCAAAGAAAACTTCGGTTGTGGTTTTTGAAAGATTTCTATTTTAAAACAACTTTCTTAAAATATTTTCTTTTAAAATCAACTTAGATTAACGCATGAAAATATTCTTCGAACTCAATTGGAAAGAAAAAAGAAGTAATTGGAAAGTTTGACACTTAATAAAAAAACCAGTTGGGTTTGTAGCACTCTCGAAAAAGTGTTGTGAAACTCAGCACTTTTACGAAAAAACGTTTTTACCCTTCAGAACCACCTTCCTCTCATTTCTTTTTCTCTTCCACGCATTTTTTTAATATTTGTTTTATTTTTTGTTTTTCTTTTATTTGCATCTTCCTTTATTCTTATTTTTTGTATATTTAATATTTTATAATTGTAAAAATTAAAATAATTTGAGATTCTTAAGATTATTTTTCTTTACAGTTTCATATCCATTTTGATATAGTTTATTATACATATACATATACATATCTTTTTTTTTTTTACCAACAGAACATATACATATATCTATAAATAATTATATACACATATATACACGTACATGGACAAATACACATACACGAACACATAACATACACAGAAATATGAAGTGTTGTATATATGTGTACACATACATACACGTACACATACATATGATGTACATTTAAGTAATTGTATACACATGTACATACGTACATGAACACTTACACGTACACATAAATATGATGTGTTGTATATACATGCACATACACGTACATGTGATGTACATGTAAGTAGTTGTATATTCATGTACAAATGTACATGGACACATAGACATACACCTAAATAAGATGTGTTATCTACATGTACACACGTACACATAGAAGTGATGTACATGTAAGTAATTGTATATACATGTACATCCGTACATAGAAACATACACGTACACATGTACATGATACAAACACGTACACATACATATGATATGTAGTATGTAGTATAGACGTGTACACGTGTTTACGACACATGTACGACATGTAATATGTGTATGTATCCGTACATTTTGTAAATAGTAAGTAATTACAAATTATATGTACTAATATGGATGTCTAAAGATGAAGAATAAAAAATGGTGTTTGAAAAGTAAAAAATAAATAATTTTTTTATAAACTAAAATATAAGAAAAATATAAAACAAATGTGAGAAGGGAAAGAAAAAAGAAAAAAGAAAAAAAAGAAAATGAGAAGAAGGTTGGCCTCGGTGGAAAAATGAAAAGAAAAGAAGATGACATAACTGTAATTATTTGAGTAAATGGAGATTGAAATGTCATGAATAGTGGTACAAAATGTCAAAAACACATAACTTTTTGAAAAGTGCTAGTTTTGCATGTGAATCTTTAATAAGTGCTATGTTCACAAATAAACCTAAGAAAAAATGTCAGTCTGTCAAATCCATAGGGAAAATTGTTAATTTACTTTTACTCTATTTAGAAGGTACGTTAATAATTCAGAAACATATAAATTCGGGGAAAATGCAAAAAAAAGAAACATATAAATCCAAATATCACACGGTTTCATAAGTCAAACTTTAAAAAAACTTGAGATTTTCTTCACACGCTTCTCTTTAACATTATACACAAGTACAAACCTTTTGAAATATAAACTAGAACTAGAACTAGAAAGAAAGAAAAAGAAACTTGGTTTGTATTGAAAAAAATAATGGAGAAAGCAAAAGTAAGAATTGTTGATGATAAGTCACTCCGATCACAAACACTTTGAGCTGGCAAAAAAAATAATGTGATTTTCGAAAATCTCTTTTGGTACCACAAAGTATAAAATCATTGAACATCGGAATCAATTTATTGTATTATAGTATATAGTATATCAAAAAAAGAACTTGGCTTCTTCTGATTTTCCTTTTCTCCCTTTTCATTTTACAAATTCATACTATTGCTTAATAAAAGACTAGACAACTTAAAGACCAAGAAAAACAATAATCGAAATCTAAGATTATTTACTAATGACATGTTACTTTCTTTCTTTTTTTTTTGTCATAAATGACATGTTAACTTTTTATAATCAAAAACGTTACTAACTATGTTTACTCAATTTTTTTGGTTTAATACGAGCTTTTTTTTTTTGGGTGGAAAATCGGGGTAAACCCGGGGTTATTATTAATAAACTGAAAAAATTACATTCGAATCTGCCTTAGACTCTTATTCCCTCTACTATCATCTCGCCCTAATTGCTCGACCTCCTCCAGAATTGAGTCGAAGCTATGAAATCCCAAAGGTAACGAAAACGCATAGTTTGCTAACCCATCGGCTAGACGGTTAGCCTCCCTATACACATGCGAAACTCGGACTATCCAGTCCTTTGAAATAAAGCCATGGCACAATCATACCAGGAATGACAAGGGGTGGGAATCCCCAATCCCTGTCGTAAGAAAACCCACCACTATTTTAGAATCTACCTCTACTTCAAGCCTCCTGACTTGCTTCTCCCACGCAATTACGAGACCATAATATACTCCCCACAACTCTGCTAAGGGTGCCGAGCATCTCCCAATGTTGAGCGAGAAACCCCCACACCAATTTCCTTGATCATCCCGTAATACTCCCCCTGCTGTTGCTAGGCCCGGATTCCCACGCGAAGCCCCATCCGTGTTCACTTTCATCCATCCCGGAGCTGGTGTTTCCCAACCGATCAATCTCTCAACCCGTGACCCTCTTGCTTGTTGCTCCACCACTTTCTTATTCACCTTTGTCACCTCCGCTGAGACATCTTTAATGAATTGCACTCGGTCCCTACAATTTATTTTTTCCCCAAATACGTTGCCGCATCTCCATTTCCAGCTCCACCAACTTGCCATTGCGAATATTGTGGCCCATACACCATCACTTGTTTCGGTTTCTTGGCTCAAATTCCCATAGATCCATTCAAGTAATGATTGTGTAAAGAAAACCTGTCGTTTGCGTACCGGTACAAGGCGATTCCAAATCCCAACCATAGCCGGACAATCACGCAGTACATGTATAATAGTCTCAATCCCTCCTTTGCAAACTTGACACACATCATTATCACCAAGATGTCTCCTCTTCCTTTCCGAATTGGTCATAATGACTTGGTTTACAACCAACCAGAAAAAGACTCTGACCCGTTCCGGAGCAACGACCCGCCATACTCGCTTAAAGAAACTAGTCATATTCTGTCGATGCATATAATTCCTCGTTAATAATCTGTACGCAGAGCTTACTGTGAACACCCCATTCTCGCTTTCATTCCAGGCCAATCTATCATGCGCCCCCGTAGTGGAGTCCACCACCACCGCCATGAGTTCCAATCGACCGTTCTCTGTCACATATGGAGCTATCTTAGTGAAATCCCATCCCAATCCATCTATCCATAAGTCCCGAGCCGTTAAGTTCTTCAACTCATCTGGTAAAATATCAACACTCTGTTCAATAAGAGGCGTATCGGTCATCCACTTATCCTCCCAGAACCTGATGTGTTTCCCATCACCAATAACCCATCTGCATCCTTTCCGAACAACCTCTCTTAAACCGATGCCCACACTGCGCCAAAGAGATGACCAATTGCTTTTGACTACCATCCAGTTCGGGTCATGAATCTCACCGACCTTGTACTTTCCTCTCAACACTCTAGCCAGAGACTTATTTGGTCATTAAGAACTCGCCAACCTACTTTTGCAATCAAAGCTTTGTTCATATTCTTGACCGATCGAATTCCTAAGCCCCCATCTTCTTTCGGTTGACATACTCTCTTCCATGATAATAAATGCTGTTTTCTTTTCTCGGCTGTACTTCCCCACAGAAAAGATCTCGATAACTTATCCAAATTCTCAAGAGTTGCTTCTGGTAACTTAATCACACTCATTGCATGAACAGGCATCGATGATAAAACTGCTTTAGTAAGCGTGATCCTTCCAGCCTGCTAGTCTTGAGGAAACCTTTTCCAAAGTATCTCCAAAGGTTTCTTTATTTATTCTCTTGTGAAGAACTTTCATTCCCAGATATTTACCCAAATCGCATGTGGATTTGATTCCACTCTCATCACTGATTAACTTTCCCAACTCCCTCGATACGTTGTTGGAGAAGAAAATTTTAGATTTCTCTAGACTCACCTTTTGCCCGGAAGCAACACAAAACTTCTCAAGAATGCTTCTTATCACTCTGACCTGGGAAACCGATGCCTCTGCCAGTAAAATCAGATCGTCGGCGAAGCATATGTGCGATAACTCTGGTCCTCCACGTGAAAGACATATTGGTTTCCATTTCTTCTCTGCAATCGACCTCTCAATCAAATGACAAAGCCTCTCCATACACAAAACAAACAAGTAAGGTGACAATGGGTCGCCTTGTCTAATTCCTCGTTTTGGTTTAAACGGATCCGTTCTCTCTCCATTCCAAAGAATACTCATTGACGGACCTGTCACACACTGCATAATCCATCTCACCCATATCTCCGAAAACCCTGCTGCTCTCAAAGTATCCTCTAAGAAATCCTATCTTATTCTGTCATAAGCCTTTTCCAAATCAAGTTTTAAAAGCATCCATCCTTTTTTACCCTGTTTCCGCCTTATAGAGGGAACCGTCTCTTGAACCACCACAATGTTGTCCGTGCTCACTCTACCCGGTATAAAACTCGTCTGTGCCGGCCCTATTAATCGCACCAGCACACCTTTCAGTCGCCCCACCATGGCTTTAGTAATGGTTTTGAATAACACATTACACAAGCTAATTGGATGAAATTGTGTTATCTTCTCCGGCTTTGCTACTTTCGCTATAAGCACTACGAGTGCATCGTTTATGTCCTCCGGTAACACCCATGTCGCAAAAAAGTCTAGTGCAAACCGTATCACCGACTCCCCAACAACATTCCAACACTTTTGGTAAAACACCGGTTGAAAACCATCTGGACCGGGTGACTTGTAACTCCCCATACTTCGGACAGCTTGCTCAATCTCTAAACCCGAAAATGGCTTATGAAGCATAGATTGCTCTTCTTCGTGAGAGTTGTACAAACCCTTCCTGTGGTAAAGCTTCAACTACTGGATCCACATCATCGAGGGAATAGAGCCGTTTATAATAATCAATCACTAAACTCTCCAACTCCAATCCATCCACTATCCATGTTCCTTGGTCATTCTTTAGCATATCAACTCTATTTCTTCTTCTCCTAATGATAGTCGAAGTGTGAAAAAAAGTTGTGTTTCGATCCCCTTGCACGATATATTTTTCACGTGATTTTTGGAACCAAAGAGTTTCTTCTTGTTCCAAAACATCATCAAATTCCTTAATCAACGTCTCTTCTTTAGTCAACAAAACATCAGTTTGCCCTTGTTCCAACAAGTCTTGAACCACCTTAATCTCACTCATTAAACTTCCTTTCCGTCTCAAAACATCACCAAATACATCTTTATTCCACCTCTTAAGAGTATTCTGTAGCATTGCAAGAGCTTGCGGAGTCTGCACATTACCATTCCAAGATGTGTTTAACAAGTCCTTGAAGCTCGGATGTTTTAGCCAAATTGCCTCAAAACGAAAAGGTCTTCTTCTCGGATTGTTTCTCCTCACCGGCTCTAACTGTACATAGAGAGGCGCATGGTCAGAAGCCAAGAAAGGTAAATGCGTTACCGTAGCTTCATGCCACTTGAGCCTAGCATGTCCACAACACAACACCCTATCCAATCGTTTTGCAACAAAGAACCGTTCCTCTCTTCCTCGTTTCCAAGTATACTTACTCCCTTGAAAACCCATATCAATAAGGGACAAGTCATTGATCCACTGTCTGAACTCTAAGGAGTCCAAAGAAAGCCGGCCATTACCACCCGTTCGTTCATCCACTCGGACAATTGTGTTGAAATCACCTCCAATCAACACCGGTCCTTCTACCTCCCGTATAACTCCACTCAATTGCTCCCATAAACCGCTGCGTCTACTAACGGAAGGAGCGGCATAAACCACAATCAAATGAAGAATTTCTTCTCCATTCACCACTTTGGCGTGTATAAATTGATCCGTAGACTCCATCACTGTCACGTCTCCTATACCCGAACGCCACAATAACCATAAACCTCCGCTTTGCCCTACCGCGTCCACCCGAAATGAATTCTCAAACCCAAGTCCTTGGCAAATTCGAGCTGCTCTATCACCACCCGCATGAGTCTCAAACACCGCTAGAATATCCGTGTTAAATTTCTTCAGAATATAACGAATTGACCTCCTAAAGTTGGGTTTATTCGCCCCCCGGCAATTCCATAACATGCAATTCATCATTTTAATAAAGTAAAAGATCCAGAATGCCGGGGAAAACCGTTAGGCCTCTCGACTACCACCCTCATCTATCAACAGACTCTCTTGCCTATTCACCAGCAAGTTCTCTGCCATCTCCACTACCATTCCATTCTTTTTCGACAAACTGTCTTGAATTAATGGTGATTGATCCTCACTACTCTCCCTTATTGTCACAAAAGATCCTCCGGCTCTACCAGTGGTCGTCGTCTCTACTCTCAGTCTTTTACCGGAAACTGACAAATTACCTCCTTCTCCTATCGGACCAAAAACCAAACCCCTCACCGGTCTAGTATTTTGGGATTGTCTGGGCTTTGTTCCCAAATTCCTTTGACTCTTATTGGGCCCAGTCCGTATCTCTCTCTTCTCCTCACGAGGCCCACTAGCCTTTTCCAATAAATCTGCTCGAAAAACCATATTTCATTGAGACTTACTCCTTCCTTTTTCCATTTGATTGACCGTATTCTCGTTTTCCTTATTCTCCCCCAGCTGTGTAATCTCCTCCCCTACACTCGGGATTTCCATATCTTTCACCAAATCAAATCTGTTTGATACCGCAATCTTTGCCCCGTCACGAATCCGTAACTGACGCACATTAACTCCCTCCTTTCCTTTTCCAACTTCACCTCCCATACTCTGTTCTTTCCGGTTTCTCGCCGACCTTCCTCCTCTCTGCCGTACCTGAACAAAACCATCATTCGTCGGAACCAGATTTTGTGGACCTGGTTGCACCTCCCCCGATCTTGGCACTTCAACACTTGTCTTCTCTCTACTTACCTTCGGACACAAGTGAATTAAATGACCATATAGACCACATCCCGAACAAATGTTCGTCAGACCCTCATAGGACACATAATATCTTTGCCTATTAATCATCACAGTGCCCTTGAGCGGCTTCTTTAGATTAACTTCAACGCAGACGCGAGCAAAACGTGCTCTCTCCAAATTTGAAGTCGTTAAGTCCACCTTAAGAGGTTTCCCTAAACCTTTAGCAATCCCCATAAGAATCGACTTATGATAAAAATTCACTGGGAGATTCGCAAACCGAACCCAAACTGGCGTTGTTTCAATCTCATCCTGAGCCGGATTAAACACCGGTGTCCAATCCTGAACCATCAGATAACTTCCAAAAACCTTTCACGGGCCACCCGTCAACGCCGCCATGTATTCCGCCTCTACTTCAAATCGGATCAAGAAATAATGTCGCTGCAGGTCCATCACCACCATTGCTCCTTGAGGATTCCACAACTCTCTCAAACGCCTACTAAGAGTCGGGATCGAAACATTTCTTCCGAGCACTTTCACAATCATGCACTTCTTCCAGAGGCCATTCATTGCGTCCAAAACCTCTCTTCCGATGGTTATCACAGGCTCTCCATCTTCGCCATCTGGGAAATCTAAACTCAATCGAGTTGCTATGAACTCATCATCAATGACATTTTCCGGTACCGGGATTCCTCCACCATTACTTCCTACCACCGTCTTCAGCCACGACCCAGGCTCTGGCGGTTTGCCCGGCGGTCGCCCTTTGTCTCCCACCTCCTCCATCGCCGAATCGCGAATCTCATTCTCGGGAACCCTCGTATCGCCGCTGTTCATTCTCGGGACCACTTTATATTATATTTCTTCTTTTTG
Source organism: Draba incana (assembly GCA_963576765.1). Lineage (NCBI taxonomy): Eukaryota > Viridiplantae > Streptophyta > Magnoliopsida > Brassicales > Brassicaceae > Draba > Draba incana. The sequence goes on along the minus strand of OY755210.1, from coordinate 32,130,423 downwards.
GTTGGTCCAAAAGTATCTCTTGGTTTAATACGAGCTTCTTACCGCTATTTTGTATCGTTAACCATTTTCGTTTACAACTATGAAATTTGTAATGATTTAAATCACAAATCGGATTCTTAATTTTTTTTTTTTTTTTGAGTGATACCATTTTGACAAGTAGGAGACAATGTATCAGAAACTTACCAAAGGAGTCAAAACAAAAGAAAATTGAAAAGACAAAAACAAGAAAAAAAAATCCAATTTTTATTTTTCCACCACTATCTTCTCCTCTCTTCTCTCTCTCTTTCTTACAAAGAGAAACACGTTCCGACTCTCCTTGTCGAGAAATTTCATGGGTTGTTGTCAATCTTTGTGTTCGGGTGAAAACCCACTTGTCAAAGACGTATCTCAGCCTCAACAACTCACTCAAAACCACCACGGCGGTTCTCCGGCGGTCGTTAACGTCGGAATCGGAAGCGGCGGTGGAGGTGTAGTTGCCGGAGTCGGTGTCGGAATCCCTTCTTTCTCAGAGTTCTCTTTAGCTGACCTTAAATCAGCAACAAAGAACTTCTGTTCCGACAACATCGTATCAGAGAGTGGTGAGAAAGCCCCAAATCTTGTCTTTAAAGGTCGACTTCAGAATCGTAGATGGATCGCTGTTAAGAAGTTTACTAAGATGGCTTGGCCTGATCCTAAACAATTCGCGGTTTGTTATAATCAATTTTTTTTAATTGATTAGTTTTAAAAATCGGATTTTTTTTGTTTTGTAATGAAATCTGTGTTTGTTTGGTTGTTCTTGCAGGAAGAAGCTTGGGGTGTTGGGAAATTGAGACATAATCGATTGGCGAATTTGATTGGTTATTGTTGTGATGGAGATGAAAGACTTCTTGTTGCTGAGTTCATGCCTAATGATACTCTTGCTAAGCATTTGTTCCATTGTATGACCTTATTCATACTCTCTAGCTATTTCCCTTTAGAAATGATGAATCTTTTAGGTGTGTATCTTTAGTATCTAATGGGGTTTTGCCAGTTTCAAGAGCTTTCCAAAGAGTTTGCATTTACGGTTTTATGTTGTAGGGTCTTGTTGTTAGATGGATTAGGTGATAATAGTGTTTTAAAGGTGACATTTTAGTATCTAATGTGTTTTTGCCAATTTCAAGAGCTGTGCAAAGAGTTTGCATTTTATGGTTTTGTTGTTAGGTGGATTAGGTGATTAGAATGTCTTAAAAGGTGGAATTTTGTTTGTTTCTTATGTGATTGTGTTTTGTGGTCATTCACAGGGGAAAATCAGACTATCGAATGGGCTATGAGGTTGCGAGTAGGATATTACATAGCGGAAGCTTTGGATTATTGTAGTACCGAGGGTCGTCCGTTGTATCATGATTTAAATGCTTATAGGGTTTTATTTGATGAGGTATAATTCTCTTCTCAAGAATTTTAATTCATGTTTATGAGATTTTCTGCCTTGTCGTGATCGTTAACAAGTTTTTCTTGGATAAATATCATAGGATGGTGATCCTCGGCTTTCTTGTTTTGGCTTGATGAAGAATAGTAGGGATGGTAAAAGTTATAGCACAAATTTAGCATATACACCACCCGAATATCTAAGAAATGGTAAATCAATTTGTGCTTCTTTCTAAATTAGTACAATGGAAATGCAGAGTTTTTGTATTTTCGCATCTTACGGTAGCAGAGTCTCAGTATGGTCAAATTTTGTGTTGTAGGAAGAGTGACACCTGAAAGTGTTACTTACAGCTTTGGAACTGTTCTTCTCGATTTGCTTAGCGGAAAGCATATCCCTCCAAGCCATGTAAGTTCCTTATCTATCCATTTCAGTAAAAAGACATGTACGACTATTGCTGCTCCTTCACCGTCTCATTAGCTATAGATATTTTCTGCACATTTATTCTCTAAACGGCTAGATTATGCTTAGAAGCGTGTTCTATTCATTACCGGGTGATTCATGGTTCTTGCGTAGTTAATCTTGAAAGATTTCCAGTCCATGTCATAAAGTACAAGTGGATAAGTTTTGTGGTATTGATTTGGTGAGATATCTTACTTCTAGGCTCTGGATATGATACACGGCAAGAATATCATTCTGTTGATGGATTCACACCTCGAGGGAAAGTTCTCAACAGAAGAAGCTACTGTAGTTGTTGAACTCGCCTCTCAATGTTTGCAATATGAGCCTAGAGAGAGACCCAATACGAAAGATCTCGTTGCAACACTTGCACCGTTGCAAACTAAATCAGACGTAAGTATGACTGAGTTCTTGAACTTTATCGAGTTTTTATTTTTCTTTTCATGTTCTTGAATTTGTCTTTTGGTTACAGGTTCCTTCTTATATAATGCTTGGGATAAAGAAGCACGAGGAGGCACCTGCGACGCCACAAAGGCCACTTTCACCATTAGGCGAGGCTTGCTCGAGAATGGATCTCACAGCTATTCATCAGATCTTGATCAATACCCATTACAGAGACGACGAAGGGACTAACGAGGTAACTAATTGTTAGTTTCAGTTTCCGATACTAAAACACTTTGAAAAAGAGATTGTTATCTTAATTAACTCTTGACGTTTATCGATGCATTTCAGTTATCTTTCCAAGAATGGACACAACAAATGAAAGATATGCTTGATGCACGGAAACGCGGTGATCAAGCTTTCCGCGAGAAAGATTTCAAAATGGCCATAGACTGTTACTCACAGGTATTGATTTCCAGTTACTCTCTTTTGCATAACCAATCCGGTTTATGGTTTATAGAAACCGAATGAATATATCGGTTTTTTTCAATCCGAATCAATTTATGACCTATTGACATTTTTTGGTTCATCTTGTTATTTATTATGGAACTAATATGGTTACATATATTGCATTTGGCCAGTTCATCGACGTTGGAACAATGGTATCACCAACTGTATTTGGTAGGAGAAGTCTATGTTACTTACTATGTGATCAACCAGACGCAGCATTACGCGACGCAATGCAAGCGCAATGCGTGTATCCAGATTGGCCAACTGCTTTCTACATGCAATCTGTAGCTTTAGCGAAGCTAAACATGAACACAGACGCAGCCGATATGTTGAACGAAGCAGCTCAGCTCGAAGAAAAGAGACAACGAGGAGGTAAATGATCTTTTGATTCTTGAAACACAAAATATGTTACACTTTTGTTGTAAAATTAAAACTTGTCTCTATGATTGTTTGATTGGGAAATGTATTGTAACCATAGGGAGAGGAAAACAAAAAAAAAAATTGATGTTTGTTTGTAATGCAATTACATGTTGTAAGTTTTTAACTATCAAAGCTTAAAAAATACAAATTCTTGTTCTTGATTAAAAACCATATGATAAAAGAATGTGATTAGAACCCGAAATAGCCGAGCTCGCGGGTTTTTTCCTTGTTGAAAGCTTCGAAACACTGATAGATTGTTGAGACGGCGAGCAAGATTCCGGTACCGGACCGAATAGCTCCGATGAGATCGGCGAGGACAGTGAGTGCACCGATACACATTCCTCCAAAAGCAGCTGATGTTCCGATATAGCGGTTTAGCTCCTTCTCCAAACTAGACTCTCTATGTCCCGGCATTACCAATTCTTGTTCCTTGAGCTGTTTCGCTACGTCTTTAGCGGAAGTACCCGAGATTTGAATCCAAGTCTTTGAGAAAAACGCGCAAGCACTGAGCATAAAGACGATGTAGAAGAGTGCGTGGCAAGGATGAGCTACCATATCCGCGAAACTCGATGGAGGTGTGATTAAGTACGCGAGACCACCGATTGGTACGGCATCTTGCCATTGTCCGAACAAGTTCACCAATAAGTTGCCACTAAAGTTCTTGTAGAGAAGCTGAGAGATGAAGTAAAGATTCGATACGAGGGCAGATTGGAGAATGATTGGCGTGTTTGAAGTGTAGAAGAGCTTGATCGGGTAATTACTCGAGCCGACAACGCGGAAGCCTGGGAAGTAGTTGACTATAAGGAAGATCAAGAACCGTAGCGAGAAAGTTAGTAACGTTTGGTAGGTTTTGTCTAAAAAAAGCTTGTCGGATACTAGACTTAGTGATCAGTTTATGGACTAACGAGACCATGGCGCCTTCGAACTCGGTTCCAAAACGTCCGTGGATCGTTACGGGGCTAAACGCTTTCCAGATAACGCTTTCGCAAAGATTAGTCACTATAAATAGCGATATCCCCGAGCCTAAACCGTATCCTTTTTGGAGAAGCTCGTCAAGACAAAGAACTATGATTGTGCCGAATACTAGCTGGAAAACGATGAGAATCGCGTTTCCGGTACCTAGTTGCGAAACAGGACCGTACATTCCAGAGAGAGCATATGACATAGCTTGACCGATAGCGATTACAATCCCTAGAAGCTTTTGAGTAGCGTTTAAGAGAGCGCGATCTTCTTTATCGATTTGAATGATCTTTGAGCCGGTTTAGAGTTGCATCACGAGTCCTGATGTGACGATTGGACTGATACCGAGCTCCATGACCCTACCACGGCTCGATGCGAGCATGGCACGCATCCAGTTGAACGGATCCGCACCGGTTGTTGAATGGATACCGTAGAGAGGAAGTTGACTACAAACGAGGAAAATAAAGAGAGTGATTATTGTGTAGATCACTTTCTCTCTTAATGGAACCTTCTTTTGACAGGGCTTAACCTCTGGTACAAGACCTAGGAATGGTTTCACCATGCTTAGCAATACTCCCATTGAGATATCTAGGGGTTTTTCGTTAACTTGTGCACAAAGTATTTAGCTCTTTCTCTAGGTTTGTGTGTTTTGTATCGTGTAATTTAGGTTTTATGATTCTCTCTGTATTTATATGGATGCTTAAAAAGATAAAACCCAATCTCAATATGATTAAGAAAAAACAAAATTCTATTTGAACAAGGATTTTATTTGTTTAACCGACATTGTACCAATCCCAAACTTGGTGCCCAAGACATACATACGGCTATATACGAGGGGAACCTACGATTTTATTAACTTACTATTACATTCACTTTTTAAGCATCCATATAAATAACTCCATTGAGGAGTTCGTGAGTTTGATTTGTGGTCCAACATAATATTTTTTTGTTCGGTTTAGGGTTTCAAGTATGATTGAAGAGGAATATCGTTCTGTTTTGGTAAAAATTTACCACATGGTGAATGATCCGTCAAGCGATTCAATAATCTCGTGGGGACCGGATGGGAAAAGTTTCATAGTTTGGAATCCTCATGAGCTTTCTAGAGATTTTTTACCGAGAGTACTCTTAGACAGTTTCACCGATATGCTTTGTGAAGGCTATGATAGTTTCTCGTTTTTTACCGATATGCTTCTTCAAGGATATGACTTTGCGAAAGTCGACTCTAATCAACAATGGGAGTTTTCTAAGAATGATTTTACGAGAGATAAACCTGAGCTTACCTTGAATAAGTATACACCGGTAAATTTTAAAAAGCTTGACATGAAAGTCGCTGAGATTATGATAATATGGAGCAATATGATGAAGAGGAAGGGAACAAGTTTCAAGTGTGCAATATATTTAATGGTGGAAGATCCTTCATCGGACTCGATCATCTCGTGGAGTCCAAGTGGCAAGAGTTTCATCGTTTGGGATCCTGTCGAGCTCTCGAGAGTTCTTCTTCCGAGATTCTTGTTCCTTAACAATTAGGCGGATGCTAAGGGATTACGGATTTAAGAAAGTTGACTCCGAGCGATGGGAATTCGAGGAGGAGGGGTTTGTTAGAGGAAAACCTCAATTTCTTGAGAATAGATACATCCGTCCACAAGTCTCAAGACTCGGTACGAAGAAGAGAATCATGAAGAAGGAGACAAGGATGAGTAAGATAGCCGTAGAGGCGGTAAAGGATCAGATGCAAGGTTTACAAATTTGAGTAAATTCTAATCAAATCTACTCTCTAGTTATCTACTTCTATCAAGACATTCAAATCTCTACCTACTTCTATAGTTTCAAAATTATGTACGCGTTCAGCTTTATATAATAAGAATAAACTGTTTTCATTGTCAAGCCTAAGATCTTAAAAGTACATACATAGAAGCCTTTTTTATTCTCTTAAAGTTCGTCTTCGCTGCATCTTTCTTATTGCATTCTACTCCAATCTCTACACTGGTTACATAAATGTGGCACATACCTATGTTCATAACGCTAGAGCAAACTTGATTATAAATAACTCCGGATTTGGCGGGTTTACGAGGAAAATCACTCGATGAGGATGCAACGAATTGGAGATCCTTCTGCTCCAACTAGTCTTCGAGGTAAGCAATGTACAGTGTATATATAGTCCTGCCTTCACATCATCCAGCTTCAATCCCTCCACAAGTATAGTCTCCTGTAAAAGATTTTATTATTTTCTCAATCATCATTATCAAATAGTTATGGATTCATCGTATGCAGCTACTGATAGATAATCAGTCCCTAAATTTTGACAATGGATACACCAAAACACAATCTTAAAGACTACTTTACCAAAACAAAACACCATAATATGATGGTGAAAGGTGGAGACTTGATAATTACCGACAAGTTTGATGTCGGTGTTGTCTACCAACCATTGCGCGCCATCTTTCATGAATCCGACATAGCTCGTATCAAACGCTTTCTTGAACATAAGAGCATCCACAACGTTGAGACATAAAGTTTTTCAATTAATAATTTTAAAATCAGTTTATTATAAGTTTAAATTTGAAATTATTAAATAAAAAATTCAATTAATTAAACAAAGACAAGTGACAAAAAGTTTATCAAAACCATGAGAGACGTATCATCTTGGTGATACTTCTAAGACCATTCACAACCAATATTGGATCATTTTTCGGGTTTTAGACACTCAAAAATCCTAAAATTTAATATATTTAATTCTAAAAAGTTTTTAGACACTCTCTACTGGGTCTCCATTGTGGATGCTCTAAGACATCCTTCTTTCTCCTGTTTACTTCTATATATATTTATTATTTATTTAATAGGTGATACTCATCAAAAACTTATCCATAAGGATAAAGATGGTCTAAGACGCCTGAAAATTTAATATAAAAAGGGTGGTTTACTCAAATGACCTTGGAAAGTTCGTTTTCCATAAAACAGTCTTCCTCCTCAAAAAGTTGTGTTTTCGAGAATTTTTGCCCTTTTTACCCTTGTTGGCCTTGATAACAAAAAACGTATTTACGAGACTGCCATTAATGAATCGGCGGGAAAAGTTCCCGCCAATGAAAATAAGTCTACCATTCTTTGATGGTAGACTTATTTCCGACAGGTAGACTTATATTTTGATCGATAGACTTATTTTTTGATCGATAGACTTATTTTTTGATCGATAGACTTATTTTTTGAGCGGTAGATTTATATATGAACGGTAGACTTATTTGTCCACTTGATGGTAGATTTATTTTGGAGCGGTAGACTTATTTTGTGATTGGTAGATTTATTCCGAAGATTGATAGATTTATTTCCTTTAACGATAGAGTTAAATTTTCGTGATAGATTTGTTTTGCGACTGGTAGACTTAGTGACTGTAGTGATAGACTTATTTTACTGACTGTAGTGATAGACTTATTTTAGTGGTGATAGATTTATAGTAATTGGTAGATTTAATGATTTTGACGATAGACTTATTGAATCTTTTTCTGTTTTACTGGAACGATTTCCCGAAAAACATTGGTAGAATTATTTTTTCTGTTTACCTTATGGTAGATTTGTTTTTCGGATGGTAGATTTGTTTTTCGGATGGTAGATTTGTTTTTCGGATGGTAGATTTGTTTTTCAGATGGTAGATTTGTTTCTCGGATGGTAGACTTATTATCCGGAGATGATTTTCATATAGTTGTGGTAGACTTATTATCCGACGATGGTTGTTCATATAGTTGTGATAGACTTGTTTTCCGACGATGATTGTTCATGTAGTTGTGATAGACTTGTTTGCTGACCTAGTTTCATATAGTTGTGATAGACTTGTTTTCCGACGATGGTTGTTCATATAGTTGTGATAGACTTGTTTGCTGACCTAGTTTCATATAGTTGTGGTAGACTTGTTTGCTGACCTAGTTTCATATAGTTGTGATAGACTTGTTTGCTGACCTAGTTTCATATAGTTGTGATAGACTTGTTTTCTGACATAGGTTCATATAGTTGTGGTAGACTTATTATCCGACGATGGTTGTTCATATAGTTGTGGTAGACTTGTTATCTGACATAATTATTCAAACAACGATGTTGTGGTAGACTTGATATGTGACCTAGGTGATAACAGGATTTTATCCCGATTAAGAACTCAATTCCTAATTCACTAATCCAATGCAGATATAGGTTTAGGTTCGTTCAGGGACCGGCGATACACTTTAGTTCTTTTTAAACACAATTCTAGCTAAGCGATTCGAGTGGTTTTAAGTCACGAAATTAAGTAACAAAGCAAAGTAAAATTCGGTTGAAAACAAATATGATTAAGGCGTTAGACTAGGGAATTTATCTCAGGGAATAGATCATCAAGAACCAAGCAATTATTCAGGATATTATTTCAAGCACCAATCTAGAACACAATCACAATTTTATGAGGATCCACTGTCGTGGCATCAACAACTTTATCAATAAATCTAGCACCCTAAACTGTCGTTTGAGACTAAAGAAATTAACAAGCATTAACGAATGAGATTGATAAGTTCACGATTTGCCTTAACTTCAACTGTCGTTGGCTAAGGGTCAAATCGCCCATCTAAGTTTATTCAAGCAATTTACTACACTTTTGATGAGTAAATTAAACCTAATATCAAAGGCTAGGTGATCAATCTAGTCTAGGCAATAAGCTTATCATTAGATGAAGATATCAAAATATAAGTATGATCCTATCTATGCCGAGTTCATTGAATCTCTAAATCCCTTTGAAAACCCTAATCTAACAAGGGGAATTACTCGCACATGATAGAACGAAAAACACAAAGAGAGATAGAAGAATTCATTGAATAAATAAAAGAGAAGGGTTCAAGAGAAACTCAATAACAAGTAGATGAACAACTCTTCAAAATCCAAAGCAAACGAAATCTCTCCAAGGTCTTTGAATCCAAAACGTGAAAAGCAAGTAAAAGGAAAGTGTTTTTGTCTTTGCGTGAGGCGTGTAGGAAAGCGTGTGGAAAAGCGTGTGTAAAAGCGTCAAAGGAGGACTTCCTCTTTTAAAGGAAGAGGCGACTAGAAATAAGGAAGTAAATCTAATGAGAATCTTCTAGGTAAATCTTCTATTTAATGAATATCCTCTTTTGCAAATCTCCGGGTAAATATTCAGTTTAGTGAATATTCCTTTTCTTCAAATCTTCTGGATATTCACTTAAACGTCGACAATCTTCTAGGTAATCTTCTGGGGAGCAGTCAAATCCGTTCTGGGAGCAGGTGCTCCCGTCTTTTGCTTCAAAAACCTCCAAAAGATCGTGTTTTCCTTCCTTTTCACCAAACCTCCTAGCAAACTCCAATTCTTCATTCCAGCCACCTTTGGACCTAAAAAGACTCAATACAAAGGAGAAAGACTCGATAAAACCCTACAAAACAATGGTTAGAATACGCCAAAAATGGAGTATATCAATTCCCCCAGACTTAGATCTTTGTTTGTCCTCAAACAAACTCAAAACCAAGTAAAGGAAAAAGGTTTGAAAACGTGGGAACTCTTTTATTCTCAGCGAACCGTACCTTTGGCTTTCGATCTGCAGACCACACAATCCAGATTACGAATGACAAAGTGTCACCAAAACAGTCTCAACACACTTCTCAACCAAGCCATTTCCCAAATAAATTTTTTGCAATATCACAAACCAAACGCACTAAAAGTATGCGTGAGGAACTCGCTAATGACACCTTTTCAGGGAATACGGCGCTAAGGGCTTCAGGCTATTTAAGGGTGAGTTGAAAGTGTTTAGAGTGTTTAAGGGTTACCGATGTTTCGTAGAGGATGCAGGATATCGCACAAAATTGCAAGAGAGAGCAGGTCGGTTTGATGGCCCACATTCTCTAAATCACTCATTCCATCCTTTTTTATTTCTTCCTCTCGCCTTAGCCAATCATCGTTCACCTTGGGTATACTCATAGTGCAGAGAGACATGTTTTTAAAGATTTTACCACTCTTCATCATCAGATTTTTTTTTTTTTTTTTTTTTTTTTTTAGAATGATGAAGAGGGTTTTGATTACACAGTCATGCCTCTCAAAGTTGAAAATAACAGAATTAATTTATGTACCCAAGTGAGCCTCAATGATGTTCTTTCCTCTCCTTCCACGAAACCTCATAAATAAGAGCAGGTGCTCTGTCCTTCTGAACGAGTGATCTAGAGGCTGTGTCGACCCATCTCTCTCTGGCCCTTTTGCACATATGCTGCACATATGACAATGAAATACAAAGATGGCAAGGGGGTTGAAAAGAGGTAAGGTTAAAGGAGGGTACTAGCTAAAAATGAGCTAGCTATTCAGGATCAGCAAGAGTGGTAAAAAGGAAAAGAAGTCCTGAATATAAATCGTTTCCCTAGTCTAGTGCCAATAGCGAGAGAATTTTTGGTCAATATGAAACCTGGAAAATGATGCATTGAGGTGTTCCAGCTATTCCTTGTAATCCATGCTCTGAAGAAATGGTCACTAGAAAGAGAGTTAATCAGGAAAAGTGGTTCAGAGATCGTCATAGAATAACGTCCGAATTCCCAACTTAAAAAGTCTTGACTCAATAAAACTTTGAAAAACAGACTCAAAAGACATAAGAAAAGAAAACATCCAAAATAAACAACATCAGCAACAACTCCCCCCAGACTTACTTCACACCGACCCGGTGTGAAAATAAGAAAAGAGAGAGATAAGAAATAAATCCGAAAATAAAGAAATGCAGGGAAAGAAATTGTCTTAGCGGAAATGAAAAGAAGGGATATGAGAGCAACTAAGCACTCGTAGTGTGCTCGGAATCCACGTCGTCATCGGTAGTTGGCTTCTTACGTTTGGAAGAACGTGTGACACGGCCTGAAGCAGATTGACGAGCAGACGGTCGAGGAACAGGCTGAGGAGCAGGGTGAGGAGCAGCAGAGGTGGATGGCGCGGTCGCTGTTGCACTGATGCAGCCGTTCTGGAGCATGTACAGCATTCGGCGGAGAAGGCCGTTGTTCTTCTTGGTGGAGTCCACCATCCATGTCTTGTACTCGGCATCCGTCGGATCGTCGGAGATCTCACGAAGGAGATACTCGCTCCTGTAGGGCCGGCGCATGTTAGCCTTGCTCTTCTTGACCGAAGCGGTGGCCCTCTCCAAATCCTCGATCTCGTCATCACTCAAGTAAACTGGGGATTCGGGAGCAGGAGCTTCGGAGCGGGTGCTCTCAGGAGGAACAGCTGCTCCTGTTTCGTCACAAAGAAAAGTTGGACCCGGTGTAAACCCGATGTTAACTCCATCTTGCACATCCGTCAAGGCTGGCTGGGGCAACCTACAAAACAGAAGACGATCATCCCGAGAAGTAAATCGGTAGACGTTTGCATCCGCCATGATTTGACAGTTGATGAGGAAATTGATATCCATGACGCGCTCCTCATCGATGCAAGGCGTGTTGTTCAAATCGACTCCCAAATGTACGAATAGCCTTGTCAAAAGGCTCCCAATCCTCTCCGTCTTCGTCTTCCTATCCACGGTCCTCTTCTCCGCAATGACTCGAGCAAGTACGGCGCCCAGGTTGACATCAATGTCCATATCGCAAGCGAGCTCCGGAACCGTAGAAAGAACTTCCCGAACCCCATTATAGAGGAGCACCAGCTCTGCAATTCGAACCTTGCTATGGTTCTCTTGAGCGAAGAAGATAGCGGATAAAGCCTTAGCCGCAATTCGGATTGCGGGGTTGCGGATGGAAGATTGAGCCGCACTACGAGATGCGTAGGTGCCGTGAGCAATGTAGTTCCAAAAGGCATGCTTAGCTGGGAAGACGGTTGGAAAGGCAACAGTCTCCGATTCGGAATCGAATCCATAAACCGTGCAAAGTGTCCTTATGGAGATGCCGTATTTCGTCCCATTGGCGAAGAAAGTGAGAACTCCTTGAGATGCCACCGGATGTTTGGGATTGGTGAAGGTTAACTTAGCCGAGGCCAAGCATTGACGCACTAGATCCGGATAGAGCACATCGGTGGAAGAGACGAGCTCGGTGAGTTGAGCACGTGAGAGAATATCGCTTACTTCTCGGTGAAGTCCAAGGTTCCGCAACGTATTGGGGCACATAAATCGGGTTGGCTCTATGTCAACCTCCAACCAATTGTTGTAATAGTAAGCGTCATTCTGATCCCAAGCATCATCCGAGTTGAGCGGGAGACTAGAATCGGGTAGAACGAAACGGATTGGATCGGCGGCTCGTGGCCATGGATATGGTGCACCACTCGTCGTAGCAATCCCCTTGCCCTTGGTGGCCTTGCTCATAGGGTTTCCGTATGAGATTTTTGTCATCCTACAAGCACAAAGAACAAACCAAAAACACACGCATAAATCCGATTCTCACTATATACAAACATCGAAATTCTTGTTCAAAAAGTAGAACTGACAATCAAATTTCAAAATTCGATGTATGCGTGCCTTAGCAAACAAAGTCACTAGGTTCAATGGAGCACAGTGAGTAACTTAAGCCCAATATCACACGAAAATTCTCAAAAGTTAAGCTTTTCAATCCACATTAGGGTTTCACTTTTAATTGCAATTTCGAGCAAATTTTACTACCCTAAGGTGCGAATTTAGTAAAGAAACAAGTGGAAACAACCCAATAAGATTCAAGCAAGACTGGTTCATCGATTTCACCTTTGAACTTCGAAATTTCGGACTGAAAAATAGAGATTTGGAGCACATACCTTGGTTGTCTTGAAAAACGAAGTAGATATTTGGAAAGGGGGCGAAAAATCGAGTGGAATCAAGCTAAAAATCGTACAAATCCGTGAAGATTTGACAAAGTTGTGTTTTGGAAAGAAAAGGCTTGAAGTTTTAATGGAGAAAAACCGTGAAGAAGAAAAGGGGAAGAGAAGAGATGGGCGCGATTATATAGGAAGGAGTAATTAAGTGGGTCCCACAAAATCAGTTATTTCCCAATAAATTAGGAAATATATTCTGATATAAATATTGTTTCCTTTTGGCTAAATATTCGGGCCCATCAAATATTCTCTTTTGGATTTACCTGTTAGTGGGCCTAATTTGAAATCCGAAAATTCGAAATTCAAAATTACCCAGGAGAGCAGGCGGCGTGTTGGGTAGAGCAGGTGCTCTCCGTGACTCTTGAGCAAAATTTGGCAGTGGCTCCTGTGTCGATCGACAGTGAGTTGTGTCGATCGACGGCGAGGTCACTGGAAAAATTCCGCCCTTCTGGTTTTTTTTTTTTTTTTTTTTTTTTTTTTTTTTTTTTAAGGAAAAACCTGAAAAATTCAAAGCTAAAAACAAAATTAGTAGAAAAAGAAATCAAATTTAAAAGAGTTAGAAAACATACCGGTGGGTTGCCTCCCACCAAGCGCTTGGTTAAAGTCTATAGCTCGACCTGGTTAGCCATTTTAGGCTTTGGGTGCATCGCCTAAGGGGATGAATCCACCTTCGGCTTGGTCTATCACGCCAAGATATGGCTTAAGGCGTTGGCCATTGACCACAAATTCGGCTCCATCGGTGTCCAGCAACACCACGGCTCCATAGGAACGGACCTCCTTGATGACAAAGGGTCCGGACCACCGAGATCTCAACTTCCCAGGAAAAAGTTTAAGACGAGAGTTAAAGAGGAGTACCTTGTCGTTTGGTTGGAAATCTCGCTTGAGGATTCTCTTGTCATGATACCTCTTGGTTCTCTCCTTGTAAATCTTAGAGCTCTCATAGGCCAGATGCCTAATCTCATCCAATTCGTGAAGCTGCATGGACCTTCTTTCAAACGCCGGTTTGATGTCATAATTTATTAACTTAACCGCCCAAGCTGCCTTGTACTCGAGCTCAACTGGAAGATGACAAGACTTCCCATATACCAAGTGAAAAGGTGTCGTCCCTAACGGAGTCTTGTACGCAGTTCTGTAAGCCTACAACGCATCATCCAACTTGTAAGACCAATCTTTCCTAGACACTCCCACGGTCTTTTGCAAGATACTCTTGATTTCCCTGTTGGAAACCTCAACCTGTCCGCTAGTTTGTGGATGATATGGCGTTGCTACCTTGTGTGTGACACCATTCTTTTTTAATAACCCTTCGAAAATCTTGTTGATGAAGTGAGAGCCTCCATCACTGATGACCACACGTGGCACTCCAAACCTAGGGAATATGATAGACTTAAACATCTTCACCACAACGCGGGAGTCATTTGTTGGGGACGCAATAGCCTCCACCCACTTGGAAACGTAATCCACTGCCACTAGGATATACTTGTTTCCGTAGGAGGATGGAAAAGGTCCCATAAAATCTATTCCCCATACGTCAAACACTTCAACTTCCAGAATAAAGTGTTGAGGCATCTCGTTCCTTTTAGAGATATTCCCTTGGCGTTGACATGTATCACAATGTGATATGAAATTCTGTGCATCCCTGAACATAGTCGGCCACCAATATCCAGCTTGTAATGCCTTGGAAACTGTCTTGAAGGTGGCGAAGTGACCGGCGTAATTAGAACTATGACAATGAAAGAGAATTCCAGGAATCTCCTCATCCGGTACACACCTTCGAAAGATACCGTCCGAGCACTGTTTGTAGAGAAAGGGCTCGTCCCAAAAATATCTTCGTATATCACGGAGAAACTTCCTCTTCTTATCTCCCACAAAATCGACCGGTTCCTGATCAGCAGCCAAGTAGTTTGCTATCTCCCCAAACCAAGGGAAACTCGGAACAACTTCCATGGATATAGCCGCGCAAAAGGCTTCCGGAGTATGTGCTCCTGTCTGGACTGACTGCTCTTGTAACCAGACTCCAACTGCATAAACGTGTTCATCTGGAAGTGAATCATCCAGAGGTATCTCATCATCCACCCTCATGCGTGACAAGTGATCAGCAACTCCGTTCTCTGTTCCTTTCCTATCAACAATCTGAAAATCGAATTCCTGGAGTAAAAGGATCCACCTCAAAAGTCTCGGCTTAGCATCCTTTTTGGTGAGCAAATACTTCAAAGCTGCGTGGTCGGTTTGCACAATCACCTTGGAACCAACAAGATAAGTCCTGAACTTTTCAAAGGCGAACACAACTGCTAGAAGTTCCTTCTCGGTTGTAGCGTATCGGCATTGAGCTTCATCTAGGGTTCGGCTCGCGTAGTATATCACGTGGAGTTTCTTATCTTTTCTCTGACCCAATACAGCTCCTACTGCATAATCACTTGCATCCGTCATTATTTCAAAAGGGAGATCCCAGTCCGGTGGTTGGACAATGGGTGCGCTTACCAGAGCTCCCTTTATTGTGTGGAAAGCTTCAAGGCATGCTGCATCGAATTCAAACTTGGTCTCCTTACACAACAGTTGAGTGAGTGGCCTTGCTATCTTTGAAAAATCTTTGATGAAACGGCGGTAAAAACCAGCATGACCCAAGAAACTCCGTATTCCTTTGACTGAATCCGGCCGTTGCAAACTCATCATAACCTCAACCTTTGCTCGGTCAACCTCTATACCCTTTTCAGAAATCCGATGACCAAGAACAATACCGTCTCGAACCATGAAATGACACTTTTCCCAGTTGAGCACTAGATGCTTCTCCTCGCATCGCTGCAACACCCTGCACAAATTTGACAAACACACGGAAAAAGAGCTTTCATAGACGGAGAAATCGTCCATGAAAACTTCCATTATATCCTCAATCAAATCGGTAAAAATTGACATCATGCACCTTTGAAAAGTCGCAGGGGCATTACATAATCCAAACGGCATTCGGCGATAAGCGAACGTGCCATATGGACACGTGAATGTCGTTTTCTCCTGATCGTCTGGGTGGATGGGAATCTGAAAAAAACCTGAATACCCATCTAAAAAGCAGTAGTATGGGTGGTTAGCCAATCTTTCAAGCATTTGGTCAATAAATGGCAGGGGAAAATGGTCTTTTCTAGTGGCGGCATTTAACTTCCTATAATCAATACACATTCTATGGCTAGTAACTGTCCTAGTAGGTATCAATTCATTTTTCGCATTAGTGATCCCAGTTATTCCGCCTTTCTTAGGTACTACGTGAACTGGGCTAACCCACTTGCTGTCCGAAATCGCATAAATTACACCTGCTTCTAGAAGTTTCATGATTTCCTTTTTTACTACGTCCTTCAGATTTGGGTTTAACCTCCTCTGATGCTCAATAGAATTCTTTGATTCATCTTCTAGGTGTATCCTATGCATGCAAAGTTCAGGTTAAATTCCAGGAATATCATCTAGTGAATAACCTAAGGCTTTTCTATACTTCCTTAGTTCACACAAGAGCAAAGCGGTTTCCACATTATTCAACTCGGCATTAATGATCACGGGATAAGTAGAGTTAGGGCCTAGAAACGCGTACCTTAGCCCGGCAGGAAGGGTTTTGAGCTCGAGTTTTGGAGCTTTCAGCTCGCTCCAAGGGCTGTCAACAATGTTTCCAGAAGGTGGGGTCTCGTCTTCGGGAGCAGCTGCTCCTTCAGCATCGTCCGGTTTAAGATTCAAGAAACCGGTGGACTTTTCGTTCTGACCCGAATCCATTATCCTGGCTAACCCGACTGCATCCTCACTTAAATAACTATGTTCACTTTCGGCCTTGGTTAGCACCACTTCAAGCGGATCATCGGTTAGGAGTTCTTCCATGTCGTCTTCCGAGATCTCAAGGTCTCCTTCGACGGCAAAGGTTTGCCCATCAATGGTTGGCTGTTTGAGCAATCTATCCATCTCAAACTCCATGATAATGTCTCCCAGCTGGAGACCAATTATACCATTCCTCACATCGATAATCGCACCAGCTGTGCGCAGGAAAGGACGTCCCAAAATCAAGGGATCCTTCGGCTCTTCATCAAGTTCCAGCACTACAAAATCAGCCGGGATCAACGTGTTGCCTATCCTGACATGTAAATCCTCTAGGATTCCCACGGGTAACTTCACCGACCTGTCAGCAAAAACCAAAGAAATACGAGTTGGTTTAAAGTTAGTATAACCAAGTTTCCTTGCAATCGAATATGGCATGAGATTCACGCTGGAACCCAAGTCACACAAGGAACACTTGAAACACGTAGAACCAATCTGCACGTCCAACACAAATTTCCCGGGATCATCGAGCTTCTTAACCATCCGGTTTTGCAGAACGGCACTGCAATCCTTAGAGACCAATGTAGTACCTTGCTCTGATGAAACCTTACCAGTGATCAAACCTTTAACGTACTTCTTCATAGCCGGCATCATCTGTATAGCATCGGTTAATGTGAGTTTAACCGTGAGTTGATCTAACATCTCCTTACACTTTGCCTCCTCTAAATCTTTCTGCGATTTCCTTGGGGGTACTGGGTAAGGGACTGGGGGTTTGTAAACACGAGACCGAACTTGGTCAACTAGCTCATTCGGTCTAAGTACAGGACGAGATGATCCAGCAACTGTCTTATCCTGTTTCTCAACTGGAGCAGGTGCTCCTTGTTGGAGCGGGTGCTCCACAGTCTCTTCTGGGCAGCTCTCAGCTGCTGCCCCCACAACCGGTGGAAGAGTTCTCCCACTTCGCAGCGTGATTGCAGCCACAAACTCTCTGGGGTTGGCTGTCGGTTTACCTGGCAGAACTCCCTGTGGGCTTTTGACGGCCTCTGCGGTTTGAGCTACTTGCTTGTCAAGCTTCTTAACATGGTTAGTCACGGCTTCGAGTCTACCGTTGAGGTCCGAATACATGGAGTCTACCTTATTGGTCAGCTCAGCAGCGGTCTTCTTCTGATTATCCATCAACTGTTGCATCATGCTCTTGAGTTCATCCTGAGAAGTACTACCGGAGCTCGTAGGAGCTTGGAAGTTGTTAAAATTGGGCTTTTGACTCTGATACGTAACGAATGCCTTGCCTTGAAAACCCTGAGGTGCCGTCTTCGGGAAACCTTGATCCTGAGGTTTTTGGTTCTGATAACCGGTTTGCTGCGGGTATACCTGGTCTTGTGGATTCTCTACATTCGTACTCCGGTAGGAGAGATTTGGGTGGTTCCTGTAGTTTGAATTGAACCCTTGGTGTCGGACATACCCTTGCCCATTCACGTAAAGCACTTCCTCTTGATCATCATCTCCTGCCTCGGTCGTATCCTCGACTAGTGGTTCTCCACTCTCATCGGCAAAGTGAACCATCCTTTGGTTCCCTTTGAGCAGCAAGTTGACCCTGGCCGTTAGGTCATCGATCTTACGAGAATCCGTTCCATTAGGTTTCGTAGTCCGATCATATTCCTGAGACTTGTTGCTTGAGCTTGCGGCTAGGTTCTCAATGAGCTTGTAAGCATTTTCCTTTGTCTTGGTCATAAAGTCACCATCACTAGCAGCATTCAACGTGTTCCGGTAGTCCCAATCAACACCTTCGTAGAAAATACTCAACAAATTCTCATCCGTGAATCCGTGATGTGGGCACTCTCTTTTATACTCTTTAAACCTCTCCCATGCCTCATAGAAGGATTCGCCGGTTTGTTGCTGAAACGTAGAGATCTTATTTCTCAAACTTGCGGTCTTGGCTTTAGTGTAGAAGTGATCCAGAAACGCCGCTCTACACTGTGGCCAAGTCGTAATAGATCCAGCCGGCAAAGACTTGAGCCATCGTGAAGCCTTATCCGCGAGCGAGAAGGGAAAGAGCTTACACTTCAAGAAATCCGGGTTCATCCCATTAGAGCTTGTCGTGGAGCAGATCTCCTCGAAATTCTCTATATGGTCCATCGGAATTTCAGCGTGTAGTCCGTGGAATAGATGTTGCTTGACCAGCGTGATCATTTGAGGTTTGATCTCATAATCTTGCCTTAAAACACCAGGAGGAACGATTGCAGCTCGGTTCCTATAGAAGGCGTGAGGATTGTCCATATCCCCGATGGCACGTTCTTGCTGTTGGTTACGGTTTTGTTGCTGTTGCAGCTGAGCCATCTGATCTTGTAGCCTCTTCATCTCGGCCACCATGTCAATGTCTGTTTGGTCACCCATGTTGACCTTATCAGATTTTGTCTTTCGGTTGGTTCGTTCTAGTCTTGCAAGTTCCGAGTTACTGAAGTACACGAGAGGTGATTGTCGACCTTTTCGGGTAGACTTAGCTTTCATGCACCCTGAAACACAAGCAAGAGAAACAAAAAGAACGAATTAGTACTTAGTCTAGAAACGTATTTGTAAAACTAAAGGTATCGAAGTAGTCCCCGTCGCAACGGCGCCAATTTGATAACAGGATTTTATCCCGATTAAGAACTCAATTCCTAATTCACTAATCCAATGCAGATATAGGTTTAGGTTCGTTCAGGGACCGGCGATACACTTTAGTCCTTTTTAAACACAATTCTAGCTAAGCGATTCGAGTGGTTTTAAGTCACGAAATTAAGTAACAAAGCAAAGTAAAATTCGGTTGAAAACAAATATGATTAAGGCGTTAGACTAGGGAATTTATCTCAGGGAATAGATCATCAAGAACCAAGCAATTATTCAGGATATTATTTCAAGCACCAATCTAGAACACAATCACAATTTTATGAGGATCCACTGTCGTGGCATCAACAACTTTATCAATAAATCTAGCACCCTAAACTGTCGTTTGAGACTAAAGAAATTAACAAGCATTAACGAATGAGATTGATAAGTTCACGATTTGCCTTAACTTCAACTGTCGTTGGCTAAGGGTCAAATCGCCCATCTAAGTTTATTCAAGCAATTTACTACACTTTTGATGAGTAAATTAAACCTAATATCAAAGGCTAGGTGATCAATCTAGTCTAGGCAATAAGCTTATCATTAGATGAAGATATCAAAATATAAGTATGATCCTATCTATGCCGAGTTCATTGAATCTCTAAATCCCTTTGAAAACCCTAATCTAACAAGGGGAATTACTCGCACATGATAGAACGAAAAACACAAAGAGAGATAGAAGAATTCATTGAATAAATAAAAGAGAAGGGTTCAAGAGAAACTCAATAACAAGTAGATGAACAACTCTTCAAAATCCAAAGCAAACGAAATCTCTCCAAGGTCTTTGAATCCAAAACGTGAAAAGCAAGTAAAAGGAAAGTGTTTTTGTCTCTGCGTGAGGCGTGTAGGAAAGCGTGTGGAAAAGCGTGTGTAAAAGCGTCAAAGGAGGACTTCCTCTTTTAAAGGAAGAGGCGACTAGAAATAAGGAAGTAAATCTAATGAGAATCTTCTAGGTAAATCTTCTATTTAATGAATATCCTCTTTTGCAAATCTCCGGGTAAATATTCAGTTTAGTGAATATTCCTTTTCTTCAAATCTTCTGGATATTCACTTAAACGTCGACAATCTTCTAGGTAATCTTCTGGGGAGCAGTCAAATCCGTTCTGGGAGCAGGTGCTCCCGTCTTCTGCTTTAAAAACCTCCAAAAGATCGTGTTTTCCTTCCTTTTCACCAAACCTCCTAGCAAACTCTAATTCTTCATTCCAGCCACCTTTGGACCTAAAAAGACTCAATACAAAGGAGAAAGACTCGATAAAACCCTACAAAACAATGGTTAGAATACGCCAAAAATGGAGTATATCACTAGGTTATTCTAATAACCCTGTGGTGGTAGATTTGTTATGTGACTTAGATTCTTCGAACAACAATGTTGTGGTAGACTTGTTATGTGACTTAGGTTTTTCAAACAACAATGTTGTGGTAGACTTGTTATCTGACTTTGGCTCTTTAAACAATGTAGTGGTAGATTTGTTATTTGACTTAGCTTCTTTAAACACTGTTGTGGTTGACTTGTTATCTGATTTTGGTTCTTTAAACAATGTGGCGGTAGACATATTATTTGACTTAGGTTCTTTGAATAATGTTGTGGTAGACTTATTATCTGACTTAGGTTCTTTAAATAATGTTGTAGTAGACTTATTATCTGACTCATGGATAAAAAGTGCATTGGAGACTGAGATGGAGTGATACCAGCCAAGGAAAGAACACAAGTGTTTTAATTGTTGTCAATACGATCATAATCATACCACTAGTGAAGCTTAAATATATGTCTATTATTATGTGTGCCTTTTCAATATAACTTGTTTTTTCCTGTTTTAATGTTATAATAATTGATGCTAAATGCATTTGGAAACAGATTATATATCGAGCAAATTTCTAGAGTACATAAATTCTGTCAATTCATTACATTGAACAGAGAATAAATCTACCATCAAAGAAAAACAAATCTACCATCAAAGAAAAATAAATCTATCATGCAATCAAACTAAAATAAATCTACCATGACAGAACAAATTTTCTACCAAATTAAACTACCACAACCGCCAAATCCAACATATCCATGACCTCCGCTTCTTTCGCCACCATCTCCGAAACCTCCAAGTCCACCAGAATAAATCTACCAGCAAAGAAAAACAAATCTACCATCAAACTAAAATAAATCTACCATCAAATAAAAATAAATCTATCAACACTGAAGACTTTTGCTCACAAGGCGATTCAATTCTACGATGTTCAAGACCGGCTTGGTTTCGACCCAGAAGAACCGCCGTTAAACCTCAAGTCTCTCCGCCACCACCTCTGAAACCTCCATGTTCACCAATAACATAACAATAAGTCTACCATAACATAAGAATAAGTCTACCGTAACATAATAACAAGTCTACCATAACATAAGAATAAGTCTACCGTAACATAATAACAAGTCTATCGTAACATAATAATAAGTCTACCATCAAATGCCAACAAGTCTATCATCAAATACCAACAAGTCTATCATCAAATGAAAACAAGTCTATCATCAAATGCAAATAAGTCTACCAAATTAAACTACCACCACCGCTGAATCCAACAGATCCATGACCTCCGCTTCTTTCGCCACCACCTCCGAAATCTCCACGTCCACCAGAATAAATCTACCAGCAAAGAAAAACAAATTTACCATCAAACTAAAATAAATCTATCATCAAATAAAAATAAATCTATCAACACTGAAGACTTTGCTCACACGGCGATTCAATTCTACGATGTTCAAGACCGGCTTGGTTTCGACCCAGAAGAACCGCCGTTAAACCTCAAGTCTATCCGCCACCACCTCTGAAACCTCCATGTTCACCAATAACATAACAATAAGTCTACCATAACATAAGAATAAGTCTACAGTAACATAATAACAAGTCTACCATAACATAAGAATAAGTCTACCGTAACATAATAACAAGTCTACCATAACATAATAATAAGTCTACCGTAACATAATAACAAGTCTACCGTAACATAATAACAAGTCTATCGTAACATAATAATAAGTCTATCATCAAATACCAACAAGTCTATCATCAAATGCCAACAAGTCTATCATCAAATACCAACAAGTCTATCATCAAATGCAAACAAGTCTATCATCAAATGCAAATAAGTCTACCAAATTAAACTACCACCACCGCTGAATCCAACAAATCCATGACCTCCGCTTCTTTCGCCACCACCTCCGAAATCTCCACGTCGTTAAACCTCAAGTCTCTCCGCCGCCGCCTCCGCCGCAACAACCGCAAAATCTTCAATTCAACAAAAAAGCTTCAATGTCGAATAAAAGAGAAACGAAGGGAAGAAAAGAAGAAACAAAGAGAAGAGAAGTTGAGAGAAGCGCGAAACTTACCTTTGGAGTCGTCGGAGACGAGGAAATCGCCGGAGAAGATGAAGAGACGCGGTTGTTTCGAGTCCCCGAGGGAGAGTTGTTGTTGATTCTGTTGCTCTTCTTCCTCTTCCTCCGCCGTCGATTTTCTCCTTCCTCCTCCTCCTCCTTTTCCTCCGCCGCAACCTCCGGCTTTCTGTTGCTCTTCTTCCTCCTTTTCCTCCGTCGATTTTCGCCTTCCTCCTCCTCCTCCTTTTCTTTCCCGTCGAAAGAATGAAAAAAAAAAAAAAAAAACAGTTTTATTTGGAAAAAAGGAAAAGCTAATTTTTTTTTTCAATGGTAATTCTGTAATAAAAATGTTTACACAAGGTTTATAAGACTTTTCAAATGCCCTCATCTCTACAAGGTCATTTGAGTTATTAAGTAACTTTCTAAGGTCATTTGAGTTATTATCTCTATAAAAAATCCAACACTCAAGCTTGTTATCTTAACTAACTCTTGACGTTTATCTATGTATTTCAGTTATCTTTCCAAGAATGGACACAACAAATGAAAGATATGCTTGATGCACGGAAACGCGGTGATCAAGCTTTCCGCGAGAAAGATTTCAAAATGGCCATAGACTGCTACTCACAGGTATTGATTTCCAGTTACTCTCTTTTGCATAACCAATCCGGTTTTTCGGTTAATGGAATATAGAAAACGAATGAATATATCGTTTTTTTAAATTTAGAATAAGTAGACCGAAACAATTTATGGCCTATTGACATTTTTTGGTTCATCTTTATATTTATTATGGAACTCATATGGTTACATATACTGCATTTGAGCAGTTCATCGACGTTGGATGATATTTGGTAGGAGAAGTCTATGTTACTTACTATGTGATCAACCAGACGCAGCATTATGCGACACAATGCAAGCGCAATGCGTGTATCCAGATTGGCCAACTGCTTTCTACATGCAATCTGTAGCTGTAGCGAAGCTAAACATGAATACAGACACAACCGATATGTTGAACGAAGCAACTCAGCTCGAAGAAAAGAGACAACGAGGCGATAAATGATCTTTTGATTCTTGAAACACCAAAATGTGTTACATCTTTGTTGTAAAATCAAAACTTGTCTCTGTGATTGTTTGATTGGGAAATGTATTGTACCATAGGGAGAGTAAACAAAAAAAAAAATTGATGTTTGTTTGTAATGCAATTACATGTTGTAAGTTTTTAACTATCAAAGCTTAAAAAATACAAATTCTTGTTCTTGATTAAAAACCATATGATAAAAGAATGTGATTAGAACCCGAAATAGCCGAGCTCGCGGGTTTTTTCCTTGTTGAAAGCTTCGAAACACTGATAGATTGTTGAGACGGCGAGGAAGATTCCGGTACCGGACCCAATAGCTCCGATGAGATCGGCGAGGACAGTGAGTGCACCGATACACATTCCTCCGAAAGCAGCTGATGTTCCGATATAGCGGTTTAGCTCCTTCTCCAAACTAGACTCTCTATGTCCCGGCATTACCAATTCTTGTTCCTTGAGCTGTTTCGCTACGTCTTTAGCGGAAGTACCCGAGATTTGAATCCAAGTCTTTGAGAAAAACGCGCAAGCACTGAGCATAAAGACGATGTAGAAGAGTGCGTGGCAAGGATGAGCTACCATATCCGCGAAACTTGATGGAGGTGTGATTAAGTACGCGAGACCACCGATTGGTACGGCATCTTGCCATTGTCCGAACAAGTTCACCAATAAGTTGCCACTAAAGTTCTTGTAGAGAAGCTGAGAGATGAAGTAAAGATTCGATACGAGGGCAGATTGGAGAATGATTGGCATGCTTGAAGTGTAGAAGAGCTTGATCGGGTAATTACTCGAGCCGCCACCGCGGGAATTCTTCGATTTAACGGGTAAGACAACGCGGAAGCCTTGGAAGTAGTTGACTATAAGGAAGATCAAGACCGTAGCGAGCAAGTTAGTAACGTTTGGTAGGTTTTGTCTAAAGAAAGCTTGTCGGATACTAGACTTAGTGATCAGTTTATGGACTAACGAGATCACTGCGCCTTCGAACTCGGTTCCAAAACGTCCGTGGATCGTTACGGGGCTAAACGCTTTCCAGATAAAGCTTTCACATAGATTAGTCGCTATAAATAGCGATATCCCCGAGCCTAAACCGTATCCTTTTTGGAGAAGCTCGTCAAGACAAAAAACTATGATTGTGCCGAATACTAGCTGGAAGACGATGAGAATCGCGTTCCCGGTACCGAGTTGCGAAACAGGACCGTACATTCCAGAGAGAACATATGACATAGCTTGACCGATAGCGATTACAATCCCTAGAAGCTTTTGAGTAGCGTTTAAGAGAGCGCGGTCTTCTTTATCGATTTGAATGATCTTTGAGCCGGTTAAGAGTTGCATCACAAGTCCTGATGTGACGATTGGACTGATACCGAGCTCCATGACCGTACCACGGCTCGATGCGAGCATGGCACGCATCCAGTAGAACGGATCCGCACCGGTTGTTGAATGGATACCGTAGAGAGGAAGTTGACTACAAACGAGGAAAATAAAGAGAGTGATTATTGTGTAGATCACTTTCTCTCTTAATGGAACCTTCTTTTGACATGGCTTAACCTCTGGTACAAGACCTAGGAATGGTTTCACCATCCTATGCAATACTCCTGCCATTATCTAGGGTTTTTTTCGTTACCTTGTAAAAAAGTAAGCTCTTTCTTTAGGTTTTTTTTATAAAAATTGTATCGTGTAATTTAGGTTTATGATCCTCTCTGTATTTATAGAGATGCTTAAAGAGATAAAACCCAATCTGAATATGATTAAGAAAAAACAAAATCCTATATCATCAACAAGGATTTATATGTTTAACCGACATTGTACCAAGCCCAAACTTGGAGCCCAAGACATATACGGCTATATATACGAGAGGAACCTGCGGTTTTATTTATTTACTATTTACATTCACTTTTAACCCGTAGTCCAGTTGTTATTGCTTTGAGGAGTTCAATTAGTAGAACGTGAGTTTCTTTTCTTTTTTTAGACCTAAAAAGAAACTTATTAGTTTGGGTTAAGGGTTTCAAGTATGGTTGAGGAGGAATATTGTTCTGTTTTGGTCAAACTTTACCACACGGTGGATAATCCTTTAACCGATTCGATAATTTCGTGGGGACCAAGTGGAGAAAGTTTCATAGTATGGAATCCTGATGAATTTTCCAGAGTTTTTTTTACCGACAATCTTAGACAGTTTGATCGATATGATTTGTGAAGGTTATGATAGGTTCACGTTTTTTAACGATATGCTTATTCAAGGATATGGCTTTAGGAAAGTTAACCCTAATCAGCAATGGGAGTTTTCTAAGGATGACTTCTCGAGAAATAAACCAGAGTTTACCTTGAATATATATAAACGCCAAAAAGCTCGATATGACAGTCGCGCATATTATGAAAGTGTGGAGCAAGATCATGAATAGGAAGAGAACAAGTTTCAGTTTCAGGTGTGCAACACAATTTAATGGTTGATGATCCTTCATCGGACTCGATAATCTCGTGGAGCACGAGTGGCAACAGTTTCATCGTTTGGGATCCTGCCGAGTTCTCCAGAGTTGTTATTCCTAGGTTCTTGTGTTGGAATATCACCCAAGGCTTTGATTTCTAACAAAGAAAACAAAAGCTTGAAGAAAGAGAATCTATGGAAATGAAGGCACGAGAGTTACCTGCACAAAGAAGAAGAAGAAGAGTCATGTGGAATGCACGTGAGGGTCAAAGAAATAGAAAAGTGTGATTTACTTTTTAATTAAAGGAAATTGTTTGGTTTTTACCTATTTTGTTTTAAGCAATATGTTAAGACTAAAATCTATAAATAATGTAGCCTTAGGGCAAAGATTATTAATCCGATCAATAAAACAACTTTGAGAATTCTAGTTTCAAACTTTTTTCTTCTGATTCTCAAAGCAAATCACTCTTTTTTTTTTCTTTTCTTTACCACTAATCCAACATCTTGTTCCATGGCGATTTTTCGTTTTTTACGCAGATGCTTATCGATTACGGCTTTAGGAAAGTTAACTCTGAGGGATGGGAATTTGTGGATGACGACTTTATTAGAGGAAATTTTGAATTTCTTGAGAATAGATACAACCGTCCACAAGTCCGGAGACTTGGTATAGAAGCACAGATGCAGGGTTTACAAATCTGAATAAATTTTTTAATCAAATTTATTTCTGTAGTTTCTCAAAATTATGTACTGGTTAATTTAGCTTTATATAATAGTTTTTTTTTTTTTTTTTTTTTTGGTAGTAATCAAGCTTGATAAAATGATAAAGAGCATCGCCATTAGTTATAATCCATCAGATTCATTGAGATTTCGTTATAATCTATGTTCTGGACGATGATTTGAGCCGAGAATTGGCGATTTCTGTTTCCACCAAAATTCGGATCGATGCTTAATGATATTAGGACTGATTTTACTTTGGTTTTTGTTTCTGCAATTGTTATAAATGCTTCTTAGGTTTATGACTGGTCTTCGGATTAGGACAGACAAATGCTTGATACATGCTTGTTAGATTATGACCAGATTAGGACTGGTTTTTGTTTCTCCAATTGTGATAAATGCTTGTTAGATTAGAACTGTGTAGATTTGATGGATTGACTCCTACTGTAATCAATGCCAGTTAGTTGTACATTAGGCAAAAGACATAAATGCCATTGAATGCTTATGTCACAAACCAGAACTACCAAAGACACTTAAAAAACTTTTCGTATATATTAAACTACAAACCCCTAGGGTTAAAACACACCATAAGCATTTCAGAAACATAGGTTATGGATCCATATACTCAGAAAGGTGATGGAAGCTCAAAAAGAAGGAAGATTGATGATGGTTATGCACAGTCTTCAAGCTCCCACACGGTTAGCCGTGTAGATGATCAAGGAATGGCTCGTCCTCCTGGTGTGAAGGCATCAAAGGGCAAAGGGAAAAGGAGTGTGAGCAAGATAAGTAGTGTGGAAAGCCAAGGCACTTCTCTGTTGGAGTTTCAGGGCATGTGGGCCATCAAGAAGAAGGACTTAGCTATGAAAGAAAAACTGTCCAAGATGGGACTTCTTGACATTCTCATTGCAAAAACAAAGCCACTTTCAGAGATGGAGGTAGCTCTAAAGAACAAGCTAATCAATGAGATGCTTTCTAATTGGTGAATGAACTATGTATTCCTGTGTAATCAGTCAAGTTATTAGTTTTCAGTTTGAAAAAAGAATGAATTTCTTGTTTCTACTTTCAGTTTAAGAACTGCTTTTTTATTATCCGAGAATGCTTCTTTCAGTCTATGTATTGTTTGTACTTTCAGTCTATGTATTGTTTGTACTTTCAGTGTAAGTAATGCTTATTTCAGTTTCACTTTAAGTCATGGTTGTACTTTCAGTATAAGAACATTGTGTCATTTTGATTAATGCTCTAATTACTTTGTGTCTTTTTGAGAGATGACAAGAAGAAGATTTCTCATCTGTAAATCTCTGTCAAAGATATCTAACCAGTCATCACATTAGTCAGGTTCACCTTTACTTTAACTGTAAACGTACTAGTGTGATAAATGTACCTTTCAGCTTGTAGTGTCTTGATATAAATGTCTCTGGTGGTTAATTCAGCTGCAGTTTAGGGTTCTGATCCTTTCATTTGTGATTTGTTGTTTATTAGATGGTTGTTAGTTGGATAATTTACTTTCTATTCATTAATGGAAATTGAGTTTGGCAAGGATATTGCTCATACACAGTTTCGGTTGCTTAGGGATTATATAACAAGATTGAAACTGTTTTTATTGTCAAGTCTAAGATCTTAAAAGTATACATATACATATACATAGAAATGTTATTGCTTCCTACTGCAATCTCCACACTGGTTACACAAAACTTGCACTAACCGATGTTCGTGATGCTAGAGCAGACTTGCTTATAGACAAGTCCAGATTTGACGGGGTTACGAGGAGAAAATCACTTGATGAGGATGCAACGAATTGGAGATCCTTCTGCTCCAACAAGTCTTAGAGGTAAGCAATGTACAGTGTATAGGCCGGCTTTAACATCATCCAGCTTCAATCCCTCCACAAGTATTGTCTCCTGTCAACGGTTTTATAATTTACGGAACCATCATTATCAAATAGTTATGGATTCATCTACTTAAACAAAACTTAGGATAATGCTTTATTGCGTACTCGGTCTTTCAAGAATACTAGGTGAGACGGTCCTAGATCTTCGTATGCAGCTACTGATAGATAATCAGTCCCTAAATTTTGACAATGTATGCACCAAAACACAATCTTAAAGACCACTTCACCAAAACAAAACACCATAAAATGATGGTGAAAGGTGGAGACTTGATAATTACCGACAAGTTTGATGTCGGTGTTGTCTACCAACCACTGCGCCCCATCCTTCATGAATCCGACATAGCTCGTATCAAACGCTTTCTTGAACATAAGACGCCTGAAATTTCCAAAACCACAAATCCAACACTCAATGCAAAAACCAAGAATTCAACAAATGTCAAATAAGATGCTAAAGTTGATACTATCCTAATGAGAAATTCCTAAACATTTACCTATCAGTGTTCAAAGTTCTGAATAGCACACGACGAATTCCTTTCGGAATGTGAAGCGATTTCATCACTTCAGCTACAACATCACAAACAACATGATCAATACCTATAATCATAGCCAAAAACACAAACTTTCTAATCCTGAATCTGAAGATTTCCCAAATATTCATAGCAGAAGCAATTCAAATTTCACTTACCAGTAATATTCGTATCCCTGGGAACGTCAACCAACAAAGCAGGACCTATACACAAAATCCAAATCCTTCACAAATTCGAATTTCTCAAAAACCTAAAACAGAGATTATAGTTATACCATTGAGGACTTGAAGATCAAGCGAATCTACATCAAACCCAGCATCGTAATACTCGTCATAGAAATGTGCAGGTGAATCAACGTGAGTACCAGTATGCGTCGGAATCTTCATCTCGGAGTTATTAGCGAGAGATCCGTTTTTAATACTCGCAGCTAACCAAAGGAAGTGTCCGATTCCTTCCGATGATTCAAACGACGGCATCTCCGGCGTGATACGGTGACTGATGTCGAAGATTTTGCCTTCGCCGTCGTAGACTTCGCGGCGGATGGGTTTGAGTTTATCTGTGAAACCTCCGTCGATCGGAGCGGTTCCGGGAATAGAAGGGTAGGCGTCGGAATTGGCGAAGGAAATTGGAAGAGAAGGGAGAGAGAGGAGTGTGAGGAGGAAGAGTAATGGAGGAAGTTCCATTGTTTAGTTCACTTTTCCGATTTCGATCATCACGAAGAAGAAGATGAATTTTTTTCTTTCTTTTTTGATTTATTTATGCCCAAACCACCAAATGACAAATACTATTATTATTATTTTTTTGTCGACCACAAATATTATAAAAAAATTGTATATATTCTAAAATAATTTCTTTATAACTTCTTTGCTTAATTTTGTTGTAAGAAGATAAAGGCAAATATAAGGATAAGATGATGATGATGATAGGAGCAAAAATTTGTATTATCTTTCTATTCTCATTAAGAGGTATATTCACATTTTCCTTTTGTACAAAATTTTTGTAGGTTCAATGAGACCTAAAGAATGTTAAGAATTGAGACTCTGTATTTGATCAAAGACTTTGAGAGTGAGTCAAGTCCATCTTCAAGATCTTGAATGCATGACTCTAGGATTTGCACATCTTCAATCTTTAATGACTTCTCGTATTGGAACTCCATATCCACCATTGTGAATTCATTTGCCTCAAAAGGTAACTTTGTTCTGGCTCATTAGCTTTGAGACCACAGACCATTTAGCACAAGTCTTTGATCCAGACATGAAGCTAAACAAAGATTCAAATAGAGCAATTGTTACGGCTTCTGCTTCTCCAAACACAACCAAAGATTCATCTTTGTTTTGGCACACTTTCAAATTCTTGAGTACTTTTTGGAATGACTTCTTGATGAACTTTCTTGAGGCTAAGTATTTCTTGACCTCTGCAGATAGATCTCCACGCTTTCTTCGTAGAATCGATTGGATCTCCTTGAGACTCTCTTTCATCTGCGACAAAGCGTCCTTGGCGATATTGCATAAATCTAAAATCTTGAGGGAACCATCAAAAAGCTTCTCAATTTGTTCTTGAGATAAACCTTGGTTGGTGATAGATAAGCGAATCATCTTGTCAAGTGAATCATGTAAATCTTGAAGGTTGCTAATTCTTTGACAAATAGAAGAGCTTGACGAAGTTGCTTCGGAAGATTTCAATCGGGTCAATTGCTCATCAACATGAGCGGCTTGAGGATGTTGCATTGAAGGGAAGCTTTTAGATCGAACGTGGGAAGAGACCGCCATTTTTGTTTTGAGTTTTCTTTCTATGTTTTGAGATGTAAGAAAATTCTTAGAGAGCTAAAAGATGTATTGTTCTGCCTTCATTAGCTATCTTGTCAAAGCTTATATACACCAATGTCTTAAGGTCTATTCAAAATTTATTATTTTCGACAGCGATGATTATGCGATGTCTCCCTAATGCATCAAGCAACAATAACATTAGAAAAAGATATGATTCAGATTTAACACATGGATCATCTTGTAAACTAATGGTCTAATGTTAACGCGCGAATAACTCCACATATTATTCGTTTTAGGTAGAATGCAAAACCAGCAAGGCTTGTCTCATTGAAATTAGCATATGATATAAGCGTAACTCGTGGATGCATTCATGTGCACCATCGTAATTATCTTAAAACTCTCATTGGCTAATAATTCAGATCTTGTCTGCCTCCTACATTGCAAAATTTGATATTTTCAAATTGTTTTTTATTAAGGATCATTATTATGGTAAGTGACATGAATGTTGCTGTTTAAATCACATCTAAAGAAGACAAGCCATTCTGGATTTTTCCTTTAAATATGGCCAATAAGATGCAGAGTCTCTCGTGCACATTCGTTTATTGTTTTAAATATGGTAATAAAATAAGAATTATATCATTTTTTTTTTGCTTATGCATGGTTGGTGATAAAATAAGAATCTTATTTAGCAAAAAATAAAATAATATAAGAATCTCAAGCCTTCACAACTTTACTACTTGATTCATACTTTGATTTTGTCTCCAGCTCTAAGTCACAATCATAGTCCATCAGAAATTGTTTACACTAGGGTAACTAAAGAACCAGAAAAGAAATGTTAATAAAACAGAGAAAAAACCTTTTAACAAATAAATAAAAACAGAGGAAAAGGCAGAGCATTACAAAGTAAATTTTAAAAACAGAGAAAAGTAGAAAATCAAATAGCTGCAATGTCTAGAGACTTTTTTTTATATATATATATATATACCGAATTGTTGTATTGATATACGTAGTAAAAAAATCATTAAAAGATAAATATCAGGTGCTCTTGACCAATAAATTAAGAATTGTTTTAACGTACGAATGCATGAGGAAGTATGAGCAAGATCCGCATTCGTCGATTAAATGCATGTGAACAAGCAAAATAAACGAGATTAGAATAAGATTTAATCCATAATGAACATGTGGAAGTACAGAGATGACACATGATGTGTTCAACTTTAAGAATTTGTCTGTAAAATATAGGATGGTAAAATTTGATGGATTGAAAGATGAATTAAGACAAACTTCTTTTTCTGGTTATCAAAAAAAAAAAAAAAAAGATGAATTAAGTTCAACTGTAAATTGTTTCTTGCTTCTTGAAAATATTGTGTTCATATGTGTAAAAAGAGAGAAGAAATGATATAAATGTATCATATGAATAGATCTTGTATTAGTTTATGTGTTAATTAAGATTTACATTTTCTATTTGTACAAAAATTCGGGGAGAAATTGAATCAAGAGTTCGAATCGAGAAACAAGGCGATTGGTGATTATCTCATGAAAGAGATGAATCGTAAATTCAAAGAATTGGGTAAAACAAAGGTCGGTGGAAGAAGACTTCCTTAGGTTGAAGAATTGTTGTGCTACTGAGAAGGGGTTTGCCGAAGACTTGATTGGTTTTGTTACTCGCTGTCAACACAAGAAGGCTCGGTTCATGTTGTTTGCCATGAAAGAGTCTTCGAGGTTCTCGATTCCAAAGGTTTTACACACCCAAAACGGTTTCTCTAGCTTACGCTAGAACGGTTTGTCCCATTGTTCTCTTCTTAGTAATTCTAATCTTTAAGAGTGCAAGTTCCATGGTGTAAAGTGTGTACAAAGATTCTAAGAAGGAAGTTGAGCTTAACAAGCGTTTTGTGAGTTTCAAGAAAGAGATTGAAGCATTTGTCGATATTGAGATTGGTAAGATTGAGTCGAAAGATGAGGCTTGATGAGATTAGAGACTTGGTTTCGCATTACCGGTAGCTTGTTCATGTTAAAGACTTTATCTGCATATTTACATTTTGGTATATCGGTTTCCATGTGTTGTTTTGTATGCGCACCAAAGATTGAATGGTAAATTGATTTTCTGAATTAGTAACACTTAAGATATTCCATGTTATTATCTAAAGCGAATCGATGTAAGACTCCTTGTGTAGCTTAAATGATGTGATAATCAAAGCTTGCTTCTCAGTTAGAAGATATCATCATACGAAAGAATCTTCAAAAGAATCTTGCATTAAAGTTTGTATGAAATATCTTCAAAAGATTCCTTCGTATGATAATTTGAAGATATACTCAAAGCTTACTTCTCAGTCACAATAATCTTGCATTAAAGTTTCATTGTGTGTGAAGATTTACATTTCCTATTTGTACAAAAATTTGTGGGTACAATAATCTATTAGATGTTAAGAATTGAGACTCTATATTTGATCAATGATTTAGAGAGTGACTCAATTCCATCTTCAACATCTTCAATGCATGATTCTAAGTTCTCCACATCCTCTATCTTTAACGATTTTTCGGATTGGAACTTGTAATCCACTCTTGTAAATTCATTTGCTTCTGCTTCATATGTAGCTTTGTTCAAGCTCATTATCTTTGAGACGAATGACCATTTCCCACAAGCCTTTGATCCGGACATGAAGCTAAACAAAGTATCAAATAAATCAATTGTTACGGCTTCTGCTTCTCCGAACACAATCAAAGATTCATCAGTGTTTTGGCACACTTTCAAATTCTTGATTACTTTTTGGAATGACTTCTTGAGGAACTTTCTTGAGGCTAAGTATTTCTTGACTTCTGCGGATAAATCCCCACGCTTTCTTCGTAGAATTGATTGGATCGCCTTGAGACCTTCTTTCATATGCGACAAAGCATCCTTGGCGACATTGCATAAATCCAAGATTTTGATGGATCCATCAAGAAGCTTCTCAATCTGCTTTTGAGATAGGGCTTGTTGCTTGACGGGCAAGCGAAGCAGTTTCTCAAGAGATTCATGTAAATCTTGAAGGTTACTAAGTCTTTGGCAAATAGAAGAGCTTGAAGATGCTTCAGAAGATCTCAATCGGGTCAATTGCTCATCGACATGAGCGGCTTGAGGATGTTGCATTGAAGGGAAGCTGTTAGATCGAACATGGGAAGAAACTGCCATTTTTTATGTTTGGCTTTTCTTGTTTTGAGATCAAGAAAAGGCTTAAGAGAGCTAAAAGATGTTTGTTCTGTTTTCATCACCTCTCTGCTCATTACATATATATACACCTTTAGAGAAAGTTAGACATTGGTATCTTAATTTAAGTTGGTTAAACGATGTTTCCGCAGTGTCTCCCTCCATCCACATGTAATTATTCAGATTTTAATCACATCTTTTATGATATAAAAGATTTTTAATACAGCAAAGCATGTCTCCTTGAAGCATATGATATTAACGTGCCACTCGTGGATACATTCATGTGCACCATTTTAAACTTAATTTGGAGATTGTTTCAGATATTGTCTGCCTCGCTCCTACACTGCAAATTTTGATTTCTTTAAGTTTGTATAAAGCCCTAGTGGTAACGACATGAGCTGGATTACAAAGTGTTTTAAGACCGAATATATGCACGAACGGGGCTGTTACCATCGCATTTTCTCAATTTTTGTTTGAGCTGAAGAAAGTACTTAGATGTTAGTTTTGTCTTCATTGGCTCTAAGATCAATACATATATACAACATGCAAAGCATATGTTTGTGCAGTATCTCCCTCCAACCACTCACCCTAATGCATCATCCCATAAGAAATATATATATGTATATGTGATTCAGATTTGATCACATGAAATCTGAATCACATGAAACTATTTCTATATATTGCAAAACCAGCAAGGCTTGTCTTCTTGAGGCATATGATATTAGCGCCACTCGTGGATACATTCATGTGCACTAGCTTATCTTAATCTTTTGAAAATTGCTGTAAATCTTGTCCACCTCCTACATTACAAAATTTGATTTCCTTTTGGGTATTTTTTATAAAGTTATTTATAGTTGTGTCATGAATTGTAATACACTAATATGTATTAGTTGGACATATGGTTTTGAGAATATATGCACAAATGGTGGTGTTATAATATGAATTTTTACTAGGCATCTCTCATAAACCACACATTGTTGCAATAATAACTCTGAACAATGTTAGTATGTTAGGAAACAATAGATATGATAAAAATAAAAATAAAATCACAAGTTGCAGTAGTAGGTGTTATCGTCACATGTCAAAGTCAAGGAATAAGGATCTTGCCTTCAAGGAGACAAAAGCCAAGCTGGCTTTGTATTTTTCTAATGAAAGCTATACGTCTAAATGCATAGTTGCTCTTGCGGTTGCATTCTCTATAAGATATGAGTATCCGTATAAATGGTTGGAGGGAGACATTGCATAAACATAAGCTTCTATGATATAAATTTGGCCAGCCTTGAGATTCCTCTTGTTTTTTTTTTTTTTTTTTTTTCTCTCAAGGCTCAAAGGTGTATATATGTAATGACCAGAGAGATTATGAAGACAGAACAATCATCTTTAAGCTTCCTTAAGCCTTTTTTAAAAAGAAGCAAATTAAGCTAAAAAAAATGGCGGTCTCTTCCCATGTACGATCTAAAAGCTTACCTTCAATGCAACACCCTCAAGCCGCTCATGTTGATGAGCAGTTGACCCGATTGAGATCTTCTGAAGCATCTTCAAGCTCTTCTATTTGCCGAAGACTTAGCAACCTTCAAGATTTACATGAATCTCTTGAGAAACTGCTTCGCTTGCCCGTCAAGCAACAAACTTTATCTCAACAGCAGATTGAGAAGCTTCTTGATGGATCCATCAAGATCTTGGATTTATGCAATGTCGCCAAGGATGCTTTGTCGCATATGAAAGAAGGTCTCAAGGAGATCCAATCAATTCTACGAAGAAAGCGTGGGGATTTATCCGCAGAAGTCAAGAAATACTTAGCCTCAAGAAAATTTCTCAAGAAATCATTCCAAAAAGTACTCAAGAGTTTGGAAACCGGACAAAACAACGAAGAATCATTGGCGGTCTTCGGAGAAGCAGAAGCCGTAACAATTGCTTTGTTTGAATCTCTATTTAGCTTCATGTCCGGATCAAAGGCTTGTGGGAAATGGTCATTGGTCTCAAAGATGATGAGCTTGAACAAAGCTACATATGAAGCAGAAGCAAATGAATTTACAAGAGTGGATTACAAGTTCCAATCCGAAAAGTCGTTAAAGATAGAGGATGTGGAGAACTTAGAATCATGCATTGAAGATGTTGAAGATGGAATTGAGTCACTCTCTAAATCATTGATCAAATATAGAGTCTCAATTCTTAACATCTAATAGATTATTGTACCCACAAATTTTTGTACAAATAGGAAATGTAAATCTTCACACACAATGAAACTTTAATGCAAGATTATTGTGACTGAGAAGTAAGCTTTGATTATATCTTCAAATTATCATACGAAGGAATCTTTTGAAGATATTTCATACAAGCTTTAATGCAAGATTCTTTTGAAGATTCTTTCGTATGATGATATCTTCTAACTGAGAAGCAAGCTTTGATTATCACATCATTTAAGCTACACAAGGAGTCTTACATCGATTCGCTTTAGATAATAACATGGAATATCTTAAGTGTTACTAATTCAGAAAATCAATTTACCATTCAATCTTTGGTGCGCATACAAAACAACACATGGAAACCGATTACCAAAATGTAAATATGCAGATAAAGTCTTTAACATGAACAAGCTACCGGTAATGCGAAACCAAGTCTCTAATCTCATCAAGCCTCATCTTTCGACTCAATCTTACCAATCTCAATATCGACAAATGCTTCAATCTCTTTCTTGAAACTCACAAAACGCTTGTTAAGCTCAACTTCCTTCTTAGAATATTTGTACACACTTTACACCATGGAACTTGCACTCTTAAAGATTAGAATTACTAAGAAGAGAACAATGGGACAAACCGTTCTAGCGTAAGCTAGAGAAACCGTTTTGGGTGTGTAAACCTTTGGAATCGAGAACCTCGAAGACTCTTTCATGGCAAACAACATGAACCGGGCCTTCTTGTGTTGACAGCGAGTAACAAAACCAATCAAGTCTTCGGCAAACCCCTTCTCAGTAGCACAACAATTCTTCAACCTAAGGAAGTCTTCTTCCACCGACCTTTGTTTTACCCAATTCTTTGAATTTACGATTCATCTCTTTCATGAGATAATCACCAATCGAACTCTGGATTCAATTTCTCCCAGAGAGGCGTAATCTTCAATTGAACGTGGAGAAGACTTCCTAACATTCACGCAACATGGAGATCGAGTTGTTCTTCTCTCAAAAATCTGAAACCCAGACCTAACCAAGTTCCTTTCCAAGATCCTAATGTATTTA
The DNA here is from genome assembly GCA_963576765.1 of Draba incana. NCBI lineage: Eukaryota > Viridiplantae > Streptophyta > Magnoliopsida > Brassicales > Brassicaceae > Draba > Draba incana. Next base: position 32,092,965 of record OY755210.1, on the reverse strand, counting down.
ACCTTTCGGTTCAATTAAAAATATATAGATTCCTTTTCTACATTCAAGCCACTAACAAAATTATTTTAGATTAATACGAGTTTTTTTTTCCTTTTACACAATCTGTATCTAAGCACCTGGATTATTTAAATGCCAAACATTTTAGCTTGGAATTTAAAAAGGTTAAGATGGCTTACACATCCGAAATTTGTGTATAAGGCACATGTTCTCGTTATCTCACTTGCAAAATGGTGGATTTGGTTCTAACTGGGGCTAGTTCGTTCGCGTGACTCGAACGAATAATGGAGATTTGGGGGACTTGGTTTATTTGGTGCTTGAGGTCTCGAGCACCATGGTTGCATCTTTGAAAGTAGGTGTGTTTGGGTTTAGGATTGTGCTTATTGAGTTGGTATTACATGGCAAAAAAGTGCCTATGTTGTACCAAAAGAATATCGAAAATGGCAAGGGACCGCCAGAAGATATATAACAGGTAGACACACAAACGAAGCCATATGTATCATTTGGACCGGGATTGAATTAAGAGAAATATACTACAACTTTTCGTCATATCGATGTTTAAACTTCTGAATATTGGATTTTTGTTTGTCAGTAATATGCATTTCCTTAATCAAAATCAAACGCTTCGGTCGATGAAAGCATCCCAAGATTCACAACAGAAGAGAACAAAAGAAAACAACATTACTTTTACATTTCTCATAATTTTTAGCCTTAGACTTTGAATTCCTTCTAAAAGTCTAAAGAGCAATCTCAGTCTTCATGCTTGTGTTAGAAGAACAAAGAACTTTCTTCTCAATCTCCCATTTAGATTTTGCTATAACTCCATCACTCACAGGCTCATACTCCTGATCAAAAAACAAAAGATCGATTTTGCCGAATCAAAGTTTTTATTTTTGTTATATTCACCAAGATTATGTCAGAATCATTTCAAGAAACATAAAAGTACCTACCTCAAGTTTTTGGACAAGCTCTTTGGCATTAGGGGCAGAGACAAAGATATGTCTCTGAGATGGTTTGATAAAGCCATCATCAACGGCTTTATCAATGAAAGTAAGGAGGTAATTGTAATAACCATCCACATTTAACAAACCCACCTACAGTTTTATTTTCCCCCCAAAGTGGAAACACAAAAGATCATTACTTTATTATAGATTTTCATTTTTTGGTTAGTAGTCAATCAGAGAGCAATGAACAGTAGAAAGTGAAATTTGTCTTTTTTTTTTTTTACTTACAGGTTTGTCGTGGATTCCAAGTTGTGCCCATGCTATTACTTCCAATAACTCCTCTAGTGTTCCATACCCACCTTATAACAATTTTTCAAGAACAGAGCAACTACTAATGAGCCTTGTTATGTTAGAAAGATGTAAACTTTTAAAAAATACTGACCTAGTTTTAAGTTTGTATTTGTAACCACATTTTCTAAGAATTCTCAATAACTGAAACAGTCTCATATTTCATAATCTTGTTACAATCAAGATTTAAGATCAGAACAATTGATTCGAAAAGTCGATCTTTTTATAGTCTCTAAAACAGGACCTAACGAGTAACAAAGATTTTCAAGTTGTACAAAGTATTTAAACTTGCTAGTTATTGTGTACCTGGTAATGCAATGAAACAGTCGGAGTGGCTCGCCATTTCGGCTTTTCTTTGATGCATATCAGCAACAGCTCTTACCTCACCAAATGTTTCTCCGGTGATCTATATATAAACTCACATTTTTGAGACATTCTCTTTGAACATAAAGTAATCATTCAAGCCAAAAAATAGTTTAAGCCTACCTCTTTGTCCATAAGAGTCCTTGGTATGATCCTAAACCATAAAATCAAAGCAAATCACACAACAATGTCACAAAACTAAATTGAAGAGATCATAGATTTGAAGAGCATACATACCCTAGTACATGTCCTCCAGCTTCATGAACAGCTTGTGAAACCAAACCCATGAGACCAATACTTCCTCCTCCATACACAAGATTCAGTCTCCTCGCAACCTGTTCCAACAAAAACAGAACAAATTCAAGACTCATTTCAAGGTTTCAAGACTCTAGTCAAGGTTTAAACGAAACCGAACCAGCTCTTGAGCTAGATCAATGGCTGCATCTCTGTAACAGTCTCTGTTTCCGCTACTGCTTCCACAAAACACACAAACCCTCTTGAACCTTGACGTCACTAACTCCATTCTCTTAGCCAAATCAGTTTTCTGGTTTTCTTTCTCTTGTGGATTTGAAGAAAAAAAGAAGAAGAACGTGTGGTTCAAGCTAACTCATTCTTGTTTCACTTTGTGATGCAACTTAGACAATGAGACAAGAAATTATATAGACACACAACACAAGAAAGCAACAAAGACAATACTGTGTCACATTTCCAATTGCATTCAAGTAACAAGCTTTCTGCTTTTTCTTTTTATGGTTTAAAGAGTGGTTGCTTTTATGGTTTTTTTTTAAAATGACACTTTGAGAGTAAATTAAAAACTCAAAAGAAATTACAAGAACAAAACAAAGTTAGGAAGTAAAATTAAAACTTTTGGAGGGAAACTTAAACAAGTGTGACAAACAAATCACAACTCTTAAATCATAATAATCAAATCTTTTTGCTTTTTGTAGGAAGATGGTTCATTTATTGATCAAATCTTTGAAAACTCTCGTTCCTAACTTTGTTTTCAAAGTTGGTATGATGATGTCATAAGAAAACCTTTGTGTGTTAGGTATATACATAATTCTTTTGCTTTTTGTAGGAAGATGGTTCATCATCATCGAATCGTTTTTCTCCACTATTTCCATTCAATGTTTCGTCCTTGGCTTCAACGTGTCGAGTTCGGGTTGATCCACACTAATGTCTAAATTTGATGGGTTCCACTTCATGACCCATACCCTTGGGTTCTTGTCCTGACACAACATTTCATTATTAGTTTGTTGGGTTACACAATTTCCATGTACACTATATTGTACCTAAAACGACACGTAGTTTGCTTTTCTGAAACCAGAACAGCATACAGTTTTTCTCTAAGTAATTTGGGGTCAATGCCTAACTTTGACTTGGTCAAAGAAATGTTTTAACACTCTCCTTTAACTAACTTTTACAAACATGATGCAATATAATACAAATAATTTCAAACTTAAGAACCAAAATGTCATCATTATTAATATTACCTACCGAACATTCATCGACCCTTTTTCCAGAACTATGAAGATTTAAAAAAAATAAACCTTTAACTTAAGTAGGCATAAGTTTTTTTTTGTGATTAGCTAGATACAAAGACAGATATTTAATTCTGGTATCTATACATGATATTCACTTTTCTCTAATCAAAGAATGTGCCTTAGAGATACAAAGATATTGAGATTGTTGTTCCATGGTTTCTCTCTTAGTTAATACAAAATTACCATGAAGACAATATAACAATAATTTTATTTGGAATAATGTATATGTTTAATCGTTAGAAATGGTCACATCATGTTTGAGATGTGTTCATGTAGATATCATATATGCTTACTTCATAAGCGACCGTCCAAGAATTCGAAATCAAAGTATAGTTGTGTTCATATATAATGTAGAGATTATATATGCTTACTTCACAAAAGAACATCCAAGATTATATATACACGTATACATATTTTTTTTCTTTTCGATATATTAATTTATAAGGGGATTGTGTCTCTCTACTAATTGTCAATTGGTTTTGAATTAGAAGTTCATGAAAAACCCAAAATAGAGACCTAATTACGAGTATTGAGATTGTTTATCTATTAAACAACTTCTTCTTAGTCTTGAGATTTCGAAGAAATTTTGTTGCTCATCTTCTTATTCCCCATCAAAAAATGCATATCCCAAGCCATCGACCGTAGATTTTTTTTTTTTTTGCTAAAAGGTAAATATTTCATTGAAATGAAAAAGTTGAAGGATTACAAACAAGTTTATAAACCTAGATTATAGATCCATAGCAAAAAAAGGAAAAACATGGAAACATATAGATTTCAGTCCGTCTCCTCGACACTAGCGGATGCTAATGGAACGAGACAGAGAAATGACGATGCGATTGTTCATCCAGATGAGAGTGAAGCAGACGCAAAGCCGAGTAACGAAAACTGCAGTCACTGAAAGCCGTTCAAAAGAGATCCAAAAAGAGTCGTCAACGGTAATACCGTGTAGCCCTCGTTCACGAGATCCCCTGCATCCGCGAGTGCGACTAGTGAAACAACCACCACTTTTTATTTTATTTTATTTCACCCGAATTAATAATCCCATAATTATTAATTCTCAACGGCTAATTCTATAGTTAACAAGAATCAGCGGAAAACACCAACAACTCAATAATCCAATAAACCATTTAATTCCATAAACAATTCCAATTCCAATTTAATAATTCAATCCAACAAGTCTAGCAACCTAAACACCAGGTTCACTAGAATTAAAACACAAATAATAAATCCTATCATCCGGATCCTCCTCTTACTGCCATGATTCGGCGATCACACTTTCTCTTTACCTGCAACACATGGGAATAAGAGTTGCGTAAGTATTTCATAAATACTTAGTGAGCCGGTCATACCATCTACTGGCGTAACAAGCAGGCTCAGGCAACATTACAATCAACAACATATATAACACAATCCAGCAAATACACAACATTGTATTTTTTTAAAACATTTCAGAACCAAAACAGGTCGTGTCGAGCGACACCAGCAAGGTGTCGATCGACACGACTCAAGTGCTCATGTCGAGCGACACCCAAAGGCTGTCAATTAACACGACTACTGCACTCGTGTCGAGCGACACCCTACTGATGTCGATCGACACGCCTCTGCAATTGCACCAGAATCGCGTTTCTCCTCTCATAACGTGATTTTAGGAATTACGAGTCGCAAACCTGCAAACGAACAACACAAAAACAACCACGAATATACCACAACAACCAACTCAATAATATTACACGAAAATCATTCACCAAACATCACAAAAATCCATCATCGCCTAGAAACCAATGGTCGCGAACTCACCTTGGTTCTAAGGAATGAAAATGATTCGGGATTGGCCACGAAATCAATGACTCGCCGCTTACGCAGCCTCTGATCTCACACGCAAACACCGAGAAACACCTCCGCTATAACCCTAAAACACACAACTAGGGTTTCCCTTCAAACCCAATTCAGATTTCCGGAAATCAGAACGATGCACTGACTTAAAACGATCACAGAGATCGGAGCTTACCTCCGAATACAGATTGGATTTCCAATCTGAAAACTAGACCGGAAGAGCTTTCCAACGATATCTAGATCGTCCTATGATTCCCTCTGAAACGCCAGTAAAACGCTTCCCAAGGTGACTGATTGAATCTTGAAACTGCACAGAACACTCACGGGAAAACGATCATAACTCCTAAGTTACAGATCGAAAAGGCAATCCAATTTCTCCTACAAATAGAGAAGAGAGAGAAGAGCATACCTTCAAAATTTCACACCTATCAGAGATGATATGATCGTCTGATCCTCTTTTCTACCGAGGCAGCCGAAACTGTCCTCTTTTTCCTCTCAATCTCAACACACAAAATTACCTTTCTCTCTTTCTCTTCTCTTTTTTCTCAAAAAAACAATATTCTCTCTGATTTTTCTGACTCAAAACGCGGCTGGATCCCTTAAATACGAAGACCTAGGGTTCCACACCCAAAACCGGACCAAAACTGCGCAATTAAAACGAACCAAACGGTCCAAATATTTGTTAGTGTCAATCGACATTGCCCTTGTGTCGATCGACACTACCAAAAATAACAAATTTTTGGTTTGCGGATGTTACATCCAAACAAAGCCATGAGCAAACCCTTGAAGAAACCTCACAAGCCAAGACAACAGACGATGAAAGCTCACTCTACCAAATCCCTTAAAGATTGTAGCACAGAGCAAGATTAGCATTACAAACCCATCAAAAACCTATGACCATACTAGCTCCTCTAGCACCAAACAAAGCCCTCGAGCATAAGCAAGTAGAACATCAACAACCCATACCATGAGGAAGACACAAACAACACCAAACACTAATCCTTACTAACACAACTAGATAAAACGGAGGAGCTAACACAAGAAATCAGCTAGAAGCTACCACCGGTAGCTAGACCAAGAGCAAGGAAACTCCTCCATCAGCCTGCTGAGAGGGAACCAAAAGCTATTAGAAACATCAACACACGCTTGAGATGCCACCATGGCACAATTCTGGCGGCTATGCAGCTGTCCAACAACAGAAACACATAGAGGAAGAACCAAATCAACAAGCGCAATGTCAAGATCACAAGCATCCAAGAGCATTGGTCTGAGTCCCAATCGCAAGGGGCTATGACTAAAGACCGAGAAACCAGCCAAACGCCGGGGATCTTAGCAGCCCTGAGCCCATTGCAATGACCTCAACTAGCCGATGAGGACAGAGGCGAAGGTCACAACAAGAGAGACTACCGTCCTCGAAGCAGCAGGCTTGTCAGAGAAGAGCCTCATCACCGGAGAGAAGAGAAGGGACGGCGGAACCACCAGACAGAATCTGATAGAGATCGAAATCAAAAAGGAGATGGAGATACCTCAAACCCTAGCAAAACAAACGTCGCACCGTCGCTGGAAAAGAATCACCGTCGCCGAGATCTCGTTGGAAGAGAAGGATCTACAAAGCAGATCTACGCGAATCGACTTGCGTGAGGCTGATGACGGGAATAGCTAAACTCTGGAGGTGACAAAACGTCGCCGAGAAGAGCAGAGCCACCGCTGGAGAAACCCAATCACCAAGACGTGACCGTCACGCACACCGTGTCTCTCACCGCTCACCAAAACAGAACAAATTTAGCCGATCAAGGAAGAATTAGCCGTCGAAAACACAACAGAAATTGAGGCTGAGAATTGCCCTCTCACGGCACCGGTCGAAACCGGCTACCGGAGAGGCGACACGGAGAAACGGAGGTGAGAAACCACGGCGGCGGTTTTTCGTTAAAGATCGCCGCGTGTGAAGATCCACGCGCCCAATCCTCGTTTTTTCCGAACTGCCACTTGTTGTGCACAAATTAACAAGAAAGAAGGCTAGTGGGCAAAAGGTACGAGTGAACTTCGCATGTGATTTACGTGTAGTTCCATTTCATTGGTAGTAAACTCTGCACGTGATCTCTACATCTAGTTTCCATTTCATTGGTAGTTTTTTTTTTTTTTTGCTAAAATATTTTTTTTACTAACATCACATTTCATTGGTTTTAAGTCAAGATATGTACTTTGTACGTGTCAATTTTGAGAACCTATCTCCTAATCAGCACGAGGAATCCAAAACACATGTTAAACTCAACATGTGTCTTACCTTGAAACACCATGATTGTTGGCTCGACTAGGACTTGTATTTAGCTAAAAAGGTCGCTCCGTTGTTACGAATGTTTCCAATGCTAAGAAACTATGGGAAACCCTCGTCCCTCAAGTGTACGTTCTCTATGACAAATGTGTTCGTGGACATCAATTGATAATAGAGATTAATGTCTCAAATACAAGTTTCATACTTTTAAAATCGACCACATGCAAGTGAAGCCCAAAAACATTTATTTTTCCGATGGGCTTAACATGATCACAACCAAATCCATTTTGCACACTTTTGCATTCAGCTACCAAATAAAGTACAATTTTAGTCTCTTTTAATTAGCAATCTCCACTAGTGCTGTATTTTTGCATGCACATGTGTATATAATTTTGCATTATGTTATTTCCCACGTATTTAGAAACAAATTTTAAATATCGCTTATATCATTTTTCGCTTTCCAAAAAAATACACTGCAATTTTCCTCTGATCAGTCCATAAATAAATTTGTAGTTTTAAACCATTTTGCATACTAGTAAATGTAAAATAATAATTTCCACGTTTTAAAAATATTAATAATAATTGCTTTTGTGAAACAAGAACAAAATTTTAAAAGAATACAAAAGTAAAGTGAATATATAATAGTATAATATTATGCATGCGCACACCTCTGTTTTTAGTTTTTTTTTTCTTTTCTTTTCTTGCTTTGAGATTATTAGGTTTGAATAATATAAGACATTATAATAATATATAATCAAAAATCTTTGCAATAAAGTTAGTGTGATCCGATAGGGATACTCGTTATATTTCATCCAAAATCAATTAAATTCTTTTGTTGGTCTTATTATTTACAATATAGAATATAGCTATCATCTCAATATAAATTAGGTCCGACGCATAATCTTAAAACTAAATATAATATTTAAGAAGTAAATAGTCCTTGTTACCTTGTCCGTATGTCTATTTTTAGTTTTGCAACACTTAAGAAAATGTCACCCTACAGGAAGTTTTGCATGGCTAGCTGGAAAAGCAGTTCCCTTAAACCAATTTTGTAGTTGAGAAGAAATTTGAAAAAAAAAAAAATTATGCATCTATCTAAAACCATCTCAAACTATTTGTAAGCTTCATTCAAAATTTTCTATTAAAATATGTTTAAGATAGTCGAAAAGTTTTAATTCTTTTTGTAAGAAAATCGACACTATGTTCGATCGTTTCAGTCGCAAATGGCAAAGATAGTCTTTGATATATTCATTAGTTTAACACATAATACCAATCATCCCAACCCATATTTGAACTATTATATTTTCTCTATATTAATTACCATCGAACTACGAATTAAGCAATTAGCCTCTCCTATACATATGCAATCTGTGATTCATTACTAACAAATAACTAATATTTTATGCTAATGTCGTTATTCTTTCACCATCCGAATTCAAACACAACATAACATACTACATGTTGATAATAAATAAAAATGGGGACCAACTAGTCAATCCTCAATTTTGGACCACTTACTTATCGCTATTTTTGGAACTTTGGCTCCACAGAGTAAAGAGCCGACAACCACAAGTTGTATTGTTACATTAATATTTCATTTTTAAAGTTGTTTTCGTCAAAAGTACTTCCAAGGCTCCAACTAGTATTTCGACCGACACCTAAAATCTTGTAATACCAAAGCAAACCAACCTTTTGTCTTTGAGTTTTTGACTTGAGCTTGGCCACCAAGAACCACTTGTATAATAAATTCAAACCTTAAAGAGAGAACTTAAGGTTATGATTGTAATTGGTTTTTTGAAAATGACATTACTAATTACGTCATATGTTTCCGTTCCTAAATACCACAAGATACAACATTGTTTTCAATCCGACACGGGATCCACGTGGAATATCATTACATAAAGTGTGTGTCTGGTGAAACTTTGATTAAAAAAAGATTAGTAAAAATAATAAATACTCATGTGTTTAGCTAAATCTCTTTTGAGTCACGTCGTTACCAAGCTTAACTTTATCTTATCTTCAATATGTATGGCCCTTCTTTTTAACCTTGAATAATAATGTGATATCTTTGTCGATGTTTAAATTACCTTCGTACCGGATTCAGAAGAGACTCGACTTAATCCAGAAGATCCAAAACTAAAAATAAGAGAGAAAGACTTTGGTGCAACCAATGTGCCTCGTTGATGTGCAAAACTGGTATAATGTCCCCATTTATGAATTAAGGGTTGATCAATCGTTATATATTACTCATATTTGATGTTCTTTTAAAAAACAAATCGTTTGTTTTCATGTTACATAATGTTTTCATGTTTTAAATGTAAATGTAATTGCATTTTTATTGTTTTTGGCGGTATAAATTCTACAGATTGGTTTTTATTGGTTGAATGTTCTAAAAATTGATAGTAAAACATGATATACTTTTTAGAATAATTAAAATTATTTAATATATACGCATAAACCTCAAAATCAAATAAAACGAAACAAAGGGGATAACAAATATAGCGTGACCGAATATTGAAACCCGACGAATACTTAAACCCAATTTTACTGATTTGCATGTGTGCGGTGAAGGGTCAAACCACAAATGTCTACTTGTTAATTGTTACACTCTAGAGATGTGGGAAAACAAATCTTTTTTAAGAGGATGGAGAATGTTTTTATAGTTTTTTTTCTTAATATTAAAAAAAAAAAACTAATGATATATTCAAAATGTCATTGTTGAATTATTTTTGTAAATATGCCACTGTTGAATTATCATTTACAAATATGGTACTTATAAAGCTTTTTAAAAATCTTATATATCAAAAAAATTTATCTTAAAAAAAGTTTTGATCCCTAACAAATCTTAAAACCATAAAAACTTAACTCTAATATAATATAATTAACCCAAAGATAGATGATATTAAAATTTTAGGATAGTGATATTTTTGAAAAATGACAATTTTTAAAAAGTGACATATCTTGAAAATTGTCTTAATTAAGTGAATATAGCACTAAATTAAACATGATTCACAAAACACCATGTATATTTAGTTTTGTTTTTTGTTTTTGTAATTTTCTCAAACTAGATACTTCTAGACTTTCTAGTTACTAAAAGCAAACACTAGCACAATATACGTCGTAGATTAATATCCTTTCAAAAGAAAAAAAAAAAAGGAAAAAATCCACAAAGTTACCAAAATTTGGTACTTTCCTAATCGTTACTAAGACTTTTCAATACTTCGATGACTTGTGACCACGTGGAAACAACGTAAAGGGAATTCAAAATCAAATTTGTAACTTAGAACTATAAATTGTAATGTAGCCATAAACAGGATATTCAAAAATGGAATATTTAAGCTACGTAAGTAAGTAATCCCATTATTCCGTTATCTATTCCATTGTCTTAATGATGCAATCCCATTATTCTATTATTCATTCATGCAGTATATTATATACTAGATTAGGACCCGCGTTAATACGCAGATAAACACACGAAAAATTATTAATACAAATATTTAAGTTTACATTATTAACCCGCTGAGTTATCAAAATATTTTGAAATTCTATTTAAACACGGGTTTTAAATCATGAAACATCAATTTATATCTTAATTCTCATGTTTTAATAGTTAATTTATATCATGATGATCCAAATATGTATAAGCGTAATTCAAATTATATTTCTAATCACAAAGAAATAAGTTATATTCTTGTCCATAACGAATATATATTAGTTATGTAATAAAATCATAAGAACAATTCAAATATTGTATAGTTAAATTAAAGACCTAAAAATGTTTCTATATTATTTTGTTAAACATCAATATAAATTCATGTTCATAAATATATACTATCGATGTCATTGTTTTTTCACAGAGATCTATACTCAACAATTTCAAACATTTTCAATTTTCTTAATACTTTTATAGGTCAAAGATTATCATTTCTTTTGTGATATTCTATAAATAGTTTAATATATATCTTTTTTTTTTCCTTTAGTTAGGCTATGCATATGTAAAATTTTAAATTAAATTTTTCATATTTTGCTAAATTTTTGTTTTTTAGTTTATATAATCTCTTTGGTTTTTGTAACGCCCGCGAACAAAAAATTTGATTTTTGGTGTGTGCGTCGATCGATGCAAGGGGTGTGTCGATCGACGCAAGCTTTCCGGGTCAGAACTGGTTCGATTTTAATCGTTTGGTTTTGTGCGGTTTAGGGTTGGAAACCCTAGGACATCGTATTTAAGCCCTTTGGCGTGGTGCAGCCGTGTTTTTAGAGGAGAAAACACGTGAGAAAGAGAGAAAAGGAGATTGAGAGTGTTCTGGAGGGATTTGGGATCCGTGGTGGCTTGTTCACTACAAGAAAACAGCGAGAATCCTACGAAAATATCCGTCGGAAGTCTGTCGGAAAACGCATATTCCGACAGATTTCCGACGGATTTGTATGTCGTTTCTATCTTGTCGGAAATGGTAATTCTGTCGGAAATCCGTCAATAATTTCCGACGGCATTATTTCCGACGGAATTCCGACATCCTGCCGGAGTCCGGCGACACGTCGGAATTCCGTCAGAAATGTCACTGTCGGAAATCTGTCGATTTTGTTTCCGACTGATTTCCGACGAGTTCCGATTACATGTAAACCGACGACTTTCCGACAGACTTCCGACGTATTTATTTCCGACAGATTTCCGACGGTTTTATTTCCGACAGCTTTCCGACGGATATATTTCCGACAGATTTCCGACGTATTCGTAGAAATTATTAAAAATTATAATAAATTAAATAATAATTAATTTAACATAAATTTAAAATTTAAAATTTGAATTATTTAAATTAAAATAAAATTAAAAGTAGAAATTAAAATAAAATTAAAAGTAGAAATAAAAAGTAATATTGTTTTACAAAAACGTTGAAAATAAAAATCTAAATGGTGGGCCCCCGCGGAAAATCCGGGTTGCGGCTCAAGTACTCCATCATCCGTTGCATCATCTCCCTCTCCTTGTCCCGCTCGGCTCTCTCCTTCTCCCGCTCGGCTTCTAGGGCGGCTTGTGCATCTCGTATCTGTTGGACCGTCGTCTTCAAATCTTCAATTTCGACGTCCTTTTCCTGCATCTTGGCTCTCAGGTCGGATGTCTCGCTGTAGTAACAAGAAGACCCTGATGATCATGCATCGTCGGGAAGACCATAAAGCCGCCCTTTGCTCTGCGGAGCAACCTGCGGAACAAATTAAATTGTAAATGAAAAAGACATGAAAACTATTTTAAATTTTACATACCTTTAAGACGAATTCGTTGATGATGTCGTCCGGGGCTTGGGTGAGGGGAGGGGTTCCTTCCACGGATGGCTGAGACAGAATGTACTCCTCTTCCATTCTTTGGACGCTCTCCTGAATCTCCCGAGCTACCTGATCCTGGACGACACCATTCTTGTCGGTGTGTGTTGCTAGCAGAAGTTCCAAGTTGTTGGGATCCCGACCCAACTTCTTAGCCTGCAGTTGTTAGATATTTATTTGATAATATCAATGTATAAAACAAAACAAAAAATTAAAAATCAAGACGTACATAAAAAACTTACCATATCCCTAGCCTTTGTCTTCTTGCTGGTAGCTCCAAGGCTGTTCCGGTTGCTAGAGTGATATGTAGAGCTCTCCTTGGTAGCCTCTAGTTCCCAATAGGCGATGAACCCGTTCCACAAGTCCGGCTTCTCAACCATCTCCTTTGGCACCTCACCGTGTAGCCACTTATCCTTCCACTCGAACACCTTCTTCGAGTAGTACAGTGCTGCATAAGAGTCGAATTCCCGCCTGACCAGAGCGGTCATGTGTGGGTCCCACCTAAATTCTTGCTGCAAAAAGAAAAATTAGTAAAAACCCTAACAATTTAAAAACCCTAACAATTTAGTAAAAATTAGTAAAAATACTAACAATTTAGTAACAATTTCATAAAATTTGTAACAATTTCCAAATTTCATAATATAACTTCCCAAACCCTAAATCTAACCCTAATCCTAATCCTAAATCTAGCAAAAATCAATTCACAAACTAATTTATATTAAATCTAACCAAAATCAACATGAAATTTGAGGATACTTACAAATGGGATGGAATTTCCGCCATTTGTAAGTAATCCGGCGAAGAAGAGGCGATTTCCGGCGAGGAGGAGGCGATTTCTGGCGAGGAGGAGGAGGCTCGTGGGCAATTTCCGGCGAAGACAAGGCGAGGAGGAGGAGGCTCGTGGGAGATTAGGGCGATTTCCGGCGAAGAAACCGGCGTGAATAGACAGATCGGAAGGGCTAGAGGCGGAGGAGGCGATTTGTGAGTTTTTTGAGGATTGAGGAAGTGTTCTTCGGGGAAGACGAGTGGTCTGGTAATAACCCAGATTTTCCGACGGATTTCAAGCTGTCGGAAATCCGTCGGAAATCGAAATAAATTAAATGGGCCGCGTGTTTTCGCGGTGTTTATTTTTCATTTCGCGGGTAAAAATTGGCAAATCCGTCGAAAATCTGTCAGAAAAATGTACATTTTTCCGACAGATTTCCGACAGATTTGTGGTTTTAGGGTATGGGAAATTTAAAAAATGTTTTTTTGTTGTTTTAGGGTTAAGAAATTTAAGAAATATTTATTAAATTTAAGAAATTTAAGAAATGTTTTTTTTGGAAATTAATGAATTAGCATTTTGGAAAAAATTGGTAATTTTTAAACAATATTTAGCATTGTTAACATTTTTAAACAAAATTCTTATTTTGGAAAAATTGTTAGCATTTTGTACATATTTTTACCTCAAATCTCCAATTCCGTCGGAAATCTGTCGGAAAAATGAATATTTTTCCAACAGATTTCCGACAGATTTTGGGTTTTAAGCTTGTTTATGATCCGTTTTCGTAGTTACAAGTTAATAACATGATTGGAGCAATATTTGGAAGATAAAATACTTGTTAATGGTCATTGTTACTTTCAAATTCTAAACATTTAGTATTTTCCGTAAACATCTATTGTTTTGTATATGTAACTGTATGAAACGCTTTTGGTTGAAACATGACAAAATCGCAAAACATGTTCTGTATAACATCGAGAAGGTTATTTACTCACTTATCTTTCACTTTAGTTGTCAGAATTGTATGTCGAGACTTTGTCTTCTCGAAATTCAGGAATTTGACCTCAAAACCCTAAATGTGTCGGAAATGTGTCGGAAAAATAGATATATTTCCGACTGATTTCCGACAGATGTAATGGTAACACGTGTCGTCTTTTAAGGGTAGCATGATATGAATCATGCGTCGGAAATCTGTCGGAAATATATATATATTTCCGACGGAAAATCATTTTTTAAAAAAATAACCAAAAAAATGAGATAAAATAACAAAAAAAAATCATTCATCTGCGTATATATTTCCGACGCATGCTTTAAAATAACAAAAAAAAATAGAAGAGCCAGTGTCGATCGACAACCCTATACCGTCGATCGACAGAGGTTTTGGGAAGATATACGCATATGAATTTTTTATGAGAATTATATAAATATCCGTTTCTGTCGGAAATATATATATATTTCCGACAAATTTTCGACGGAAAATCATTTTTTTTTTTTTAAAAATGGAAAAATGTAAATTATCTGAAATTCTTGTTTATGTTAACAAATACAAACATATCAAAATCCTAAATCTGAGTCTGAGTCTGATCCTTCCGAAGGAATTGTGTCTTCGTCTTCATCAAATTCTCCAACTTCTTCTTCTGATTCTGAATGTACTATATTATCACCAAATTCAGTGAAATCAACAAAAAGGTCCACCGCTGAAGAATGACCAACTGGAGCCATCGGAGTAATTCTAGTTGGTTGCATAGCATCTTGCTCAGCAACTCCATATAGTCTCCCTCTTGGATTAATTGGAGTCACTGTAATCCAAGGATCTCGTCGATGTGTTACCCTAGGGTAAGAAATGTAGCATACCTGAAACAAACATATTTAGTTTAGGCAATTACAATATCATTATTTATCTATAACGCACGTATTATAAAATTTTAAAATCAAACCTGGTCTGCCTGTGATGCTAGGATGAATGGGTCATACTTTTGCAGTCTCCTAGAAGAATTTACTGAAGTGACGCCAAATTGGCTCACCTGAACACCTTCTGGATATGCCGGATCATACCACTCACACAAGAAAACAATGCACCTCATGCCCAACATTCCTGGATAGCGCACTTGCAATATTTCTTTGAGAATCCCGTAGTAGACTACATCACCACTTGTAGTTGAAACACCGTAATCTTAAGTTGGCCTCGACCTCTCTTCATGAATCCCAAAATGCAAATCCCTTAGTGCAATACCGAACGTATGAAGTTGCTTCGAAGCTTGGGCCAGAAACTATCTCTTGTAACCATGTCGGAAACCTTTCTCTATTCTTCATTCCTTCAGAAACCTGAGATAATAATTTAGATAAATTAATAAACAAACATTTTATTCAGTCCCATAATTAATTCACTAATTTTAAGATATATAAGTGATTTTTAAAAACTTACGTAATATTGCAGCCAATTTGGAAACTCGGTTTCCTTAGATTCTCCAAGTTCGTCTTCTGTCATATCCGGATAATAGCGACGTATTGATGCAATGTAAATCCTGAAAGCAAACAACAATATATAACATATGAAACCTATATATTACTTAGGTATATAAAAAAAAAAGTATTTAAAAAAGTTCTGTTTTTACCTTTCGTACTCTGTCATCTCCTCACAATTCATGAGGATATACATATGTAAGTGACTCCACTCATCTTGTGATAGGAAGCGTCTCTTCCCTCTCCCAATCACTCGGCCAACTTGCGAAAACAACTCAGGGACCAGCGCGGCATACGTGACTCTCTCACCTCTATCATCATGACGAGCAGGACGTCTACTCTTCGTACGAACTCCCCGCGAAAAGTAATATTCCGTAAACTGTGATGATTCTTCATTGATACTCTGTGCGACAATAACTCGAGCCAAATTTTTGACCTTCTTCTTTAGATGGAACATGTATCGCTCGAAAAGATACATCCAACGAAATTGAACGGGACCACCTAGTTCGGCTTCGCGGGGGAGGTGTAGGGGAAGATGTTCCATAACATCAAAAAAAGACAGCGGAAAGATCTTCTCAAGATTGCAAAGGATCACTGGTATATTGGCATCTAAATTGCGGATCCCCTCAACTGTAAGTGTCCTCGTGCATAAATCCCTAAAGAAAGCACCAACTGCTGCAATAGCTTCGTGGACAGTTTGAGGAAGGAGATGGGTAAAAGCAAATGGAAGAAGCCTCTGCATCAGTACATGACAATCATGACTCTTCAGTCCCATAAACTTTAGGTATCGCGAGTCTACGCAGTTACTCAGATTAGCTGCATATCCATCAGTGAATTTAACTTCGTCTTTAATCCACCGGAAAAATTCTCTTATCTTTTGTATTTGCAATCGGTACGGAGGAAAAGGATATGTACCATCGGGAAGACGATCAACATAATCACGGTAGCAAATCTTTGAAACATCCATCCTAGACTTCACATTGTCTTTTGTCTTTCCCGGGATGTTTAACACCGTATTCATGATGTTGTCAAAGAAGTTCTTTTCAATATGCATCACATCGAGGTTGTGCCTTAATAAATGATCCTTCCAATACGGCAAATCCCAAAATATACTCTTCTTGTGCTAGTTGTGAGCTTCCCCTACACCATAAAGCGGTTCATGCCCATTACCCCCACAATCAGGAGTCCTCTCAGCACCAAAATCTCTCAACTGCTCCAATATAGTACGACCGTCTATCTCATCAATTGGAGAATCAACCACTTGTGTATTTTTCTTAAATAATCTTTTAGACCGACGATAGGGATGGCCGTCCGGTAGAAACCTTCTATGGCAATCAAACCAACATGGCTTTCTTCCATTCCTCAATTGGAAAGCGTCAGTGTTGTCTTGGCAAAACGGGCACGATAATCTTCCATGAGTAGTCCATCCAGATAGCATACCGTAAGCTGGGAAATCGCTAATAGTCCACATAAGGACCGCACGCATTTCTTAACCCGAGGTACACATTTCTTGACTCGTATGCAAAATCCGGATACAACATTTGAAAATGTTTCCACGCTTTTGCATCTGAAGGATGTGTAATCTCTCCATCTTGACGATGCTCTGCATGCCATCTCATTTGTTCTGCCGTTCGCGCAGATTGATATAACCTCTTTAACCTCGCTGTCAATGGTAAGTACCACATACGTTTATATGGAATTGGAACTCTCCCACCAGTTTCCTGATACCGTGGTTTACGATAAAATTTACATCTTCTCCGGTCTTCGTCTTCTCTCCAATATAGCATACAGTTGTCGATGCATACATCTATCACCTGATACGGCATACCAAGACCAGCTACAAGATTCTGTATCTCGTAGTATAATGCAGGTGCCTGATTATCTTCAGGCAAAATATCTTTCACAAAATCTGCTATCGCATCAACACAGTCTTCCGCCAAATTGAAGTCCGTCTTAATGGTCATCAGTCTACTAGCAGTTGATAAAGGTGAATGTCCGTCTCGACACCCATCATATAAGGGTTGCTTCCCTGCGTCTAACATATCAAAAAATCTTCTAGATTCTTCATTTGGTTCTTCTACTCTATCCTCCCCTATTACGATCGATGGCAAATTCTCTCTAAACGCATCATGAACCATCTCAGCGGTACCTACACCAAAATCTACTTCCGTTCTATGTTCGCCTAAGCTATCCGTTCTATGTTCACCTAAGTTATCCGTTCTATGTTCGCCTAAGCTATCTGCAACATATGGTGCACTGCTACTACTAGCACCATCATTATGAGTTTCTCCATGAAAAAACCAAATTTTGTATCCCGACATAAAACCATTGGTATACAAGTGATGCCAAACTTGTTCTACATTAACATTACGCGAATTGCAACAATTTAAACATGGACATTTTATCACCTTTCGATTCCCGACAACCGCCATGAACTCGCATATACCTCGTGCATAACTTTCATTTAATGTCTTCGACTCCGGATCATACATCTCTTCATCCATCCACGATCTATAATATCTAGAAGATGACATCTCACTCTCTTAACGATTTTTTCTAACAAATGTTTGGTTGGAAGTTGTTGTTGTTGTGAGTGAATGAAGATGTGTGGAATCATATATATAAATATGCTGACCGTCGGAAATCTGTCGGAAAAGCGTCGGAAAGCCAACGGATATAATAACGGCTATATAACGGCTATTTTTCCGATAGATTTCCGACAGCTAGTTGGGTGTCTGTCGGAAATCTGTCGGAAAATATTAACGGTTCATATTTTCCGACGGATTTTTGACAGCTTACCGGAATCTCCTCCGGCGTCGGCACCGGCTAGTTACACGGTCTAATAATCCGACCGATTTCCGACGGTCTTCTTGTCCGTCGGAAATAATTCCGACGGTCTTCTTGTCCGTCGGAAATAATTCCGACAGATTTCCGACGGAATAGAAAAATTTCAGTTCCGTCGGAAATCAGTCGGATTATCGTCGGAAAATTTTCGACGGAATTACATCCGTCGGAAATTCCGTCGGATTTGCGGCTGTTTTCTTGTAGTGGTTGTGGTTCGAGGGATCAAGAGTGTCGTTCTTATTTGTGTACTAGAGGAAGGGAGGACGATTCCTCGGTGTTGCGTGGGAGATCAGAGGCTGCGAGGGTTTCGAGTCACTGATTCCGTGTTCATATCCTTTGTCCTCCGATTTGTCAAGGTGAGTGCGTGACCATGGTTTCTGGGCAAGAATAAGTTGATATAATGCGGTTTCGTGGAATGATTGTGTGGTTTTGTTGATCCGTGTGGTATTTGTGAGATTGTGGATTCGTTGTTGTGTGTTCTTCGGTGTTCCTTGTGCTGAAAAGCGACTCAAGTACATCGGATTCGAGCCATGAGAGTTGAGGCCCGAATCCGGTGCATTGTGAGGTCGTGTCAATCGACACATGATACGAACAGATGAGGGCGTGTCGATCGACACATGTTGTGTCGCTCGACACAAAGCTCTATGTGATATTATATGTCGATTTTGGGAATCGTAATTGTTCAGTGTTTCTGTTGTGTGTTGTTTTAATATTGTATTTGCTTATTTGAGCCTGTGTGATACGTCGTAGATGGTATGACCGTCTCACTGAGTATTTGTGATAATACTTACGCAACTCATTTTTCCATGTGTTGCAGGTAAAGATTGTGATCGTGGAATCATGGATGTGAAGACGAGGATGATCTAGGGTCCCGGTTGTGTGGGTATTGTTTTAAAATTGATGGTTAGGTTGCGGGTTATTCTAGAACGGTTGAACTGGTTTAGTTATTTATGTTCCGCTGATTAAATGATGGTTGTTGGTTAATTGTGAATTAATTATTTTTTTTTAAAAAAACTTGGTTGTTTCAGTTTAACCATTTTTTATTAACTAAAATTAATATTCTCTCTACTTTTTAAGGTTTACTATCTCTCTATTTTCTATCTTAATTTTTGTATAACTCGTTTGGTCTATTAAAAATATTATTTTTCCCCTATTTAGCTAGCTATTAGAAATTTTCCTATTTTCGTAATTAGTTTTGGACTCTTAGAATTTTTCTTTTTTATTACTTGGTTAGTTTGTTGATAATTATTTTGTTAGTTTTCTATTTTTTTAAATTAAATTCAAGTTTTAACACATGTCATAATCCGTTCAATATTAGACTTGTATTACGCTCTCGTAAGTTATAATTTTACTTATGTATCGCGCTCTCGTCGACCGGCTTCTCTTTTATATAATAAGATAAGATTTTGTTTTTGGTCGAAAATCTTATTATATAAAAGAGAAGCCGGTCAACGAGAGCTCGACAGATATGCAAAATTGCAATTTACGAGATCATGACATGTGCCTAATACTAATCGGATGAAGTCACGTGTCAATATACTCTATCTTATTGTATAAAAGGAAAATAAGTGCCATAACAATTATGTATAAAAAGAAAATAAATGTCATAACAATTAAAAGGAAAAAATACAAGACAAATGATAAATGGGAAAATTCCATTTAAAATTTTAAAAAGTATGGTTAACAAGAAAAAAAAATTATTTTTAAAAATTTTGCATGACATAAATTACAAACAAATTCCTAAAAGGTGTCATGACACAAAACACAACAATTTCCAAAAAGTTTTTAAAAAGATAAGAAACTTGCCAAAAAGGTAATCATTAAAAAAATGAATTAAAAGAAATAAAATAAAAAAAACGAACGAAAAATGAAAAAAAGTGTTGTTAACAAAAAAAAAATTCATGCCATAAAAACCAAAAGTTTCCACTACCTTAATAAAAAACATGCAAAAATGCCAAAACATAGTTGATTAAAAAAAGAAAAGTCTATATCATTAGTGGCTACGAATACGATAAGCAAAAAAAAAATGTTATTACTTGATAAAAAAATGCATATTACTAAATTAATTATCAGTAATAGAATAGGAACACATATGATTGACTTGACATATTTGTAATGCCACGACCGTCCCTCCCATGGGCCCTCGTCCACTCTCAGGCCCGTGAGCCCACCATGTCCGACGGTCGGTGCGTTAGTCCGGGAGGGTCGGAAGTTTTGCTTACTGACTTTGCAAATCACCACACGATCTTTCCCCGTGTTTTGATCTCACTCACACGGTACTGGAAATGACTTTCCAATAGGTCACTCATCCTTAAATTGCTCCTACTCAGACACGCTTAACTCTGGAGTTCTCTCAAGACCTGTGACCGAAAAGATAAGTGCACTTTGGTGATATAGGTAGCCAAATCAATTCTTTTAAGCATCTCCGCATATATGCTCTGAAACCGGGGTATCACCCCCACTAACAGATCGCAACGTCCTCGTTGCGCATACCAAGATCGTTACCCCGACAATCTGAGTCTTCACAAATGTCAGGGTTCTCTCTGATACCAAAATGAAACAACCAACACTTTTAAAAAAATAAATAAATAACCCGAGTTAATATTCCCATAAATACTACTCTCTACGGCTATTTCAACAATTGCGGAAGTTCTCAAAAATAGTTCAATAAAATAATAAACCAAATATTCAACCAATGAATTCAATAACAAAATTCAGGAATGATAAAACTATCAACCTAAAACAACCGAGTTCGCTAGTCTAACACAGCAAAACAGTAAAACCCTATCATCCTCTTCGTACGGCTTGATTCTGCAGTCACACTTTCCCTTTACCTGCAACACATGGGAAAACGAGTTGCGTAAGTATTTCATAAATACTTAGTGAGCCGGTCATACCACCAACTAGCGTAACAAGCAGACTCAGGCTACATTACAAACAACAACATATTTATCACAATCCAACAAATACACAACATTGCATTTTTAAAACGTTTCTGAACCAAACAGGTCGTGTCGAGCGACACCAACAAGGTGTCGATCGACACGACTCAAGTGCTCGTGTCGAGTGACACAACGATGGTGTCGATCGACACGCTACTAGCACTCGTGTTGAGCGACACCCTCCTGGTATCATTCTCATATGTAGATTAGTGTATGATGTATTGCGTTTTTAACGCATTCTAACCAATGTTTTCAAAGGTTTTTTGAGTATTTTCTTTGTTTCTTGAGTCTTTTTAGGATGAAACACGTTTGGGTGGAGTCTAAGGGAAATGAGCAAGGATTGGAATAAAAAGAGCAGAAAAAGTCAAAAGTTTGGCATTCGTTGAAGAACTTTCCACCGTTGGATTGACTTGATATTTTGACACAAGATAGATCGTTGAGTTAGCTTTCATTTGGAAGTGATTTGAAGGCATTACAACAGTGGGATAGAGAGTTATCAAAGTTTTAGTGAACACATGTGAATCTGCCTAAACCGACCGGTTTGCTGGAAAATAAGGAAATTGCAGATTTTCCTATTTTTGACTCGGTTTTGTCATAGATTAAGCCAAAAACGTATTTGAACCTATTTATCCTAATTCGCAGCCATTGTTTAGGCTATGCTTTATTTTATAGTTGAGTTAGCTATGATAGGATTTTACTGTTTTGCCGTGTTAGACTAGCGAACTCGGTTGTTTTAGGTTGCTAGTTTTATCATTCCTGAATTTTGTTACTGAATTCGTTGGTTGAATATTTGGTTTATTATTTTATTGAATTATTTTTGAGAACTTCCGCAATTGTTGAAATCGCCGTAGAAAATAGTATTTATGAGAATATTAACTCGGGTTATTTAATTTTTTTAAAAAGTGTTGGTTGTTTCAATATTCACTAAGGGTTATATACAAAGTGATGTACAATATAGCAGTTAAAGGCTTAATGAGAATTTTCCTAATATACAGAAATGAATATATGCATTCATATTCTATGAATTGGCACACCAATCCCTAAATAATAACATCAACATCTTAGTTTAATTGTTTGCTTAATATTTACATTTTCTCAATCAAACATAAAACAAGCAAGTTATGAATGTATTCCACAAATCGATGAAGGCTGTATAAATTTAAATTAGTTAGATCGTAATCGTATTTATCATCGTATTGTTGGATGTGTTTTTTGGAAATGGAAAAGTAGAAATTTTTAAGCATACAATATATTCATGGGAGTAGAAATATTTTAATTACTTTAAACAAAGTAAGTGATTCTTATGATCTATTTTTTGTTCTAATCATTTTCTTCAAAATGTATGTGCATAGAAATATAGCATTTTTAATTAGTACATGAAAATTAAAATATAGATTGATTTCTAATGATTTAAAAACATGAGATGAAGTAAAATTTCAACATATTTTGATAGTTCAACAAGTTACTAACTAAAATTTAAATATGTATAATAATAATTTTTAATATATTTATCCGCGTATTTACGCGGATCCTATTCTAGTACTCTTTACCAAAACTTCCACTTCGTCGTTTCTCACATGTTGGAGACTAATGCATGCATGTTTGGGCTTTTAATATATTAGTGGATTAAAAGGGATAATCCGAAGCAAATATCTTTTAACCTTTTAGTTGGTCTTCATCAAGTTGAATTAATTTTATTAATTCCTTGTAAAGTTCTATTCAATATTTTAATTGACTACTCAAAAGATTTTTAGTTGACTAGTTGACTGATTTATAAGTTTGTTCATTTAAGTATAAACCATATATTTATAATATTACCGATAAATGAAAATATATTTCTCAAATTAGTTATAAAAACTAATAATTTTAAAGATATGGAAAACAAAATTTTAAAGTGAATTTTGAAATAATATTGCAGTACATACTCGGTTAAATTAAAATTTCATATCTTAAAAGTTAAAACTATGTAATTGTTTGAAATAATATCGCAGTACATACAATTTTTATGTATGGATCATAAACTCGGTTAAAAGTAAAATATCATATCTTAAAAATATCATGACTTTTGTAACATCCCAATTCCTATAATTGTATTATTTGGAAAAGAGGGGTGTCGATCGACACCATTGGTGGGTGTCGATCGACACCAAGTTTGGGTTTCGGTTCAGTTTGAGTTAAATTGCTCGGTTTGCGACGTCGGTTTAGCGAGAACCCTAGGGATCGCTTATAAAAGGTTCATGCAGTTCGTGAGCCGTGTTTTACCAGAGAGTTTTGAGGAGAAAAAGGATTCGTGAGAATTTCGAGAGAGTTTTCGAGTGAATCGAAGGATTCTCGATCCGTTCTTCGTGTTGTTCGTCGTTGATTCCGTGAGAGGCTCGTGAGATCGTGTGTGGTGCGTTTTCCGGTGTTTTCCAGTGGAGAAGAGTCCCTGTTCGTCGCTGTGTTTGTCGTTCATCGTTGTTTCTCCGTTTTCGATCCGTAATCGAGGTGAGTGCGTGATCGTGGATATGGGAATTAGATTGTTAGGATATCAGTTGTTGATTGAGATGTTTGGATTGTTTATGTGATTGTTCTTGTGTTCTGTGTGGATTGAGCCATGAGTAATCTCGTACGATGAAACGGAATCGAGTCTCGAGAGGATTTGACTCGGTTTAGGTTTCTGCGAGAGGTGTCGATCGACACCTAGAGGTAGTGTCGATCGACACCCACTTTTCAGAATGTGATTCGTGTGTTATGAGAATGTGGTGTCGATCGACACCTAGAGGTAGTGTCGATCGACACCAAGTTGAAATTCTGAGTATTGAATTGTGGTGTCGATCGACACCAGGTTGGAGTGTCGATCGACATCAGTTTCTGGATTGCTGATTTTTGGTTGTTGTTCTTGTTTGATAAGTGGTTTACCGTTAATTGATTATTACCTTGCTGGTTTTGAGTATTGGTAATTGGATAATACTGGTTGAATGTTGATGGATGATAGATTATTGATTGTTGATTGATCGCGTAGTAATTGATAGTCTTTTTCCCTTACTATGTATCCAGTAGACGGGATGACCGCCTCACTGAGTATTTGTGATAATACTCATGCAACTCGTTTTTCCCAATTGTGTTGCAGGTATAAGTTTGTGTGATCGCGGAATCATGGCAGAGGAAGAGGATGATTAGGATGTGTTGTTTATGTGTTTGATTTAGTAGAACTGCTGATAGGTTGTTAGTATTGAATTGTTATTGAATGGTTTATGTTGAGTATTTCCGCTTGTGATGTTCACCCTGAGTTAGTCGTTGAGGATTAGATGATTATGGGATCATTAATCCGGACTAATTATTTATAAAAAAAAAAAAATGCGGCTGTTACAACTTTAACGGATATTGGGACACCAACTATTTATGATAGTTTAAAGCACTATATATATTGTACCGATCACCAAAAAAAGAAAAAATCGCTTCCCACCAATCCTACTTTATCATATTTTAGGCTTAAAGAAGAAATGCACCAACTAGTCGTCGCTTAATTGGTTACCACTATACTTGAAGCTACTTTTGAAGGTTTCACACATAATTATTGTTGTTAAAGTAAATGGCTAGATGCCACTAGTTATATCTTTACACATATTCTTAATTTGTATTTGTAATAAAACAAAAGTCGAGCCAAAAGCAGCACATACTCTTACTATCTCCTACTATTTGATCAATGCTTATTAAATCGTGTAAATAAAGAGACTATATGAGGGAAATTTGGCTCAAAATTGACGGCTCCTTTAATTTGACCTTAACACACAAAGATCAAACAAATTCTAATTGAACAATGAACACAAATCTAACGCAAAACAAATAATTTGGAAAATTTTGTCCTCGATTTACCAAACAAAATAAGAAGACCTCGATTTATACCAGTGGGTCCCACTTTTTGAGTATTCGAAAGTGACGTAACAAGTTACATCATTTTGCTTATGTCATTCATATCTATCATTTCCAATTCGAGAGAGAGTCGCTTTCCAATTTCCAACTAGTCAATATTTCATAATGCACATTCCCACTAAATTAACTATATAATCCAATGAATGGAAATAAGAAGAAAAAAAGAAAAAAACATAACGCATATAAGAATCTTGTGGCGTTACGTTAATAAAGCGGTTGAAATTAGAGAGAGAGAGAGTAAGAAAAAAGTTTTTTAAAAATCTTTTAGACAATGTCAATTAAAACATTGGCAATATTGTTTGATTTGGAATCACAAGAAAGTAGTGGTTCTCCTTCATTTATGTCACCAACCCTCTCCAAGAATCCTCAACCAATCTCCGACGATAATAACGGCGGAGATGTTGGTCGGATTCCGGTAGATGAGTGGCTGCCGATCACAGAATCAAGAAAAGGAAATGTTTATACGGCGACGTTTCATCTTCTCTGTTCCGGTATTGGTTTACAAGTGATCCTTCTTCCTGCAGCTTTCGCCGCACTCGGATGGTAAAAAACTTGAAACATCTCTAGCAAATTCAAACTTTTGTTGTATTTGATGTAAAAAAAATGCTCTTTTGTTTTAATATAATTTAACATTCATTTATAATAATAAAAAAAGCCTCGAAACCAAAATCATAACTTTCTCTCTAATTATTCGAGTACTCTTTTTAAGTTTTTGTGTTTTTTTTTTCCCTAGGGTATGGGGAATGATAGTTTTAACAGTAGGGTTTGTATGGAAGATCTACACTATGTGGCTTCTTATTCATCTCCACGAAGCCGTACCCGGAACACGTTTCAGCAGATACTTGAGACTCGCTATTGCTTCATTTGGTATGTATAACAATTCTATCAAAGTCTTGTTACTTGATATATAACCTTCTTGATTAATTTTAAAAGTTTAATTATTGTTTTTTTGAGTTTTGGATTTTATTGGAAACGGTACCGTTTTGTTGTGGTTTATGTAGGTGTGAAGCTTGGAAAGCTTCTTGGAGTGTTCCCTATAGCTTATCTCTCAGGAGGAGCTTCTTCGATTTTGGTTATAACTGGAGGAAAAGCAATACAACAACTACTACACATTATGTCTAAAGATGACACTGCACCACTTACTGCCGTGGAATGCTTCGTGATCTTTAGCTGCTTCGCGGTTGTTATGTCTCAGTTTCCGAATCTAAATTCTCTCTTTGGAGTATCGTTAATTGGTGGTGTTATGGCTGTGGCATATTGCACTGTGATATGGATTTTACCTGTCACTAGTGATCCTCAAAGGAATAGTGTCTCTTACAGTATAAAGGATAGAAGTTTCGATAACATTTTCAATGCCATTGGATGGATAGCTCTTGCATTTCGTGGGAATAACCTCGTCCTCGAGATACAGGTATTTCAATAACTCGCGAATTTATACGTTTTCAAAGTTATCTTCTCTTTTTGATTAGTATTAACTAGAATGCCTTTTTCTCTTGGTGTTTTGTAGGGTACTCTTCCTTCTGATTCAAAGAACCCTTCGAGTAAGACAATGTGGAGAGCAATAATTATTTCTCATGTCTTCATCGCGGTCTGTATGTTTCCCTTATCGATTGTTGTATATTGGGCATATGGAGACAAGGTATGTCAAATTCCCAACACTACTTAGAATGAATTCGTTTGCGTTAGCGTTTACATTTTCAGTTTGTTCATAACAATTTATGATTTAATGTTCTAGATTCCGGCTACGGGAGGTCCTATGGGCTCCTACTTGAAACTCTATGAACAAGACTACTCGAAGCGAGCTGCTTGTTTCATACACCTTACGTTCATCTTCAATTGCTTATGCTCATATCCGATAAACTTAATGCCAGCTTGTGACAACATAGAGATGGTCTACACAACAAAGAGACAAAAGCCTTGCTCCTTCTTCGTCCGAATGATGTTGCGTTTGTTCTTGGGTTTGGTTTGTTTCTCTGTAGCCGTTACATTCCCGTTCTTGCCTTATCTAGCGGTTCTTGTTGGAGCAATAGCCTTGCCTATTACGTTTTCGTACCCATGTTTCATGTGGATCTCTATCAAAAAGCCCAAAAAGAAAAAGCCGATGTGGTATCTCAACGTTTTGATCGGTTGCTTAGGCGCTTCTCTTAGCGTCTTGCTTGTGGTTGCCTCGGCTTTGCGTTTGGATGATAAGGGTTTACATGCAACCTTCTACAAACCCTAAACCGTTCCTTGCAAATGTTAAAATGCAAATAGGTTCTTGTGACACAAGTGGTAAAACTTGGAAGCACCTAATGCCCCCTAGAGGCATGGAGTTCAAGAAAATGACGGAGTTTTGGAAGCACCTAAGTATTCAATGGGGTTCAATGGGGTTCTTAAATCATTTTTTAGTATTAAATTTAATATTAATTTAGTGTTTGAGACTCCATTACTTTCTGCTAATATTTCTATGTACAATGGTGATACTAGGAGTGGGCAAAAAATCCGAAACCGAAAAACCAAACCGAACCCGACCCGAAATTACCCGAACTGAACCGAACCCAATTTTATAAAATAACCGAATGGGTTCTAAATATCTAAAACCGAAAAACCGAACCCGAACCCGAACCGAACCGAAAACTAAACGGGTAACCGAAATACCCGAAACATAAAATTAACCTACATATATCTAGATATAAGATAGGATATGTTCATATACTTTAGGCAAAATTTTATAGTTTTTTAGTTATTTTTGGTCAACTCAAAAAGTATAGGTATATTTGGCTAAAAATAATCAATTTAGTTAGGTATATTATTTGAAAATTTCAATTTCTTTTTATCATTTTCGGATAACTCGAGTTAAAAATAATTAAATCGAACCAAAATTGGGAAAATTTTACGTAATTATGAGTATCTCGGATAACCGAAACCGAATCCGAAACCGGCACTAACCGAACCGAAATTTTAAAATACCCGAATGGGTATTATATTCCTAAAACCGAAAACCCGATAACCGAATTAACCGAACCGAAATCCGAATGGTTACCCGAACGCCCATGCCTAGGTGATACTCATATGGGGTTCTAAAGAATTAAAAAAAAATTCTTTTTTTTCATTTTTCCAAGCAGTAGGCCATAAAAAGTTACTAATTCACAGAACTATATAGCATGATGAGCATGCATTACCAACAGATTAAAAGTGTGAGTGGTGATGCAATGTTAAAATGGAACTGCTACCAATAGCATCAAGAGTGAAAAAAATACAGCTTTGGATAAACGTTACCATCATATCGACCCAAAACAGAGCAAATATAGTGGTAAGTGTAGTCGAATGCATCCACTAGAGCAACTGAGTTTGGACGGAGCTGAGAGTAGAGTGACCGAAGCTGGTGTGTTGAATTTCTTTCATCTAACCTTTGTTTCACTCTCAAAGGTTAGTTCTCTCTATCTCTTGTTGTGTTTTGTTTACTTGTTCTAGAGAGAAAACGAGAAAACGTTTTTACTCTTGAGACTACATTGTTAACAATAATTCTTACATCTTTCTTACACAACATACACACTTACATATAGTAGTTTCTCTACTTACCACACACATACACTTACACCTAGTCCATACCTCTAGATCACTAGACTAGTTTTACAAGTAAAAGCTTAAGCATTTCTCATACACATTCAACAACTCTAGTTGACAAAATACTTGAACAATTTGGGCCATAAACACACACAAGGCCCATTTACTTTCTTCTCCATGTCACGGCAAAAGCTCTCTTTTGTTATTGTTGACTTTGACATTGACTTCTTCTTCTTCTTCAATGCTTCAGATTTTTCTTTGTTCTTCAACTTCTTTCTCACTTGATTTCACTTTTCTTTGTGCAGGTTCGATCAAGGATTCAATTCCAACATGGTGGTTGGTGAGTGAGGCTTGTTCGGGAGTGATAGAGTTCGTGCTGAGGAAATCGCCGAGGTGTTTGTGAAGAAGATGAAGTGCATAGTTAACCGCAAACGTTCACCACGCTAATCTCAGGATTCAATTACCATAAACCGTAAACGTTCACCAAAATAAATGAAAAAACTTGATTTGATATACCTCATCGACTAGGTCGCAGAGAGATTTTGATAGCAATGTGACAATGTCAATCTGTAAACAATGGATCGTTAAGAGTATTTCTTCCGATGAAAGTGAGAACCATACGTCCATTAGACACAATTTCTTCAGAACGTAACCTTAGAAACATTGTAAAATCTCTTGGGAATCAAGAGCAAACTGTATCTGATTCTCATGAACATCTTTTGGAGCTATAGACATAGTCAATACATTTCTCAACATCAAGTACGCACCAAAACTCGCCACACCTAATCTCTTCTCCGTCAAATTCTCCCAACAAATCTCGAATTTCCTCACACTAACTCTAGCCGTAGTAGCAGGAGGCTCAATGTCACCGTCGTTAATATCCGATTCCGTCTGATTCACCAACGTCTCCGCCGAATCAGCGTCGTTATATCCGATCTGGAACTGATCGGACATTGTTCCGCTCTCACCAACGATCGCAAACACCTTGAACTCAACATAATCTGGCGGAGGCGAGGCGGTGGCGGTGGCGGAATCGAAGAGACAAATGATTTTTTTTTTCTTTTTTTCTTCCTTTCGACAAAAACAAAACGACTCACACCATGAGGTCCATGACACCGGTCCACAAGAGACGTCTCTATAGTCTCTGGCACGAGACGTCTCAAGCCAAAATTAAGTACATCTTTAAAAAAAAAAAAAAAAATTATTAACCTTTTAATGATAAGAAACCCTCATGGTCTCACCATAATGATGACCCACTAGAGGCATGGATTGATAAGACGGTCTCGATGGCATATCGGAGAATACGAGGACAGCTTACCGTAACTTATTAAAGGTTTAAGAGTTGGATTAAACTAACGTCGTTTATTATTATTTTTTTTTGGAAAAAAAGTCAATGGAAATATTTAACTTTTTGTAATTACGATTATTTAATTAAAATTTCCCACAAGAAAGTAATATATTCTGGCTCCAAATTGATCAAATTTTGTTTGTTTATTTGTCGCAGACCATATGCAAAAGCACACCTTAAACATGTCTACATATAGCCATGGCATATTAGTGTTTATAGGTAATGTTTATAACCCATCATTATTATTATTATTTTTAAATCAATTTTTATCTATGCAAAACACTTCAACCGATAGAAATCGAATCTCTGAACTGAAACAACCAAAATAATAAAAAACTTAATTAATTGTGCATCAAAAATTGAAAATATCACTTAAATTAGAACATCATTTTAAACCAGACGAAGTAGTATAAATAATTAATATGTTTAGTTTAAATACTTGCATGTACATATCTCAGAGATGTAAATATTAAGCTTCCCTACTAAACATAAAGAAGTGATTCTAGCTATATTGTTCATTTTGGCTAATGATCAAAACAAAACTTGGAGAGATCAAGTGTCTTGCCAAGTTCATCGCCATGGAAAGTGATGCTACATCTAATATTCGTGTAGAATGTAGTCGTAACCAATCGGCCAAGCACATAGGCTCGTGATCGTGACGTGAAGGTCATATTCAAAGGTAAAACGACTCGGTCTGGTTCAATTCGTTGTGCGTAAAGAGCCGGTACGCCTCCATACAAAGGAATTTGATTGCCTAATACTTGAGTCTCAATGATTCTCTCACTTTTCCTTCGTTGTGAGAAATTTTCCTTCTATTTATACAAAATAACGAAATTAATATAGACATGAATCATAACCGGAACGGTTCAATCAGCAAGGTGTGAAATTGGTTTACCTGACCGGAGGCGAGAATGAGCTGGGAATAGCTGAGCTGGAGGGGAGCGGAGGTGACGTGAACGGTGAAGAAAGTTGCTGGATTTTTGTATACGATCTTGACCGTTGAATTTAGATTTAGCATATCTGTGTGCACTCCTGATGCGTCGTTCCCTGATTGCACGTTTAAGCTCTCCAATACCATCCCCTGATTATTTTTGTGGATGAAAACAAAAACAAATTTTTGAATTTATGTGAAACTTTTAAAAAGACTGTAAGTTAGACAACGTTATTTCCACTATATGTTATTAGGAAGCTAAATGATTAAATTTCATAAGTCCACAAACATATAATTATTTGTTGTCAGCATATTTAATATATAGTACATGATTTGAATTCAGATAATGACATTAGCGCAAACTATAAAAATATATGTTATTTGGTCTAAATATAATTAAGCTGATGAACTCAAAAGAAAATGTAAAACTGAATGATTTGAATAATTTTGAAATGCATGATTTGTATTCAAACAATGACACAGTAATTACACTAGCACAAACTACTACACTATTTATCGTCATTTGGTCTAAATAAAATTAAATTGATGAAAGTCAAAAACGAAATGCAAAAATTGAATGAAAAAGATTGTCATCATTCACTACAAGAAAACATCCACTTTTCCGACGGACGGAATATCCGTCGGAAATTTCTGACGGACTTCCGACGGAAGTTCGACTTCCATCAATTCGTCGGAATTCCGTCACAATTTACCGACGGATTTTCGACGGTCACGGAAACTGTTGAAACTCCGTCGGTACTCCGTCACCTTGTACCGACGGAACTAAGTCGTCGTAATTTTGTAACGTAATTCCGACGGATTTCCGACGGATTCCGATGTCGGCAAAGTTTGTCGGTACGACGGCCGGACGGATTTCCGAAGGTTTTGGAATTAAATGTCGACATATACCGACGGTATTCTGACGGAATTCCGACGGACTCCGGTATTATATATATAGGTGGAAACTTCTGCATTTCATCAGAACACAAAAATACATTCCATAAAATAAGCAACAGGTTTTTTTCAGCATGTCGGAAGATCCCGCATTTAGCGACCATCCTTGGATTTCTGCAGTTGAACACCTACGTGACACAGGTACAATATTAAGTTTGTTGAATAGCATGAAACGAATGCAGTCTGATTTTGTTAGGGCATTTTTACAAAAATGTTTATACTTTTCCAGCGAGGTTAATGCAGACTCCCAGGGATTGGGTATTGTCTGTTGAATTAGACGTTATTCTTAACTGTTTAAATCATTTGGACATTGTTCGGAAGCTGAGATTGAGTTTTATTGTAGAAGAGGTTTTATATGAAAGTTATATGTATAATCGATTCTGTTAAATTAAGTAGGTACTTGCAATTATTGATGAGTACGATTGTACTGATGAGAGAGACGCTATGGCTGTCTTAAAGGTAATTGGTAATTATAATTGAGAATATGATTCAATTGATATATTATGTTACTTGAAACGTTAAATTAATATGTATTGATGTAGGATCCATGTGGGAGAATTGGCCGATATATTCAAAAAGAAGCGTGTGCACACGCTTCTTTTGGCCCTGATATACGAGTTGGCTCAGTCGTTGTATTGAGTAATGTAAGTGTGAAATATGTTTATTTAAGTAAATGAAGTATAGATTACATTATATTTGCCTATTTTGTAGGTTCAAGTTCTAGTCGGAACTGGGTACACTTACCTCAACATCAAGCTTGAAAACATAGATGCTATCTGGACGAAAGACAATTGTATTTCTTCAAAGAACAACGATGAAGATACTTCTAATATTAACGGAGACTCGTATGTCGAGGATACTTACTCTGACGAGAGTTATACTGCGTACGATAGTCTAAAGGGTACACCATCGGGAAGTGGGACGAGAAGTAGTAGTTTTGGAATCTTTATGAAGAAAAAATAAATTCATGTGTGTTGGTGTTTTATAAATTATTAATATAAACAGTCTTTTGATTCTGTAATATGAATGGTAAATGTTTTATATGTGGACCACGTTGTGCGATATGGTTGGTTTATATATAATATTTATACCGGAATAAAGTAAAATATATAAATAACACAATCCGTCGGAAATCCGTCAGAAATTTCTGACGGATTTCTGACGGAATTTGTTATTTATATATTTTCTTATATTTCCAAGCAAATAAGTCCGACTTCCATCAATCCGTCGGAATTCCGTCACAATTTACCGACGGATTTTCGACGGCCACGGAAACTGTCGGAAATTCGTCGGTACTCCGTCTCCTTGTACCGACGGATTACCAACAGAACTAAATCGTCATAATTTTGTAACGTAATTCCGACGGGTTTCCGACTGATTCCGATGTCGGCAAAGTTTGATTGGTCACTTTGTACCGACGGAGTACCGACATAACTAAGTCGTCGTAATTTTGTAACAGATTTCCGACGGATATCCGATGGAAACCGATGTTGGCAAAGTTTGAGTGGTTACCCTATCGTCTTTGGTGGTTGACGGGATTGGTGGGGTACTAAATCGTTAAAGGTTTTTTTTTTCCCAGCAAGAATTTAATTGGGACAGACAGCTGACTGGTCGGGTTCGACGGGAATTCGACGCCAAGGCTGCTAAAATGTACTCGCGGAAGATGAATGAGTACAAGGACCTGTGGAGACTTGGTAAGATTCCTCGGGATATGAAAAACAATCTCGAGTTATGGGCTCAACTAATTACGTATTGGGAACAGGAGGAAACTCAGTCGAGCTCTGCAACCCACTCTACGAACCGAAAAAGCGACTGGAAGGGGAAGGGACCAGCGACCCATAACCTCGGAGCGACAAGCAAGGCGACTCGTGTAGAACAACTGGTTAGTTTATTTAATTTTGAAACATTTTTATAATTGCTAACTTATTTGCTTACTTTTCAATGCTAACTGTATGAAAAGCAAGGTACGCGTCCTTCAAATCTGGATTTGATCAGAGATGCGCATACCAACCAAAAGACGGGCCAACTCCAAGATGGACTTGCCCGGCACATCGTGGAAAGTGTTGAGAGGCTCGGTGAGGAGTTCATCCAATCTCAACCGATCGTCGAAGGAAATCCACCGCTCACCGAAGTTCCATTAGAGAAGATCAATGAGCTTACGTATGAGGTTAATAACATTTTCAATTATTAACGAATTTAAAATAACTTATAATACTTAAATAGTTATAACATTTATAGTTTTATTGTATATGGTAGGTTACTCCGAAGAACAAAGGTCGTGTCTTCGGTCTTCCGGAAGATAGTTCCACCTTTTCCATGACGTCATTCCGATTTCACGGTGATAGCGGTTTGCAGGCACAAAACACGGAGCTTCTCGAGCGAATGAACGCAATGGAGGCACAACACGCAGCAGATGCAGAGCGGTTTGAGGCACAACGCGCAGCAGAAGTAGAGCGGTTTGAGGCACAACGCGTAGCAGATGCAGAGCGGTTTGAGGCACAACGCGCAGCAGATGCACAGCTGATAGCGGAGTCTGCAGAACGCTTTCGTGCGATGGGAGAGAAGATGAACGCGTTCTTCCGTAGTTATTCTCCTCCGTAGACTTTTAATCTTTTTGTAAAACTTTAAATTTTAAAACTTTTTAAATTTATTTTTATATTAAAATTTAATTTAATTTTAATTTTTAATTAATTTTTTAAAATTTAATTTAATTAATTATAATTAATTTTTTAAAAATAAAAATTCCAAATTCCGTCGGAAATCCGTCGGTACCAGCCGCCGTCGAAAATCCGTCAGTATCTAGAATCGTCAGAAATCCGTCGATAACAGCCGCTGTCGGAAATCCGTCGGTATCTATCACCGTTGGAAATCCGTCGGTTTCAGTAGCCGTCGGAAATCCGTCGGTATCTAGAACCGTCGGAAATCTGTCGGTACCAGCAGCCGTCGGAAATAGGAATTCCGACGGTTTTCTGACGCATTTCCGTTATACCGATTTCTGTTGGAAATGCGTCAACAGTTTCCGACGGATTTCCGACGGATCTTTAATTTCCGACAAGATAGATCCGACTGTGGAAATCCGTCGGAAACACCCTTATTCCGACGGTTTAGGCCGTCGGAAAAATAGTTGTTTTCTTGTAGTGATTGTCCTAGAATATTTGTTTGTGTATGCTTTTACGTTTTTATATATACTCCGTATTTTTTAAAGCTATAAATGTAAAATCTAAACACATAACGTAAAAAAATATTTTTGTTTCTACACGTCAAAAAATAAAATTTTGAAAAAATTATAGTTTATTTTCAGAAATATATTATGTTTTGGAAAACAATCAAACCTTTATCAATTTACCTTCAAAGTGACCATAGGTGAGAAAGATTTGGAAACGCCCCACAAAATGAGACAGAAGAGAGTAAAGGCCAACACAAACGTAAACAACAAGCACAAGTAGACCCTCGTTTTCCTTCTTCTCCTCTGATCCGGACCATCCATTTCATTGTAATCTTCATCATCATCATACTCGTCGATTGGACGGCCATGATTATGCACTTGGATACTATTGTACCCGTTTCTCAATGGTCCTGAGGACAGTGGAGTCGAAGATGACTCGGCCACATAGTCATGATGGTTATAATGGCTGACCTGACCGGTTTGGTTAACGGGTGAACCGAATGCGCTAAAACCTGACCCGGTCGATATCTTGTCTACGTCTGTGTTTGGTGGGCTTTGCACGAAGTAGACCGGTGGAGGAGATTTAGCCGGCCAATTAGTCATAATCTCTTGCTATTATAGGGTCTTGTTTCTCAATAAAGCTTTTGATTATGATTTAGAAATTTTATACTAGTGTTTTGGTAATGGCCTGTTTTTGGAAGTTGGGAAAATGAAATGAGGAAAATAAGAGCACGAAACGAAAAATATTACTTTTGAAAGTAACGGGTTATGCTGACCAAGAAATTGAAAATCGTAATCAATAAAAAACTACAATTCAAACTTAAATTTTAAGAATAATTGGCCTATGGAAATGTTTTTTTTATTGCAAGTTCATGTATTTTAGATTAGTTTTGAAAAGATAAAAAAATCTATATATCTAGTAGATCGAGCTATGATTCGGTAGTGTCGTCTGATTTACCATTATACAACGCGCGAATGTATATAACATTTTTGAATGTAATATCCCAATGTATTTAGATCACATACAAAACTTGGGCTATGATATTTGGTCAAATGTGGGCGGAGACGAAATGGTCGATTGAAACCGTCTGTGTTTATTTAAAAGTTTGAAGGAAACGTTATTTCCTAGTTTGTTCCTTACAAGAAAAAATACAAAGTCAAATAAAACCTTTAAATTCGGAGAAAATTTATTTTCCGAATTGAATTCTTAATCAACTACAAATTAATGTCGTACCTTCAAGTCTAACATTAAAGTCGCCGTTTCACTTTCAAAATAAATAAACTAAAAATCAGAAATGAATCTTTAGTGGTCCAAAATATTTGGTTTATACATCTCAGTCCTTTTCAAAAAAAAAAAAACACATTTGATGATTCATTATTGTCAAATTTTCACACATATTTCATGCAGAGATGGTTTAAAGAGGTTGTTTGATTCTGGTCTGGTTATCGGACTCGGTTTAGCAACTTGGCATATTCGATTTGGTTGTTATAACTTGTTAATATTGTTGTATATATTTTCGTG
This sequence comes from Draba incana, assembly GCA_963576765.1. NCBI lineage: Eukaryota > Viridiplantae > Streptophyta > Magnoliopsida > Brassicales > Brassicaceae > Draba > Draba incana. Next base: position 32,055,960 of record OY755210.1, on the reverse strand, counting down.
AACAAAGACAGACTTGGGTAACTTAATACCATAATCTCAATTGTGTTAGTTAGGATATACTCGTATCTATATTAGTTAGAATATTTTGTGTATATCCTTGTATAGTTAAGATCTCATAAGATCCTATCCTCTTGTATATATACATTATTGTGATCAATGGAAACATCATCAAGTATTCTACAATTACATGGTATCAGAAGCCTTTTGATCTCACGATCTCTTTTTCTGCTCTCACTTCTTTCTCCTTCTATTCTATTGTTCACTTCTTCTCTCTTCTTCTCCCTTTGCAATGGCTGTCCACACCCAAATCATCTGACAAACCATTTGGCATTAGTCAAATTCGAGCGTACATCCCTATTGTCCTCGATCTTGACAAGATGAATTACGATGTGTGGCGTGAATTGTTCGAGACTCATTGTCTCACTTTTGGTGTTCTCGATCACCTTGACGGTACATCCACCGTAACTCCGACCAATGAGAAGGAATGGAAAGAACGGGATGGTCTTGTCAAGATGTAGATTTACGGCACCATCACCGACTCCCTCACTGAGACGATCCTCAAGCCAAAGAGCTTCGCTCATGACCTTTGGCTCTCCTTGGAAAATCTGTTCCGTGACAACAAGGAGAACCGCGCACTCCAATTGGAGAACGAGCTTCGTACAATCACCATTGGTGATCTCTCTGTGCATGAGTATTGCCGCAAATTGAAATCTCTCTCTGATTTGCTTGCTAATGTTGACTCGCCCGTCTCAGATCGTGCACTTGTCATGCATTGTCTCAATGGCCTCAATGAGAAATTTGATGGCATTCACAATGTCATTCGCCATTGCACGCCATTCCCAAGTTTTAACACTACTCGTTCTATGCTTCAATCTGAAGAAGACCGCCTGAAGATGATGGGACGACCGTCGATTTCTACCTCAGCATGTGCCTCAGCTACTGCCTCATCACCGAATGTGTTATATGTTGCTGATCGGTCATCTCCCTCCTCCTCAAACCAGAACTACAACAACAATAGAGGAAACAATAAGAACCGTGGACGTGGTGCTGGACGTGGAAATCGTGGAAGAGGACGCTACAACAACTCTGGTCAGCAGTCAATGGGTCCATCTTTGCCTCCAATCTTGGTTAACCGCCATGGAATTATGGACCTCCTCACTGGCCGTATTCGTATTATCCACCTCAAATACCATATCAAACCACCATGCCTCAGCATCCACGGCCCAATAGCATTCTTGGCCCGTATAATCCCCGTCCTCAACGCGAAGCTCATATCACTCATGAGGCAAACTCTACTCCAGGATCATCATCTATGGTGCCAATGGCTCTTGCACATGCGTTTAACACCATGACTCTCCAAGAACCTGATCCTTCGTGGTATATGGATACCGGCGCGACTGATCATATCACCGCACAACAAGGTAATCTCACTTCTGTTTTTAATTCGAGCATAATTCCTTCAGTGTTAGTCGGCAATGGATCTTTTACTCCTGTCACAAAATCTGGTCATGGTACTCTGTTTTCTTCTTCACGTCTTCTTCATCTTAATAATGTTCTCGTTTGTCCTTCAATTATTAAAAACCTTGTCTCCGTTCGTCGTTTCGTTACCGATAATCAATGTTCTGTTGATTTTGACCATTTTGGTTTCTCTGTCAAGGATCTGCAAACCAAGAGAATTCTTCTCCGATGTGACAGTCCAGGGCCGATGTACTCGGTGACACCATCAACCTCATTCCCGCCTTCTCTTTCTCTTACTACAAGCAGCTCCCTTTGGCATCGTAGGTTGGGTCACCCGGGAAATTCTGTTCTACGTTCTTTAAATTCTTTGAGTTTTTCTTCTAATAAGGCCGACATGACAACTATGTGTCACGCGTGCCGCTTGGGTAAACACACTCGTCTTCCATTTTTCTCATCTTCTTCTATTGTTACCGAACCGTTTCAAATAATTCACTCTGATATTTGGACCTCTCCCATTCTAAGTACTAGTGGTTTCAAATATTATTTGCTATTCATGGATCATTTTTCTCATTATATTTGGGTTTATCCTCTTAAAAAGAAAAATGATACGTTTGGCAAATTCTTGCAGTTTTCAGCTTATGTTAGAACCCAATTCAACACCACTATTCGTACTTTACAATGCGATAACGGGGGAGAATATACAAATCGTGAATTTCTTGATCATTTGACAGCCTCTGGAATCGAAATTCGACTTTCGTGTCCACACACCTCTCAACAAAATGGACGCGCTGAACGCATGCTTCGTATTATTAACAATCTTGTGCGAACGCTTCTAGTTCAGGCCCATCTCCCATACACATTTCGGGTTGAGGCTCTTTTGACAGCGGTTCATACTCTTAACCTTCTCCCCTCTTCTTCCATTAATAATCTTGTTCCATTTTCTCGCCTATTCCATAAACCTGCATCTTACTCGCACCTTCGCGTTTTCAGTTGCTTATGTTACCCTAACGTTTTGTCTACTTCTTCTCATAAGCTTGCACCTCGTTCAATAGCTTGCATTTTCTTGGGTTATCCACCGAGTCATAGAGGATATCGCTGCCTCGATATCTCTACAAGGAAAATCATTATCTTTCGACATGTTAAATTTGTCGAAGACGTTTTTCCTTTCTCGGTTCTCCCATCTTCCCCGACGCCTCCAGTCCTTTCACCTCTTCCTCCTCCACTCTCACCACAAACGTCTCTTCTTTCACCTTATGTCGGTATTCCTCCACCGCCAGCTCCACCACAAGCTCCGATAACTCACCCAATGACCACTAGGAGCAAGAATGGAATTATTAAACCTCGTGTTCCTTTATGTCTTCACACAGACACAATTTATCCTCTTCCTTTCTCTCATGTGCAAGCTGCAAAAGATCCTTATTGGAATAATGCTATGCAGGTGGAAAATCATGCTCTTATTAAACGCAGAACGTGGGACTTGGTTCTGCGGCCTCCTGCTACTAACATTCTTCATTCTATGTGGCTTTTTTGTCATAAGTTTGATGCAGATGGTAAGCTCTCACGATACAAAGCCCGTTTGGTAGCCAATGGCAAGTCGCAACAACTTGGCATTGACTGTGATGAGACGTTTAGCCCTGTCATCAAACCGGCTTCGATTCGAGTTGTTCTTCACGTCGCTCTTGCTCGAAATTAGTCGCTTCGTCAACTCGATGTAAAGAATGCATTTCTCCATGGTGATCTTGAAGAGACAATGTATATGCACCAACCACCCGGCTTCGTTGATAAATCCAAACCGAACCATGTTTGCTTATTACGGAAATCTCTTTACGGTCTTAAGCAGGCTCCGCGGGCATGGTACAATAGATTTGCTTCGGTGGCTCAAAAACTTGGTTTTCGACAAAGTCGGTGTGATAACTCTTTATTTGTTCTCGGTCAAGGCTCCACTATGGCGTATCTTCTCTTGTACGTTGATGACATCATTATCACAGGATCGTCTTCTGCGTTACTTGAGAAAATCATCTCTGCCCTTGGGTCTAGTTTAGAGCTTACCGATCTTGGCACACTCCATCACTTTCTCGGTATTGCGGTCACGTACAATGTTGATGGTATTCTTCTTAGTCAACAAAATTATGCTGCAGATATTCTCCATCGGGCTTCAATGACAAACTGCAATCCTTACAATACTCCGGTTGATGCTAAAGCTAAGCTTGCCCCTGATGAGAGTCCCCCCGTTGCTGATCCATCGTCCTACCGTAGCCTTGCCGGTGCGTTACAATATCTCACCTTTACACGTCCCGATATCTCATTTGCGGTTCAGCAGGTTTGTCTATTTATGCATGATCCTCGGGAGAGTCACCTTACGGTACTCAAGCGCATCTTACGGTATGTCAAAGGCACTATATCTCATGGTCTTCAAATCCGCAAGTCATCAACAACAGACTTGGTGGCTTATTCTGACGCCGATTGGGCTGGCTGTCCTACCACGAGACGGTCCACATCCGGCTATGATGTGTTCCTCGGTGACAACCTCATTTCTTGGTCGTCTAAGCGCCAACAGACGGTGTCTCGCTCTAGTGCAGAGGCCGAGTACCGCGGTGTGGCCAATGCTGTTGCTTAGACATCTTGGTTGCGTAACCTATTCTTGGAACTCGGTTGTCCTCTTTCTAAATCTACTCTCGTCTATTGTGATAATGTCTCTGCGGTATATCTTTCGACTAATCCAATCCAACATCAACGCACTAAACATGTGGAGATTGATCTCCATTTTGTTCGTGAATGCGTCTCTCTCAGTCAGCTTCGTATTCTTCATGTTCCATCATCAATGCAGTACGCTGATATCTTTACGAAGGGATTACCTACTCCATTGTTCACACAGTTTCGATCCAGCCTGAACGTTCAACCTCCTCCCGTTCCGACTGCGGGGGAGTGTTAGTTAGGATATACTCGTATCTATATTAGTTAGAATATTTTGTGTATATCCTTGTATAGTTAAGATCTCATAAGATCCTATCCTTTTGTATATATACATTATTGTGATCAATGGAAACATCATCAAGTATTCTACAATTACAAATTGTCTATGCAAGAAAAATCACTTTATTGGATGATATTCAATTATTGGACGATATTCTTAAAACACAATTAGAACATGAACAGAAGAATTTCCTTAGACTTCTAAACTAACTCGACTAAAGCCTCAAGTCATTACTTCATTTTCGCTTCACTGGTGCGTGGGAGAGGTTGGGACAATGTGTGCGCAGTTGTCTTTAAGGAGAGGTGGAAAAAATGGGTTCGAAGGAAACATATGAGGCCAACAGTTAGCATCTATGGTCGCAAACGCTTTGCAACACGCGACTCCAACATTTCCAAACTGACCCGAGAAAACCGACTTGTAAAGTTCGAATATACATCCATTAGTATTGAAAAGAGATGACCAGCATTTTTCCACATCAATAGGAAGAACCGGTGGAAATTGCGAGCGTGGTTGTTGCTCATGAGCTAATCCGGGAGTGATCAAAACTGCAGCACATACGGCTACAACTAAGACTAAGGAGACAATAGCTCTTGAATTGTTTACCATCTCTTCTTCTAACTTCTTGTTGCTTTGATGTCTGGGATGGTTTGGTTAGGGAAAGCAATTTAGAATTTATAGGCTGGAATAAAAGTAAAAACAAAACGTTAATTATAAAATAAATAAATGTTTATAACATACTATAAGCAACGTTTTTAAAACAAAATACTTTGTTAAATATACAATGAACCGAAGAATATTAAAGCTTTTTAGAAGTAACTCATATTCTTGTTAATTATCTTGTTTGACCAAAATTCTGAATATCCTGCCAAAGGCATAATAAGTTATGAGTATTAATATTCGTTTATGATGAAAAACATAAGAAAATGGTTTTGATGGAAAAATAATAATAATCATTTCCATGCATGATCTACAAAGGCAAACAAAATTTGCTTTAAAATAGCGAGAAGGGCCTAGATGAAAAAGATGCACTAATGTAGTTTCTTTACTTAAGCTCCTCACGGAATCAAATAAAACAGAAATTTCTCTGGATTAACTCATTTCTTTATCCTGGTTAGGAATTTGGTTTCAAGCCCAGTTTAGGTACCGGGTCGAAGTAGTGAAGGGTGGGTAGAATGATAACTACAATTGACTAATTACACCAAATTAGGAGAAAGAGGTCAGTTAAACCAATTCACCAATAAGCTGTATGTATGCCCTAGAACTTCAAGAACATACCGATCAACTATTATTTAGGCTAATTTCGTATTACCACATTAATTTCAAGTCATATTCCGATTACGAATATCCACTCCAGTTTTTTCATTATTCGGCTTTGGGTTTACTTTTGAGTCTTAGAACTATAGAATTAAAACGAAATATAACTTGGTTGATTTGGCTTTGAGTATAGTTTTTAGGAAAATATATATACTTATTAAGTACTCGAAGGAAGTTCGGTTTGATCCGTTTCCTAATGAATTCGTCCGCAAAGAAACACATGGATTATGCTCCATGGAAATATCTTTAATTCAGAACAACGTTAGACCAGGGCATACTTGCCATTTCAAGAGACTGAGGCAAAATTTTATACAATTTAGTAAACAATAAAAAGTGAAAAACGGATCAAATTGTTATGAAACTGAATGATTCAAATCTTATTATCTTGTGAATAAGAGTACATATATATAGGTGATTACATATCCAAGTAAGAATAGGAAACAAGGAAATAAGGAAACACTCATTAAACTATATGGGCTTTGGTATTGGGCTAGTTATGGAGATCCATCCTTAATGATTTATAACACTCCCCCTTGGATGACATAACCGTGCCAGATGCTAAGTAGAGATCTCTGTAATACGATGGGGTATGTTGCCTCATTAAAACCTTACCAGCAAAACCCAGTGGGACAAAACCATGGTGAAGGAAAAAGAGTACAACACGTATTACTCCCCCTGTTATAAGCATCATTGAAGATTCTTGAGTCTTCTCATTCCAATCTGATCTATGAGCTTCCTAAACGTCGATGTTGGCAAATACTTGGTGAATAAGTCTGCTGAATTGTCGCTGGATCTGACTTGTAAAACTTGAACTTCACCGTCCTTTTGTAGTTCATGTGTGAAGAAGAACTTTGGCAAAATGTGCTTTGTCCGGTCGCCTTTGATGTAGCCATCCTTAAGCTGGGTGATGCAAGCTCCATTGTCTTCGTACATGATGGTTGGTTCTTTGTCTTCAACCATGCCACAATCTGATCTGATATGTTGAGTCGTCGACCTTAACCACACACACTCACGACTGGCTTCATGAATTGCAAGGATTTCTGCGTGATTGGATGAAGTGGCTGCAATGATTTGCTTCATGGAACGCCATGATATTATTGTACCTCCATGTGTAAATACATAACCTGTCTGCGATCTATCATTATAAGGATTTGATAAGTAACCTGCATCAACAAAACCAATTAAACCATCTTTGGATTGGTTAGTATAAAACAGACCCAAGTCTTTCGTTCCTTGTAGGTAACGAAGAATATGTTTAATCCCGTCCCAGTGCCTTTGGGTCGGACATGAGCTGAATCTAGATAGGATATTCACGGCAAAACATATATCTGGTCTAGTGTGGATAACCAAATACATTAAGGCTCCTATGGCACTGAGGTATGGCACTTCTGGACCGAGAATTTCTTCATCGTCCTTCTTTGGACCGAATGGATCACTATCCAATACAAGGCTTCTCACAACCATTGGGCTGGTCAATGGGTGATCACCTGGTCCATCTTAAATCTCTTGAGTACTTTATCAGTATATGCCAATTGATGCACAAGGATTCCATTATTCACGTACTCAAGTTGCAATCCCAAACATAATGTCGTTTTACCTAGGTCTTTCATTTCAAACTCTTTCTTTAGATATTCAACTGTTTGGGCGATTTCCTCAGAGGTACCAAGGATGTTCAAATCATCCACGTATACTGCTATGATTACAAATCCTTTGTTTGCAAACTTCTTTATAAAAATGCATGGACTTATGGGGTCGTTCTTATAACCTTCTTTGACTAGGTACTCACTCAATCTATTGTACCATATACGCCCACTTTGTTTAAGTCCATAAAGGGATTTGTTCAGCCTTATGCAGTATTGTTCTCGAGAACCTTTCTTATCTTTGAGCTCTATACCCTCTGGAAATCTCATGTAAATTTCATTATCCAGTGGACCATATAAATATGCTGTTACAACATCCATTAGCCGCAAATCAATCTTCTCTCTTATAGCCAGACTTATCAAGAATCTAAATGTCGTAGCATCCACCACAGGAGAGTATGTCTCCTCATAATCAATTCCTGGTCTTTGTGGGAATCCTTGTGCAACAAGCCGTGTCTTATATCTCACGATTTCATTATGTTCATTTCTCTTCCTCACAAAGACCCATTTGTGTCCAACTGGTTTTACATCGAATGGGGTCTTAATTATTTGACCAAACACATTCCTTTTCCTTAATGAATTCAACTCCACGTTTATGGCTTCTTTCCATTTTAGCCAATCAGATCTATGAGTGCACTCTATTATTGACGTGGGTTCCTGATCCTCCTTTTCTATTTCAAGTGCTACCTTATAAGCAAATACATCATTTATGTTGACATCTTTTCGGTTCCATTGAGTTCCAGACATGATATAGTTTATTGAGATCTCATTATTGTCATGACCTTCAGAACCTTGAGATTTGGCGTCCCAAACCTCAATGATTGGTTCTTTAGAATCAGCCGCGGCTATGTCTGTGGTTTCCTGAACCTCGGTTTCAATCTTTGCACCTTTCTTTGATTTCCGAGGGTTCTTATCTTTGGAACATATTAGTCTACCACATTTCTTACGTATTGTAGACTATGTAGCAACTTGATTGTGTTCCTTTTGAACATCAATACGTACTGGTGCATTACAAGCTGGTATGTACGATTTTGTAACTTTCTTTGGGTCAGCAAAGGAATATGGCAATTGATTAGCTAGCTTTTGTAAATGTATTATCTTTTGGACCTCTGATTCACATTCCAGAGTCCGAGGATCTTGCCATGTTAAGGATGTTTGATTCCATGATATTTCTTTAACCAGCTTGTTAGTCTCACCACCTAATGTAGGATATGTCATTTCATTAAACTGACAATCCGCATATCTGGCCTTAAATAGATCACCCGTGGTTGGCTCTAGATACTTAATAATGGTGGGAGAATCAAATCCAACATATATTCTCATCCTCCTTTGAGGTCCCATCTTTGTTCTTTGTGGTGGTGCAATGGGTACATAAACGGCACACCCAAATGTCTTTAGATGGGAATCTGGCTCATGACCCGTGAGTAATTGGGATGGAGAATATCTATGCTCACTAGATGGCCTGATGCGTATAAGCTCTGCTGCATGTAATATTGCGTGTCCCCAAGCAGATATTGGAAGCTTCGACCTCATGAGTAATGGTCGAGCAATCAATTGGATCCGTTTAATGAAGGATTCGGCCAATCCGTTTTGTGTATGGACATGTGCCACGGGATGTTCCACACTTACCCCCATGGACATACAGTAATCATTAAACTCTTGGGAAGTGAATTCACCAGCATTGTCTAGACGTATAGTCTTAAGTGGAAAATCTGGAAAGTGGGCTCGCAGACGAATTATCTGGGCCAGTAATCTAGCAAACGCCAAGTTTCTAGTTACTTTGACTGGTGATGGCCTTATAATGAGTTTCCCTTGTGAACATGCTACACACGTGAGATTCTTAGGGAAAACTCGTTTTTCTTTCAAGGTGTGCCCTTTGGAATTTGAGATAAGCTTACGCATCATGTTAGAACCGGGATGGCCAAGCCGGTCATGCCAAAAAGTGAAATTCTCGGTAAATGCTTTGTTTACCGTGGCATTTGCTTCTATCATACTGATCTTAGCACAATAAAGGCCCGCAGAAACAGCAGGTATAATTTCTAGGACTTTCTTATGGCCTTGGGTGATCTCAGTAATAACTAGGGATTCTATGCTCCCTTCACCCTGAGTTTCAATATGGAAACCATTCAAACGAATATCTTTGAAACTCAATAAGCTTGTTTTATAGTTGGGTGAATATAGAGCATCTGATATTTCAAGATGCGTGCCCTTAGGTAAAAGAATATTGGCCTGGCCGTAGCCTTCAATTAGACTAGCTATACCCGCAATTGAGACTATGTCTGAAACATGCATTTTATTTAAAAGCTCAAAGCAAATCAATCATAAACCAAATCATAAAGCATAAATAAAAAAACAAAGTCATAGAAATAAAACAAAACACTAGATGTCGAAATCAATTAGACTCTTTTAGGCAATTTGAAATCTCATATTCCATTAGGTCATCATTCTCATGGTTGAAGTCTCCTTCATCATCGTGATGAACTGAATAAGCTTCTGGATTCTTTTCCAAACACTCTTGATAGAGATCAACAAGGTACTTAGGAGTTCTGCACGTCTTTGGGGTCTCTTTTGACTATTCATTATCAGTAACTCATTGTTTTGCTCAGAAAACTAGCAAACAAGAGATTAGACTTGCATATGTAGTAAATCCCTTTTCACGATATTGTTGTTGAAGCACAATGTTATTTGTATGAAAGGTCGAGAATGTTTTCTCTAGCAAGTCATTATCAGTCACCTCCTCACCACATAGTTTCAAGATTGAAACGATTTTAAACAAAACTGAGTTATACTCATCCACAGTTTTAAAATCCTAGATTCTGAGATTCATCCAGTCAAATTGGGCTTTGGGTAATAGCACCGTTTTCTGATGATCATATCTGGATCTCAACTCTGTCCAAAGGTCCAGAGGATTCTCAATAGTGAAGTACTGATTCTTGAGACTCTCAACAAGGTGATGGCGTATGATTAAAATCGTCTTATATTTCTCTCTTTCAGAGGTATTGTTGTCCTCAATAATACATTCACCAAGTCCCCTTGACTTTAGGATAATCTTAGTATCCAATGTCCATCGCAAGTAATTTTCACCCGAGGCATTCAGTGCAGCATATTCAAGATTGTTGATTTTCGACATCTTATGCAAATAGATCAAAACAAGTATACTATTTCAATACGTAATCATGCATACAACTCAACGAGTGTTTTATGTATGCAAACCTATCATGCAAATTCTACACCGTTCATGATGATCGAATTTTAATCTGTCCGGATTTTAAGCAAAGCATGTTAGGTCAATTAAATATGATGCAGTTTTAGTCAATCAGGTTTAACAATCAATTAGATCAATTAATATCATCAAACTAGCAGGTGGTTCAATTAGATCATGCAACCAAATTCGATTTTGACTAAGAAGGGTTTTCGGGCAGAAGGTTTTATGTCGATCGACGGAAGCCTAGTGTCGATCGACACGGTTCAATTCAAACGACAATTTTAGATAGAGAGTTCTATGTCGATCGACAGGGGTGAAGCCTGTCGATCGACACGGGCTTAATTTAAGCAAAACGTTTTGATTTTAATCGGTTTAGGTTGGATGCAAATTAGGGTTCCATTAAGGTGATAAATTACGAAACAGGATGGAATCAATCAAACAATCAAACAGTAATAAGAACAAGCATGATTCAATTTTAGGGTTTCGGGTTTTCAAGAATTTAGGGTTACATGCGATTTTAGGTTTCATAAATTTAGTAATTATGAATCATGGTGAAAGTAATCAATCAATCAAACAACAAGAACGAGCATAATTTAGGATTCAAAACGAGCATGATTAAAATGAGTAATATTTAGGATTAGGGTTTCTCATAGTTTCGGTTTTAACATCAATTAAACGAACATGATTTAATTTTAGGGTTCTCTCGGATTTTAATGATTTTAGGGTTTTGTTGTTCTTAGGATTTCGATTACTTACCTTAACCTTGTGATTGTTCTTCTAGTTCGTCGTAACCGTTGATAGGTTGTATGAACTACTTCTAGTTCGGCGTAACCTTTGATAGACTGTATGAACTCGGACTTGAACAGTAACGCCGGATGAACAGTACGCCGATGAACAGTACCGATGAGCAGTGACGCGTGAACAGTACGCGATGAACAGTAACGATGAACAGTAATCGCGTTTTGTTTTTTAGGGTTTTAGGGAGCAACTCGTGCTGATAACGTGTTATGAAAACTGAATGATTCAATCTTATTATCTTGTGAATAAGAGTACATATATATAGGTGATTACATATCCAAGTAAGAATAAGAAACAAGGAAATAAGGAAACACTCATTAAACTATATGGGTTTTGCTATTGGGCTGGTTATGGAGATCCATCCTTAATGATTTATAACACAAATGACTTGGTAGTCAGATTAATTGTGCCTAATTTTTTTGTTAAGTTAAAACATCTATATATCTTCCGTATGGATTAATATTTTGTGTATATATTCGTGATCAAATGCAAAATAGAGAGACTAAATAAGTTACAAGAACCTCAATGGACTCCGCAAAGAAAAATATCAATTTATTGCATGCATGATATTGATAATATACTTCGACCACGATTAGAAAAAACTTCTTTAGATTTCTTAAATCTAAGCTAACGGATTCGACTACAAAGGCCTCTAACCACTTCATTTTCGCTTCACTGGTGCGTGGGAGAGGTTGGGACAATGTGTGCGCAGTTGTCTTTAAGGAGAGGTGGAAAAAATGGGTTCAAAGGAAACATATGAGGCCAACAGTTAGCATCTATGGTCGCAAACGCTTTGCAACACGCGACTCCAACATTTCCAAACTGACCCGAGAAAATTGACTTGTAAAGTTCGAATATGCATCCATGAGTATTGAAAAGAGATGACCAGCATTTTTCCAAATCAATAGGAAGAACCGGTGGAAATTGCGAGCGTGGTTGTTGCTCATGAGCTAATCCGGGAGTGATCAAAACTGCAGCACATACGGCTACAACTAAGACTAAGGAGACACGAGCTCTTGATTTGTTTCCCATCTCTCTTATTGATTTTATATCTCTCGTTTTTATTGCTTAATTCTTTTCTTTCTGATGTTTGGAATGGTTTGGTTTCGAGGAAGATGCTAAAATTTATAGGCTAAGGAAAAAATGGGTATTAAACTACGTCATTAGCAACGGAAGAATATTAAAGTTTTCTATACAGTAACTCATGTTTAGTAATTCCGTTTTGAAAGCTTACAATTTTTTTTTTTTGACCAAAGTTCTTTCTGTCAAAGCATAATAAGATGTCAGAGAAGGATTCCAGCCCTAATTCGTGAAGCATTTCTATCTTGAACTAATTATTTATGTTATATGTAGCTAGAAGTAGAACTCCCATATATATTATTAGGGAAAGTGACAAAGTGTAATATATAAGTCCATAAACAGTAGGATCATATAATTAATAAACTAAAATTATAGTTGTAAATAGAAAAGACAACAAATAAAAACAGAATAATGATCATACAAGTAAAGAAAAAGTAGTACTTTTTTCTCAAATGAATGTTAAATTGTATTAAAAAAAAGAAAAAAATTGTTTTACATGAATTAATGCAACATTGTTCTAATATTATTTTGACAACTTCTTGAAAATGAGAAACGACACTTTTAATTTTCAAAATTATCGAGTTCCAAACCATAATTGGCTTAGACCCTCGTCATAAGCACAGTGCCGGCTCAACCCTATAAGAGGCCCGTGGACAAAAAAAAATTTTGGACCCTTTAAATTTGATTTTTAAATATTTTTTGCAAAATTTATTTATTTTTTATTTTTTTGTCAACAAATTTATTTTTTTAATATATATTTTTGTAATGTCAGTAATTAAATAAAAAAACTTACATTAAAAAATATATTTATGAACCTTTTTAATTTAAATTAAATTTTTAAAAAAAAAATTTGGACCCCTAATTTTTGGGACCCGGGGTGGGGCCCACGGGCGGTGCACCACTTGCCCTCCCATCTAAGCCGGCCCTGCATAAGCACAATCCCCCTTAGCACGAACGGTGGAGCATAGGCGGTTGCGCATACTTTTGTCGACAATTATGATGATGGTGGCTGATGTGTTCGGAAGTTCACCGTGACGACGACAAGTCTGTTCCCTCCAGAGATAGTACTTCTTTTGTAATTCACATCAATGCTTATCATGATCCAACTATTTACCAAGATATCAACTTAAATTTTAATTATTTCTTTCTTAACTTATCTTATTATATAAAAGAGAAACCGGTCGACGAGAGCTAAACACGTAAGCAAAATTGTAATTCATAAAATTGTAACATGTGTCAAATATTGATTAAGATGATGACATACGTTAATATTAAAATTAATTCGTAAAAAGAAAATTAAAAGTGGAAAACTAACAATGTAATTGCTAAGTAACTAATCAAATAGTAAAAAAGAAATTTTTAATAGTTCAAACTAATTATAATAACAAGAAAATTTCTAATATAGTCTAAACTATAGTGCAAACCAATTATAAAAAAAAACTAAGAAAAATCTTATTTTATAAAAGAGAATATGGTTGACGAGAGCTTTACACGTAAGCAAAATTGTGATTCATGGGATTGTGACATGTGTCTAATATTGATTGAGATGTGTTAATATTAAACTAATTAAAAAAATTAAATTTAAAATAGAAAATTAACAATGTAATTGTTAAGTAACTAATCAAATAGTAAAAAGAAAAATTTATAACACTCCGAACTAATTACAATAACAAAAAAAATTCTAATATAGTCTAATCTATAGTGCAAGCCAATTATGAAAAAAAAAACTAATAAAAAAATCAAAAGAATTAAAGTCGTTAAAAAAAAGTAGAGAGAATAAAAATTGAAAAACAGTAACTTAGAAATAATATAAGTTGTAGAAAAACAAAAAATATGGAGAGAATGAAAGAAAAAGACGAATGATAAAACAAAATCTGATATATAAAATGAAAAAAAAATTGATGGGTAAAAAATCTAAATTCAAAAGTTTACGATATGCATAGCCACTGCAAATATCGCATAAATCTATAAGCATATTTTTTATCGTAATTATAGAATCACAAAAAACAATTTTTTTTGACAATATTGGTACTTTCAATATTTAAAATGAAGAAAATTGTATAAAATGAAAATTATATAAGTTAAAAAGATAGTAACAATATAACTACTATTAGTTTATATGTATTATGAGATTATTTACGTGAAATTTATTATGTTCTAATTTAACTCTACATTATTTGAAGAATATATATTCATTATAGGTAAGAACACAGTAATTTGATTTCTTGGTTATTAAGAATATGAATTGAATTACAGTCATTTATTTTAGAATCTGTATAAGATAAATTAGGACATGAAAATGGTGATAAAATTTGATATCTAATGCTTTAAGATGAGTATTTTATTATATATCGATATATTTTAGTAATTTAACAGGTTACTAATTAAGACTTAAATATTTATTTGAATAATTTTTACTATAATTACCCGCGTATAAACGTGGGTCCTAACCTATTGTATTAAATATTTTTATAACTATTATATCTCTTTTGTCAAAGAGAATCAAAACCAAATGAACATAAAGATATAAAGTAGAGAGAACATTTTTTTTATCCCTTCGAAATATTTGTATCTATGACATCATATATCTAATGTATTACCAAAAATAGACGTGTAATAGCAACACTAGACACGAGATTAGCGTTGATAACAAACAAATGAACAATACTCCAACAATATAAATACGCGAATAGCGACACTCCACCACGGAGTTGATTTATATTCAATAAAATCTGTGACGTCCAAAAAACACTAGAACAGCTCTAGAGCAATTCTATTACCTTCATGATGAAAGGTTTCCATTAGGTATTTAATTATATGATGAAATCAAGACATATAGAAAACGTCATTTACTTTTATATTAACAATTCTATTGAATTCGAATCTAGGTACAACGACAATAATACTAATTTAAACCACTAGACATCCTGATCACAAAACGTCAATATTTTATGCTGAAACTAACAAATTCAAATAAAATGGACATGTATATATCAATATGTTTTCTTGTGAGCTATTGGTGATGAATATGGAATAAAAATGTGAGATGCGATGAAAACATAAAAAGAAAATCATAAATTAACTTGCATGATGTTATAAAATAATTAGGATTTTATCATGATGATAAATATAAATAAAGAAGAAAATTTTATACCCGCTAAATTCAGGATACTGAGAAAATAAGGAGAAGAGAGCGAGAGAGAATTTATCAGAAGAAGTTATTAGCTTGTGAAGTTGTAAATTACAATGAACGATTTCGTTCGTTTATATAGAGGATAAAAGTGAAGTTATTGTGCATGCATAGTGACAGTGGGGTCCACATCAATTAACTTATACGACGAAGTTATCTTCTGTAAGCCGTAATTATTGACTTCTATAACATATCTTCTAGAAGACGAAACTGTTGATTTCTATAACACTTCCTCTTGGAGACCAGTGTCACTATGTCTGTGTGTATTGTATCATCTGTTGCCTCGTTAAAAACCTTTCTAGGAAAACCCAGTGGGAAAAACCATAGAAGGATAAAAAGAGTGCAACCACACAAGCTCCCCCTCGAATGAACATGTGTCATCTTGTAAATCTCGTTGATGACGCATTCTAATGTTATGGACATGTTTCCTGAACACCGAAGTACGAAGTGATTTTGTAAAGAGATATGCGGCATTGTCACATGATCGGACATACTTGACTTCAATGACTTTAGCCTTCTCAAGTTCGTGGGTATATGAGAAGAACTTCGGAGGGATATGTTTGGTTCTATCACTTTTGATATATCCTTCCTTTGTTTGAGCGACACATGCAGCATTATCTTCATATAAGATTGTTGGCTCTGTGTTTACGTTTATCCCACTGCTTGATTTGATGTGTTGGCTTATTGATCTCAACCATACACATTCTCTACTTGCTTCATGCAGCGCAATAATTTCAGCATGATTTGAAGAAGTTGCCACGAGCGTCTGCTTCTGAGAACGCCAAGATATAGCAGTGCCTCCAATCGTGAAAACGTATCCAGTTTGTGATCGAGCTTTATGTGGATATGACAAATATCCTGCATCTGCAAAATTAACCATTTGACCGTTTGAATCCTTAGGATATAATAAACCTAAATTAGTAGTCCCTTGGAGGTAACGGAATATGTGTTTAATTCCATTCCAATGTCTTTGTGTAGGGGACGAACTAAATCTTGCCAAAAGATTAACAGCAAATGATATATCGGGCCTTGTACAATTTGCAAGGTACATTAAAGCTCCAATGGCACTCAAATATGGTACTTCAGGACCAAGTATCTCTTCATTTTCCTCATGTGGTCGAAATGGATCATTTTCGACTATGAGTGATCTGCCTATCATAGGAGTACTTAGAGGATTTGCTTTATCCATGTTGAATCGTGTAAGTACCCTTTTGGTATATGTGGATTGGTGCACAAATATACCCTTTTGAGAATGCTCAATTTGAAGGCCAAGACAGTATTTTGTCTGTCCGAGATCTTTCATCTCAAATTCACCTTTTAGATAATTTGAGGCTTTTTGTATTTCCCCTAGGGTTCCTATTATGTTTAGATCATCAACATACACCGCGATAATCACAAATCCTGATGTTTTTTTCTTGATGAAAACAGATGGGCATAAAGGATCGTTTACGTACCCTTCTTTTGTTAAATGCTCACTGAGACGATTATACCACATACGTCCAGATTGCTTCAACCCATATAATAATCTTTGCAATTTTATTGCACATAACTCATTTGGTTTGGAACTTAATCCTTCTGGCATTTTAAACCCATCTGGAATTCTCATATAGATATCCGTATCTAATGATCCATATAGATATGCTATAACGACATCCATGAGACGCATCTCTAGATTTTCGTTAGCCGCTAGACTCATTAAGAATCTGAACGTGATTGCATCCATAACGGGGGAATATGTTTCCTCATAATCAATCCCGGGTTTTTGAGAAAAACCTTGAGCCACAAGGCGAGCTTTATGTCTCGTAATCTCATTGTTTTCGTTCCGTTTTCGAACAAAGACCCATTTGTATCCGACCGGTTTCACATCTTTGGGTGTGAGTGTAATAGGTCCGAATACATTTCGTTTATTAAGCGAATCGATTTCGACTTGTATTGCATCTTTCCACTTAATCCAATCTTGTCTGTTTTGACATTCATATAAAGACTTTGGTTCTGGATCTTCGTTTTCTCCACTGATTTCCAGTGACACATGGTATGAGAAAACGTCATCAACTACATCAATTTGAGTTCTATCCCATATCTTTCCATTATGAATGTAGTTTATAGAAATCTCATGATTTCCTTCATGATGCTCTGTATTGTCGTTAGACTCATGATTCGTTTCTTCCAAAACACTTTCAGTGATTTTGGGATCATTATGCTTTTCAGCTTCCTTTCGTTTTCTAGGATTTTAATCCTTAGACCCAACAGTTTCAAGCGTGTTCTAGACTCACGTGTATCATCTGCTCTATGGTGCTTATTTGGGATTTTAATACGAGCAGGAGCATTTGCAGCTGGGATATTTGATTTCGTTACCATTTTGGTATCTGCAAATGCATCAGGTAGCTGATTTGCTATACTTTGCAAATGCATAATTCGTCGAACTTCTAGTTTTGACTGTTTGGTTGGAGGATCAAGGTGTAATAGAGATGGTACACACCATTCTATATCCTTTCCTATTTGTTTATTTTCTCCCCTAGAACCGGGAATACTTTCTCATCGAAATGACAATCGGCAAATTGTGCCATAAAGACGTCACCAGTCTGTGGTTCTAGGTATCGTATGATTGATGGAGAATCACAACCAACATATATTCCCAACCTTCTTTGTGGTCCCATCTTTGTACGTTGTGGTGGTGTTATAGGCACATATACCGCACAACCAAAAATTCTTAGATGAGATATATTCGGTTCTCGACCGAAGGCTAACTGTAATAGGGAATATTTATGATATGCACTTGTTCTTATTCGAATGAGTGCTTCTGCATGTAAAATAGCATGTCCCCATACAGTCGTTGGGAGTTTTAATCTCATGATCAATGGTCTTGCAATTAGTTGCAGACGTTTAATTAATGATTCAGCCAAACCATTTTGTGTATGAACATGAGCTACCGGATTTTCAACATCTATACCCGTTACCATACAATAATCATTGAAGGCTTGGGATGTGAATTCACCAGCATTGTCTAGTCTAACTTTCTTAATGGGGTAATCAGAGAATTGAGCCCTTAGTTTGATTATCTGTGTTAGAAATCTCGCAAATGCCATATTTCGAGATGATAATAGACAAACATGTGACCATCTGCTAGATGCATCAATTAACACCATAAAATAGTGGAATGGTCCACATGATGGATGTATCGGTCCACAAATATCGCCTTGAATTCGTTCAAAAAACTTTGGTGATTCTTTATCAATTTTGGTTGGCGATGGCCTTATGATCAATTTTCCAAGAGAACAAGCAACACATGTCATTTTATTCCCCTGATATATCTCTTAGATTTTCAGTGAATGACCATGTGAGTTCTCAATTATATTTTGCATCATTGTTGTGCCTTGGTGACCAAGGCGATCATGCCATAGTGTGAAATCATCTTGATTTCTTTTAATCACTAGATGCGATTCGATTGCACTTATATGAGTATAATGCAATCCTGAAGGAAGTTTTGGAAATTTTTCCAGTACAAGCCTTTTTCCGGATTTATCGAAAGTTAAGTATATATACTTCTTTCTATTCTCAGTTGTGGATTGAGTATCATATCCTTGCAGATATATGTCATTGAAACTCAACAAATTCCTTTTAGAATTCGGAGAATATAAGGCATTATCTATGGAAAACTTGGTTCCATTTGGCAACATAAAAGTTGCTCTACCACTTCCTTTAACAAGGTCTGTAGGACCTGATATTGTATCGACAATAATATTTGTCGGTTTTAAATTAGAGAAATATCTCTTGCTTTTCAGAATAGTGTGTGTTGTTCCACTATCTGGTATACAAATTTCTCGAAACATTTCTTTGCGTTTCGTTTCATCCATTTCTGCAACCATGAAATGATTAGATAATAGATAGTAAATATTATTCATAAATATAAAACACACAATTATTATACATGAGTTAGTTGTGTTAAAACAACATTATTTTTCAAATAACCGAAAATATAATAATATATATGGTATATCTGGAGATTATTCAATAATCTTATTTCGAGCATTTTAGTTATCCGCAAAAGCGGTCTCGTCGAAGTCATTGGCAAAATCGGGAGAACCGAGGTGTAATGTATCCTCAAAATATTCCGTAAGGTTCACTTCTTTCCCTTTGCCTTTGTTAGACTCTTTATATAGCTTGCAACTTAGCTCATTAGTTTTCTCTGCGATTAAGAGGGTGACAATTAACTCTGAGAACTTTTTGTATCCGCAATTTCTATACATTGCTTGAAGGACACTATGTTCTTTGTGGAATGTGATATATGTCTACTCGAGCATTTCTGCTTCGGTGACTGATTTACCACAAAATTTTAATTGTGATACAATCCTCAACATTGCGGAGTTATACTCCTCCACTTTCTTAAAATCCTGAAACCTCAAGTTTTTCCACTCTTCTATCGCATGAGGGAGATTTATTTCCCTCTGATTATCAAACCTTTCTTTCAAGGCATTCCACAGCTCTGCTGGGTTTTTAATGTGCGCATAATCATGCGATATGTTTTCATCCAGATGTTTTCTCAGAAACATTATTGTCTTAACCTTAGCTTGGGCGGATGATTTATTTTCCACTTTGATGGTGTCGGATAAATTATCCGCTTCCATATAGAGTTCAGGATTAGTTGTCCATGCTATATAGTTAGCTCCATTTATTTTGAGAGCTGGAAATTTAAGCTTCTCAACATTGGCCATTTGAATTCTAATAACAAGATCAAATAAATATTATTAGAAAAATTATATTATTTTAGAAACCGTATACATGAATCCTAACAGCGATTACACAAAGCATTATTGCAATAAACAGTAAAATAAGATTTATGTGATACTCTTCGGGGGTAAATTCTCCAACGATGAGATCATAAATAGAAGAAAGAATTACACCGATAATAAAAATCAAAAACCACTAGCCGTTATAAAAGTAGAAAAAAATTTGAAATTTTTTTCTTTGTTACCGTTAGAGGTAAAAATTAAAACAAAAATTAATCTGAAAAATATTAATGAATGATCAGTAAAATTTACCAGATAAAAATATTTAATTACAGGTGACTGAAACTCCTTATATAGTAATCAAAATATAAATAAATTTTAACAATAATATTATGGTGATAGAGTCAGCCATATTGAAATATTAAATAAATTATGATGATGAAATCATCCATATTATAACAGTAAATAAATTATGGTGATTGAGTCATCCATATTATAACAGTAAATAAATTATGGTGACTGAGTCATCCATATTATAACAAGAAATAAATTATGGTGACTGAGTCATCCGTATTATAACAAGAAATAAATTATTAGGCGGTGAACCGACCATTAGCATATAGATAAATAATTATGGTGCATGAAGCAACCACAGAAAAATAATATAATAAGGAGGTGATACTGTCCATTATAATAATATTATTTTTCTTTTTATTATGAACGTAGAGTGATCGTACTGATAACGTGTTATAAAATAATTAGAATTTTATTATGATGATAAATATAAATAAAGAAGAAAATTTTATACCCGCTAAATTCAGGATACTTAGAAAATAAGAAGAGAACGAGAGAGAATTTATCAGAAGAAGTTATTAGCTTGTGAAGTTGTAAATTACAATGAACGATTTTGTTCGTTTATATAAAGGATAAAAGTGAAGTTATTGTACATATGCATAGTGACAGTACATGCATAGTGACATTAAGAAGTTATCTTCTGACTTTTATAACATATCTTCTAGGAGACGAAACTGTTGATTTCTATAACACATGACATTTTTTTTTTTTTTTTTGCCTTACTTGCATGTGAAATTACATCGATGTACATATTTATTTAAATAACATAATCATTCTTCCCTTAAGTTTATACGTAAACTTACGTGTCCGAGACATTTGAAAGCTACGTGTTCGTTTGGTTGACACTTGTTCAGAGCTTGGGAATGCTTATGAGAAGCTTAAGGTTGTCAAATTTGCGTTATTATAGTAGCTGCATAATCAAAGGCTGTTTAATTAGAAATCTTAAGGAACATTTTTTAAAAATTTATTGATGTGGAATTTTCAGGTAGTCAAGTTGCTGCAAGTGTAGATGATTCAAAGACTAATGAATAGCAAGGATGATGAAGGGCGGGCTCCTCTGCATTCCGCTGACAGCATCGGGAATGCTGACCTGAATGGTTTGTTGTATAATGTTGTTGTCCTTAAATGTTGTTGAATGATAGTAGAAGATATTGTTTTACTCCTATCAATAAGTATTGATTTTCTTATTAGATTGAAATTCTACCTGAATGGTTGATCTTTGAATATATCTAATAGTCCTCCACGGGAGTGAGAACAAGTAATGTAGTTTTGATGATTTATGTATATTATAATTTGTTTTGGAACTGAGATGTGTCAAAGCATTTTTAGCTTTATGTGATTGAAGGATTTTTGAACATGACGATGGTTTCTTATTATTGCTTTATTATTAATCGGTCCACTGCATGTGGCCGAATGTTTGGTGAAGCACGTTGCTGTAAAATGATGTTCTGTAGCGTGTTGGCACATTTTTCTGTAATGTGATCTCCTTCACTTTTATTGTTAAGACACGACATGGTCTCTCCACTCTATACATTGATAGTCCATTTCAGCTGGTAGGTTATTTGCTTCATGATCCTGTCTTCTTAAAACTCTTTTCAATACTTCTATAAGAAATTGTAGCTATTTTAAATTGTTTCATTATATTTCATGATACAAAACAAATCGAAATATAATGAGAAAAAAAAAAATAATAATAATAATAATAATGAGCATATGTAACGTTTGATTTGTCTCGACTGTTATTATTTGATTTGATCCCATTGGTTTTTACGTCTTTTCGTTGTTACTAACTTGAGACTGAGTCCTTGATTTGGTTGGAGTGATAAACGTCACAATATTATCAATAAATAAATCCATACAAAGAAATAATTCATCAATATAATATCTGGCAGTCCACAGTGATATAATTAACAAAACAAAAGAGTGGTCAGATCTTCTCTTTTACCAATGTCCCACAATATACAAATATTAAAAACACATTCTCTCTTCTTTTTACTCAACTTTATATATTTTTTTTTATTTTTTTACTCAACTTTATACCTTCTCTTTCATCCTTTTACTCAACTTTTATTAATTTTATATTTAAACACACCCCAATTATCTCTCTTATGTCTTTTCCAAGACACAATCTCTCCAACTAAACCCACTATCTCCTCTCTTTACTCAACTTTTATTAATTTTATATTTCAATACACCACACTATTTCAACAAAAAACACTCTCTTTCTTCCTTTTACTCTAATTTTAATAATTTTATATTATAAGACACACTCATATTGTCTCCAATTTAAATGTTCTAAAAACAAATGTTGAAGCCAGTACTTCTTTAGATGCCATACTGATCTAGAACATTAAATTCATTAAAAAGTTAAAAAACATGTTGTGGTCCCGAAATTACTACTGTCTCTTTACAAGACAAAACTACTATTATACCCTCATTTTTCACTATAAAAACCCTAATTCCTCAACCCCAAATATTACATAGAGAAAAAAATAAGTTTATAAGAAAAAAAATGGAAGAAAACAAAATAAACTTATTAGATGAAGAAGCTAAAGCTTCTCTAGATATATGGAAATATGTCTTTGGTTTTGCAGATATTGCAGCTGCAAAATGTGCAATCGACCTCAAGATACCAGAAGCCATCGAAAACCATCCCTCGTCACAGCCCGTGACACTATCCGACCTCTCCTCCGCCGTCTCCGCCTCACCGTCACATCTCCGCCGTGTAATGAGGTTTCTTGTACACCAAGGAATCTTCAAAGAAGTCCCTACAAAAAATGGTTTAGCCACGGGTTACACTAACACACCACTCTCTCGTCTTATGATGATCTCAAAACGTGAGAACAAGTCTATGGCTCCTTTTGTTCTATTTGAAACAAGTCCCGAAATGCTAGCTCCGTGGCTAAGACTGAGCTCGGTGGTTTCTTTGCCGGTCAACGGTTCAAGTCAACCCCCATTTGATGCGGTGCATGGTAAGGACGTGTGGGCGTTCGCGCATGATAATCCATGCCTTAGTGAGATGATCAATGAGGCTATGGCTTGTGACACAAGGCGAGTAGTGCCTCGTGTGGCCGAAGTTTGTAAAGGTTTGTTTGACGGTGTGGCTACGGTGGTTGATGTTGGAGGCGGTACCGGAGAGGCGATGGGGATATTGGTTAAGGAGTTTCCTTGGATTAAAGGAATTAACTTTGATCTTCCTCATGTTGTTGAAGGTTCTCAAGTTTTGGATGGTGTTGAAAATGTTAAAGGTGATATGTTTGTTTCTGTTCCTGCGTGCGACGCCGTTATCATCAAGGTTAGTTTCATTTCCATACTCTACATTTTCTTTGATTATATATCTATTTTACTAATATTCAGGTGTTTTTTATAACAAATTTTATTTAGCGTTTAACGTCAAAATTTTCACCTCAAGACTAAAAGTAAACGGAAAAAATATGTTAATATAACATAATAAGAAAGCAGGAAATATCTTTTTTTTTCTTTGGTTTAATGTTAGAAACGTCATTCTTTATATTTTATATAAAAAAATCCACATATCATTCTTTATATAGCCTCGTACAGTAAGCTCTATATAGGTAATATTTTTATTCTTTTTATTTGGTATAACGTTACGTGAGATTTGCAGTCAGCTTGCTCGATATAAACATTTCAAAACTACGATATATATTATTGCTAGAGAGACTTAAGACATACTATATTTTTTTTTGTCAACCAAGAGACATACTATACAAGAGGAGTGTAATATATGGTTGGCATTTTATTCGACAGTATATTTTAACTCTGTTAGACAAAAAAGGTTCGCATGTCAACCCACACAAAAATTGAAAAAGTTTGAATGTTTATAAAAGTGAGTTTTTTCCACCATCTTCCATAGAAAATGAATAGTTTGGGCATGACAGATATGACACGAGATTAACTAGCGCAACAATTGATTGATATCAACCACTACTACTACGTACCAAATAAATAAAACAAACACTAACAATTTTTCCAAATATATTATATATACGTACCCCAAAGATAATTATCACTTTTTCCTAACAGCCAATTAAAAACGTATTTGGTAAAAAACAATTAAAAAAATGCATAAGGAATTAGTTGTTTTTTGCGTCCATATTATTTTTGCAATTGAAGAAGTATAACAATAAAATTTAACCTCACTAGGTTTTTAAACTTTTTAAAACTAATTTTCATATCTCTATGTACTGGAGAGTTGTTTCTATTAATTCTTTGGTTTCATTTTGTAAGTATTTTGATTGAATAAGCGGAAATTAAAAAAAAAATTAATAATGAATTAAAAATATAATTTCAACCATTAATGTAAAAGATTACAAAATTTAAAATACAAAAAAAAACATTAAATTCTGCATAGAAACTAATAAAACATCTAATAAATAAAATAATTAAATAAAATAAAATTCAAACATCTAGGAGTATAATGGAACGGGGAGAATAATAAATACTTTGAAGGCTTCTTTAGTATCGGTCAATTAATTCGTGAAAATTGTGATAAATGATGACAGTGGGTGTTACATGATTGGGGAGACAAAGATTGCATTAAAATATTGAAGAACTGCGAAGAAGCGGTCCCACCAAATATTGGAAAAGTGATGATAGTGGAATCTGTGATTAGAGACAAGAAGAAGACAATGGTAGTGGAAGAAAGAGATGAGAAACTAGAACACGTGAGATTAATGCTTGATATGGTGATGATGGCTCATACAAGCACAGGCAAAGAAAGGACACTGAAAGAGTGGGATTTTGTTATCCACGAAGCTGGTTTTGCTCGATATGAGGTTAGAGACATTGATGATGTTCAATGTGTAATTATCGCGTATCGGTCTTAAGAACGAGAATGTGGAAGAAAGATTGAATCCTAAAGCTGAGTACGAGCTAAACCAAAAGTTTTTCTTTGAGGAAAACTCAATAATTATGTGGTTATTGGTTTAGTAAGAATAAGTGAGAAATTATAACGAATAATGTGGTTGATTGTGTAGTGTGACAATAGTCGTCGAGGCTTGTTTCAGTACTAGCCGTGTTGTATTGTGTTTGTTATTTGTATTTTTAGCATATCGATTTGCACTTATAACTTGCCTTTTTTTCGGTGATGTGGGCCACAACGGGCTGGCCCACTTAGCCCAAACAACTTTAACCTCTTAAAGAGGTGGATAGCTAGGCTCGAATCCTGGGTGAGAAGGCAGCAGAGCTCTGTAACCACTTGGGCCACGAGCTCTTTCTCGCACTTATAACTTGCTTTTATTTGCACTAGCCGTGTTGTAAAAAACAATTTTAAAAAATGCATAAGGAATTAGTTGTTTTTTGCGTCCATATTATTTTTGCAATTGAAGAAGTATAACAATAAAATTTAACCTCACTAGGTTTTTAAACTTTTTAAAACTAATTTTCATATCTCTATGTAGTGGAGAGTTATTTCTATTAATTCTTCGGTTCCATTTTGTAAGATATTTTGATTGAATACGCGGAAATTAAGAAAAATAATAATAAATTAAAAATATAATTTTAACCATTAATGTAAAAGATTACAAAATTTAAAATACAAAAAAGTAACATTAAATTTTGGATAGAAACTAATAAAATATCTAATCAATAAAATAATTAAATAAAAAAAAATTAAATATCTAGGAGTATAATGGAACGGGGAGAGTAATAAATACTTTGAAGGCTTCTTTAGTATCGGTCAATTAATTCGTGAAAATTGTGATAAATGATGACAGTGGGTGTTACATGATTGGGGAGACAAAGATTGCATTAAAATATTGAAGAACTGCAAAGAAGCGGTCCCACCAAATGTTGGAAAAGTGATGATAGTGGAATCTGTGACACGTGAGATTATTGTTGTAGTACCAAATTGGTTCAAGGGTTAATTATAATTTTTTTTGGTGTTATCTAGCAAAATAACCCTAGACTATATATGTTCTATATAAATACCGTATTATTATTATATTTATGTTCCAAAACATCCCGTATATATTATTTGGGAGGTGATTTATGAAAAAATTATGACATGGTTCAAAAACAATTGTGACATTGCTCAAAAGAAATGTAAAATGGCAAATTTAAATCATCATAACAAAATATTTCTATAACTAAGTTATATTCTTTCCATAAAAAAAATTTAATCATTATTTATTTATTCTTTCCATAAAAAAAATTTAATCGTTATTCACTAATGAAATGTCTGAAATTAATTTCTATTATAATAAATTTTTGAACAGTTTTCTATAAATATGATATCACTAAAATTTATCATAAAACTTATTAAAAATTTTAAACAGATTATGTTAATTTTTGTGACAAAAAAACTACCAACAATATAACAAATTTTTTTAAAAAAACTGATTTGTATTCTAAAGTCTCTAAAACCTAATAAAATAATAATTTTTAATTACTATAAACAAATACATATCAAAAGCAAACATCGTTCATTAGATTATATGTTCAATTCATTGGTCTTTATGCACTATAATTAATGATATTCAATAAAATGTCATTATTGCATAATATATGACTATGAAAGAATTCAAGAGGATTGGAGATTGTTTTTTTCACTAAAGTAAAACCAAAAGAAAAAGATGATGAAAATGTTTAAAATTTTTGGAGATGGAAAAAAAGTAAGGATATATATCAAATAATATGCTTCTTCGAACTCTAAGACACAAAAAAATGTTATTTTATTAAAAAAATTAATGTATAATGAGGCATGATTCATGTACAATAGTTTAAGAAAAAATAGTAAATACGTAAGGTATTTAAGAAAAAATTCAATGAATATATTTTTAAAAGTAGACTTATAAATTTGGTTTTGAATTTTTATCTCTGCGTATAACGCGGGAAGTCACCTAGTACAACATTAAAGTTGTGTTATTTTATCATACTTGCTTGATTTTTTCTTAATGCAAACGCAAAATGGAAGATACACTTCTTTTTTTTTGATATATCCTATTAGGTGAATTTGCTTACTAGCCAAAAAAAATTATAAGTAGTAAACTAACCAAAATGAAACCATGTAGCATAATTATGTTCATTGGATTTAAGTTAAATGGTTAGGATTTTAATTATAGTTTTTTGGTGGTTATTTCACCTAATTTTCCTATCCTGTTTTCATATAAAGATAACAATAATATAACTCACCAAATCCAACAGAAATATTTTTTTTAATCGTATTTTGATACTCTTTTTTTTTGAAACTATTGATACATCTTTTGCCCCAAGAATATTTAGGTTTCATAACTGGCCGACACAAATAATAATACCAAACTGGGTCTCATTTTGGTTCACAAGTTACGATGACCCAGAGCAATAAGTTTTTTTTTTTTGGTCGGACCCAGAGCAATAAGTTACAATCGAGACGCAAGGACAATTCTCTTTTTTTTTTTTTTTTTATAACGAGCACAATTATCTTCCTCTTTAAAGAATTATATTGCTCAGTTTTTTCTTTTTCTTTTATGAGTAATGACGTTGGTTCACATCTGCTAAGCAAAATAGTATATGTAATCTAGACATAGAAAATAGGCTAATTTGCATACTAACTTTATTGAACTGTTTAATCAACTATATAACCATGGTAATGGAACAAAGTGACAAGTAACTATAAATCTCTGATTAGTAATCTAAAAACGTACAATTTTTTTGCTGTAAACAATTGAAAAACAATGTAAAGATATACAAAGTAGATGTAAAAAATCGATATAAAAAAAATTGGGTTAACGCTTTAGGTAAAAAAAAATAAAAAATTGATACATGTTTTCTGATTCGTAACAACAAAAACAGTATACCTTGTACCACAATGGTAATTCGTAACTATAATAAGTCACACCGATGTGTAATGTGTATTCACACAGTTTCTTTGTTAATAACCGGAATGGATCTTGTACGATAAGAATTGACCGTTTTCCATGTTAGCTTATATACACATTACACATCATATGATTAAATCACCAATATGGTTGTATTGTAAATTATGATCAATTTATTGGTCTTTTTGCCAGTTTCTCATAGAATATTCACACACAATTTTTTTTTTAAATGAAGATGTCTTTTGTTGCATAAATGCCCAAATTACTGGCTTGTATTACTGATGAACGATGAGCAATGGGAAATGGTTAAATACAATCTCAAAATCTTTTCAACTCATTTATGCATTTCAACCAAAGCTGCCTCAATATAACTTGGAGTCCCGGGGCTAAAATTTTTTTGGGACCCCTTAAACAATTACTCTCTCCGTTTCAAATTACTTGTCATTCTACATCTTTTCACACAAATTAAGAAAACAATTAAAAATTTAGTTTTACCCCTATTTAATAGATTGTTTTATTTGAATTAAGTAATTAATAAGGTCAAAATCAAGGATAAAGATGAAAAAATTGATAATAAATATGCATTGAAAAGTGAGAACGACAAATAATTTTAAACAAAAATTTAAGCCTAAAACGACAACTAATTTGAAACGGAGGAAGTTTTTTATTCTTATTTTTAAATATCATATAAAAATAAAAACTTATCACCCAAATCTCCAAGTGGATTCAAATATTCAACCGTAACCTTAAACCAAATCCATTTCAACCTATTTTCCATCTTTAATTTTTATAATCATTTTTCCCTATTCCTATATTTCTCTCTATCTCTTTGTGATGTATGTTTGCGCGCACACACATACACACAAAATCCTTTGATTTTAGAAAGGCTTAATTTGTAATAGAAACCAAAATTGAATCTAAAATTAAAAAGATTCAAAAAAGCCCAAAAAAGCCCATAACTAGTAAACAGTGATCATTCACACGCTTCACCTTCTCATTGGACCAAATAATAATCCTTACACTCTCTCTGTCTCCGAAGTAGAAATTTCACGGCGAGATCGGAATCTTCTCTCTGATCTTGATTTTGAAGAAGATGACTGAGAAATCAAAGAGGCTTCGAACAAACTTAAATGGATTTCATCATCCCGTCGTCGATTTCTGGCGACGAGAAGTCGGTGGAATCTCCTCCCGAAATTTCTCCAATCGCTTCTCCGGTTCCGAGGTTTGGATTCTCTTCAAATTCGGAATTTCTGGGTCTTGTTCAATTGAAATGATTTTCAATTCTCTGTTTAGATTTCTCAGGAATGACCAATAATCAAATTCAAACCAATTGAATCACTTTTGAAAATCTTCCTTTGTTGCTTTCTCTATTGTTGTTGTTGTAGAATATGGTTCTGCGTCTAGAGATACACAAGAAACTAGTGAAACACAAAGGTTGTGTAAACACAGTAAGCTTCAATGCACAAGGAGATATTCTGATCTCAGGTTCTGATGATCGTCGTGTTATCCTTTGGGATTGGCAACTCGGGAACGTTAAGCTTTCGTTTCATTCAGGACACGCGAATAACGTATTTCAAGCAAAGTTTATGCCGTTCTCCGATGATCGAACCATTGTTACCTGTGCTGCTGATGGAATGGTAATACTAATCACCTTTGTTATGTTTCCTCTTTTGTATCACACTTAGGTTTTTCGGTAATATCTTTAGGTTCGACGTGCGAGTATTCTCGAGAGTGGGAAAGTAGAGACGTCGTTCTTGGGATTGCATCAAGGAAGAGCTCATAAGCTATGTATTGAGCCAGGAAATCCTCATATATTCTACACTTGTGGTGAAGATGGATTAGTACAACGTGTCAGTAGTACGATCTAACTACTTTACAATCGTTATAATTCGGTTAAAGAAATCTTAAAATTTTGGATTCTTGTTCATTTTCAGTTTGATTTGAGGACTCAAGCTCCTACAGAGCTTTTCACATGCCAATCGGTTGATCCTATGAGGAGCAACATGGAAGCCATTCAGCTAAACGCGATTGCGATTGACCCGAGAAATTCCAACCTTTTCGTTGTTGGTGGAATGGACGAGTACGCTCGTCTTTATGATGTACGTAGATTTCAAGGAGACGGTTTAAACGATGTTAGCCGACCCGCTGATCATTTTTGCCCTCCACATCTCATTGGGAACGAACAAGTTGGGATAACGGGGTTGGCCTTCTCCGAGCAAAGCGAACTTCTTGTTTCATACAACGATGAATTCATCTATCTTTTCGAACACGATATGGGATTAGGGTCTAACCCTAACACATCCTCTCCGGTATCAGAATCAGAACCAGCTTCTTCTTCAGTTCCTATGGTTTATAAGGGGCACAAGAACTGTGAGACGGTTAAAGGTGTGAATTTTTTTGGACCTCGGTCTGAATACGTGGTTAGCGGGTCAGACTGTGGCCGGATATTTATTTGGAATAAAAAAAGTGGAGGGCTTATACGTATTATGGAAGCAGATAGGGATATAGTTAACTGTATCGAACCTCATCCTTATATACCGGTGCTTGCTAGCAGCGGAATTGAAAGTGACATCAAAGTATGGACTTCTACAGCAGAGGAGAGAGCAACATTGCCCGAGAACATCGAACTGGTACGCTTTAATGCTCCATTGTTGATTTTAATTTACGTAGAGGTCAATTGTTAAGTTGATCTTTGTTTGAAAAATGTTCAGTTACCGAGTCGGTTTCGCATTCCTTGGTTATCATTTCTTAGCTTCCGTGACTATGACGATGATTTATTTGGTAATGAAATGGATCTTGATATTGATGGGAACGAGAGTGAAAATGAATCTATTGATGATGCCGAGGATGATGATGATGATTATAGTGATTCTGATGATGACATGGATAGTGTTTACGATCTTGACGATGATGATGATGAATGTTCTATTGAAATTGATGATAATAATGGTGGTAGTGGTAGTAACAGTTACCAAGATGATGATGATGATTGATTGATTTTGAAATTTTGTGATTCTTCAGCGCAAGCGTACGGCTAGAGGATGGATGTACCGAGGATCATCACCGCAAGAGCTATTGGCGCAACTTCTCTCGCTGCAAAACCGAAGAAGCAGTTTCGGTCCAGAGAGTGAAGGAGAAGACGAAGAACAATCTTCTTCAGCTACTGGAAGAGAACTTCTTGATCTTATCCTCAATTTCAATGGCGATAGCGACAACGACAACGACGACGATGAAAATGTCTCTGATGATGATGATGGTAATAGCCATGAAGACTTCTTCTCTTAAGATACTAAAGAAACAAACTTGTAAATATTTTGAATCTCTTTTAAAACAGAATAAAACCATTGTTGTGCTTTCTTCATTGTTCAATAAAGTCATTACCTTTTTATTGACAACAAACAAACAAAAATTCACGCGGGAAAATGAAG
Source organism: Draba incana (assembly GCA_963576765.1). Classification (NCBI taxonomy): domain Eukaryota; kingdom Viridiplantae; phylum Streptophyta; class Magnoliopsida; order Brassicales; family Brassicaceae; genus Draba; species Draba incana. Next base: position 32,023,975 of record OY755210.1, on the reverse strand, counting down.
AAGACGACGAGAGACAAATTTCAGTGAATCTCAATTTCTAGTGTTTACTCATGGCTTCGACTATGTTTGCTCGATGCTACTGTATCTACAATTCCGATGAGAATCATCACGAAACGAAGGTGAAGCGAAATCTCGTTATCGACCAGAGATTTACGAAACCTACCCGGATTATTCTCAGGGACCGACCGAAGCTACGTAATAAGCTCAATGATCCTGGCCTCACTCGCGCTTTACGGAATTTAGCTGATTCGGGTTTAATGGATGATGCACTCCACCTGTTCGACGAAATGAACAAAGCTGATATTTTCGTTTGGAATGTGATGATAAGAGGTTTCGTTAGCTCTGGATTGTATCATGAAGCGGTTAAGTTTTATTGTAGAATGGTGTTTGCAGGAATTAAAGCTGATTCCTTTACTTATCCTTTCGTAATTAAGTCGGCTACTGGGATTTCGTCGTTGGAACAAGGGAAGACGATTCACGCGAAGGTGATCAAGCTTGGGTTTGATTCAGATGTTTACGTTTGTAATTCTCTTATATCTATGTACATGAAGCTTGGGTGCGTTTGGGATGCAGAGAAAGTGTTCGACGAAATGCCTGAGAGAGACGTTGTTTCGTGGAATTCGATGATTTCTGGGTATCTCGCGGTCGAAGATGGTCATCGCTCGTTGATGCTGTTTAAAGAAATGCTGAAATGTGGATTTGTCCCGGATAGGTTCAGTACGATGAGCGGATTAGGTGCTTGTTCTAATATATATAGTCCCAAATTAGGAAAGGAGATACATTGCTATGCTATTCGAAGTAGAATTGAAACGGGTGATGTTATGGTATTGACATCAGTTCTTGACATGTACAGTAAATACGGTGAAGTGAGTTATGCAGAGAGGATATTTAACGGTATGATACAGAGGAACATCGTAGCTTGGAACGTTATGATAGGATGTTACGCTAGAAACGGCCGAGCCATTGATGCTTTTCTCTGCTTTCAGAAAATGTCAATGCAGCCAGATGTTATCACATTGATAAATCTGCTTCCTGCATGTACGATCTTGGAAGGTCGAACGATTCACGGGTACGCTATTAGGAGAGGCTTTTTTCCTCATGTAGTATTGGAAACCGCTCTTATCGATATGTATGGAGAATCCGGGGAGTTAAAATCAGCGGAGGCTATATTTAATCGAATGGCTGAGAAGAATTTGGTTTCGTGGAACTCGATTATTGCTGCTTACGTGCAGAACGGGAATAACGATTCAGCTTTGGAGCTATTTCAAGAGCTCTTGGACTCATCGCTTGTTCCTGATTCGACAACGATTGCTAGTATTCTACCAGCTTACGCAGAATCTCTCTCCATGAGTGAAGGTAGGCAAATTCATGGTTATATCGTAAAAGCTAGATACGAGTCAAACACTATCATCTTGAATTCACTCATTCACATGTACGCCATGTGTGGAGACCTCGAGGAAGCACGAAAATGTTTCGACAAAGTCGTGTTAAAGGATGTTGTTTCCTGGAACAGCATTATCATGGCCTATGCGATACACGGTTTTGGGAGAATGTCAATATCCTTATTCTCAGAGATGATTAGTTCTGGAGTAGAACCAAACAAGAGCACATTTGCTTCATTACTAGCAGCATGTAGTGTTTCCGGTATGATTAACGAAGGATGGGAATATTTCGATTCGATGAAAAGAGAATACGGTATCGATCCTGGAATAGAGCATTACGGATACATGCTAGATCTCATTGGTCGTACAGGAAACTTCAACTCAGCGAAAAGATTCATCGAAGAAATGCCGTTTATACCAACATCTCGGATTTGGGGGTCTTTGTTAAACGCAAGTGGAAACCACAACGATGTAACCGTAGCTGAATTCGCAGCAGAACAGATCTTTAAGATGGAACACGATAACACGGGATGCTATATCGTGCTTTTAAACATGTATTCGGAAGCTGGAAGATGGGAAGATGTAAATAGGATCAAGCTTCTTATGCATAGCAAAGGCATATCAAGAACAACGAGTCACAGTAGTATCGAAACAAAGAGTAAAACTCATGTGTTCGCTAACGGAGATAGATCCCACGTCGAGACAAACAAGATTTATGAAGTCTTAGAAATTGTCTCAAGAATGATTAGAGAAGAAGAAGTTGAGAACGAGGCTCTATTGAAGAGAAGAAGCAATTCACCAAGAAGACATTCGGTAAGGCTCGCTACGTGTCTTGGATTGATCTCTACGGAAAGAGGAAGAACGGTTATGGTGAAGAACAACACGAGAATCTGCAAGAAATGTCACGAGTTCTTGGAAAAGTCGTCGAAAATGACGAAAAGGGAGATCGTTGTGAGAGATTCCAAAATTTTTCATCACTTCTCTAATGGTCGTTGCTCGTGTGGGAATTACTGGTGAAAAAAAAAACTGGTTGTGGCTAAATTAGGTATACGTTATCTGAAAAACGTAAAAGGAAGAAAACATGTTTTAAAAGTTTATAGGAAAATGAAAATTCCAGACTAAATTTGAAACTTTTATATTCTCTAATAAAACACTTAACTATAGAGTTGTATATACCACATAGCAAGAGATGTATTACAAAACAGAGCATGTACCAAATATTAAAGAACATGTGGAAGTTCAGAAAAGCCTTATGCCAATGTAAATCAATTCATGGCAAAACATTAGAAATTTTGAGGGATCAAAGAGATAAAGTTGAATATGAAGTTCATCTTAAACTTCTAATAATGTTCTTTATTTTTAGAATGAAAGAAGAAAATTTGCTTTTTAGATTTCGTTTCTGAGAATCTAGGGATTTGAGTTCACCACACAATTTTTGTTGCTTCCGATCTATTATCTCTATCACGTTTTTTTTTTTTTTTGTAATGATATGAATTTGAATTTTCATAGTGCAATATAAATTGTGGTCTTTGGTTTGATGATTATATCGATGAGAACAAAGGAGAGTGTGGAGTGTTTACATTCACCAATGTGACACTAGATGATGGCGAAAAATCCGTGATCAGAGAGTAATGGTATAACTAAACAGATTGTAGTTGATTTGAAGTTAAGGATGTTTGAAGAAAATGAGATTATAATAAGATTTAATCCATAAACTAACAAGGTTTACGATTTTGTAAATCTTAAAGAACATGTGGAAGCCTCGATGTTCATAAGGTCAAGGTTAATCATTTCATGGCAAAGTATTAGACGATGAAATTTGAGGGGTCAAAAGATGTACAAAGTTCAAATTTGATCTTTCTTGTTTTCTTGAATTTTTTATCAGGTTTAAAAAGTAAGAAGAAATGAAAGATAATTGAAAATAAATTAATGTATTTGATTTAACATTATACTAGATTTTAATAACACCTAGTTTGAGAAGAAACCCTAGATATAGTTATCAAGGTGACCGTAGACACATCACCGGTAGCCATCAGAAAGCATTCTAGAGTACATATCTCTGCAAAAACGATTTGAACCCTACAAAATCAATCACGAAATTAGGGTCCCTAAGGTGCGAAACTCAGATAAGCGATTTTTACGGTTACGAATGAATGGAGAAACCATGTCAGGTGCTTATGGCTAAACAAGTTGCACGATTGCATTATCCTTGGTTTAGTCAAGCCGTTTGGAGACTCGGTGATTGCTGCATTGTGGATGAGTGGATTTCGTAGTTGCTAACATTTGAACGCGTGTTATAGTGAAATGGCAAAATTGCAGCATTAGGAAATGGATGGGAGAAATGTAGTTCGCTTGGAGAGTAAAAGTGAATTGTTCAGTGGACATTTTGTTTCGAAGAAGTTGCAAAGGAGGGTAGGAGGGTTTGTAAGGATGGTTGTAGTTGGAGTTGCATGGGTGAAATGGCTTATTGACCAACCAAGCAGCTTGAGCTTGTGTATGAGTCGAGCTATAGCCTCATCCAATTTACATGTTTAAGGTTTCAAACCTTGTAAAGAAGGAAGGAATTGGCATTTTTCCGACCTACTGGATTTGTTATGGGTCTAGATGATGGCCGAATCTAAATAGTGTGGGATGATGCTAAAGTTTCAATGGTTGGCCATCGAGACATAAAAAGCTTGTTTAGTGGCGGTAGTTCTGATGATGACTTTTCTTCCGAGAATGATGATGATAACTCTAATTTAGATAATGATGATGACTTTTCTGATTATGAGGAATCTGGTTCCGATGAAGATGGTTATTAAAAGTGAACTTCAGCTTTGGTGAAAATAGCGCTTCAATGATGCTGCTATAAATGATTTTCTAGTGTTCATAGTTTCCTTATTGCCATGTTGATATTTGTTGCACAAGAAGTTCCACGTCGATGAGTATTACTAGAAAAGTGGACATTGTAGCTAAAATTGTCCAGCAGCTGTTTGTAATAACTCTGTGTGTTCTTTTTTTTGTGCTGCATCAAAGTTAGGAACATGTGTCCGTCTTGCACATTACCCGATTTGTTTTGGTTAAAACCAATTTCAAATCAATTTCATATTAAACTCAGTTTAGTTTTGATTCAATGCACTAGTTAAATTAGTGTTTTCCTTGGAGGGTTTCTTGATAGAGACACAAGTGTAAGGTCACCAAATGATATCTTCATGGTCTCTCAAATGCTCAGAGATAAATGATCAAACCATCCATTTCATTTCAGTGCCAATCGTTGGGATAAAATTAAGGTTTCATATATCTTTTTCCGACTTCTTAAATCCTCTCCAAGCAAGCTTATATTATTAGCTCTCATACATTATTGCAGGTCACTGATTTCACAAAAGCAAATTAACTAAAATCATGATTTTCACATCCTATATATATTATCCTAGGTGTCACTAAGAGATATTAAAACTTAAATATCTAGGTGTCATCCAAGGAGAGTTTTAGGAGATAATTATCATCATATTAATTTTTTTTTTTTTAAAACGCACATTTCTAAACTTATAAACTTCCCTAAAATTTCGTCTAGATTTTCATACAACATTCTAAAATATATAGTTTCTAAACTATAGACATTTACAACAAAAATGTTTATAGAAGGTAATGAATATTGTGTTTAATTAATTAAACAAAATATTTAACTTTCCTATTAATTCTAAAAATATGAGAATTATTTTTTTTATTTGTCGATCAAAGAAAAATAGATAATAATAGGATTTAAAGTTATTTCATAAAATTATTTTCTCAATTTATATGTTGGTCGTATGTATTTTATGCTAATCAAAATATATAAATTAATAAACTAAAATTTATAATCCCGCGTTTTGACGCGGGTCCAAATCTAGTTCTTGTATAATCAAAGCGAGACAAATAGACATCTCAAGAGCTTACATCATATGCACAATGTATTTTATTACGGGTGATAACGTATATCCTTGCTTCCAAAACTACAATTTATGATAATTAATTCTCTCCAAACGAGCTTATATTACATTATTGTAGGTCATTAATTAAACAAAAGCAAACAAAAATCGACAAATTCCTTATTGTTGATCGTTGTTCATATTCTGGAACTAGAAAAATAAAAAGAGTGAAAAACAAGAATGCCTTTCTCTTTCATGTGGCCACCACCGTGATACACCAAGCAAACAGGATGCTTTAAGTCGAAATTCATGTGTCAAACCGAATCCGGCTACTAAGCAGTAACATTCAAGAACCCTAGCTTATGAAAATAAGGTAACTTGAGCAAATAATTAAGCTTAACATAAACTAAAAAGATCTTACAAAACATCTTGGCATATATAGTAAATGTGTTTTTCTCTAATTCAAAAGAAAGAAAGAACTAAAAACCGTATCTTATTAGAAATAAACACTCAAATAATATGATGAAAGCAACAAAGATGAGTTTCAGATCGAAACCGATAGGCAGCTCAAGAGCGTATATGACTTGGGGACTGTATGCACAGCATTGCACCGTTCAACCTTCCCAAAAATCATGGGTTTAAACCTTTTCCATTGTTTCAACCTAATCACCGCACACCAAATTCTCTTGTTTGAGCCTCTTGTTTGCAAATGTTTTTGATTTTTTTAAAATGATAACGATGTCGTTCTAATTAAACGGAAAGTTCTTAACGAATAATCTTGAGATTTTTTATGAAAGTCAATAAAAACTTGGGGATTTAAATGGTCCACGCCAAAGTTGATGACTTAAATGGCCAAAATTTGAAAGTTGGAGATTTAAATGACCTTTTTCCCCTTCTTTATTAATGAACAAGCCCCTTATTAAAAAGTATTAAATAGTTAATCGACATTGTTAAAAACAATATTTCAATAGAACCCGGGTTTGAATATCATCAGCTAAATAAACGAAATATTGTGAACTAGAATTTAAAAAATATTTTATCGATTACAATATATGAGTGGTTTTAGACCTTTCCTGCGCAATCAGCAAATTAAGGTTTCATATTTTTCTTAGTTTTTATCTATTTCCGACTTCTTAATTCTCTCTAAACGAGCCTGTATCTACATTGATTGCAGGTCATTGACGGAACATAATCAAAAAACCAAAACTAAAACCAAAACCAAAAACCAAGGGTGTAGTGTGCTAATGATTTAGTACTTGGATTTGGTTGCATTGTTTCAGAAAAAGGGATATTCTCAGAGAGAATATACTGAAGGATTCCGAGTTTACATAGATTACGGTTTAGTCATGAATTTCAAGGTAAAAAAACATAAACAACAGTGCTCAGCAATCAACATAAATTAACAATATCTTACAAAACATCATGGATGCTTGTATCTGATTTAAAGGTAACAAACAAAAATCCTCTCATCTTATTAGAAATAAATACCCAAATAATAGTATGTTGAAAGCAAGAAAGAATGAGTTTCAGACCAAAATCGATAGGCAGCTCGGGAGCTTATGTGACCTGGGGACTGTATGCACAACATTGCATCGTTCAACCTCCCCACGAAACTTCGTCTCCAACCTAATCACCGCACACCAAATTCTCTTGTTGTCTTTCACATCTTTAATAAACTCATACCAAATAATTACTAGTTTCCCACCATGGTTGACTAATTGAAACGTACCGTGTTTAAGACGTTTTGCGAACTCATCATCCAAATAAACTTTGTGCCACTTTCGAGACCATGTGTTATACCACTTAACTTTACCGCAATGATTACCAAACATAACATTTTCTATAAAGCACCAAGGTCTATTTATAACGCACCAAGGTCCATTTATACTACTTAGAGGTTCTAGACCCACAAAACCCACCTCTGGTACGTACCCATCTTCCTTGTTCCGGATCATATGCATAATCGATGTTATTATATATGGTGATAATGTAGAGCCTTCCTCCAATATCGCCAACTTTGTCATTCGTGTCGAATATATAATTACTTGGTCTAGGCAATGGCTTCCAAGTTTGAGTCTTTAGGTCGAAAACCTCACCACAATTCATGGGTTCCTCATCAATCTTGCTGCATCCACCTATTACATATATCTTCCCGTCTAGAAAACAAGACTTTGCGTTTTTCCTTCCCACTGTCAGGTTAGGACCACGACGCCACGTGTTACTCCGACAATCAAACACAAGAACGGCTTTGGATCGCATTTGATTGATGGCTCCACCGATTTGATAGATTTCTGAACCAACGGCTACAATGGTTGCAGTAGCAGTTAAGTGAGTTGGAGAATAAGAGGAAGAGAGTTTTACCGGTATGAAACTTAATTCACCCTTGTTAATCTCGCCGAGAGTGAACCAGCTACGATGATTTGGTGACCACATGCACACGTAGAGGCGAGACTCTGTAACTCCGAGTTCGGATCGGACCGCGTAGATATCCCGAGAAGATAGGAGAGAGTAGAAGCTCTTGGAGACCAAGCAGAGTGAACGGTAGTAAGCTTTCGAGACTCGAGCTAAGCAATCCACAATTATTTCATCTGGAAGAGATGAAAACTATGGAGAAGTAAGATTCTTTTTCTTCTTCTTTCTTTTTGTCATCTTCAACGGTGGTTCTTCTACTTTGACGTCCATAGCAGCGACGGTGGTAACTAGGGTTTTTATTAGGTCTTTAAAACTTATATATATATATATATATATATATATATATAATTAAGGATTAATAGCAGAATTGCTTGCGGAAAAGATAGCCCTCAGTTGCTTGCGGAAAAAGATAGCCCTTTACCTTTTTTAATTTATGAACAAGTCCGTTTATTAAAAATGAAATTAGTAATCGACCTTGTTAAAAATATATAATGCAAATGTTTCTTTGCATCTTCTTCCGCCTCGTATACATAGTGATAACGTATATCCTTGCTTCCAAAACTACAACTTTGAGATAATTTGAACCACAATCCATGTTATAGTCTCACTCTCCACAATCCTAATAACTTACTTCTTGGGGGTCTCTGTGTACATTTATTTTATCATTGTGTGCTTTCCAAAATATATCAACTGATCCAGAGATAGCTACTATTTCGGTAATTCTCTAGGCTTGTTTTACCAACAATGGAAAAATCAACGCAATGCACTAATTAAACTAGTGTCTTTCGTAAAGGGTTTCTTTAGAGAGACACAAGTGTAAGAGCATGCACATTGGTGAAACTTCTAGGGTCTCATAAAACATTTTTTAGTATTATTTTTAATATTTGTTTATTGTTTAAGACTCAATAATATACAGTTTATAAATATGTCTCCAATGGTGAGACTCGTATGGGTATCATAAAAAAAAAAAAAAATTTAAATGTTTGCAAATGGAAAATTTGTTCTTAATTCTTGATAACAAACTAAAACTTCTCATAAATCAAAATCCATGGTTTATTAAGCTTTGCGGTGTTTTTACTTTGTGATACAATGCAACTTTTTCTGTATCTATTTAGTTTGTTCTTGCGTGTTTGTTCATAATAGAACTATAGAATGATATTCAGTTGAAACAACAAAAATATAATACCATGATTCCTTGTGGTACAAGAGAGTACGGTTGCAAACCAAGAACAAATAATAAAACCAACACCACAAATGGCTTCAAGTTCTCTCATGTTCCTCTCCATACGACTTCAAGTACTTAGTTATTATATATACCATAATACAAATATCACCGTGAAAACCATTAAAAAGGAAGCAAAATCCCATTGAATTCACATACGTAGACCATAAGTTCAAACCATAACCAAAGAAAACAAAACCAACAAGTCCCAAGTGAATCCTCCTTAGACGTCGCTGACCTGAGCACTCGCCGCTTCCATCAAACCATTGCGTATCTGGTCCCTGATGTCCCTCACGTGTCCTGGACCATGCGGGAGAAACACGGTTGTGTTCTTTGACGAGTTTCCAAGGTCCCTCATTGTGTGATCATGATCAAGTCCATCACTATTTTGGCGGATGTACCTTCTACCTTGCTAGAGAAGCTCAATGTTGTATCCATAAGCACCCATCACCTGAAATAAACAACTCCAATCATGACCACTACTATCATTCCATTTATAACTTTCCTCTATGCAATCCAAGCTCAAGCTCAATACAACAGAAACAAGTGAGTTCCAAATCCACTTGTTACAAGGTAAACTAAAGAAATCAAGTTAAATTTCAGAATTTAGCAGTAAACATCGAACCAAGAATAAGAAGAATTGCAACAAGAATCATGTCAAGAAACATTAAGAGGCTAATTACTTGATTAAGCTTCTTAAATCTTGCTGGAAGCAATCAAAATCCCACATTTCTTCATCAAACGAACACAATATACCCCAAACACAGTCCTATGAGTGAAGATCAAACAAAGAAGAAGAAAAAAGCAAATAGAAGCATCTAAAGAAACACATAACTTATCAAGAGGCTAATTGCTTCGTCCAACAGATTAAAATTAAGATTTTTTCGACCAACAGACCCAACTTAACTCCAGTCCCCAAATACAGTAACACAAGCTTTAAGATTTGGAGTCAAAAACATAAAATAAGAAGACAATTACGAGAAAATTAGACCTGTCAAGAGCTAATTAATTCACTATATCTTCCTAAATCTCAGTAGAAGCAATCAAATCTCAGTAGAAAATTGTTTACAATCATTGATTCGGAAAAGTACCCATCACGATGACGAAGAAGAGTGGAGAGAGAGAATAATCGGTGAGGAACAACAGAGAAACGAGAGGTGAATAATCGATTCCGGCGGAGATCAACAGAGAAACGAGAGGAGTAATCGATTCCGATGAAGAGAGATTCTTCGATCTGGGGATTTTTTCTCTCCAGCTCGAAACAATTTTTTTTCTTTTTCACTTTTGTGTTTTGACGGAAAAAAATGGTCTAATGATAAGAGAACACGTGGCACGAAGAGACCGTCTCGCGAGTCTCTCCGTATTGAGCCGGCTCAGAGCAAATAATCTATTTTTGAATTATTTTTATTTCTTTTTTTGCTTATGAGACCCTCTCCGTCTCACCGTTGGTGATGGTCTAAGGTCATCAAATGATCAAACCATCCATCCTCATTTTGGTGCCGATCGTTGGGAAAAAAAATTGAACTTTCATATTTCCTTTTTTTTTTTTTGTTGAAAATTAACTTTCATATATCTATGTCTGACTTCTAAATATCCTCTCCAAACGAGCTTAAATCGAAACGACAACTTCCTTAGTGTTGATCCTTATTCATTTTCTGGAACTTATGGAACTAGAAAAATCAAAAGAGTGGGAAAAACAAGAATGCTCTTTCTTTTATGTGGCCACCACCGTGATACACCAAGCAAATTAACATGATCCTTAAACGGGAAGTCGAAATTCATATGTTAATACCAAATCCGGATAATAACAAATAAGACAATAACATTCAAGAACCCTTAAGCAAATAATTAAGCTCAGCATAAATATGAAAGATCTTACAAAACATCTTGGCATATAGCACGGATGCTTTTCTCTAATTCAAAAGAAAGAAAGAAAACCTAAAACCGCATCTTATTAGAAATAACTAAATACTCAAATAATACACTGAAAGCAACAAAGATGAGTTTCAGAACGAAACTGATAGGCATCTCAAGAGCGTATGTGACTTGGGGACTGTATGCACAAAATTGCACAGTTCAACCTTCCCCGAAATCCGGGGTTTAAACCATGTCAATTGTTTCTCCAACCTAATCACCACACACCAAATTCTCTTTCTTTGGTTCCGATAATCAATCCAGAATACCTCATGCCAAATAACTGCTAGTTTTCCACCATGGTCAACTAATTGAACCTTACGGTTACAAGAAACATGGTTCGCATCATCCAAATAAACTATATCCCACTTTCCACGCCTTGGGTTATACCACTTGATAATACCGCAATCATGAGTAAAAATTACATTATCTATAACGCACCAAGGTCCATTTATACAACTTATAGGTCCTAGACCCACAAAACCCACCTCGGGTACTACCCATCTTCCACTACAAGAAAACACAGATTTAGCGTCGGCATATTTCGACGCTAAAACCTCTTAGCGTCGAAAAACATTTCGACGCTAAACCGTCGACGCTAATTCGACCCTAATTTAGCGTCGGATGTTCGACGCTAAACCGACACAATATTTCGACGCTAATTCGACGCTAATGTAGCGTCAAATTAGCATCGAAACGTTTCGATGCTAAATGGATGCTAAATCGATGGTAATTCGATGCTAAATTAGCGTCGGATTACCGTCGACACCTGATTCATTCGACACTAAATCGATGCTAAATCGATGCTGATGTAGCATCGAATTACCGTCGACACATGATTCATTTGACGCTAAATCGATGGTAATTCAATGCTTATATAGAGTCGAATTAGCGTCGACGCCTGATTCAATCGACGCTAGTTCGACGCTAAATTAGCGTCGAATGAATCAGGTGTCGACGCTAATTCGACGCTACATAAGCATCGATTTAGCGTCGAATGATAATATTTAAAAAAAAAATTATTATACAAAATTATTATAAAATAAAAATTATTATAATTACTATAATAAAAATTAAAAATTATCCGATACAAAATAAAATTATCCGTTACAAACGAAATTAAAATGCTAATCCGACGGTGGTTGTTGGGTCCTTAGGTTCACGATATCTTCGAACTCTTGGTGGAATTGCGTTGCACCGGTGTAGGAGGCGGTGGAGGACGATTCATCCCTTGCAAGGCAGTGGCTAATGTCGGGTTATCCACTGCAATGATGTCAAAGAGACTGCTCAATGACAAGACATGGGTCTTTAGCTCCGCAATCTCAGTTTTAGCAGCTTGCAACTCAACGGTCAAACGCGGCTGAGACGAACCCGGCGAGTAAGAATATTGAGAAGACAAATAAGCTGTCGGGACATCTTTGATGGATCCAACACCCATCGATCGTCTTTTCTTCTCCGGTGCAACCTAAAAAATAAAAGTGTTATACAATAAAATAATAATTAAAAATAAGTTATAATTAAAAATAAGATATAATATAAAATAAAAACCTAATAAAATTACCTCCTCGTAAAGTCTATCGAAATCTTCGAGACCCATCGTAGACTGGACAGACTCATCTAGCTCTTCTAGTCGTGCATTGTACGCGTTGAACGTTTGTTCCGCTTGAGCGGTAGCAAACGTCCCATCCTTCCTCCGATGAGTTTTCTCCATCACTCTAACCATCGGAGAAAGATCACCGCCATCAGCCTGTTAAAAAAAAATAAACAGAGATAAAAATGAAATATATAATAAATAAATATTTAAAATATAAATAATCAAATAAATTAATTTAATAAAAATATTACCATTTCCAGTCGTACTGTGGCGTATGATGATTGACCCGCACAATGCTTTGAAGGTCCATCTCCTTCGGCCACCGGCGTGAGACGGGATGCAGAACACTTCTCCGATTTAACCACCGATTTGGGATCCTCCCAATACTGCACTAGACCCGACCAAACATTGGGATCCATCTCGAGCGACTTCGCCTCATCGCCTTTCTTGCCCCACGCTTTCTTCAAGTTCGTGATGTAACCGTTGAGACGCTTTAGGGCCTTCTTCTCGAACGCCGCTCGCACTTCGAAAGTATGAGGTTCCTCCCAATGCCACCCTTGCTACAAAAATACGAATAATGTTATGAATATATTTATAATCAAATAATTTAATAAATAAAATTAAATAATATAAAATGACTTACCGCCCATGACTCGAACCAAATATACTGAACATTCTGCGGCGTCATGCTCCAATTAGGATGCGGCATAGTGAAATGGGCCTTGATTGCCTTGGTGACCGAACGCGCAACCTTGTTATCCGTAAACCTATTAAACAAAATATTAGAATGTTAATAATTTAATTATAACTTGTAATTAAAAATTAATTACACAAAACAAATTTAATTAGTAATATTGAAAAAAAATAAAACATACCATAATGTACCAGGAGGCCTCAACGGATGGATAATCGTAAGCCGTGTCTCACGTCCAGGTTGGCGGAGAAGCTCAGAAATCCGCATCATAAGAGGCGTGTTTGCCGGTGGAGGGGGCTCATTGTGGTCATCGGGATGATCATCTTCGCCTTCTTCTGGCTCTGGATGAGGCTCTGGCTGAGGCGGTGGCGGAGCTCGTGGCGGAGCTCGGAGCGGAGCTCGGAGCGGAGCTCGTGGACGATAGTTCGCAGCCTGCGAACCCGACCCCGATCTTGATCCGGATCCGCGACGACCCTCGGATCCGGGAATCGAAGCATCCTCGCCAAATAACTGGCCGTATGAAGGAGGATGACGTCGATCAGCCTATAAAATAATAAAAAAATTATTAAAGTTAAAAATGTAAAATATAAATTTAAAATTTAGGAGATAAATTTATAGTGCTGAAATAATTTTTGGAAAATATTAGATATTTTATATTTAGGAAATAAATATATATTTTCGAAATAAATTTAACATTTATGAAATTATTTTAAATTTTATCGAAAAATAACTTGTAAATTCGTTTTTCATTTAAAAAAATTATTTTAACATCCAAAAAACTCCTAAACTTGTTTTATTTGACATTACATAAATAAATTTCATAAAATCTAAATTCAAATCTATAACTTAGCAAATCTTAATTCAATTCCATAACTTATCAAATCTAAATTCAATTCCATTTCCTAAAATTTATTTCCTACATTTACCCTAAAATCTATTTCATACCAAATTTCCTAAATTCTATTTACTACATATTTATTAAATTTAAATTTGTAAAATATAAATTTAAAATTTATGAAATAATTTAATAGTGCTGAAATGATGTTGGAAAAACTTTTATATTTTATATTTAGGACATTATTTTATATTTTCGAAAAAATTTTAACATTTATGAAATTATTTTATATTATCGAAAAATAACTTTTAAATTCGGTTTTAATTTTAAATAAATATTTTAAATTCAAAAAACTCAAAATTTTGTTTTAATTGACTTTACATAAATAAATTTCATAAAATCTAAATTCAAATCTATAACTTATCAAATCTAAATTAAATTCCATAACTTATCAAATCTAAATTCAATTTCATTTCCTAAAATTTATTTCCTACATTTTTCCTAAAATCTATTTCATACCAAATTTCCTAAATTCTATTTACTACATATTTCATATGATGCAATCAAAAGAGAATTTTGCGACGGATTTTTAGATTCTCCAGCAAAAAAACAAAAGGGAAAGAAAAGTTTCTGGTTCTAACCGTTGTTTGGAGTGTATACATATATGTTTTAAAAATTAGTAGTCTATTATGTACTTGTACCATAATCGTTGTATGTTTAATATTTTGAAGTCTCTAATGTACATGTGAAAGAAGTCGTTTTAAAAATTATGTTTCATTATTTGTAATGTTTTATTAGAGTTGCATAATCAATATATCTCGTTGTATGATTGTTATCGACACTAATTCATTCCTGTTAGATTGTTATTGAATTGTTGTGATTGTTATGGTTATATGTTGTAAACATATAATCTTTAAATGGGTTAAAATTGTTATCGTATATGTTGTGGTTTCTTTACCCTAATTCCTAAATGAAAAATTTGATTGATTTAGCGTCGAATTAGCGTCAGATCACATGAATTCGACGCAAATTCGACGCTCATTTTGTTTAATAGCGTCGAATTCATGTTATTTCGATGTTAATTCGACGCTAAATTATTATGTTTTTTTAAACTTACTTTTATTTATTAGTAATGAATTAGCAATACGTACATTTTGTTACAAATATGTAAGGAAATGGATTTAGTAAATATGTAGGAAACTTGATATGTAAAAATACATGTGATTGTAATCGTGATATGTTGGGGTTTTAAAATATTTAAATAGGTTAAGATTGTTATAGTATATGTCGAGGTTTCTTTACCCTAAATCATTTAGCGTCGAATTAGCATCGAATCACATGAATTCGACGCTAAGTTTGTTAAATAGCGTCGAATTAGCGTCGAATTCATGTGATTCGATGCTAATTTGACGAAAAATCAAACAAATTTTTCATTTAGGGTTTAGGGTATAAACAATAAAAGATTTAACGTCGATGATTCACAGTGAAGCTACAATGTTATCTATATTGAAATATTTAATTGCCAACAAATTATTATGTTTTTATAATTCGATGTTACAAATGCAGGTAAGGACTTCTATTTGAAAAAACTATATAGGTTTAAATATACCATCATAACCCTTTATGAATCAAATATGTAATTTCATATTTCAAAATTTTAAATTATTCTATTATATGAAAGATTAAAAAGGCTAAGATAGTTTTCGTACCACTGGCGGATACCCTAAACCCTAAACCCCAAACGTAAAATTAGATTAAGGTAGCATCGAATTAGCATCGATTCGATGCTAATTCGACGCTATGTGAACAAATTTTACGTTTGGGGTTCAGGGTTTAGGGTATTAAACGGACCAAATAATTTGATCCGACGCAAATTCGACGCTATATTGAATTAATTTGATTTAACCAATGGCGGTTAAGCAAAAAAAAACAAATTTTGTTTGTTAAACCAACAGCGGTAAACCGAATTAATTTTGATTTAGCATCGAATTAGCATCGAATTGGTGAGCAGTTCGACGTTAATTCGACGCTAAATCAAATAAATTCGGATCTGTAACATTAACTCTGCGTGGGGAATAGAAATTATATTTAAATGTAATCCGACGCTAATTCGACGCTAATTAGCGTCGGTTCCCGATTTTTATACGGAGACCGAAGTCTTCTTCTCCGGTTTCTGCAAATCCTCTCCTCTCACTCTCTTCATCTCCGACCACCGTCGTTCTCTCTATCTCCAGCCACCGCCGGTCTCTCTCTCCCGCTCCTCTCTCTCTCTCTCTCTCTCTCTCTCTCTCCCACTCTCCGCCACCTCTCTCTCCCTCTCCTCTCCCTCTCCCTCTCCTCTCCGCCGCCGCATCTCCTTCCTTCCGCCGCCGCCGGTCCTTCCTTCCGCCGCCGCCGCATCTCCTTCCTTCCGAGCAGTCCCTTCTCCTCCTCCGCGTCTCCGTCCGCCGTCAGCCACGCCGGAAAACAAATGGTAATATATATTTTTTTATTTTATTTTAAATTTTTTTATATATATTTGCAATTAGTTATAAATTAGTTATATATATTAGTTATGGAATTTGAAATGAAATTGATTTTAGAAAATGGTTTTATCATCTAGATTTAAGTTTGGGATTTCTGGACTTTGGACAAATTCATAATCGTAGTAGTGATTCTTACATTCATTTGAAGTACTTCCACCGTAAGTATCTGACTTTTCAATCAATTGAGATGGTTGTCCGTCTTCGATTTGCCTATACAAAACTTCATCGACAACCCGCTTCTGGTCATGACATTCTGACTGCTTATCATATTTGTGTTTTGAATAACTGAACCCATCTTCAAATTTGGGACTCACAACATTGGCTGGAGAGCATGAATCAGCTTCCCACGAGTATGTGGGTATCTCTTTAGTATATTCGTCGCACTGAGATTCAGTTTCCCACGAGAAGTTTGGAATGTTGTGTATGTTTGGCAAGCACTGGCTGTCCGGCACTATTGTTGATGTAGAATCTTCATTATGGGTTGGTGAGAACGTATCAAATTCCCACGAGTAAGTGAGTACCTCTTGAGTGAATTCGTCGCATTGAGTTTCGGTTTCCCACGAGTATTTTGGAATATCAAAAAAAATTGCCACGTTTGTTGATTTAGAGTCTTCCTTAGGAGAGCTGGAAGACATTATGTGTGTTATTGATAGGTGTTGAAGTTATACACTCAATCATATGTATTTATAGTAGAAGTTATATGTTTAAACGTAAGTAAAACCATATCCACAAATAATGGAGATAGTACGAAACTTTGTAGTCCACATAATTTGTTTTGTCTTTGCATATTGTCTTGTCAAATCACCTTGGTCTGTAACGATTGTGTCCACATTTTATGTGGTTAACCAAATCTTTCATTAGATTTTTAGTATATGAATATGTGGTCGATCAAAGTATCAAGTTATAACATTGAAACGAAAATTTTTTGAAGCACACATTAATCGGAAATAAGATATTTCAAATTTTGATACATTATTTTAACTAAAAGCTTTACAGATAAAAGCCTTACAGAAATAACAACACACATAATATATAGTACATTACTAGACATGTAATCCACATCCCCTTACTGAAGCACACAATAATCACAAATAAGTAAACATAAAAGCCATAGGCACTTATTGTACTGACGAGTGACCGTCGTGCGGCAATAGTAGTTATACATTACCAATAAAACACAGTTCTTAATGATCCATCTCGAACTTCAGCATGTGTTTGTCACAACAACCGTAATGGTCATTTGGACATTTAATAACAGAGACCTTCGGTTCTTCATAAGCATCAATAGCATGCGTCGATGGAGGTGTTTTCAGGACTACATTTTTTCCCCTGGCTCCAGAGCGTGCTTTAGGAGTCTTGTTTGGAGCACGCGAAGTAGAACCAGTGTGTATAGAACGGTTCGTTGAGTTACTGAGACGAATCGTAGAAGAAGGTGGGGTGTTTGATTCTGGTAAAGAATCAAGGAAAGAAGTTATTATCTTCTCTTCCTCGGATGGATTTAGAATTCTTTTCGACATGGTTGATATTAGGTGTTTTGTGTTTTTGATATACTAATCTAATTAAACATGTACCTATTTATAGATTAAAAAAAATTATTATAACAGTTTTAGCATAGTAGATCTTGGTCATTAAATGAAGTATGGCACATCTAACCATTCAAATGAGTTGTCAAATCATATTTGTTCCAAACATTTGTGTCCATATAATTTTCGAATCTTTAAAAGATTTAAGTGGAGATTTTAGCATCGATTTTGCATCGAATGTTAGCATCGATTTTGCATCGAATGTTAGCATCGCAGTAGCATCGAATTCCTTTGCGTCGATTTTGCATCGAATTCGCGTCTTTTTGTGTCGTTTCTAAATGACGCTAAAAAATTAGGTGAACCACATTAAGTGGCCGACAGTGTCATTCACGGAATTGATTTCTTTATTGCACATTGAGATGTAATATCGCATCAATTTTAGTTCTTTTCTTATAAACACATCGACACGTTAAGCTTAAAATATCTCTGTATTTTGCCTATATAAGTCAGAGTCATTCAACACAAAATCATAACACAAAAATATTCAATTTCGAAATGGCAAACAGAGATCTATGGAATTACTATATGCAAAACGGAGCCTCCGTTCAAAACCCTCCAAACACAACTCTGGTTCCTTCAAGCCCTCCATACGATGACTTAAATGTTATTGATGCTCCACCGACAATTTCACTTCAACCAACTCAACGATCCCAAAACCAAACACCCGTAATACCGGGACCTGGCCAACTCATACGGCGAGGACTGTTTCCCAAGAGGTCGCACGATGCAAAGGTGTTGCGAGGTGAAAGTTCACAAACACGTCCAACACAAGATTTCATTCGTGAGGTCATCAATGAGCTACTACAGGACGACCAGGATTTTAGTAGTCCTCAGTGGACTTCTACTATCGATTACATAATCCGTGAAGGTATATATATATATATATATATATATATATATATAATTAACGCTTTTACCGTTATAATAATGATTGAAGATGACAAATATTAACTCTATCATTCATAAATGTAGGTTCTTATAACCACAGGACCACACCGTTCTGGATCCAGGTTGCAGAAATTCAATCCCCGCATTCACAATTTGTGAAAGTGAAAAAGGTTTACGTTGTCGATAAATATTATATCCATTTATAGATACAATTTATCTGACAAGTAAATTGTATCTCATTTTTCAGATTGTGGCTATGCTCTCCAGTTTGACCCCTAACGGGCAGGGAGATCTGCTAGTAACCTTAAAGGATCCGTCAGGAAAAATCTAGGGAACCATGCACCATAACATCTTCAAAAATGACGAGTACAAACTCGCCACTGTTGTAGGTGCGGTGGTCATTCTCCAGAATGTTACCGTATGCAGTTTTAACAGAAACTCTAAGTACCTCAACATCACAGAGCGGAACATTGTTAAGGTAGATTTTCCATAACTTTGTAAACATTTATGATAATTATAAACTGAATTCCTTTTCCAAACAGATAATTGGTGCTAATTCGATGATTGCCGAATACGAACCAACCGAAGTATCTACTATCAAAGAGGAAGATGAAGGAACTACTGGGTAAGAATATGAAACAGTTCCAGACTCAGATGATGAATAAACATCCGACCCGTCAATGGTTAAGAATAAGCTTAATTAAGGCTTTATGTTGCTTTAGTGTTTAATATTTTCCTAGTATCCATAGTACGAGTTTATAATAATGTTGTTATCTGTAATATTTCCTATTTTCTAATTAATGTAATATTTTATGTGTAATATAATATTTTTATATGTGTAATGTTATATGATAATATTAAAACTAATGTTTTGTTTATAGATGATCTTCCATTCGAATAATTAACATACCATTAACAAAAAAAACTAATTTTTAATATTAGTGAATGTTAAAAACGAACAGAAATTGTTCGTAGCCTAATGGTAAAATTAGCACATGTTACTGCATAGTGAACCCGAGTTCGAACCTATGGTCACGCGATTTTATGGTCACGCGATTTTGTGTTCATCACATGTTACTGCATACAGATTTTATGTTCACAACATATAACGATAATAAACACATGAATTCGATAATCACATAAAACGATAATAATCACACGAATTCGAAAAATAAATACAAATGGAATAAAAAATAGTCATATATGCTTCACTCTGAATCGTCATTTGAGTTGTCGTCATCCTCGTCGGTATTTTCTCCACTCTCGTTTGCGACTCGTCTTCGGGGTTTTCTGCATCGTTAGCATCCGGAAGTATTTCATCTTCTCGATTTTGCGGATCTACAAGAATGATGTTGTCTATATCTGCTTCTGGAGTTGTTAGATCCACGGCCGTTTCATTTTGCATAGGAGTGTCGTTTGATTCAACTATCATTCCTCTAGGTGCTATTTTAAGCACAGATAACCATGGAATCCCTGTTTTTCTGACACGTGGATATGGAATGAAACATACATGATCCGCTTGTGATGCAAGGACAAATAGATCATATTTTGCATAAGAACGTGATCCATTAACATCGATGACACCAAACTTTCCTACTCGAACCCCTCGCCCGACAACTGGATCAAACCACTCGCATTTGAAAAGGGTGCACTTTAAGTTAACCAAACCAGGGAATTGCACTTGAATAATTTCTTGGATAATGCCATAAAAATCCATGTCCCCGGCTCGAACTATAACACCATAGTTCGCAGTTGCTCTATTTTTGCCACGTTCGAACGTATGAAACACATAACCTCGTGTAAAATACATTGGAGATGACGTAACTTTCCCCAACGAACCTTGGATCAACTCTCTAAACCATACAGGGTATGACTTGTCTCCATAATCAACCTGGTAGATACAAAATACACATTGTAAATATAGTAGTATATATACAAATTGTACATATAGGTTTTTATTGAAACTAGATATATATATAATTTTGTGTTTAACTTATATACATGAGTCCTCAACCATTTAGCAAAGTGTAGATCTTTACGTTTTTCATTCTCATCGGCGGATGCATTTGGAAAAGCCTCGTTAACTTGGCGAATGAAATCACTAATAGAAAATATGGTTATAACAAATGCATTTATTATATATGTTTCATAGCATATATAAGTACGAAAATAACCCTTTTGACCTCAATCCATAGTTGGTAATTATAATATGTACTTCAGAAATGGGCTAACTTCGTCGCATTATAAGAGAATATATGTGTGTGCACAATTGTAGTCTTCGAACAAGGACCAGTCTTCTTCTTTTATGATTCCGGCCTGCCTACCGACTGCACAGAATATATCTGGGACATCTGAAACTGGATATGTTTGTGCGATGCCACCATCGTCGTACCTACGTGGAGCTCTTTTTCGTGTCCGGACAGTTGGAGGGAAATAATATGAGCTGAAATGAGAGGTTTCTTCGGTTAAACTGCCTGCAACAATTGATCCCTCAACCCTAGCTAGGTTTTTTGTCTTTCCTTTTAAGTGTTTCATGAATCTCTCGAAAGAATACATCCAACGAAATTGAACGGGCCTTCCTAAATCGGCTTCGTGAGGAAGATGGACAGGAAGATGCTCCATCACATCAAAAAAAGATGAAGGAAATATCTTCTCTAAGTTGCACAATAATATTGGGATGTTATTGTTTAGTTGTTGAATTCCATCTTGAGTCAGAGTTCGCACACACAGATCTCGAAAAAATGCTCCAACACCTAAACGTAAAATCCAATATCAACCAAAACACAAATGTAATTTTCCAGACATAATTTGTTTACATATTTAAATATCGTAATAGAAAATATACCTGCAAGTGATTCATGCACGTTCGTTGGCAAAAGTTCTGCAAAGGCGAAAGGCAATAATCTCTGCATAAACACATGACAATCATGACTCCTCATACCAGAAAAAAATTTCCCTAGCTCCACAAACTTAGAGAGTTTTGACACGTATCCATCTGGGAACTTAACTTCGGTGGAAACCCAGTTGAAAAATGTTGGTTTGCCTTCGCTTGACAATCTAAAGCTAGGCACTGGAGCTCTCCCATCTCCCGTGAGATGTAACTCAACTCTAGAGCATATAAAAGGCAAATCCAGTCTAGACTTCAAGTTGTCTTTAGACCTGCTTGGAACGTTTAAGATGGTGTGCATGATGTTATCGAAAAAAATTTTCTCAATGTGCATGACATCAAGATTGTGGCGCAATAGATGATCCTTTCAGTACGGTAGATCCCAGAAAATGCTCTTCTTATACCAATTATGTTCTTCAAGGTATCCATCTGGGAGATTGGTCAGAATATTAAGCCAGTTACTACCACGTTTTGCTGTGTCTTGAGCTCCCCAGTAATCAAGTTGACCTTCAATTTGTTCTCCTGAAAGATATGGAGGTGGGGGGATACGTACATGTTTGCCCTTTGTGAACAACCTCCTGTTCCCCCGGTACAGATGGTTCATAGGGAGAAACCTCCGGTGACAATCAAACCAACAAGATTTTCTACCGTTTTTTAGTTGGAATGCATCTGTTTCATTTTGGCAATACGGACATGATAACCTACCATGTGTTGTCCAACCAGATAACATTCCATAGACTGGAAAATCGCTTATCGTCCACATAAGCACAGCTCGCATGGTAAAAAAAAATTTCCTAGAGTAATCAAAAGTACGAACCCCATGAGACCACAACATGTTTAACTCGTGAATCAGCGGCTGTAAAAACACATCAATAGATTTTCTTGGATGCTTCGGACCAGGGATTAAAATACTCAAAACAGAAATTCCCTCTGCATGCACATATCAGGCGGAAGGTTATAAGGTGTCAATATAACCGGCCACAAAGAATATTGCCTGCCAGACATACCGAATGGACTAAAACCATCTGTACATAGGCCAAGATAAACATTGCGCTTCTCTTTAGCAAAATTAGAGTGTACCGATTTGAAGTGTTTACAAGCTTTTGCATGAGAAGGATGATGAACTTCTCCTTCAATAGTTGAATGTTCCGCATGCCACCTCATTGATGCAGTTGTGCGTTCTGAATGGTATAACCTTTGTAGCCTATCTGTTATGGGCAGGTACCACATTCTCTGGTATGGCACTTTTCTACCAGCTCCTTGGGGCTTAAATCTTGGTTTGTGGCAAAATCGACATTCCTGCAGATCTTCATCATCTTTCCAAAATATCATGCAATTATCAATGCAAACATCTATCATCTGCGAGGGCAATCCTAAACTAGAGACTAGTTTATGTATGTCATAATATGACTCAGCAGCTTGATTACCCTCTGGCAAATATTCTCTTAGAAGAGATGCCCAATCATCCATGCAACTCTCAGATTGATTATGATCAGACTTTATTGTCATCATCCTAGATGCCAACGATAATTTAGATAGACCTTCCCTAAAACCTTCATAGATTGGTTGTTTTGCAGAATCAAGCATATCATAAAAAAAATTTGCATCTAAATTGGGTTCCTCAGCAACATCAGGAGTAGACAAAACTCCAGGAAATGCATCGGTTACCATTTCTTCGAACCTATTATGCTCTAACCCGACATCATGATCATCATTTTCTATAACAAATTGATGCCGATCATATTGTTCATTCGAATAACCCTGACCCTGATCCATAGGTTGGTAACTAGTACTACCCGAAGTTTCATCCTCATATCCCTCTCCATGATAAAACCAAACATAATACTCAAGTGTAAACCCTCAATTAAATAAATGCGTACCAACTGTATCAATTATTTGTGGCCTCGAATTTTTGCACTTCCGACACGGGCACACCATCACTCCGGTCCGTTGAATTGTAGGCACACTACTCGCTTGAGCCATGAAAATTTCAAGGCCGTTGAGGAACTCTTCTGAAAGGTCTCCATTTTCATCTTTACGTCGATACATCCAGCGTCTTAGTTCGTATATATCGCCCATTTAAAAAAAAATTAGGGAGAAAAGGTTTTTTTTTTTCGGAATTGAAATTTTTTTTTTTTTTTTGAAATTCTTGAATGATTCCTTACAGTGGTGGTGGGTGGGTATATATAGGAGATTTTAGCATCGATTTTGCATCGAATATTAGCATCGCATTAACATCGAATTCCTTTGCGTCTATTTTGCATCAAATTCGCGTCGTTTTTGTGTCGTTTCTAAACGACGCTAAATAAGTAGGTGAACCCGTGTTAAATGTGTCATCTACCTACCAAATTCGACGCAATATTCGACGCTATATTCGACGTTATGCGTTCGACGCTAAATAGACGCTAAATTTGCATCGATTTAGCGTCGAACTCAGACTTCCGATGCTAAATCGATGTTAAATCGACGCGATATAGCATCGATTTAGCGTCGAATTGGGTTATCGACGCCAATATTCGACGCTATACGTTCGACGCTAAATCGACGCTAAATTTGCATCGATTTAGCGTCGAACTTAGATTTCTGATGTTAAATCGACGCGATATAGCGTCGATTTAGCTTCGAAATGTTTCGTCCCTAATTAGGGTCGATTTAGCGTCGAATTGTGTTATGGACGCCATTACGACGCAAAATCGACGCTAAAATAGCGTCGGAATAAATTCGACGCTAAAATACAGTTTTCTTGTAGTGTTCCTTCTTCTGGATCATATGCAAACGTGTTGTTATGTTTGGTGATAACGCAGAGCCTTCCACCCAAAACTACAACTTTGTAATTCAAATCGAATATATTATCACTAGGGCTAGGCAATGGCTTCCAAGTTTGAGTCTTTAGGTCAAAAACCTCACCACAATTCAAGGGTTCCTCCTCTGTGTTACCGCATCCTCCTATAACATATATCTTCCCATCTAAAAAACAAGAATTTGCGTGTTCCCTTGCCACTATCATGTTAGGAGCAGAACGCCGCGTGCGACTCAGACAATCAAGCACAAAAACCGCTTTGGACCGCTGGTTCTTGAAGGTTCCGCCGATTTGGTATATTTCAGAACCAACGGCTACATCGGTTGAGTTCGTTAATCGAGTATTCGAAGAATCAGAGGAGGAAGAGAGTTTTACCGGTTCTAAACGTAACGCATCCTCAATCTCGCTGAGAGTGAACCAGATACGATGATCTCTGGACGACCTCATGCACACGTAGAGGCGAGACTCCGTGGCTCCGATTTGGGATCGGATAGTGTAGATTTCCGGAGAAGAGAGAAGAGAGTGGAAGCTCTTGGAGACTAAGTAGAGTGAACGGTAGTAAGATCTCGGGGTCCATGCTAAGCAATTCACAATGATTTCATCTGGAAGTGATGATGATGAAAACGATGGATACGTCATCTTCAAGTTATCTTCTTCTACTTTGGCGTCCATAGCAGCGACGGTAGTTGCTAGGGTTATTAGGTCTTCAAGATCTATATATAAGGGGAGAATTAAATAAATAGGCCAAATTTTTAAGAGAATTAAAACAATAGACCACATCTTTCAAAATTAAAAAAAAAAATAGTCATTTTTTTTTATTAATGGGTGAAATATAGGCCAAAAACCAAAGAAGAGCAACGGCATGGATTGTATGACTGCAACTTCTATCTAATTACCAATATGAGGTGTTTCATAATCAGAAACTTGCAATCAATTTTGAAATCAGAACAAAATGTTTGAAACAAAAAAAGTTTGAAAATGAAAACTGAAGGAATTACAAAGAATAGGAGATCGACGACGAGCTAGTGAATGCTTTGAAGAGTCCTAAACACTGGAAGTAAACAATTAAAGTCAAAAGGTTTTGTCAAGTGTGTGAAATGCACTTTCTTTCATCTCATACTGAGACTAGATTCCGTACAATTTAATGATCAATCCATGCTCTAATCATAGGAGAAGCATGTTGGGTCTGTAAAACGACATGAAATTGATGCTAGGATCAAATAAAATTTATTGTTATACAAAAGACAAGTACATCAAGCAACTTAACCATTACAATGAAACTCATCAATATACCAGGCATGTGAAAACAAATCGAAGAGGAAAAGAAAAAAGAATTACCTATGTGGCACCGACGATGATGGTGTTACACCATTGGTGTTGAGTGTTGTTGACCAGAATAAATATGAGTTTCGCAAAGAAGCCAACGAATCCCATAACTACAACGAATCGCCCATTTTAGAAAATATATTTAAAAAAAACCACCGGTTTGAATATCATTAGTTAATTAACGACACAATATTGTGAACTATACAGGTGGTTTTAGACTATGCAGTATATGTTTTTGGGTAGGATCTATATTTCAAAAACTAAAGATCTAGGGTCCATAATTTGTTTTGTTACTGTTGAACCGGATTATAGATATATTATTTGGTAAATTTCATACGAACCACCAAACTTATATAAGAAAAATCTATAGATTTCAAATAAAAATTTATCTGCTTTCAATTTTTTTTTTAAGAGCTCTCACTTGTTTTCGCTATACACACACAAACAAACAAAAAACAGAGAGAGATACTTACGTAATTATCTAGCAATTGATTTCTACTTACGATCTCGGGTATTTAATTTTATTTAGAATATTTTGCTTGATGTAATTCATAGACTTGACTCGAGACTTCCATTTCCAGCAACGGAAATCAACGCTGATTAGCACTAAGCTAGTCACTTTGTTGGAGAAAACAAGTCGAGTTATTTAACTATCTGATAGAGACAGAAGTGTTGGTCATCAAATGATATATTCAACTATCTCAAAATAAGTCAAGAGTTATTTACTTTCGACTTCTTAATCAGACGAGCTTATTAATTATGTTATTCATATTGTGGAAGTTGTATAAAAAACTCAAAAACAGTAAAACAATATGAAAATCTAATTTCTTTCATGTGGTCACCACCGTGATTTATATATTTAAGCTAGCATTTGAGTACAAACTCTTATAATTCATATATAATGCTCAAATCCGATACAAGTAGAAAAAGGAATAGAGATATATCTATATCTTTAGATGTTTAGTCATCTAGAATAACGTTTGATAATTTTGAGTTGATAGGCAAAAAAATTAAAGAACTATGTGCGCGTAGTTAAGGTTTAAGGAAGAAAAGAGTATGTCGTGGTTTAATTGAAAGGAAGACAAACAAGGAAGAGTAAGAAAACTAAAAAACAACAAGGCAAAACAAAAAGATTTGTTTTTTTATATAATAAAAGAAAAAGACTTTTTGATCATTTCGTTTTTAGATCTAGATATTTATTTCCATAGGTCCAAAATCAATATTTAGTTTATTCTCTTTCTGAGGATATCTTTCATCTAAAAAGAATCAAAGTAATAATACAATAAACGAAATTTATGTGCCAACTACTTCTACCATATTTTTAGTATAAAAAAACTTGTTGACGATAAAGAATGGTTCTACTGACTGACGTAGTTGTTGAATGATTTGTGTAAAGACTTTGCATTAGTAAACAACAAAATCCTTTAATGTCCGTAAAAAAAAGGCAACACTAGTAGTCGTTCATAAGAAAATGGAGGTATTTTTGGGGAAATGGTTATTTCTCTTCTGGATAAGCTGTGCTCGCATTTCGAACCTATATAATATACAAACGAAATATTGGTTACGTCAAAGATAAAACAATGACAAAAATATGCTTTTATCAGAATCTCCAATTAATGTGCTTTCGTATCGGATCAACATGCACTTTGACAAATCTTCAAGAAAATGTCCCTTCTCTGGATTAAATCATTTCAATTTCATGCAGTTATGTTTTCATTAGTTAAGTCTCTATTATCTTAAGTTTCAAAAAAAAAAAAGTCTATTATCTTATTATCGTCCAATTTTGTTGTATATGTAATAATTACTCGAGTGTATGTTTGTTTATACAATGACGGTACTATATCTTTTAAAACTTGTATGTTCTTAAAATTCATATACATGATGGAGGACACGATATCAAATGTTAAAACATATGTTAATTTCCTGGGATGCCATCAATTTTTTAAAAGTTCCATAGGTACCACTTTTTTCAATTGTTCCAAAACTACCACAAATACAAAAATTGATTTTCAATGGATTTATAGTTTAAATTTTTTTTGGTTTGGGTTAACTTTTCCTAAATTAGGGTATAATTTTAGAGGGTAAGGTTTGAGTTTGGGGTTTAGGGTTTAGATTTGAATGTTCAAATTTCATTTTAATTTTGCGGTATTTTTAAAACAATTGAAAAAAATGGTATCTATGGAACTTTCAAAAATTGACGGTATTTTTGAGAATTGCCCTAACATATACTAAGCTTTATTTTCTTATTTCTCTAAATTCAATTTATTTATTTAATTAAAGTAATCCAATGTGTATTTTAGAGTTTCATCAGCATACTACGAAATTATTCAGTGTAACTAAAACGTAATATCATTAACAACTGTATGTCTAAATTTTATTGGCTAAGTAATTATAGAAACCAAAATAAAAATCAGGAAAATATATATAGACAATTTGTTTAATACCATACCAATTTGGTTTAAGATGTACCATTAAAGCTTAAAAGATAATTTTATCCTCACGTGTAATACAAACAATGACACGCGTGACGCGTTTCATGTAGCTAGTTTCATGCAATGACTTGTCTAGTTTAAAGCCTCTTTACGCGATTTTCATATAATGATTTTCATATTTTTCTTATAATGATTTTCATATTTTTCTAATTTAAGTTTCTCTTCTATAACAATCTCTCATTGAAACCGTCCCACGTTGATGTCCACATCTAAAAGATTAGTATGAGCCATGAGGTGTGATTGATTGCCGTTTCCAACCTCTTTCAATTAATGGCCTCTTTCTCCATTTATAACTTTATAACCATTTACTATAAGGTTTTGGTCAAATCATAATCATCATCATTATACACCTAAGACAATGTCACATGTACAAATCTTATAATATACACAACCACGTATATATACGTTACAACTGTTAATTGCCAAATGCCAAACATAATTAACATATTTTTTCTCTCTTCCTTCTTCTCCGCTCTTCGTCTCCTGGTATCTCTCTCTCTCTCTCTCTGTTTATTTCTCTGTATGTGAATAAAAGTTTGGTTCTTTGATCAAGAAATCGATCCTTGTTCTTCGTTAGAATCATGGGTTTGCTTTAGTTTTAACCGATGATCATTGGTTAAATTGATGAATATTGTTATACTACATATGCTATGTTTTTTTTTTTTTGCGTTAGAAATTTTGTGACAAGAATACAAACAATGAAAACGAAATTTCAGCTTTTAAAATATCATGTAGAAAGTGGGGGCCTTGAAAAGTTTTTGCCTGATAAAAAAAAAACAGAGCCGGTCAAAATAATCTACCTTTTAACTCTTTCTGGTCTAAGTCAATAAATGAGTGCTCTCTTCGTTGAAATTTAGCCACTCAGGAATTGTACTTACAAATTCCTTGCTTGGTCGGTTTCTATAAGAACCAAATGAGAAGTCAATGTCTTTTTGTATATCTTTGATTGGTGTCTCTTGTAGGGATCAAGTTTCACCATTAGTTTAAAGAAAATATCTTTCTGTGTATGTTTGGTGAATCTCTCTCTCTCTACTTTACATTTTGCTTCACTATTTGTCTCTTTATCTCTTTTTTACATAAAGCAAAGTATGATGGGTTGGTGAAATCTGAACAGAATCAAATTTTGTTTGGAGTTGTTGTATTTTTTAAGTCCAGTGTCTAATCCTTTTGACCTATTTATTGAAATATAGGTGAAAATGTTTGACCTTTTAACATACCCTTGAATGTGATATGTTCAATACTTAGTTCCACAAATTTGGAGTTCTTGTGTTATTACTACTCTTTGAGTTTTTGTTAATTTTCTCATCTCCTGGTTAATTTTATTGTTGTAGTTGCATTTGATTGAAGTTGGGAGATTGATCAAAAGCTATGGATTTTAATCGAAAATCTCATCCGGATTGCGTATATGGGGAAAATCCTTTCCATGAATGTGCTCAAGCTTGTTTAGAGAGAATTGCTCAAGGCCATGTCAAGAAAAATACTAAAAAGCAAGGTACCTTTTTTTCGTTTTTGATCATTGCTTTTGATTTGCCAATTATAAAAATTTCAAGAAAAAGTTTTTTAAGTAAATTGTGTATACTGATTTATTGTGTTGTTTGATTATAGGTTCAAAGATTCTAAGCTTCTCAGGGAGTTTTGGTAGGAAAAAGAAGGAATCAAATTCACAACCGCCTTCACCGCTACCCGTAAAGCCATATCAAAACGGTGTAGGCGGTTTCCCAAACGCCAATTCCCCAAAGGTTCATCATTCAAAAGTTCCACCTATTGTTGTGAATAAGAAGATGGATCCTGAATCAAACAAGTCTTTCACTTCTTCATCATCCGGTGACCGTGATGATTTTTATAACCATAAACCGGAGTTGAAACTGTCTCAAATCATTCCTATGTCCCCAAAAAAATTGGTATTTTCATCTTTTAATTTCTTTGCATTTGATACCATTTATAGAGCATCTATGTTAAATGTTTTCTCAATGTTTGTATCATCTTATGAAAGGTTGATCAAACCAAAGCGGTATCAACTAAACCGCGAAAACAAGAACAGAACGGCGAAACAACTGTCTTTAGTTTCCTAAGCTCTCCAAGAATGCATGAGAAAGAGAGTAGTGATGGTTATAATGATGATGAAGAAAACAACAATGAGATTGGAGTAGAGCTTGATCTTGAATCAGTAATGTCTGATACTTTTGTCTCGGTCGGGAACTACCGAGTGAGATCGGGTTCTTCGACAATTCTAAGCAATATCATCGAGAAACATGGCGATATTGCCTCAAAATGTAAGCTGGAATCGGACTCAATGCGATCCCGGTACCTCGAGTGTTTATGCTCATTGATGCAAGAACTTAGGTCAACCCCGGTCATGCAGTTGACTAAAGTCAAAGTCAAAGAGATGCTCGCGGTTCTCAAGGACTTGGAGTCTGTGAACATTGAAGTGGCTTGGCTACGTTCGGTTCTTGAAGAGTTTGCGCGGTCTCAAGAAGATGTAGAGGCGGAGAAAGAGAAGCAAGAAGGTTTAGTGAAGGCTAAGAAAGAAGAGCTTGAGGCACAAGAAGCGGATTTAGTTCGAATGGAGGAGGAAATGGCGAACGCGAAGCTGCGTATTGAGGAAACGCGGGCTAGGATGATCGAGATCGAAGCGGAACGGTCGAGGATGGAGAAAATGGGATACAAATTGGAGAAGTTTAAAGGGAAACCGTTTATAGATGAGCTTCTTTGAGTTTGTGTTGTGTGTGTGATGTAAGCAATAGTAAAAAAATCGAAAAACTTTAAATGAGTTTAGAAAGTTAGGCTTTTTTTAATGAAATAATTGGAGAGGATGACAATTTTTATTTATCAAGAAATTCAATGCATTTTGAGCACTTTTTTTTTTTTTTTTACGTAACACTTACTAACTTAAAATTACATTATTACCCTTATTTCATTTTCCCTCCCATCTCACCTCCCCTTCCACGCCTCAGTTTTCTTTTCTTTTTACTTTTTTATATTTTTTTTGTTTTCACTTCTCTTTATTCTTGTTTCTCGTATATTTTATATTTTATAATAGTAAAAATAAAAATAATTTCATATTCTGGTAAAATTTATTTTTATTTACTGTTTCATATCCATTTTGATATACTTTATTAGTTAAAAAATTTATATAAAAAAATAAACTGTTTTATACTTGTACATATACACATATATAATTATCCACGGATCTAAATATGTACATGTCATACACATACATGTATACTAATTTTTATCAGTTATTGTATATATACATAAATATATATGTTATTATGTTCGTGTACACTAAATTTTATCAACTATATTATATATGTACATATATAATATATTATATGTGTACATGTACACACGTGCAAGATTATGTAGATGTATATATACATTAAAATACTAAATATATATATGTACACACTTATATCATATGTATTGTGTACACATACATATATATTATATACCGTACATATGAAACACGTATACGTAAACTATTATGTGTACACATATACATACGTACAATTTTATATCTACATGTACATAAAAATAGTAGACATCATGTGTATGTGTACGCGTGTACATATATAAGTAATATATTTTTTTACGAGTATATTCATATCTATGTAACTATTTAAGTGTGTACATATGTATACATACCTATTTGTATGTGTTTATGTGTGTACGTAGTATATATGTAAGATATATATGTATGTACACACGTAACTAGTTATGTAGATATGTATGTACACGTAAATAGTTATATGTATGTATTTATGTACACACGTACACATATACATGATATACAAGTAAGTAGTTGTATATATGTACAGAAGTACATGTACACATACACATGATGTCTAGTACATATGAACGCATACAAATAGATATTTATGTACACGTAAATAGTTATGTAGATTTATGTGTACGTGTTGTATGTGTATATATGATATGCTGTATGAAATATATAGACATATGCAATTAACGACACATATACAACATATGATATTTTATTACACGTAAGTTTTTTATATGATAACTAATTTACAAATTAGAAATATTAATATGTAAAAAATATATGGTAATATTGATGTCAAAAGATGAAGAAATAAAAATGATGTTTGAGAAGTTAAAGTAAATATTTTTTATATGAATTTAGATATAAAAAAAATACAAAACAAATGTAGAAAAGAAAAAAAAAAACTTAAAATAGAAAAGAAATTTGGCGTAGAAGGGTGGGAAAGAAAAATTAATGGCACAATTATAATTATTGTGTACATAAGGAGACAAAAGTCATAAATAGTAACCAAAAGTGCTAAAGGGACACCATTTTCATGGAAGTGCTATAAATCCAATTGTTTAACCAGATAGTGACAACGTCACAAATTTTCTCTTTTTTAATTATATGGGAAAGCTTGAGGTTTTGGTCACGAAGGAGAATGTTGATTTATTAGTAATAACTTATAGAAGTGTTGAAGTATTTTGTTGTTGCTAATAAAAATATGTTTGGCTTTGTGATACATTGTTGTCTGCTTTCTTTAATGGTTTCTTTCGTTTTCTAAGTTGTTTTAAGATCAGTTAGAAAACGAAAAATTTGTTTTAAAAATTGATTACAACAAGACTTAATGTATTTGTTTATCACTTAGTCAAGAGACAAATATCGTTGACTAATAAAATAGTTTTTAAAATATGTATGGACAATGTTAAAACAACACTTGCGTATAGTAATTAATAAATATGTTTACTGAGAAGGAAGATCGAAGAAGAAAGGTTATAATAAACTCTTGTACTCTATTTTTCACTTCTCCTCTGCTTTTGAACTATTGCAATAGACTAAATCAATCTTGTTATTTTTAATACTATACTCTCGTACTCTGTTTTTCACTTCTCTTGTGGGCTTTATACTGCAACACGGCCCAACCAGCAGCTTCCTTAATTTTGCTCATGAACCATATACTAAGTGTAAACCGGGAAAACTGAAAATGACTTGCCTTAGTGAAAAACTGAAAATCATATACTATCGGCTATTTTCGAGACAAATTGTTCGGATATCCTAAAGATAATTGAAAGAATCTTTGGTTTAGCCATCTTTATTGGATGCAAAGTCTATTAATTAGGTGAATTTAAAACACAATAACCATAAGCTACAAGGCATTTATATGGGAAAAAAGTAGGGTTGTTTCATCCGAATATCTATTCGATTCGATTTCAGTTGGGTTTTTTATTCGGTTTCGGTTTTAGTAATGTATAACCTCATGGATGATTAAAGTCTTTAACTAATACAGAGAAATGGTTAAAATTTAAATCTTTTCTATGAAAGAAAATCTTTTAGCAGACTCCAAAGGCTTCACAAAACAAAACAGAGAAGTTGGTAAACGATCTCAAAAACAAATCGGTAGTCACATGAAATTTATTAATATAATTCTTGACAACCAATTTATTAAATAAAATTCTCTTAAGTCACTTCACTTGGCTTCCAAAACTGTGATTCATTTACAACATTGAAGTTTTTTTATCTACTACTTGTGACATAATTTCTTTCAAGAAAATCAACAAACCAAGTTTAGTTTCACACTCAAGTCTCAACTAGTAAAAGTTTATTTTTTACCTATACTACATCAATTCAGTAAATCGGTTTAGGGATAATCAGATAGCTAAACCAGCCGGTTCTTGTATCTCACTCAAGCAAAGACAATTATCACATTAGTTCTTCATGCAAGTTGCAAACAATGCTAGTATTATCCAGAACAACCTAGAGAGGGATCGAAACACAAACTCTTAAAAGGCCCAATTACATTATGCACATGGTTCACAACACAAGCAAACTTCAAAATGAGTGGACCATATTGAAGCTAAGAGATAACGAAGAAAAAAGAGACCATAACGGCTAATTATTTTAAGCAAAAAAACAGATGTCGTGTAATCGAGGACGCCATTGTTCTCTCTCTCTCTCTCTCTCTCTCTCTCTCTCTCTCTCTCTCTCTCTCTCTCTCTCTCTCTCTCTCTCTCTCTCTCTCTCTCTCTCTCTCTCTCTCTCTCTCTCTCTCTCTCTCTCTCTCTCTCTCTCTCTCTCTCTCTCTCTCTCTCTCTCTCTCTCTCTCTCTCTCTCTCTCTCTCTCTCTCTTTCTTTGTTTTCACTTTTTTGGTTTGAAAAGACGAGACGTGACATTATTAATACTATTACATAAAGAGACTACTACTATGTATGTGACATAATCAATAAATTCCAAAATCAAGAAAATGGAATTTGGTAAGCGTAGGTAAATTTATAACCGTTGTGATTATAATTTAGACGGTAAGTTTACGTGGAGATTACGACTACACTGTCACGAAACTATCCATACATATATATTTCAAGAAAAGTGGAAAATAATTTGAAAAACTAGTATATATGTGGGGGTCGAAACCAACACAACTAGAATTTGTAAGAGTTCTAGGGAAGCTTGTGGGATTTCTATGGTAAGCTAGGGCCAAGAAAGATGTAAAGAGATTGTTTATTGCTCAGAAAAGCTTTGAGTACAAGTTTTCGTATTGAAATTGCGGATCCCCTTTAGGGTGTACAAAGAAGTCTATTTATACTATGTCTAAGTCGGCTCAAGCCTCCTAAGTCTCTGCGGAATTGGTTACATCCAAGTGGGCTTCGTGCTATTGGGCCGAAGACAAGATCGAACGCCGGAGAGAGGCCATGCTCGCTCGGCGAACCGAAGCCAGGCTCGGCCTGTCGAAGTTGGGGTCGCGTGGTCGCTCGCTCATTCCCGAGCGTGTGGTCGCTCGCTCGTCACTGCCGAGCATGCGGTCGCTCCCATCGTCCTCACCGAGCCTGCGGTCGCATGACGCGACGAAGCCATGCTCGGACGTGTCGGGCGAAGCCACGGTCTCTCCTTTGGTCGATGCCTCGGTCTCTTCATGCTTTGCCAGGAGTCTGTTCTGCTGCCACATGCTTCGCCTCGCAATGAGACTTAGGTGCTGCTTCACCATTTTCATCAAGAGTCCGGAGAGTCATTTCCTTCAACCAGCTTGTCTTTAGATGTTAATGCTTAGGGGGTGAAAACCGACCCCAACAGTTAGCCCCCCAGCTCGGTAGTATTAGAGATAAAAGTGCCGAGCTAGAGATGTTCTAGGTAATAGGCGTTAACGTTTGAAGTCAAGGTGTTTACCAATCTCGCCTTGCAGTAGTAGAGAGTGACTTTTTCGCAAGAGATTTTAAGACTCTGTAAGCGTTGTGAAGATTTTAGGACTTCTTGCTTTATCTGTTGCTGAAGCTGCTGCGTTTTCTGCAAAAAGTTTTTTTTTTACTCGAAGATTTTAAGACTTCGTTTTTTTTTATGGAGATTTTAAGTCTCCGCATTACGATTGCTAACGTCAATGATGTTTTCCGGATGATAGCAACGCGATTTTGCAGAGGGAAGAGCGTTGTGTTTTTTTTTTGAACAGAGACGGGACCCGTGTAATGAGAGAAAGAGAAGATCCCTTAAAGGGATAAGGTTTGACTTAGTCAACCTTTTCTCCTTCCTCTTTCTTCTTCCCTTCTCAAAATTTTTATTTTTTTTCCTTGCGCCGTCGCCGACCACGAGCCTCTCCCACCGGATCTTCGCCAACCGATCGCAAGCTCGGGTCTCCTCTTCTTACCCTTTCTTTCTTGGTAAGTTTCCTTACTCCATTCTCAAGCCATCTCTTAAGTCCCCATGGCTTCTTTGGAAATCCAAACTCATAGATCTAAGTTTGTTCATGGAGAATCAAGCTTTGTTGTGTTGAATTGATGATTGCTTTGGAGAATCATTGAGCCTTTGGTTGTTGATGGAACTTAGATTTGGATTTTGCATAGATTTTTGAGAATCCCTCTTTGAAGCTTGTTTGGGATTGAGTTTTAAGCTTGAGATGTGTTCTTGGTAAAAAGATGGAAATTCTTGACTTTTGATTTGTCTTGTTGACTTGTGCATAGGTATACTTGTTGTTATGGAACAAGACACACAAGACTTGGCTAATAATGGTAGATCGGCGCTTGGGACCGACCCACCTTCGTGCGAGACCGACCGCGCGGTCGCTGACGGGCGTGAAGCCGACCGCACGGTCGCACGTGAGCGCGAGACCGATCGCGAGGAACGCGAAGATGACCGCGTGATCGCGGGCGATCGCGGTAGCGAGGATGAGACCGACCGCTCGGTCGCACATGGGCGTGAGGCCACTCGCGAGGCATGCGAGGATGACCGCATGGTCGCGGTCGATCGCGGTCGTAAGGACGAGACCGACCGCTCGGCCGTGGACGGATGTGAAGCTGAGCGCGCGGTCGAACATGGGTACGAGGCCGACCGCACGATTGCGGGTGGACACGGGACTGATCACACGCTCGCGACTTCTCTGAACCGAATTGGGGATTCGGTCGCGGCTTCGTCCTTATCGATGATTGTGATGGTTCCTTCGGCGAATCACGTTGGTACCGGTACCGGGATCCGTCTCCGTAACAAACTCACCGTTCCCCGGGTTAGTCTTGGTGGGATTGACGAGGATGATGATGGTGCTGGTGACTTAGTAGATGTTGAGGATGCGAGGAGATCCAGTGGTGATGAGGATTTGATGGCTCGTCATGGGGGAGTTGGACTTTCCTTCCCCCTTAACGATGAGGATCCGAGGCTTCCAGAGGGAGCAGCCGATGTCGCTGTGTCACTCGACTCTTCTTCTACTTCGGGGTCACCTCCATCCGATGCTGAGGATGGCGATGAGGTGACCCGCCCTGTTGCGGCTAAGAAGAGGAGGAGGCGACCGGATCCCCCTGGATCTACCTTTTGCGATGAGGACTCGCTGCAGCGCCTTCGAGAGAGATTTGAGATCTCTGATGAGATTGAGTTGGTCGTTCCTGATCGCACACAGCGTGCTAATGCCCCGCCTCCGGGATACTTTACCATGTATGAGAACTTCATGGATCATTGCCTGTTGTGGTTCCCGGTTCCAGGCTTCCTCCTTCGCTTCCTGGATGGGAACGGTATCTCCCTTGCTCAGATCAACCCCAGGGGGTTGAGGCACATTATTGGTATCTACGTGCTTAGCCGGGAGTGCAATGCAGAGATTAGTACTGAGCAGCTGACCAGCCTTCTGGAGTTCAGGCCTAAGGGCCCTGCAGACGAGTTGCGGTATCTCGTTGCCCCAGCTCCGGGTCGCGTGCTTATTGATGGGTTCCCCAGCAAGGATGATCTCTTTGAGTGCTCATTCTTCTTTGTAAAGATCTCAGAGAGGACCATTGAGGCTGACTGCATCCCCCTTGTCAGGACGAGTTGGGGGAAGAGAGGTAAGTTTACACTTAGAAAAAGTTTATTTTGTATAGTGGCCATGTCTTGCATGCTAATGTATTGCTTTGTCTTTGCAGTGAGACTAGCATTAGTGAGCCGAGGTGAGATGACAGCTATCCACAGCGCTCTAGCCTCTGGAGATGGTGATTGGGTGAAGTCCTTCACCCGTCAGAGGATCCAGAGAGCACTCTCCAGTCGGATCTTCGCAGGGAAGGTCCTTGGACGAGGTGCTCCTAGAGTATCCGCTTTTCAGCGAGCTGAGTTGGCGAGAGCGGCGTTGACGAGCACAACGGTCTCAGCGAGGGCAGGCTCGCAGGCGGGTGCTCTGTCATCCGCAGCGCCCAAGACTCCCACTGCGTCAGCTCAGCGTTCTCGTGCTTCTGATCTCACTCCTGATGAGATTGCTAGGCGGCGTGAGCAACAGCGGAAGAGGGCCCTTAGATCGGAGGGTAAGGCGGGAGGCACTCCTGATGGAGCACCTCCGAAGCGACAGAAGTTGGGCCCCTTTTCGGCGTTTGTTAGCGACCCGACCAGTGACGGTGCTGCAGCAGCTCGCTCTTTGACTCCTGGTTCTGGTGAGAGGGCTCTTGAGCTGGCGAGAGCCACAGTGGCTGAGGTTTGCTCTCTTTATCTTCCTCTCTTTGTCCTTGTTATTGTTTCTCCACTTATTCCAGCGTTATGTTTGATTTCCTTTGTATGCGCAGCTCTCCACCCAGCTGGAAGGCATGGCTTTCTGCTTTGAGGAGGACTCTCGTTCTCGTGACCGTGAGGTTAGCGAAGCCAGGAGGGCCAACGCTGAGCTCGCTAAGAAGGTCCTAGCCCTCGAGGACGATGTCGCTTCCGCGAAGCAGAGGTCGGATGAGTTGAGCTGGAAGTTGTCCAAGGTGTCCTCGCGGCATGCGAAGAACAAGGAGGAGATCACCTCGCTTAAGAGCAAGCTGCTGGAAACCGAGAGTCTTAGGGACGCCCAGATCGAGGAGGCCGTTTCTAGGGCCAAAGAGGAGGCAGACCGTAGCTTTGCTATCCGGACCCGACAGGTTGCCAGGTCGCTCGCTAGGCTTGAGGGGACAGCGAAGGATAACATGCTGGATCTTGCTGAGATCGATGCGAGCTTGGAGCTTATTGAGCGTCTCCGTGGGTCTGATGGAGCGTCTTTGGACGCTGCAGCAGAGCTTTTGGTCGAGAGGAAGATCCCGATCTACGACGCTCGTGATGTGTTTGATGAGCTTGTTTCTAGCGTGAGGCAAGCTTTGGAGATCTCAGAGGATGCTGATGTTGCCAACGGAGAGGTGTGACCGATGAGCGACCGTTGCTCTTCTATTATGACCTAGTTTATTTATAACCTTTTGTTCCTAAAAACTCTTGTTGGACTTGATAATTTTCGGTTGTAGCATTGGATGGTTTGTATCCTTGCTATTATTTTGGAGCCTTGCATTGTGGTGAATGCAAGATGACTTGTAGCTTTTGCTGATGTTTAACCTTGATGGTTACAGATTCAGGTTTTGCTTTAGATACTGTTGATGTTGTACCTATACTTAGGAATTCTTTAGGCTGTTTAAGTGTTTCTGTCATGTATTTGCCAGCACCAGCGTTGGGCTTGGTGAACCAAGGGCCGTAAGACCCCGTGATTGATCAGAGGTCTGACGACTTCTCATTGTGCTTGCTCATGTATGAGGCTCTTGTTGAGATTGTGAAAACGCTAATGCGCTCATGCTCTTTATCACCAACGTTGCTGTTGGGTTTCGCAAAATGGTGCAGCTCTTCTAGACACGTCTGTCTGAGAGCAAGTTCACCTTGAATTCGACCAGTGCTTGTCCTGGGTTTCAGAGTGACACGCTCAGGGTATAGGCCGAACGGAGGTCACTAGCAGCTGCATTACCAACGATGTTTGCTGGGTTTCTGAGTGGTCAGGTGGGTACATCCGCCCCAGTACTGAACACTGGTACTTATATAGCGCGCTTGAATCCGTTGTGGATGTCAGTGTGTTCGCATCTCCGCATTCATTACTGTGGCCAGCAGCAATGAAAGCGGAACGACTCTGATTTAAGCCATGAGGCTCGTGACTGATAAAGCTGTTCTTATGCCACTGAGGCTGTTGTGGAAGAGTGGAGTACGGGTACCCCACTCCCCCCCCCCCCCCCCCCCCCCCCCGTCGAGACGAAGGAGGTTGCTGACTTCGTCTGAAAGCAGAGTAAAACACTCACTCCCCCCCCCCCTAAGGCGGAGGAGATCATAGAGTTCCTCTGGCAATGAGACTGATGAAGCGTAAAATCCCCCTCTTTGGATGGAGGGGGGGCAACTGAACCTATCCGAAGACAGGCTGCCTACGTACCCTTTGCAGGGATCAAGTCGCCTCGTAGTTCAAGTAAAGGAGAGAAGACTAATGATAGTACTTCTTCAAATGTCTTGCGTTCCAGGAATGGAGGATTGGAGTCCCGGTCATGGTGGCGAGCTCATAGACACCAGGACGAACAACTGTTGTAACTCTGTATGGGCCTTCCCAGTTGGCTCCGAGCTTGCCAGCGTTGGGTTCCGCTGTGTTCTGGAATACCTCTCGCAGGACTAAGTCACCTGGGTAGAAACTCCTTTCTTTGACCTTGGAATTGTAGTACTTGGAAGCGGCGTTCTGATAGTTGGCGATCCGAATAAGCGCCTGGTCACGTCGTTCATCGAGGAAATCCAACGCGTCAAGGAGCATTGTGCGGTTGATAGGCTCGTGGAGAGGTAGCAACTGACGGCGTACACCAGGCGAACAGACTTCGGACGGGATGACACACTCGGTGCCATAAACAAGGGCGAAAGGGGTTTCGCCTGTTGCTCTGCGGGGAGTGGTGCGGTGGGACCACAATACCCCTTCAAGCTCATCGGACCAGCGACCCTTCTTCGCCTCTAAACGCTTCTTAAGGCCATCAAGGATTGTCTTGTTGATAGCTTCTGCTTGCCCATTGCCTTGAGGGTAGCGAGGCGTAGACTTACTAAGCCGGATGCTCCATTTTGAACAGAACGACTCGAACCGGTCGGATATGAACTGCGAACCATTGTCAGTTACTATCTCGTATGGTACTCCGTGACGGCATATGATGTTCCTCCATACAAAGCTCTCCACTTGAACATCTTTGACGTTAGCATAAGCTTCAGCTTCCACCTACTTCGAGAAGTAATCTGTTAGGACGAGTAAGAACCGCTTCTGCCGTGACGGGTGCAATGGTCCAACGATGTCCATGGCCCATCTCATGAACGGATAAGGTGAGGTGACGGAGGAGAGCATTGCAGTCGGTTGATGGATTTTCGGAGCGTGTCGCTGGCACTTTTCACATTTGGCTGAGAACTTAGTGCAGTCACCTACTATAGTAGGCCAGAAGTGACCATGTCTCTTGATCTTTATAGCAAGTGCTTTCCCTCCTGAATGATTGCCACAAGAACCACTATGAACCTCTTCCATTATCTGTCTTGCTTTCTCTCCTTCTACACATGTAAGCATTGGACCAGAGAATCCCCATCTGAAGAGGTTTCCATCAAGGAGAACATAACGAGCGGCTTGCTTTCGTAGTTTGCGAGCAGCCCACTTGCTGCTGGGCAATTTGCCATCGGCAATATATTCTCGTATCTCACTTATCCATAGCTTGTCACAGCCATACTCAGATTCTTCAGTGTCAGCGTCCATTGGGATTGCTTCGGTATGATGTGGGCTGTTGGTGTCACGCATGTCAGCGTCTCGGATTTCTGGTTCTTCTGCCATTTCTATATCTTCGTCAGTAGCCCCCACAAGGGCGTCTGCTTGCCTCGCTGCTTGGGAACGTATCAGGATGGCGAGTGCTGCATCCTTCTTGATGCTAGGGAATTCGATGAACTCAACTGGGATAACTCGCTTTAGAGCTGGGTCTTCTGGCGCAGTGGTAGCGGAGGCCAAATTTGCCAATGCGTCAGCATCCATATTCTCACCTCTAGGAATCCTTGCGAGGATAAACTCTTGAAATGAAGCAGCCAAGTCCCTTACTATCTTCAGATAAGCTTCCATTCGGTCGTCTTTTGCGACATACTCGCCGCTGAACTGACTGGTTACGAGTTGTGAATCCGAAAACACGTGAATGTGTTTGATTCGTAGCCCTTGGGCGAGCCTCAGACCGGCGACAAGGGCTTCATACTCTGCCTCGTTGTTAGAAGCTCTAAAACAAAGTCGGAATGATTGCTCAAGGACCTCTCCAGTCGGTGACAGGAGTCGTATCCCAACTCCGGAACCGTTCTTTGAGGACGAACCGTCTACGTATAGCTGCCAAATCCCCGGCGGCACCTCCTTGGAATTGCTGTCCTCTGGAAGTTCTATGAGGAAGTCCGCCAGTACTTGAGATTTATTGCACGTCCGCCCTCTATATTCGATGTCGTACTCGCTGAGCTCTACAGCCCACTTGGCCAGCCTACCGGACTGACTTGGGCTGTGTAAGACCGATCGTAGCGGGAAGGTGCTAAGTATAACGATTGAGTGCGATTGGAAGTAAGGCCTAAGTTTCCTTGAGGCCATGAGGACGGCCAATGCCAGCTTCTCCAATTGAGGGTATCTCGTTTCAGCATCTGTGAGTGTCTTGCTCACATAGAAGATAGGCTTCTGCTCGCCTCTTTCCTCACGCACAAGGACGGCACTGACTGCTGTTTCTGAAAAATCGATGTAGAGAAAGAGAGGTTCACCAGTTACTGGCTTAGCAAGGATGGGAGGCGTCGCCAGATACTCCTTCAGTTGCTTGAAAGCGTCTTCACACTTCTCTGACCATTCAAACTGCTTATTGCCTCGTAGAGTGTTGTAGAAAGGCAGATTCTTATCAGTGGATCGGGAAATGAACCGATTGAGTGCAGCCACTCTCCCAGTCAGCCTCTGTACTTCGCGCTTATTCTTTGGTGAAGCCATCGGGATCAAGGCATCGATTTGTTTCGGATTGGCTTCAATACCCCGGCGAGTGACCAGGTATCCAAGGAACTCACCAGAGGTTACAGCAAACCGACACTTCGTTGGGTTGAGCTTCATGTTGTGGAGGTTCAGCTGATTGAAGCATTCTTCTAGGTGGGAAATGTGATCTTCTTCCTCGAGTGATGTAACGAGCATGTCGTCAATATAAACCTCCATGGTCTTTCCCAACTGGTCTTGGAACATCTTGTTCACCAGTCTCTGATACGTTGCACCAACATTCTTCAGGCCGAAGGGCATGACCTTATAGCAGTAGATACCTCTGTCCGTGATGAAGGCCGTCTTCTCACGATCCTCAGGGTGCATTAGGATTTGATTATAGCCTGAAAAGGCGTCCATGAAGCTAAGCAGTCTGTTACCCGCCGTTGCTTCCACTAAACGATCTATGTGAGGTAAAGGGAAACTGTCCTTCGGGCATGCTTTGTTAAGGTCTGTGAAATCAACACAGACGCGCCACTTCCCATTTTTCTTCTTTACCACAACTGGGTTGGCGAGCCAGTCGGGGTACTTGACCTC
This sequence comes from Draba incana, assembly GCA_963576765.1. Classification (NCBI taxonomy): domain Eukaryota; kingdom Viridiplantae; phylum Streptophyta; class Magnoliopsida; order Brassicales; family Brassicaceae; genus Draba; species Draba incana. Next base: position 31,980,792 of record OY755210.1, on the reverse strand, counting down.
GGTTATTGATCCTACTCGCAGAAGCCTTTCGACTTCATCATTCACAGCCTTTGCTCGCTCAGGACCCAACTTCCTTCTTTTCTGCTTGACCGGTTTAAATGTTGGATCTACGTTGAGCTCGTGGCTCGTGACGCTGATGTCTATCCCGGGCATGTCTTCAGCGGCCCAGGCAAAGGTGTTGATGTTCTTCCGGAGAAAAACCACCAACTTTGTTTTGAGCTCTTCATCAAGAGCAGCTCCGATCTCAACGCATCTCTCCGGGTGCTGTTCATCAATGCACACAGAGATCACAGGCTCGCAGGTGGGTCGCTCTTCTTCTTCACGACCCTCTGCAATCTGTAATTGCTATAAGAGGGTGGTTAGGTCCTTCACTTGATCGGACCCGGCCTTCGCTTTCTTCCATGGCCCTTGTGAGTCCGAGTCGTCTTTCTTTTGGTCGTGAGCTTCTGGATTCAATCCCTTGCTCTCTTCACGGTTGCGCAACTTGTGCTCTGCTAAGAAGCACGTGCGTGAATCCCTTTGACTACCAAAGATCGTGTGAACGCCTTGGCTGGTTGGGAATTTCAAGCAAAGGTGGTATGTCGACGGCACTGCTCGCATCTGACTGAGCCATGGTGTCCCCATAATCAGATTGTAGATGGCAGGATGATCGGACACTGCGAAGTTGACCATCTTCTTAACACCTCCAGCTTGGACTGGCAGGCGGATCATTCCCCGTGTCTAGGTTGTTTCACCTGAGAAGCCCGTTACAGGCTTTGGCTGTCCTGTGATGAGGGACTGGTCGATCTTCATCTTCTCGAGTGTTTCCCGGACGATAACATCCACTGAGCTTCCGGTGTCAATGAGGACTCGAGCGACATTGAAGTCGTAGACGGTCAGGTTGATTATCAACAAGTCGTTGTGCGGATGATCGATGCCTTCAGCATCCACTTCGTCAAAAGTGACGGGATCACTAGCACGCCTTGTTGTTGGAGATGTCGAGATGTTGGCGCAAACCTCAGCGCGCCGTTGATAGGCCTTGATCGCAGCTTCGTTATCGGCACAGTATTGCGATCCTCCCAGGATCACGGAGATAGTACCATGGGTGCTTCCGTTTTCGGGGTTATCTCCACGACGCTGTCGCCTGGGGTTCTCAGCCTGGAGCTCAGTAGCATCTTGAAACTTCTCCTCTAGCTTGAAGTCCGACAGACTGATGTTACCCTTGAGGGTGCCTTCGGCCAGCCTAGCAGCTAGCTGTCGACCCAACTCTCGGCACCTCGCGGTGGAGTGCCCAGTTGCTTTGTGAAAATCACAATACAACTTCTCATCATACTCCTTCGGGTCTCTTACCCAAGTGAGATTTCCTCTGCCACGTCCCCGACCACGGCCTCGACCTCTGCCGTAGCCAGGTGAATCGATCTGGTAATTGTGAGCTCCGCCTGCTCCCCCTTCAAACTGAACGAAGGCGGGATTACTTCTTTTAGAAGCAGCTGGGGTCAGAACCTGGGAAGGTTCGCCTATCTACTTCGCTTTACCACCCCTCTTGGCGCGAAGCTCTTCTTCGCTTCGGGCAAAATCAGCTGCACGGTGAAAGGCGTCCTGAATCGTCGTTGGAGGGTTTATGGTGAGCTCTTGCCAAAACGGGGATGGACATCTCACAGCACCCCTCAACGCTTCTAGTGCGGATGTGCTGCTGATTCCATCCACCTTAGACAAGGTGTTCTTGAACCTTGTCATAAAAGACCGCAAGCTTTCACCTTCTGCTTGCTTGTTGGTCCACAGGTCCGCATCGTAGATCTTCCGTTCAGCGAAGATGTTATAGTGTAGGACGAACATCTCGGAGAGCTGCTGGAAGGTGTGGATAGAATTCTTCTCCAGCTTGTAAAACCATTGGAGGGCAGGTCCCTTCAAGCTTTCCACGAATAGCTTACAGTATCCGATGTCCTTCTCAGAATCTCTGAAATTCGCCCTTCCTAGGGCCACCTCAAACTCCATCAGATGATCAGCGGGATCGGAGGTCCCTTCGTAAGTCGGAAGCCTAATCCTTCCCGGGTCAGAAATCCTAGCCCCTGAGATGTTATCTGCGAAGGGGGTGTTCCGTGCCTTCTCCAACACGTAAGCGACCCCGGGAGCCTTCCCGGTGCTCTGATACATCTGCAGTTTAGTCGTCCTCAGATCTAAGACGACATGATCCAGCTGGGCCTTCAGGGCGGCGACCTCTTCGTCACGGGAGCCTCGAGGAGTTCTGCGCTCCTGCTCCCTTCTGTAGTAACCTGCTGCAGTCTGGGCCACTTCTTCCCCAGCCTCAGCGTCGCCAGTAGCTGTATCGGTTCGAACTCGCCTCCGAGGGGGGTGATCTTCGTCTGACTCCTCGATCACACGCTCAGGAGTCGGATCGAAATCCCGACGAGGTGGTGGTGGAGGCAGATCCTCCGGATCCGGGCGGTCGGTCCGAGGTGGCAGCTCCTCGTGTTGACCCCTCCGAGTAGCTCGCGGTGTATTGAACCTGAGGCGCGTCGGACGGACACGGGACCTTCTGCGCTTTCTCTTCTTGAGCGATTGCAGCTCGCTGGCCGTATCGTCAGTCTTCTTCACCAGAGTCTCAAGCATCCGCTTGATCTGTGTGAGGTCAATTGCGGCGTTAGGAGCGGGAGGCACCGTGTTCTCCGTGGAGTTGTTTCTGTCTTCGTCGTGCTGGTGAGACGAAGATCCTTCGTTGCTCATGGTGTTGCTTGACATCGTGATCGTGTGATGAAAACCCTAACTCTTGAGTGTCAGAAATCTGCAGTTATTCCCCTTAGTCGGCGCCAAATTGTGGGGGTCGAAACCAACACAACTAGAATTTGTAAGAGTTCTAGGGAAGCTTGTGGGATTTCTATGGTAAGCTAGGGCCAAGAAAGATGTAAAGAGATTGTTTATTGCTCAGAAAAGCTTTGAGTACAAGTTTTCGTATTGAAATTGCGGATCCCCTTTAGGGTGTACAAAGAAGTCTATTTATACTATGTCTAAGTCGGCTCAAGCCTCCTAAGTCTCTGCAGAATTGGTTACATCCAAGTGGGCTTCGTGCTATTGGGCCGAAGACAAGATCGACCGCCGGAGAGAGGCCATGCTCGCTCGGCGAACCGAAGCCAGGCTCGGCCTGTCGAAGTTGGGGTCGCGTGGTCGCTCGCTCATTCCCGAGCGTGTGGTCGCTCGCTCGTCACTGCCGAGCATGCGGTCGCTCCCATCGTCCTCACCGAGCCTGCGGTCGCATGACGCGACGAAGCCATGCTCGGACGTGTCGGGCGAAGCCACGGTCTCTCCTTTGGTCGATGCCTCGGTCTCTTCATGCTTTGCCAGGAGTCTGTTCTGCTGCCACATGCTTCGCCTCGCAATGAGACTTAGGTGCTGCTTCACCATTTTCATCAAGAGTCCGGAGAGTCATTTCCTTCAACCAGCTTGTCTTTAGATGTTAATGCTTAGGAGGTGAAAACCGACCCCAACAATATACACACGTCCATGAAGTTTAATATTAGCTTCAGAATCCGAACACATGCAACCGAAATCGCTCCACCTCGGGGAGTGTCAGTTCAATCTAAATATGAAAATTAGCAGCGTAGAATTAGTTTAATTGGTCTGAATTAATCATGTATTGGATCACAAGACTAATGGCTAAATATTGCTTGTTGCTATGAGAAAAAAATGTGAGCTAATATATAAAGGATATTTATCAATTTACTTACTGAAAATTTAATTTAAGTTGAATATCCAAAAATGTTGACATATTTTGACATAATAATTGACTAAGTTTTTTGTTAAATTAGTGCATAACACTTGTAAATACATAACTGTATGTATGTGATTATGATCATTTTAGAATATTACTATTTGAATGGATTCATGATTCAGTATATATAGTTGTTAAAGTCTTGAATTCAAATCATTTCCCAATACATCTCAACACAAAAATTGGTTTGGGTGGGTCTATATAACTAAAAAACAGTCAAAAGGAAACACAATAATAAGGATAATATTCAGGTGCGGAGTTACCCATGTTGAATCACGTGAGCTACACGACACGCGTCAAAAGATGAATGTGCAGGAAAAAAGTGAGTTGTATTGTCTCGTTTCTTGTCTGGTTGTTATAATCCCATTGGCTCCACCTTTTATCCCTTCAAAAAACAAAAAACAGATAAAACAGTACTTTTTATATTAAAAAAAGTAAGCACATAATTTTAAAATCAAAAGAAAAAACTTAAAAGAAGGAACGAAAAAAACTTTTTTTTGGCAAGTAACGAAAAAGTTAATCTTAGCAAAGGGAATCCAATTTCAATGGAACTATCCAGAAACACTCGTTACACATTTTTCTCACTCCCATCTTCTGATATGACAATACACGTGTCGATATTTGATTGGTTATTAATTCGACCCAAAGGATAAAGATATCAAAGACCCACCATACCATGTTCAGCCGGAATTCGTATTTTTTTGGACCATAGATTTTACAATCTTTTAAATAGTGAAACGTTAATTTGGATTATTCGATATAACGAAATCGATTGTTCTCAAACTTTTGAAGTAAGAGAGAAAATAGAAATTTCCAAGTAATAAAGGGAAACAAGGGAAAATATTTCACAAAACTTTAACACCAACACTAAAACTATTGAAATTCAACAAAGTGGAAGACCAAAAGATAAAGAAAAATCCATTTTTTCATAATTAACATCATTCAAACCATCTCTCTCTCAATAGACACAAAAGAACAACAAATATAATGATAATCAAGCATTAAAATCTTAAGTAATTCTCCTTCATAATTTAAATGGGACACTTCTTTCATTAATTGGTCGCATTGCTTCTGAATGAAGCCAAAGCTTTGATTGCCGCAGCTCTCAAGATGTATTGATGGTAAGCTGCAGCTGCTAATGCTCCCAAGAATGGTCCAACCCAAAAGATCCACTGCAAGCAAGCAAACAAAAATTGATAAGCAAATATTCCAGAAGTACAAAATGATTAATAGACTTTAAACCAAAGATAATTTCAAAGGACTTACTTGATCATCCCAAGCTTTCTCGTTGTTGTAGACAACAGCAGCACCAAAGCTTCTTGCTGGGTTAATTCCAGTTCCGGTAATGGGGATAGTTGCCAAATGCACCATGAACACAGCGAATCCAATTGGAAGAGGAGCCAAGACCTATAATTCCCAAAAAAAGAAACTTTCATCAGAATCTGCATAGACCCATTGGAGACTAAACAAGATTTTATCACAAGACCCAAAAAGATTCAAACTTTACAAGAATCTACACAGACCCATGTCAGATTAAAGCAAAATTTATCATAAACCACAGACCCATGTGAGATTAAAGCAAGATTCATCACAATCCACTAATAAGATTGAAACTTGAGCAAAATCTACAGACCCATACGAGATTCAATCCAAGCTTTACCATAAAACCCTAATAAGATTCAAACTTTCTCCGAATATACACATCCCCACTTGAGATTAAAACAAACATTTCATTAACACACAAAAAGATTCCAACTTTAACAGAAAATACACAAACCCAATTGAGATTAAAGCCAAACTTTATCATAAACGCACAAAAAGATTCAAACTTTATCAGAAACTAAACAAACCCATTTGAAATTTAAACCAAACTTTATCACAAAAGCCCTAAAAACATCAACTTTTTTCAAGAATCTACGCAGACCCATATCAGACTACACAGATAGTCGTTTACTTACAGGGATGTGAGAGTCACGAGCGCTTCTCTTAGGGTCAGTAGCAGAGAAAACGGTGTAAACAAGAACAAAAGTTCCAATAATCTCAGCACCAAGAGCAGTTCCTTTACTGTAACCATCAGCTACAGTGTTAGCTCCACCTCCAAGAGTGTTGTAAGGAGTTCTCATGAAAGCTTTCACAAACCCAACACCACAAATCGCTCCAAGACACTGAGCTATCATGTAACCAAGAGCTCTAACCAAAGATACCTTACGAGCCAAGAACAGACCGAAAGTCACAGCTGGGTTAATGTGACCACCTACAAGCAAAAAAACCAAACACAAAACATCAAAAACAGAACACGACAAGGATTTTTAGAGTTTGTTCTGTTTTTCAGGGTTTTGGAACTTACCAGAGATACCGGCGGTGCAGTAAACGAGGACGAAGATCATACCACCGAAAGCCCAAGCGATACCGAGTAAACCGACTCCGCCACAAGGAACGGTTTGTTTCTTGTGACCGATGACGGTGGCTACGGTTACGTAGAGGAAGAGGAGTGTAGCGACGAACTCGGCGATGAGTGCTCTGTAAAACGACCAAGATTTGAGCTCAGCCGTGTCGAAGAGTGGTGCTGGTGGTGGATCGACGTAGTCTTTTCCATGGTGAGTTTGTTGTCCCTCTTCGCTAACTTCTTTCGACATCTTTTTCTCTCTCTAAAAAGCTCTGGTTTTTTTTACTTTCTCTCTCTAGGTTTAAGTTTTTGTGAGTGACGACGTCAGTGTCTCTCCTGTGCCTTTTATAAAAGGGAGAAGCGAAAAGAAACCTTGCAATGGCCATGGATAAGCCAAGGGTATTTTCGGTATTTTACATTTGTGTGTTCTAATAATGCTACTAATAATCATTATTTGTACCCGTTAATGCTCTGTTAATGGAAAACGTCTACAGACATTTTGGGGGACTTAAATGTCAGGTTGTATCATCTATAAAGATAAGTCTTGTTATTTACTTTTTTGTAGTAGTAGTTAATAAGGAAGAATCAAAATAATCAAGGTCATTAAATCACAAAATAAGATTAGTTATGTAATTTTATAGTATGTGTGTTTTTGTCTTTGTTTATGACTTATCACCGGTGGTTTTATGCATTATTATTACTACAGGAACAATAGTGAAATGTTTTTATTTTAGTATTATCTGATAGTGATGATACGAACTTTAACAATCAATGGTGGGGTATATAAGTGCATGGACAAAATCTTCTGCTGTTCTGGAAAATGTGAATTTTTTTTCATTGTAATAGAGAACAATATGATAAAATACAAAAAAATGCAATAAAAATACAAAATAAGCCATGTGTTTTGTAGTTTTGCAGAATATTTTTGGGTAAAAATTAATTTTGAAGAGATAAAAAAAATGCAGGAGGTAGTGGGGCCCAGAATGTACAGATAAGCCATGTGACTATGTGAGGGTTAATGATAGAAATGAGTTGTAAGAATCTCTAGTCGGAAAGCAAATTTCCCCTCTTATATTTCTTCCACATCACTTTATTCTTTTTTCACATTATTTTATTTTTTTATTTCACACACAACTCTACAATAGAAAAGTCAAATCATTTTTTTTTCCTCCAACTCATTTTCTCTTTCTTCCACATCACTCCATCATAAAAAAATTATTTTATATTTATTTATTTTATCTTTATTATTTTATATATGTTATACATTTTATAAATACTATTACTCCTAATATATTTATAATCACACAAAATAATTTTATAATATAAAAAAACAATAACTGATATATAATATTTTTTTTAATTAGAGTTGATTTGTTTTTGTGTCCAAATGATATAAACGTAAGCATGTTAAAAATAAAAAACAATTGTGTAAAAAAAAATTTTAGTAGCATTTAAGAAAAATGGGAAAAAGAAAAGAAAGAAAGAAAAAACAGCTAACTAATTATAACTTGCCACGTCATTGTGTCAGAATTTCTTGGTAGGCAAATTTTGCCTTCTTCCGATGACATGTCATTTTGCCTTTGATAATTCCCTACCTATTGGATCTAATAACACCCCATTTCCCTAGCTATTGCGTTTGGTCTAAGGTTTTCTGGTCAGCCTGTCATCAAACCCATTTCCTCTCCTTTGGCTTCAACGGTTATAATTATGAATATCTTTGTCTTTTTTGACAACTTTCCTCTTCTTTTTTCAATTTTTAATATTTTCTCGGTCAAATATTTATAAATTTTAATTTTACAGTAAAATATACTCTCTGTTTTACCTTTTAACTCTCTTTATCTGCGAAAAAAGAAAAAAAAAAATATTTCTCATGAGAGTAACGGCTCTATAACTTTTGTTTTTTTTTTAACTCTCTAACTAAAGAGCATCAGGATAAAATCAAATTGGATAATAGCACTGAATAAGACTCGGTAATTATAAATAGGATATCAAAATTTATTATATAGAGTATCTTTTTAAAAATGAATCGGATAGTACGAACTATGTATATGGAAAAAAAATTGTATTAAAAATTAAACATTAAACAAATAAAATCATTCACCGAACGGGTTACAACATATAATTTGTAAATTATTTGATAATTTTAGAAACTTAAATATATTTTGATATACACAAAATAATTTCAGTTACCATTACCAGAAAATTCGTATACTTTTCTTGCTGGATATGGATACAATTGAATGATTCTATCCCAATACGTACAATAGAAGCCTATCTTTAGCTATCTGTTAGCAAACTCATGCAAAGGATAAATAATCTACGAAGAATTAGGATGATTCTCGATTATTAGAAGAAAGAAGAGGTTATACCCACAAAAAATGATGAAAAGGGAGAGTGAATCGATTGGTGGTGGATTGGTGGTATACCTGCTTTATGTCAAATTTTTGTAAGGGTGAATTATTCACCAGCAGATGTTTATTTATATTTTAAACGAATTTTTTCATATACTTTATAGGAAACCTTATGAGAATTTATATGTCTATATGTGCACCTTGCTAATTTTAGTCCGTAAGCAAATTATCGTCAATTTCTAAAATGCGCCTGCATATTTAACCCAAGAAGTTCATATAGGTACTTGTTAATTTATATGATTACTAACATTTAAGTTGTTTTGTGTTTACACACGTTAGTAAATTTATCCTAAGATTACGTACTATCGTTTTGGTCCTTCTAGTCTACAATTAAAGCACTTCATTTTTTAAAAAAATTACTCCATCCTAACTAAGCAGACCATAGTACACTCTTTTTATTTTTTTACACATGAATACGACATTTGTCCTTATCCTCCCACCCCTAATCACTTTCTTTTCGTTAATAGCCCTAGTCAATTATTCCTTAATCACTTTCTCTAGTACTATCATTAATACTTAATTTTTACGAAAATGTGATTACTTATGTATGTGTAATGGAAATACTTTTACTTACTATATAGACACAAGGATAAATTAAATTAATATTCAACCATTCAAGTATATTACGACAAAAATATATAGTATTTGATTTGGATTATGCTGCTTTTGTGGAAGTAAATGCCAGGTCGCTGTGTAATCATGAAAATTTATTATTATTTTCCTCCTTTTTTCACGAGTGTATCTGCGTTTTCTCAGCACAAATAATTGAGTATTTGAATAAGTATTTGGCTTTATCAAAAAAAAAAAAATCGATACATTTTGAAGTTTATGAATAATCAACCCAAAGTTAGTTTATGATTATTATAGTCTTGAGATGCAATAAACATGTGAGTTTATATCTACTAATAATATATACTCTCTCCATTCTCAAAAGATTGATGTTGTAGAATTTTCACAACTATTAAGAAAACACATTAGTTCTTAGTTATAAATATTTTTTTTTGTACTAAACAATTTTCTATGATTCTAAACCAATAATAATTCAAAAAAACCAATTAATGTGTCTTGAAATTTACAATTTATCATTATTTTTTTATCAATAATGTATTGAAAATGTAAAAAATCAATCTTTTAGAAATATTTGTTTTTCTTACAAAATCATTTTGAGAACTGAGGGAGTATATATATACATATATTTAAACCTATATTATCTGTAGACAAAAAAGTAAACCAACTTGGTGGTTTTGCCATCTAATATATTCCCTAATTAAAAATCTCTATAGTGCATAAGAGGTTGCGTAATATAATTTTCGGTTCACCACAATATCATTTGCATGTGAGTATGAATCATCATCATATCTTTGCATGATTTCGCTGCTCAATCCTTAATTATGTTTTTTCTTTTTTCTTTGGTAATATTATATTCTTCACAAACTTCAACTAATTTACTTAAATTTTAAAATATGAATATTAGTTTTAAAAATAACATACCACTAGGCTTTGTCTTGCTTGGCCAATCTTTATCTCGAAAATCCTACCCAAAAAAAATTTTCTTTATCTCGAAAACATCCACGTCACTGTTTCCACATCAGTCGGGCAAAAGACAGGTCGGATCTCTTTTTAATCCATACATATCGTGCCACGTGTAACGTATTTGGTAACGGCTAGATTGATCTACAACATCTGTCTTTTTCAGTCCTTTTAAAAATGGTCTTCGTTTTCTCGGATTGTATTTTAAAATTTAATTTTCTTATTATCCAATGGCCACAATTTTTGCATTGAACAATAGAAATTGTTATTAGTAAAGAGAAATTAATTTACCAATACTTTAATGGTTAAAAACTTCAAATATGCCTACTTTTATTACATGTTTAGTATAGCGTACATATACGTTGTATTTTAATTGGGTCGTAAATGTGTTTCTTTATTTAGTTATCTTGTCGTTTAGTACCATTACCGTACATATGGTAGTGAATTGTGTATGTTTATAGTTTATTGTTAAAAAAAATTGTATACTAAATTTGTACTCCCTCCGTTTCATATTAAGTGTCGTTTTGATAAAATGTATATGAAATGTATCTGGATGTGTTAAATACATCCAAATACTAACCAGATACATTTTATCAAAACGACACTTAATATAAAACAGAGGGAGTAATTTTCTAACTTCGAGATTAGAACTTCAAGAAACCGGACACATGGTAACTAAAAAAGGCTCTTAATTCTAGAAGAATTGTCTCTAACTTAGTGTTTTATACTAATATATATATGCCATGAAAATGGTGGAAAGTAGTATCTTTTAGTAAAATAACGAATAATCTCGTTTTATTAATTGAACCAACATGTACATGGTGTGGTCTATATACAAACTGACCTTAAGCTAAACCAAAACATAAACAAACAATAAAGAAATGAGAGACTGGCTTATCTACTATACCAATTTTTACATGACTAAAACCAAATCATAGATCAATTGTAATTGTTTAGCTTAAGAAGTTGGGTCAGCCCAGATATTGTAGCCCATTTGATAACGGCACAGCTGATATTAATTAGCGAGATTTTATTTGATACTAGTATTTTTTGGCCCATTGTTTTGTGAGATTGAAACTTGGAAGCGTAGGAAATGGAAAATTGTAGTGTTGTAACTTGTATTCATCGAATTCTTGGAGAATGAAAATCGTAGAAGAATTAGTCCAAACTATTTTTTTTTCCACAAATAAAAACTCTAAAACCAAAATGACGTTTCAGAAAAAGTAACGAAGAAAAACAATCAAACAATCTGTTTATCAGTGATTGAATCCGCAGATTAGCACAAACCTACAAAAAAAAATTATATAACGAACAAATCGGTCCGTTTAGACATTCTGGTTGTAATCCGCAGTTCCTTACAAACACAATTTTTGTTTCACATACACTTTTTTGGTTTCTATGTTATTGTTACCACCGGGTCAGACAATCCAACGTGTATGTTTTTTTTTTTTTAATAGGAAACCTATCCGTATGTTTTAACCCACCTAATACATTATAAGTCAGACGTAGGTGAATAAATATGTGTTACATTTCTGTTTATAAAGTCTTTAACTCTATCGATTCGAATGAATGAAGCTGGTACGAGACGGAACAATATAAATAGAACGTGGATGGAATTTCACATATATCATCCCCCATTTGTCTCGCCTCGCATCGATTCCATTCGAAGAGAGTTGATCAGATCACCTAAACTTTTGTATGAACAAGAAGGTTCTGAGGTGGGTCCATTGGGAAGTTGATAGAATCTAATCTCGCCACATTTCCCAAGGGACACAAAACAGTAATCAATTCAAAAGGCATATTCTTGCGCTTGAGGCATTCACATTATCTTCGTGCACGTGTCATCTAACGAAGCATCCACATCATCCAAAACCACACTAAACCACTTATTAGGTTTTTGGTAAAAGGCCAAAAGAACCAGATAAGGAACCACAGAGCTATGACATCCTCATTTTATTATTTTTTCTACGTACTTGTAAAATATATCGTATTAATTTCTTTTGTCTCCCTTCTTCCTTGATTTTGTTACCATAAAAAAAATTCTTGTATATATGTAAAATATATTTTGACAATGACACAATCGTGGGTTCAACTTATCTTAAATTCCTCGGGAATATAAATTGGGATGCCATTTTGTTATTATCGTCTAGAAACTACACACAAGTTTTTTAAGACGTAAATTGTGTTAAAGCTTAGACGTATAAATGAAAAAAATATAGCAAAGAAATTCTAGCATTTATATAATTTCCACTTTTTTGTTTATAGTATAGGTTATTCTCCAAGATAACTGTGTTTAAAGAGTTGACTTTGTTTAAAGCAATTCTTCTACTATTATGGAATGATAAATTACATACTTTTTTGAATTGACCAATTTCGATTTTGAGCTCACACGTTAAACTTGTAAATGCGAAGTTAATCAAAAATACATTCACCTTTGTATGTATCAAATGATCTAATATCCCATTAGTAACACTCCATTATTAAAAAAAAAAAAAAACTAATTGTCTCAATCATTTCTGAAAAATATTCTCACAACAAAATTAAAAAAAAAAATTATGATGTTGAGAAGTAGTAGTAGGTAACAGGTGGTTAGGCTCAGAAATAACCAATTTTATCAGTACTTTGAATGTGATTCTTATTAATACTTTGACGTTCCTTATTTATTCTCGCCACAAATATATAACCTTTTTTTCTAATTGGTTTTCCAATAGTTATCCAAACAAATAAACTAAAATAAGAAAAAACGATAACCTTTAAAAATTCCCCCCAAAGTAAAGAAAAAGAAAAAAAAAAATCTTAAAAGCTCAATGCACACGCCATTTATAAATAGGTGTAGCAAATATTATAATCATCATCTTCACCAATCTCCTCGTTTCGATAAATCTCAGAATCTCTCCAAAAATTCTCTCTCAACTATGGATCCTTACAAGGTACTTGCTTTGTCTTTTCTACTTCTTCGTCGAAACTGTTTTGTAATGAAGTCTTAGTTTTGTTATTGCACCCGGAGATTCTAGATTTTAAGTCTCTGGAACTGTTTGATTGGTCTCGATGGTGATTTATATATTGCGTATTGACTTTCTTCTAGTCGATTTCTCGAATCCAATTCGATTACACAGATGAATTTTCCCTTGTTGATTTAGAGATTTATGTCGATTGACTTGTGAATCATATATTATGATTTTAATCTCCTCTCTAATCGAATATTTGGTTAATCATGGATTATGATGATGCAGTATCGTCCGGCGAGTTCTTACAACTCTCCGTTCTTCACGACCAACTCTGGTGCTCCTGTATGGAACAACAACTCCTCCATGACCGTCGGACCAAGAGGTGTAGATATACATCGATCTCATTCTTGTTATGTATGTATCATATGTTAATGTTACATTTTGTGATTATTATTGGACTGGTTTTGTTATTAATCAGGTCCTATCCTTCTTGAGGATTACCATCTTGTCGAAAAGCTAGCAAATTTCGATAGGGAAAGGATTCCAGAGCGTGTTGTTCATGCAAGAGGAGCTAGTGCAAAAGGGTTTTTCGAGGTCACTCATGATATATCTAACCTCACTTGCGCTGATTTTCTCCGAGCTCCGGGAGTTCAGACTCCGGTCATTGTCCGATTCTCCACCGTTATCCACGAGCGTGGATCTCCCGAAACCTTGAGAGATCCTCGTGGTTTCGCCGTGAAGTTCTACACCAGAGAGGTAAAAATCAGTTTAGGACAGAAGTAATATTACATGTTGTGGTATCTGGTTTGTAAGGATTACTGGTTTCGGCCCAGAACCTTTTAAAAGATTACTAATAGGATTTGTTTTCTTTTGAATGTAGGGGAACTTTGATCTTGTTGGTAACAACTTTCCGGTTTTCTTCATCCGCGATGGGATGAAGTTTCCGGACATGGTTCACGCGCTTAAACCAAACCCGAAATCTCACATTCAAGAGAACTGGAGAGTTCTTGACTTCTTCTCACACCATCCCGAAAGCTTAAACATGTTCACTTTCCTATTCGATGATATCGGTATCCCACAAGATTACCGACACATGGATGGTTCAGGTGTCAACACATACATGTTGATCAACAAAGCCGGTAAAGCACACTATGTCAAATTCCACTGGAGACCAACTTGTGGAGTCAAGTCTTTATTGGAAGAAGACGCGATTCGTGTTGGTGGAACCAACCATAGTCACGCGACTCAAGACTTATACGACTCGATTGCTGCTGGTAACTACCCTGAATGGAAGCTGTTTATCCAAATTATCGATCCAGCGGACGAGGACAAGTTCGACTTTGACCCGCTCGATGTTACCAAGACATGGCCTGAAGATATCTTACCGCTTCAACCCGTTGGACGTATGGTTTTAAACAAGAACATTGACAATTTCTTTGCGGAGAATGAGCAACTTGCGTTCTGTCCCGCGATAATTGTTCCCGGGATACATTACTCGGACGATAAGCTGCTTCAAACCCGTGTTTTCTCTTACGCGGACACTCAGAGACACCGTCTTGGACCTAACTACCTTCAGTTGCCAGTTAATGCTCCAAAATGTGCTCACCACAACAACCACCATGAGGGCTTCATGAATTTCATGCATAGAGACGAGGAGGTAATATGACAATTATACCGATATTTTTAAGCAAGAAATATCGTTATCTTACAAGAAGTTATTTTGTATAGGTTAACTACTTCCCATCGAGGTATGATAATGTTCGTCATGCCGAGAAGTATCCAACTCCACCTGCAGTCTGCTCTGGGAAACGTGAGAGGGTCAGTAATCAAACGAGACCTAATCAAATTTCTTCTTGTGAATTGTTTACTTAAAGAAAAATACGATTTTAATGTTTGAAATGTGTTTTTTTTTTTTGCAGTGTATTATTGAGAAAGAGAACAACTTCAAGGAGCCTGGAGAGAGATACCGTTCCTTTCCACCAGAGAGGTACCAATTATGATTATTATTACTGATAAATTGATAACACACAATGCATATTCATGTAAAATATTCTGAATGTTTTACGGTTTGATTTTAATTTCAGGCAAGAACGTTTCATCTGTAGATGGATTGAAGCCTTATCCGATCCTCGCATCACACACGAGATCCGCAGCATCTGGATCTCTTACTGGTCTCAGGTATGTAACACAAATCTCTTTTGCTATCACATTGCCTATTTCTCTAAGTCTCAACAATTTTGTAACATTTTGGATACCGATTTGGTAAAATATGTTTGAAAACAGGCCGATAAGTCTCTCGGACAGAAGCTTGCGAGCCGTCTCAATGTGAGACCAAGCATCTGAAAAGAGTGTTTGGTAGTGAGAAATTCTTGATTGGTCTTTGTGTGGTTCTAATCAGCAAGAGAAGGAGAGATGGGAAAGAGATCAGATTTGCCATAATATAATCTTCAAATCATGTGGATCTTATAATGTTGCTATGTTGTAATATTATCTGTTTAAAGACCCCAAAAAACAAAAAACCTTCTTGTATTGTGTGACCTTAGTTTTTTTTTTGTCTCATGTTTTATCATAATAATAATACATTGAAGATTCAATATACTTGGTGTTATTTGATGAGAGTTATGTGACATCTTCTAGTATTTTTAGATATGTAATGAACTAATAAAATGTAAGAACCACATGACCAAAGACCTGTTGACAAAGACATGTTATTTATTACGCATGTTCTGGACGAAAGGGCAAAGCAAGTATGAATTGAAAAAGACAATAGAATCTTTATGTGGATTTGTGTAAGTATAAAGAATTTATAGTTGTTGTCAATATGTGTTGGTAGAATCGGCCAGATTAGAAAAACGTTTGTATCCAAGTCTTAAGGGACTTGAGTTCTTCTGACGTTAGGAAATACATTTGGGTTTGTTTGACATTTTTTGGGTTTGAATTTGTAGCATTATCAAATGCACGATATAATAAATATAACTCAAAGTAAACAAAATGTTTGTTTTTCGGCTGGGACCGAGCGTAAATTCGCATTTTTTCGTGTTCGAATTCCACTTGTAACTCATGATGCATTGTTTGTAGAATTCTAGGCCAGTCGGAGCTGGGACAAAAGCATAGTTAAAACCGGTCATTAGTCCAAACAGAACAAGAGTAGATTTCGGCTTTCTAAAAATCAGAACTGGTTCTGTTTACAAAAACGTTCGTATTTTACATGAAAATGTGTAAAACAACTCTTTTTCTTTGGTTTGAGGCTGTGTGACGGGTTCTAATCACAATTAAAATTCCAATGCATAAAATGTTTCGACCGGTTTGTTCACCCAAGGATTAGTTGGATGATCTCGGTCCACATTATCTAGTTTACTAAAAAGTTGTGGAAAGGTTAGAGATTAGTAAAAACTAGAGGAAACGGGTAAGAAAGAGATTTTATCCATTTACGATTCATGACGGAAGTACGAAAAATCATGCGCAATTTGCGCCAACAAAATGTACGTCACAAATTCACACGAGGACAAGAATTATTAAACAAAAAACAGAAATTAACATGAAAAATATATCAAGAATTTCAAACATCTTAAATTGTAAATTGGAATTCCCATCTAGTCCCAAACATACAAATTCATATAATTAACGAAACTTTTGATTCGTATCTTTAACCCCACTCCTTTTTCACTAAAAATGGAGTTGGGAGTAAAATTTGTTTTAACCGTACTCCATTTATTTAGTCAGCACTCTATTTTATACTCCAAAACAGAGTAGGGTTGGAGCTAACGTCAACTCCATTTCAGAGTTACTCCAGTAAAACATACCAAAAAAAACAAAATTCAAAAAAAATAAAGGGAAAAAATAAATGCGTAGATAAAACATACACAAAATGTTGAAATGTTTGTTAACAACATACTCAGAGTAAGAAAAAAGAATACATTCATAATTAAGAAAAACTATGGTTACATCTTACATTCACTTGCTTGATAATGCAAACCAAAACCAAACTTCTTTTAAAAATAAAGGGAAAAAGAAAAAATCACCAAATGGTTTTCTCCAAGAGGAGTTTTAGAAGCAAGATTACAAGACTTTTGTTCGTACAAGCTCTATTAAATTGATAGGGCCAAAAAAAAAAAAAATCTTAATAACTTTCTCAGTAGAGGCTAAAACCAAAGAAAGGACTGATAACAATTCCCAATCCAAGACCAATCGCCACAATAGACGAAATCCAAGTTAGTTTCTCCGTAATCCTTGGAACCTTCTCTTTCAACGCTTCGCTACAAGACCCGATAAACGCGGTGTAACTTCCCATCGCGATAACCGTTCCAACCAAAAACATGATCAGAAACGCAGACCCCGCTAACCGAGAAGGCAAAGCTAACGCAGGCAATACAATCATCAAAGCATCCGGTTGTAACCCGTGAACCACTCCAGTCGCAAACGTAGCAAACCCTATTTTCTTCTTTTTCGGCAACGGTAACGCTTCTTTCTCTGTTTGAACCACGGTGATATCGGTTTCTAACGCGACACAAGGCTCTGGAACCTCGGAAGCTTCTTTGATTCCCATAGCACCGATTATAACAAGTGTTAACCCAACAATTCTCGTACCCCAAGTTTGTAACACTTCGATGTGAAGCCGGTCTTTAAGTAGTAGAAAGAGTAAACCGAAGATGACTTGACCAGCGTCGTGCCCGCATCCCCAAAGAGCTCCAACGGCAGCACTTTCCATTCTCGTCCGTCCGATTGAAAGCGGAGCTAAAGCAGCTAGGTGATCGGGACCTGAGAGCGTGTGTAAGCAACCAGCAAGGAAACCGGTCCATGCACTAGTTAACCAACCGGATTTAACTGCGGTTTGAATGCTAGCGAAAGCGGGAGGTGTAAGAAGCGGGTTAAGCAAAAGCGTAGCTACTGCAGCGATTAGTATCACCGTACTAGTCGATAATGTCTGAAACCGAAAACACAGATAAGACTGAGACAAGTTCTTGCTCTGAATTTGCAGTATACAAATTCTATTGTTAAACAAGCAAAATGATCTAAATTCCAACAAATATGGTGCAACACTATTGCAGAGAATTTGAAATATTAACAAGATTAAGCTAATTCAATGTCAACAATATCCAATAAGCAAAGAGAACCTGATTCCATTATTGAAGCTGATGGATAGTAACATATATAACCCTACAAAATTGGAGTTTTTTCCAAATTTCTTGGAATCTTCTTCTAAAGTTAACTATAAACCAATTTTCATTTCTCTATCTCTCAACGAATCAGATCAAATCAAAATCAAAACCCTTAAAACCCAAATCTCAAATTCAACCCAAACTCGTCCCAAATCTCAATTCCAATCCAGAGATTCGTGAGTTTTTGCAGATCAATTGAATACCTTTCGCTGCTCAGAAGCGGTGGTCGCGATCCGTTGGAGAAATCCAGGATTAGGGTTCGATTCGGGAGACCCCTTGAAGGAATTGTTAGTCTTGTTAGATCTTATAGGCGTATACAGTGATGGGTTCTGGGAATGGTTGCAGGAAATTGAGCTGACTCGGCGTGACTCGGGCCGGTGAGAGGAGATAAAGCCCAAACTCGATGAGCGGAGACGAGGAAGGAAAGGAGAAGTCTTTGAAGGGAATTTGGAAATGGTGGAGGAAGAAGAAGATGGTTGAAGAAGCCTTTCCATGGTGTCTTTGTCTTCCTTCTCCTCTCTCGGCTACAAGAGAGAGTCTCGGAGAGAAAGAGGAGTACGTGCGTTTGTGTTTAGATATACGATTTTTTTTTTTTTTTTTTAAAGTAACATTTTTTTCAAAAAAACAAATTAGCTTCATATGTAAAGTAAATTGTGTTGTTATTATAAACTAAATTGTGTTGATACTTTTTATAATCACTATTCAATCCAGATTTTGTTCGATTTGATTTGATTTTTTTTATAAAAAATCTTTTTTTTTTTGGTGAATGATAGGAAACAATTGTCCCCTAGATTTATTAAAATACGAAATGAAAAAAATTACATTCGAACATTTCTGGGTGTAGAAAACCCATTGACATCCTCAACCAACAAAGACCTGAGGTCCTCGGGACATACATCAAAAGAATGAAAGCCAGGCGGTAAGGTAAACGCATAGTTTGCTAACCCATCAGCAAGACGGTTAGCCTCCCTATACACGTGAGTAATTCGGACTATCCAGTCCTTCGAGAGTAAGCCATAGCACAAACGTACTAGGAAAGACAGAGGATGCGTGTCACTAATCCCTGTCTGAAGAAAACCAACCACAATCTGCGAATCCACTTCGAGCTCAACCCGCGTAGCTCTACGTTCCCATGCGATGTAGAGGCCGTAGTAAACTCCCCATAGCTCAGCTAAAGGAGCCGAACATACTCCAATATTCACCGCAAACCCTCCTTTCCAATTACCGTATTCATCTCTGAGCACTCCACCCGCAGAAGCCCCTCCGGGATTGCCATGTGACGCACCATCGGTGTTTAGTTTCAGCCAAGTCTCTCTCGGTGTTACCCAACCAATCAACCGCTCCACTCTCTCTCCGTTAGACCCATGTGATCGCAATTTGATATGAGATACGGTAACTTCTTTTGCAGCCTCCTTAATAAAACGTACTCGGTCCCTACATCTCCCATTTGACCCAAAAACATTACCACAGCGCCATTTCCATCCCCACCAGCAAGCCATCGCAAAAATAGTGGGCCATTGACTCTCCGCTACAATCCTCCTCTCTCCTAGATTCCCGTAAATCCATTCAAGCAATGAACTCGAGAAAAAAGATCTTACCACACGGCTCGGCACTATACGCTCCCAAATTCCAGCCATCGCCGGACAGTCCCGGAGAACATGCAATACGGTCTCATCTCCTCCCTTGCAAACTTGACACATGGAGGTAGCGCAAAGGTGTCTTCGATTTCTCTCCACATTCGTCATAATAGATTGATTGCCAATTAGCCATAGGAAAAGTCTTACTCTCTCCGGGGCCATAACCTTCCAGATACGCTCAAAGAAAGACCCCATCCTCTGTCTTGGGCACACATTCTTAGTGAGAAGATCATAAGCGGACTTAACCGAGAACTCACCATTTGCATTCCCACTCCACGAGAGTCTATCTTTGGATCCTGTAACCTCGTCAACAACCACGGACAACAACTGCAGTCTCGTATTCTCGGTTACCAAAGGCATGATTCGAGCAAAATCCCATCCAAAACCAGACCTCCAAAAGTCCCGTACACATAGGTCAGCAAAACCCATCGGTAACTCCACTACAACTGAATTCATCAATGGCTCATTTCCTAACCATTTATCTGACCAAAAACGAGCTGTCTTACCATCACCAATAACCCAGCTTGCACCCGACACCACCACATCACTTATACCCGATCGTATGCTTCGCCAAGTGGACGACCAATCTCCTTTAGACACAAGCCAAGCGTGTTCATGAATACTCCCAACTCTATACTTGCTTCTCAACACCCGAGCCCAAAGACTAACATTATCCCCTAGCAATCTCCACCCGAGCTTAGATATTAGTGCTTTGTTCATGTTCTTAGCAGACCGAATCCCCAAACCTCCTTCATGCTTTGGAGTACAAATTCTGTCCCAAGCAATCAAGTGTTGTTTGCCTCCCCAAAGAAAGTCTCTTGATATTCTATCCAACTGATCTAACGTCGCCTGAGGCAAGCAAATGGTACTCATAGTATGTACAAGAATTGACGAGAGGACAGCTTTGGTCAGCGTGAGTCTTCCTGCCATACTCAAAAACCTCCCCTTCCAACCCGAAAGCCGTGATGAGACTCGTACTAGAACATCACTAAATGTATCCTTATTAATCCGTTTCTGTAAAACTTTCATTCCCAGATAATTTCCCAGCTCTCGCGTTGCTTTAATTCCACTCACTTCACTGATCCGAGTAGCGAGGTCTCGATGAACATTCTTCGAGAAGAAAATTTTGGATTTCTCCAAACTGACTTTCTGCCTCGATGCCCCGCAAAACTTCTCTAGAACACTCCTGACTACTCTAATTTGTGCCACCGACGCCTCTGCAAATAAGATCAGGTCATCCGCAAAACAAACATGTGATAATCTGGGTCCTCCACGAGATAGAGAAATCGGTTTCCACTTTCCCATTGCAACCTCCTTTTCAATCAAATGACATAATCTCTCCATACATAGTACAAACATGTATGGCGATAGAGGATCACCTTGACGAATCCCTCGCTCAAGAGTAAATGATTCTGTTCTTTCCCCATTCCATAGAAGGCTCATTGACGGATTCATCACACACGTCATTATCCATTCAATCCAAGTACCAGGAAGACCCGCATCAACTAAAGTATCTTTCAAAAAGTCCCAGCGAATCCGGTCATATGCTTTCTCGAGATCAAGCTTTAAAAGCATCCACCCTCTTCTACCTGTCTTCTTCCTCATTGAGTGCACTGTTTCTTGAACTAGCACGATGTTATCCGTGCTCAATCTTCCCGGAATGAAACTAGCTTGAGCCGGCCCTATTAACTTTGAAATCACTCCCTTTAACCGAATCACCATAACCTTAGTGATTACCTTAAACAACACATTGCAGAGACTGATCGGTCTAAACTGCATAATCTTTTCTGGTTTCAACATCTTCGGAATGAGTACCACCAACGCGTCATTAACCTGTGGCGGCAAATAACCAGATTCAAAGAAATCCAACACAAAACTCACAACCGATGCCCCCACTACCTCCCAACAATGTTGATAGAAAATAGGTTGAAAGCCATCGGGACCCGGTGCCTTATATTTGCCCATACTCCTCACCGAACACTCAACCTCCTCTGCCGAGAACGGTTTGCTGAGCTCTACCTTTTCATCACTCGTTAAACAAACAAAACCCTCATGTGGAAGTTTGTCAACAATCGGATCCACATCAGCGAGTGAATAAAGACGTTTATAGTAATCAATCGCTAGCTTCTCCAAATAGGGTCCACTCGTAATCCATCTGCCTTCGTCATCTTGTAACGCCTCTATACGGTTTCTTTTCCTTCTAATAATTTTTTATAAAAAATCTTTGGTTTAGAAATTATTCCACAATAACATTTATGTTTTGATACGATTTTTGATTTTGTTACGGAAACAAAAATAAAGTTAAAAATATTTTTTTTAATTTACAATTTCGTTTTATAACTTTCGGTTTAAAACATAAACTTATTTAAACCATACTAAATTAGATTATGATTCGTTTTTTTGGATTGAAAACCCCAAATCTACTCATCTCATTGGATATTTTTATTTTATTTAAAAAAAGAAGAAGAAGCTTATATTCGATTATTCGGAACTTTCATTAAGCTGCCTCGATAAATACACCATTGAAAGCCGACTGTGGCTAAGTATTCTTACGTTAATTAGCAAAGAGACAAACAAAATGAACTTTTTCAACATGCCAAACTTAGATCTAACTTTTTATACTATAAAAAAGTGTGTCCCAAAATAATGATCGAATGCATATAAATAAGATCCAAAACCCATTGTATCTACTATCTACTAGCCTATTCCATATCCGAATCATACGTATAAAAATATGTAAATAGTTGGTCAGGCCACTTTAATGATAAATAATTATATTGTTGAAAACGTCAAAATTTTCGCCTAACACTAAGGAAAAGTAAAGCAAACAGATATGGAATCCACTATGCGTCCACTTTCTTTTTTGCTATTATTTCCTCATCCTTTACAATTTACCTACCTACATTTCCTAATTTCCAAGTTAAATATTCAATATCAAATTTGTTGTTTTCTATTTTTCTTTTAACATTCGGAAGTTTCAATTTGTTCTTATACACATAAATTACATATATGGTGCGTAGTAAGTCAATAATCGACATGTTTTATGAGCTTAAAAATGCATCTACGTGGCTAAATATGAAATACGTGAGCAAAATAAAGTATCATATAAGTTTTCGGATAATTGCAAACCAACACCCCAAATATTTGTATATTATCCAAAAATATCCTCATTTCTTTCGCATGAAAATATGGTAACGAGCAGTGGCGCACATGTCATAAGTTTTTAAATTATTATCTTTTTCATAAGCAAAAACAAAAAACATGTGTACAAAGAGTTCACCAACTATACATCTACTATTTACTGTACTAAACAAAACGAAGGTTGAACAAATTACCTAAGCAAAATAAATTAGCTAGTTAAGTTTTGAAAAACCAAGACGTGCGATCTTGAATCTTAGGTTTGATAAAGTAGTCCATGATCTAATTAGAACCGACTCGAGACTATTAAAGATTATTCAGAGTTTAAAAAAAAAAAGTATACGTCTTGATCTATAAGTTTTTTTTTTTGGGTCCACAAACGGTTATTCTATTACTCAAATTTGAAGTGATCTAATTATTGAACAAACAACAACAAATCAAACCAGCCTAGAGTGGACACTAACTAATTTGTCTAGCTTGTTAGCTTTGTGCGTATTGGTCCATGAAATGTATGCTATGGAAAAGTTCGAGAGTTTTCTTTCCAAAGGCAAGAACTTCTTTAGCTCTGTTGATAAACATATATACACATCGAAATTGGGCAGATTCGAACAAAAAAAAGAATTGATCACAAATACCACATCTCTAGTAATTAATCTTTTTGATTTGTAATTTTGCTTAAGTTAGTAGATTTCGGTATTTCTGTTTTATAAATTGTCTATGTAACTTCTGTTACAGATTAAAATGGTATCAAACTTATCATTTTACACACAAAAAAATAAAAAAATATAAATCATCTGTTTGAAAACAATACTAATTGGCAATTGGGTGGGTATTACGGTATTACCTTCGACAATTGTGGCAATTGAGTGGGTCTGACCTCCCACAATTGTGAAACATAATGGGCCTGCCCATGGGCCAATACGTTTCCACATAAGCTTTTGTTGGGAGTTTTAAGGAAACTAAAACCTATAATCCAATTTGGCGAATTGGAATTAGACACATCTTCGTTGGTTTTATAAGGCTAATTTGGGCTTTACACGTTGAAGACTCTATTACTCTAATGCGTAATTAAGAAACTCTATTAATAGAGAGCTAATGACACGAAACACCTACAAAGCTACAAAAATGTGTCAAGTCTAACCATTGAATTAGACCACTGAACCTCAATTGTTTGTTTGTTTTTATATTTAAATGTTACAGTATTAGATTTTTATCTTGTTTCAAATAAAACTGTTACAAACATAAGTAAAAGCTAACATACTAAACAAAAGTCATTTGTGACAAATTGATACACTTTATTGCAATAGCTCTCTTTTACAAAGATATTTTAATAGACAGCAAGTTATTCCATCTAAATTGCAAAACTATAGTATAACAAAAAGAGTAAAAATGAATAATTATCTTCTTGTGTTATTTAATGACAAATCAAAAGGAATACATATTATAGTACAACCTATTATTGATGCTATTATATAATTAGTTATAACTATATTTATAGGTATTAGGGTGGATCTAGAAACACATAGGTAGCACAGATCTGTCAAAACAAAAATCGAGAATACATAATGAAGGAATGGTTCAAGTGTTCAATGAAAACATGTTTTCTGATTCTGTCCTATTATTATTTTTTTTTATTTTTCCAAAAGTAAATGTACAAAACTGTTCGTATTATTATTTGTGCTCTCTTGTCACTGTACTATAAATTGATTATTTGAGCAACCCAACAATACCTTCAGCTTTTCCAATACGCGTGTCTACGGCACTCTACTCCCACCTCTTTTCTCAATATTTTTTTTTTTGGTGGATACCTCTTTTCTCAATATTGCAAACATCAAAACTATTTTTTGCATTTAACAAAAATACCTTTTTCCATTTTATTGACATTAAATATTCTTTTGTTGGTTACATTCCTTAATAATGTAGTAAAATGTAAATATTTTTTAAAATTAATGAGATATATTTAAATAAAATGATTATCTACAGTTTCCCCCTTTTTAGTTTGAAATTGATTTTTACAATTGATTTGTTGGTTTCATTTCATTTTATCATTTATCATACAGTAAAATAAACTTTAAGATATTAATGAGAAAAATATATTTTTTTGTCGTTAATGAGATATATTTATATAAACTTTATTAGGAGGTGCGTAGAAGGAAAAATATATCTACATCAAAATAATAAGAAAATTAGATATTACTACTAATATATGTGGAAAAAAAATTATAGTCAATTTTTCATGAAATAGAAGGAAAAGGACAAAGATTTATATCCAAAAATTCATTAGAGAAAAGGAAAATTTGAATTTATGTTCATCAAATTCCAGCTGGAGTTTCTCTACTTTGCATTGATGCACAAAAGCAAAATATATAACAAAACAAGAAAGAAAAAAAAAACCTAATCAGAATTCACCTCTTGATTAACCTTTTCCTATTCTAATTTTAACTTTCCTTTCTCCCCTAAATTCTGCCACGTCATCATCTTCCCGGAGTCAAAAACTCTCCGTTCACCGGCGTAAAATTTTCTCGGGAAAATTTCAGAAGGAGAAATTAAAAAAAGCAAATTTTCCCTAGAAAACAAACGCCTCGATTCTATTCTTCTTGGGCGTATTACAGATCGGACAAAGAACAAGACCATTTTCACAATCCGTACAGCAACAAAGATGCCTACACGGTAAAAACAGAACTCTCGTTTCTCCGTTAGACCCACAATTCCAGCAACATGTACTCATCTTCTTCGCCGGAAAATCATCTCCTCCGCCGCAAAACGACCCTTCATCCTCCGCCACCTCTCCGACATGACACGTGGCGGTGGCTCTTTCTTTAACCTCCTCAATCGTCGAGTTAAGCGTTGCAACCATTGCTTCGTTCTCACGAGCCAGTCTCTGCCACGTCAGATTCTCCATTTCCATTTTCCTCAACAGATTTTCCAGCTCCATGTTCTTACTCAATGCTTTCGACATTTCTTCATCTTTCTGTTTCATCAAAACCAAAGCTTGCGTTTCCATTTTCCTTAAAATCATCTCCATTTCTTGCTTCCTCTGTTCTTGCAACACGTATCTTAACCTCTCGTTCTGTAAATAACAAAAAAAAAATCAAATCTTTATCAGTACCCATTTCTTAAAAACCGAATCTTTATATTAGAAATTTAATCAATTTTTGTAAAACGAACCTGTAATCTGATAAACTGATCGATTTCTTGTCTCTTTTTCTCCATGTGAACGTCTAAAAAGCTTTGAGAACGATTCTGACTCTGATATTGATGATGAAACAGAGTTTGCTGATTGAAATCTTTCTGTGACTGATCGATTCCGATTCCGATTCCGCCATTGTTGTTGATCAAAGAAAACTCCGACGAACCAGGAAAACCGATTTGGTTTGCATTTAACTGCGCTTGTATCGCCATGAATACAGATTTTCCCGCGTAAAACAGAGAGAAGAGAAGAGTAGATAAAGCTTGAAGCTTTTTTTGTTTTTGTAATCAAGAACAGAGAGAGATAGAGAGGAGGAGGAGAAGAAGAAGAATCGATATTTGTTGAATAATAAAGGAGGAATCAACAAAATAGAGTCTGATTTTGTGTCTCTGATCCGCTTGTTTCTCGGGAAGTAAACCTTTGGTTTTCAATACAAATGCATGTAACCTCTGCACAATATATATGTGTATATTTTATTTGTATTGATGAAAATCGAAGGGAAATAAAAGATGAATGGAGTAAAGTAACTGAAAAAGTTGGAAAAGAAAAGAGAGATTTTTTTTTTTTTTTGGGTGGGTTTGATGGATTCCCTTCATATTTATCTGACATTGTTATTTATATATAGGATAATTAAGTTTTCTTAATTTAAAAATATACTATGTTTTTTTTAGAATAATATTAAGCACTAAAGAAACGACGTACACATGCTGATTATGTGACTGAACTATCTTTTATCTTTCCAAGGTCAGAGATTTTGCCAGAGCCGTTTTGTCTTTTATTTAGTACTAGTTTTTTCTTTTTCTATATTGATTCTTTTTTAGGCTTTTTCGATAATGTGAAAAAAATATAAGTCCAAGTGGGAATTATGGCAGGGCACAGAGTTTTTTTCCTTTTTATTTTGGTTTCCTATTTCTTTATATTTTCTCTGATTTTAAATTTATTGTTTTCTCTGAATTGGTCAGTTGGGTCATCTGGAACGCCTGAATATTTGATATTTTTCCTATTTTTTACCTTTTTTCTTTTTCCTATTTATGATATAATTGTAAATTTCTTAGTCAAACAATGTTTACCCACTCTTTTGTTCTAGAAAAGGTTTATGCCATTATAAGGAAAACAAAAAACAGCCATATAACACAAATAATTGACTTAAGTTTTTTGTTGTTATCCACAACCATAGGCATAAATTTTGATGTGCACAAGAAACAAAATTGGGAAAAAAACAAAAATTAATATTACTAATTTAATTTACAGCTCATTATAAAGTTATACTAACTCATAAATTAATGAATTTGGACAAACATAGACATATATTTTTTTAAAAATATAATAACTTGATGTTATATTAACAACAAGATATGATTGAATATTTTTTTTGGCTTTTGTTGATATACTTATTCGCAATTTTTCAAGGAAGTGTATAAATCAATACAGTAATTTCAGCGACATTGACTTGTGCAAAAAAAGTTAACAAATTAATTAAAACGCGGAATACCGCAGAACCTCAATAAATTGGTATTCATATAAATTAATAATCACAATAAATTAATAAAAAAGTTTGGTTACAAGTCGGTCTAATGTAAAAATTTATAAAATTCGATAAAATAATAAGATAATAATTTTTTTGAAACTTCTATGTAAAATATGGTTCCAACAATAATATACATTAATAATCATATATAGTGATGCATAAATATAATTATGATAGTGTTAAAAACATGGTTTTATAGATTTTTTTTTTTTGACTTAAAGTTGAAATTTTTTAGAACTTATCTCAAATTTTACGCATTGCATCAAAAACATTTATGATTGATTTTTATTTATGCATCCAAAACTTGTGAAATTAATAGATTGATTTTTTTTACACTTAACTGTATCAATTTTAACATATCATTAACATTAAAGTTAATAACCATGATTTATTCTGAATTTTTTATTTACAGTGTATAATATTTTTTTTATTTTTATCTAGATACTCTATTAACATATTAAATAATGAATATGAATTTGATTGTGAAAACGGCAAGTGTTAATCATAATTTAAAGTTAATACATGTTATTTTTACTATTGGATTTAATTAGATTTTGTAATTTAATATTATTTGAATTGTTTTTCCAAGGAAATCATTATCCAAATATTAGTTCTCTGTAAATTAATAATTATTATTTTATCGATACATTAATAAATTATAAAAGTTCTAATATTATTAATTTATAGAGGTTTTACAGTATTTAAATTTTTTATATACTCCAAAACGTTTTAGTTGACCAGTGAAACCTTCCTAGTCAAAAATGGCTTAGTTGGTTAGTTTTTTACAAATCATAAATTCCCTCCAGTAAATAATTTTTCTTAATATGATACATGAATCTGTGATGAATAATAAACAAAATAATAAAATGTGATGAAATTTTAACGTTGAAGCACGCACCATAGAAATTTGAACTTTGAATTGATAAATCCAATGATCAATGGTCCAGTTAAGCAATAATAGTTAATTTCCATGCTCTTGAATGATTAGAATTGCAATTTTTCCATACATCTTTGTCTGCAATTTGATCGTGTTTTCTCTGAATGATAAGAAAGTTGCAAATAAAAGTTACTACATTGTTTTGAGAATTAAAAGTTCGCATACTGGTCAGTGCTCATGGTTCAACATAGTCTTATGTCAAAATAATAAAAGTACAGAACGGAGAAAACAAATGTCCAAAGACTCATATATGAGAGTTAACGATACATATGAACATTTTGGGTCGGATAACTTATATAGTCCGAAAGTTTAGGTAAAGATGATTGATATTATCATGTTTGGGTGTCAAACTATTTATGTCAATTAGCATTCGGTACAGTCAAAATGATTTATGTCAAAATAATGAAAACATAAAACGGAGCAAACAAATGTTATATGACTCATTTATAAGAGGCACATTACATATGAACATTTTGGATCGGATAACTTATCCTATATATCTAGTCCGAATTTTTTAGGTTAAATGATCGATTATCCTGTTAGGATCAAAATGACTTATGTCAATTAACATTCGGCACAGTCATGGAATCTTTACGGCAAACTATTAAACTCTCCGGCAAGTCGGATTTTATTTATAGTTTTAAAAAATATATAAAATATGAAACTCAACATTTCAACAATATTAATTTAGCACAAAAAAAAACATTTCAACAATATTATCGACGTAGTTTTCTAGAGTTTCAGAATCAAAAACTCTCAGCTATTTTCTCCGTTTGATTTTGTTTACTCAACAATAAAATATTTTAATTTGATTGTAGCATACACGATGAGCTCGAACTTCTTGTCACTATGATGTTTGGAGATATCGTATACGTGACTATAATTGCAATGTTCACGTTTATTGTAATTTTTATTACTATATATGAAGATTTTTCGTGTGTAAGCCTGTTAAGCAAGCGTCAACCAAAACTCATTATCTTTTTTTTTTTAAAAGAACAAAACTCGTTATCTTCGCGAGTTGAAAACAACTGAGTTTATATAAATGTGTTAATCCGTCTATTCTAATTGTAGTTCATGTTGATTGGTTATACTTGATGAGAAATTTCAAGATATGACATTTTTGACATACCATTTTTCAAAAATGCCATTATCATTTTTTCCAAAATTATAAATCATTTATGTTTAGGTTAATTATGTTATATTAGGGTTTAGTTTTTTGGGTTTAAGGTTTGTGAATGATCAAAACATTTTTTTAAATTGTAAATTTTGAGATATAAGGTTTTTAAACGGATTTATAAGTGGCATGTGGTAAGAAAATAATTCAACAGTAGTATATTTGAAAAATGGCATGTCAAAAGTGACATTTTTGTAAGTATTCCATACTTGATTGCAACTCAATATATATAAATAGTTTAAACATCGTATTCTATAAAGAAGAAAAGGACAATTATATGGTGTACCATGCATGTAAAAAGACAAAGAAACGAAATAATATTTAGATGTGTATTGGTAAGTCTTCGTCATGCATGTATCTGTCAAGAGAATTGGAATCACACGTTTCTTGTAGTTACATAATCATTTTTTTTGGGAAATTTCAATATATCGTTTACCCATATCATTTTATAGTTTAGGAAGAAGAGACTCTTTGACGAAAACTGAAAAATTTTGGAAGAGTAAGAACTATCGAGAAGGTTGAATATTAGTCGTAATTTGATATGATTATGGTTGGAGTTAGAGATGCGCTTGTAGACTTGTAGTTGAGGATTTAATTAGAAAATAAATCTTGGTTTAAGGAATTGTTAATATGTGTAGAAAATTAAGATCTTGATAAGATTAAAGTGACTATTGAGATCATGTCATCATATCTTTGTGATTGTATTTCATTAAGATATGTATATTGCTTTCCTAGTATGCTAGCTATCGTTTAAGGCAAGTAGGTCATTGTTCTTGAGATATATAAACTGATGTAAGCGGCTCTTATGAGATACAGAGAATTCTCCTTTCAATCTTTTCTCTTTGTCTCCTCCCTCTGTTTGACATGGTATCAGAGCCTAGCTTCTTCTTTTTCTAAAAACACATAAAATTTTACAACAGAAACCATCTTCACGATGGTGGATCCTGAAACTCAAAACCAGAACACTGCTCCTGAACGAGTAGAGGTGAGAAGGACGATATCACCGTATGATCTCACGGCCGCGGACAATCCAGGAGGAATAATCTCCCATCCTCTTCTTCGCAGCAAAAACTATGAAGAATGGGTGTGTAGTTTCAAAACCGCCTTGATTTCACGAAAGAAATTTGGTTTTCTTGATGGATCCATACCAAAACCAAAAGAAGACTCACCGGATCTTGAAGATTGGTGGACAGTGAATGCATTGTTGGTGTCGTTGTTGAAGATGTCCATACATGAAAGTTTGCGCTCCAACATTTCTCATCGAGATGTTGCCAAGGATCTATGGGATCACTTAAAGAAATGTTTCTCTATTAGTAATGGACCTAGAAACCAGCAAATTAAAGTGGATCTTGCGAACTGCAAGCAACATGGATTAACCGTTGAAGAATACTATGGGAAGCTCAACAAAATCATGGATCATATATCAAGTTACAGACCTTTGTGTGTCTGTAAGTGTGGTAATTGTCAATGTAATTTGGGATCTCTGCAAGAGAAAGATCGAGAAGATGATCAAGTTCAACAATTTTTGTATGGTCTTAATGAGAAGCAATTCCAAACCATCTGATCCAGCTTGATGTGGGGGTCGAAACCAACACAACTAGAATTTGTAAGAGTTCTAGGGAAGCTTGTGAGATTTCTATGGTAAGCTAGGGTTCAAGAAAGATATCAAGAGATTGTTTATTGCTTTGAAAACGTATGAGTACAAGATTAGGTGTGAAATTGCGGATCCCCTTTACAAGAGATGTTTACAAGTATTTATAGTCTATGCTAAGTCGGCCTTGCCTCCTAGGTCTTCGCAGAGTCGGTTGCGCTAATGCGGGCTTCGTATCTGGACCAGGCCATCTTGGTGCTGTTGGGCCGAAGGCGGTGTCACTAGCTGGGCCGAAGCTGCTGTCGCTCGCGAGGCCGAAGCTGCTATTGCTCACAGCGTGGAGAGCCTGTGCTCGCTCACAGCATGGAGAGCCTGTGCTCGCTCACAGCGTGGAGAGCCTGTGCTCGCTCACAGCGTGGAGAGCCTGTGCTCGCTCACAGCGTGGAGAGCCTGTGCTCGCTCATAGCATGGAGAGCCTGTGCTCGCTCACAGCATGGAGAGCCTGTGCTCGCTCACAGCGTGGAGAGCCTGTGCTCGCTCACAGCATGGAGAGCCTGTGGTCGGCTCATGGCGGAGAGCCTGTGCTCGTTCACTGTTCACCGAAGACGAGGTCAGCAGTGTTCACCTCGGCACTGTTCACTGAGGTACTGTTCACCGAGCACTATTCACCGAAGCCGCGGTTACACTGTTCACCGAGCGGTCGGCACTGTTCACCGAGCGGTCGCACTGTTCACCGAGCGGTCGGCACTATTCACCGAGCGGTCGCACTGTTCACCGAGCGGTTGGCACTGTTCACCGAGCGGTTGCACTGTTCACCGAACACTGTTCACCGAGTATTGTTCACCAAACACTGTTCACCGAAGCCACGGTCGCTCGGCAGGTGACGGGCGAGCGGTCGATCGGTAGGTGACGGGTAAGCACGCGATCGGTCTCTTGAACGATCGCACGGTCGGCTTAGGCGGGACGAAGCCCGCGATCGGTCGGCCTCCTTGCCTTGCCGAGGCCACGGTCGGCCTCCTTGTTTGGAGAGGCCACGGTCGGCCTCTTGGCTTGGAGAGGCCATGGTCGGCCACACACGCCTTCATTAGTCAAGCCTCGACTGACTTTGAGTGTTAACGTTGAGCGGGTGAAAACGGACCCCAACACTTGACGGCTCGTGTTCCTCTTCCAAGTTTAGAAGAAGTATACTATGCGGTCCGTCAGGAAGAAGATCTCCAAAACAACACAAGGTTCACCGAAGAAAAACCAGAAATCACGGCCTTTGCGGTTAACACCAAACAACCGTTTCCTCATTATAATAATCAAGACAAATCTGGTTCGGTGTGCCGACATTGTAATCGCAGTGGACATCTTTCTGAGAATTGTTTCTCTTTTGTCGGTTACCCCGAGTGGTAGGGCGATAGGCCACGAATGAGCAGTGGACAATCATCTCAACGTGGCAGAAAAGCTACATCAATTTTTGGTGGAACACAGCCACGTCGAACTCCCACTTTTGCTAATGCAGTAACAACCATGTCATCCAAATCCAGTGATAAAGCCAATTATGTTATCACCAACTGTGACAGAGATGCAGTGAGTGGACTATCGGATGATCAATAGAAGAGTATTGTAGTTGTTCTTAATGCAGGGAAACATGGTCATGTTGAGCATTTAACCGGTATGTCGAGCAACTCATCATATGACTAATCGTCTAGATGTATTAAGTGATCTACGAGATATATCACCAGTTTTGATTAATATGGCTGATGGTAGAGAACGTATTGCGGTGAAAGAAGGAACAATATATTTAGGATCATGGTTAGTTCTGAAATCGGTGTATTATGTTGAAGAGTTAAAAGCTAATTTAATATCATTGGGACAATTGCTGGATGAGAATTGTTGTGTTGTTCAACTTGCTGATACATTCCTTGTTACTCAGGATCGTACTATGAGGACGGCGACTGGAGTGGGTAAGAGAGATGGAGGAATATACTGGTGTTAGCGGTTTCCACTCATGCAGAAATTTCTTTTGATTTGTTGCATAAGCGGTTGGGTCATCCATCTGCAAATGTTGTATCACTACTTTCGGATTTTGACGTTTCTAGTAATAATGCTTTTATGAAAAATTTGTGTGACACATGTTTACGCGCTAAACAAACAAGAGATATTTTTACGTTGAGTGATAATAAAAGTGTGGATATCTTTGAATTGATTCACTGCGACGTGTGGGGTCCTTATCGCACTCCGTCTTACTCGGGTGCTCGATACTTCTTAACTATTGTTGATGATTTTTCAAGAGGTGTATGGACTGCCCTTATGATTACAAAGAGTGAAACGCAAACTCATTTGAAGAACTTTATTGCTCTTGTTGAGAGACAATTTCAGAAACGGGTGAAACGAGTTATAAGTGACAATGGGACATGATTTATGTGTCTCAAAGCGTACTTTTTTTTATCATAAGGTATGTTTCATGAGACTTCTTGTGTCGGAACTCCTCATCAAAATGAACGAGGAGAAAGAAAACACTGGCATATTCTTAATGTTGCTAGAGCATTGCGGTTTCAAGCGCATTTACCGATCCAATTTTGGGGTGAGTGTATTCTCAAGGGCAGCCTATTTAATTAACCGTACTCCGTCTTCAGTTTTGGATGGAAAAACTCCTCATGAATGCCTCTATCATCATAAACCGTTATATGATCATCTCCGAGTATTTGGATCTTTATGTTATGTTCACAACCATAAGACATATGGGGATAAGTTTACTTCGAGAACTCGTCGTTGTGTTTTCATTGGATATCCATATGGGCAAAAAGGATGGAGGGTCTTTAATTTAGATACACAACAATTTCTTGTATCTCGAGACGTTGTTTTCTCTGAGGATAAATTCCTGTTTGCGGTTCAATCCAATGATAACTCGAATTCAGACATGAATGGTGAAGTGGGTATTAAGGCTCCGGTGACAAACTCTGTTTTTGATTGTCCCGAACAGAGAACAAGAAGATTGGTGACGTCTCCAATATCGGTTCAACAAGAAGCTGATTTCACCACTCAATTTGAACTGACTGAACCGGAGGTTATTATCCCAAATCCAATTGAACCGACTGAACTAGAAATTAATATATCGAATCCTCCTCAACCGACTGAACCGAAAATTGATTCTTCTTCTCCAAATCACTCGCCTGAACCAGATAGTATTTGTGAGAACTCAAATCGCCGACGAAGAGAACCAGAGAAAGTCGTCGCTTCTAGTGATGCTCCTGATCAATCGGCGACAATTTCAGACCCACCTCAATCAAAACCTCTTGGTCGTGGCCATCGACGCAAGACTCCATCTGTGACTCTACGACAATTTGTCACCAATACGGTGGACACAAAATCTGTCTATCCGATTGAGGACTTTGTCTCTTGTGATCAATTTTCAGCTTCTCATACCGTTTTTCTTGCTGCTATGACAACTGGAATTGTACCCAAGACTTTTGCTGAAGCAGTGAAACACAAAGTTTGGAGGAATGCCATGGGTGATGAAATTGATGCTCAAGAACTGAGTAAAATGTAGAGCATTGTTGATTTACCACCTGAAAAAGAGCAATTGGAAGCCATTGGGTGTATACGATCAAGTATCTCTCTGATGGGACTCTTGAACGCTATAAAACGAGACTCGTGCCACAAGGGAATCAACAAGAAGAAGGGATTGATTACGATGAAACTTTTGCGCCGGTGGTTAGAATGAGTACAATCCGTCTTTTTCTTAAAGTCGTTGTTGTTCGGGGTTGGGAAGTCCATCAAGTGGACGTTCCAACCACAAAGCTCTGATGACATGATCTCTATAGTGCCTTAACCTATTTCCTTTGGATTTTTAATACCATATCAATTAAACAAATAAAAAAAAAATGTTGATATTAGGGAATACCAAAAAAATCAAAAATAACATTTCTAGAAACAAATCTTCATTACAATAACCACAATTTTATATAAGATCTAGTAATTTTTATATTTTATGACGACAGTAATTATATCGAAATAAATAGTAGTTTAGAAAAATAGTAATTCAATTGACATTCACAATGATATCCAACAAAAAATATTTCTTTATTACTATCTATTTGATTGTGTATATCTTATATAACTATGAAAGACAGTCATGATTACTGCTTATTATTGCTTATCGTCCCATATATATATAACTAGAAAATTACCCGCGTTATACGCGGGATAAAATGATTATCGAATAAAATCAATAGTTTTAGTTAAAAAAAACATTATGAAGAATAATTATACATAACCTAAGACCTAATTTATATATTTGAATTTTGCGATTATTTTGCATACAAATCCGTTCCACCCGTGAAATAATTAAACCAGCAAATTTCATTAATATTTATATTTTTACTTGTACGAAGGTGCATTTATGAAAAATTAAAAATATTTACTTGTCAAACAAAACAACACATGTAAAAACATCATGTTCACATATTTTCAAAAGATTATAAATAGTTTTATTTTATTTAATCAATTTTTTTTTGTATATATGTTAAATTTTTGTTCACATTTAATTCTATGATTTAAATCTATAATTTAAAAATATTTTAATTTTGGCAAGTTTAGGAAGATTCAAATGTGTTTGGTAATTAGAATTATAGTAATCAAAATAAGTATATTTGGTATTAAATGTGTTTGACAATGAGTATAAAACAATGAAATAAATAAATAAAAATAAAGAGGAGAAAAATTGTGGGAATAACACCTAAGCAAAATACTCCCAAAATGCTTCTCAAATAATATATAGGATAATAACTATACTTTTTTTTGTCAAGAACAACTACACAAATATAGAAAATAACAAGCGTGTAGTTAAATGTAACATAAGTTTTTTCAGTCCCCACATTATTAACTTATAAAAGTTTTATTGTATATTTTCGCCATAAACAGAGGGAACTAAAACGTAGGATTTGATATTCGACAGGAACAAATTAATAGAAAAACGGTTAGGATTCTCATCCTAGAAGTTGAGATTGTGTCTAAATAATACTCCCTCCGTATGTTTTTAAGTGTCGTTTAAGGTTTTTACACTTTTATTAAGAAATTAATAAATTTATCTTGTTTTTTGAAATAAAACAATAAGTTTTATATTTTTCAAGACATTTCAACATATAGAAATTCAATCTGCAGAATTTGAATAGTCAAAAACACTAAAAAATTAATTAATTATGCATTGATAAGTGATAACGTCACTGATTTATAAACAAAAAATTACTCCTAAAACGACACTTAAAAACATACGGAGGGAGTAAATAATAACATAAGTCAATTTATTCATCACCAGTAGATTTGAATTAGAAATTTATGAAATTTAATATGAATTTTACCATCATATATCGTGGGAATGTAGGGATTGGATTCCTAGTTCGAGTTTTAGTGAAAATAATGTTTTACATTATGTTATAAAGTATTAATAAAGACTCGTTCCAGACTGTAGACATATATAAAACCTTTCCTAATTATACGTATAAAAATATATATATCATATGAGAATCATGTTTGTCATTAGTAATTTGGAAGTAGTCGGTATATTGTTCATTGTCTGTTTTAGAATAAGATTAGTCTGAAATTAAATGAATGATGAAATTTCACATAGAAGACTGAGCTAATAAGGATATATATTATTTTATTCGCTTCCAATTAGTTTTGAGTTAGAAATTATGAAACATAATAAAAATATTGGATTAGGAGTATGAGGTGTAATCCATGCAAGACCTCGACCTCGACCTCAAGTTATAAAACACTAAAAAGAAATAGTAACCCGATCAACCCTAAGACAAACTTTTGCTATAGAACCATGGATCTTATTTAAATTTCCTACTAAACACAAATTTCTAAATTTGATGGGTTGGCTTTTGGACCGCAAGAAAAGAAAAAATGGTGGGAAGGGTCCATCCTCATGAATTATGACATAATACATGCTAGAGGAATGGTGCAAACCATGTGATATTTTTCAACTATAAAATGTCTCTCTCTAATAAGTATTTTATAATATAATGTTTATGGATGGTAAATAATGGTAAATATAAGAAATTTTTAATATTATAAAATTTTTATATTTTCCTAAACTACTTTTGAGTATCTAAATATAACATCTCTATCTCTCTCCTCTTTCTCTCCCTATTCATAATTCCAAAACAATTAATATTATAAAATTCATATATTGCCCCAATTATATTTACCAACCATAAATATGTTCTTTAGATACGCTTGTTGGCTATTATTGTTATCATCCGAGTGTGCGTCGCCTGTTTCTTGGGAGGTGGATGTGTTGTTTTGTATCCCCACCAAAAAAATATATCAAATATTGAGAGAAAAATAAGAAAAGGACAAAACACACCCAAAACCACACAAAAAAACCCCAAATTGAAAAGTCCCAACTCTTTTATCTACCGACACGTTTATGATGCATTGCATCTTCCACAGATCAATAACTCAGTACAATTAGTGAGAAATAGCCACGAAGTATATCACATAGAATCCCCACTTTCTTATAGAACCGGTGATTATTACGTACACGTGATACAAGCCTCTTTGGATTAGTTTATGGTCGCGGCTTAACTCAAAAATATTGATAGGTCAAAGAGTTTTTGTCGAATGTTCACGGGCCAATAAAAAAAACTACAGCAATAATTTAAAAGTTTAGAGTGAGCATAGAGTAGAAAGACACAACACTAAAGTGATAAACGACGTGGTACAACCACTCAATAACCAGCCACTCAAGCTAGACTATCGCAAACCGAATACTTCCAAACAAAATTAGTTTAAGCTAAACATATACTACTAATTTTTAATTACTACATATCGTTTCAACATTAATTAAAGGAAAACAATCAAATCATAAACTAAACAAGAAAATCACAGGGTTTAAACGAGATTAATATATAGAGAAGAATTGTAGTAAAGCAATGCACTAAGTTCATATATGCGTGTGAACTTCTTAGACGCATTTTAACACCCCAAAAAAAAAAAAAAAATTCTTAGTTGTATGTCAAGATAGGAAATGATGTGTGAATGCGCCATTATTGTGACACCCCGGTTTCAGAGGCATATATGGTATATGCGGTATATGTAGAGAGACTTAAAAGAATTGATTTGACTACGGGCTACCTATATCACCAAAGTGTACTTATCTTTTCAGTTACAGGGTTTGAGAAAACTCCAGAGTTAAGCGTTCTTGAGCTAGAGTAGTTTCAGGATGGGTGATCCACTGGGAAGTCATTTCCAGTACCGTGTGAGTGAGGTCAAAACACAGGAAAAGATCGCGTGGTGATTTGCAGGGTCAGTAAACATGACTTCCGAGCCTTCAGGACTAACGCACCGACTGTCGGGGAGTGTGGGCACACGAGCCGAGAGTGGACGTGGAGCCCATAGATAGGGCGGTCAGGGCGTTACAAGTGGTATCAGAGCGAACCCTGACATCTGTGAAGAGTCAGATTATCGCGGATTAACGCACCGACTGTCGGGGAGTGTGGGCACACGAGCCGAGAGTGGACGTGGAGCCCATGGATAGGGCGGTCAGGGCGTTACAAGTGGTATCAGAGCGAACCCTGACATCTGTGAAGAGTCAGATTGTCGGGTTAACGATCTTGATATGCGCAACGAGGACGTTGTGATCTGTTAGTGGAGGTGATTGTGACACCCCGATTTCAGGGCATATGTGGTATATGAGGAGAGACTTAAAAAGAATTGATTTGACTACCTATATCACCAAAGTGCACTTATCTTTTCAGTCACAGGTCTTGAGAGAACTCCAGAGTTAAGCGTGCTTGAGCTAGAGTAGTTTTAGGATGGGTGATCTACTGGGAAGTCATTCCAGTACCGTGTGAGAGAGGTCAAAACACGGGAAATATCGCATGGTGATTTGCAGGATCAGTAAATATGACTTTAGAGCCTTCCGGACTAACGCACCGACCGTCATGGAGTGTGGGCCCACATGCCTGAAAGAGGACGGGGGCCCATGAGAAGAACGGGCGAGGCGTTACAATTGAAAATTACCGGTTTAATGTTCATGCATCACATGCGGTTTATTTCATGGATATTAATATTTGACGAGTCCATGACTTATTTGCAGTAAATATGCATTATTTAGTAAAGTGACGAATATATATTTACAAAAAACTCCTATTTCATTTTAATGTTTTCTGTCAAATCTATTTCGTCAACCCAAGTCAAATTTAGTTCATTTTTTCTTTTACAAGGGTAAGGCATAAAATGTTACAAACTTGTTCAATGCGAGTATGAAACACATGTTTGCCAGGTAGTTAACTTCAATCACATTACCGTTGCATTTTTCTTGCATTTAGGCGGTCTCCTTTTATTTTCGAGTCCTATATATGTACACTTAAATTAAGTGGTTCAGAATTTTCTCA
Organism: Draba incana; assembly: GCA_963576765.1. Classification (NCBI taxonomy): domain Eukaryota; kingdom Viridiplantae; phylum Streptophyta; class Magnoliopsida; order Brassicales; family Brassicaceae; genus Draba; species Draba incana. The sequence continues at coordinate 31,941,028 of OY755210.1, read as the reverse complement.
TATTACATCTTCAGAACATATATAAACGCTTTTGCAAACAAAATGATTTTATTTCTAGTATTTGGATATTCATGATCACCAATTGATAACGCGTACAGAACATGAATTATTAACAAACAAACAATATATCAAACAAATATATTTGAGAGTTAATGAATGTACTAGTTCATATAACTTAAAACAAAATGATGATCAATGTAAACTTTGATGAGACTGATTTTCGCTATTTCTTTAGATAAGGTCTATAACAAAATTGTATATGCTATAAACTTTTTTGTTTGATAAACTTATATGCCACAAACTTTCGTGTAAAAAATGTTTTGCAAATTAAAGTTGAGTATATTAAAATTGAACGTAATTATTCGAAAATATGATTGTGTGTTAAAATTTATTTTTGTGATGTGTGCAAGAGAGAGACCGTGAAAACGTATTTCGAATTTCCATCATATATCATCAATTAGTTTTTCTTCTTCTCTAAGTGTAGTTGAGATGTTGATACATTTGATTTAATCAAACAGGATTTGTTGAATTTCTAGCCACCACTAGTTATTATATATACTTATCTATCATCATCGCTAGGCACCAACCATCTTTGGGTGCTAAAACATATATGCATACACACAGACGCACCATTATGATATAATTTATTTATTCTATAATGTAGCTTGATTAGTTTTCGCTAGATGTGAATGATATCGCTGGACGTGAGGAAAATTAACAGATGACAACAAAGTGGTCATAAATCACTGTAAATTAGGGGGTCTCGATTATTTTTATTCTGAGGAAAAAAAAAGTTCACTGTAAATCAACCTAGTTTTCTTTTGAAATTTCTAAGCACAAAATGATACCGACCCGACAACTTTTTTGTTTCGTCCTAAAGATATTTAAATGTCTAAACTAAGCTCATAGTTTATATTCAATTCTTGCTTACCACGAAATTTCCTTACATAAGGACGTTTTTTTGGCTGTTAAATTAAAAAGTAAGGGTTGTATAATGTTAATGCGTTTGTTAATAGTACAACACTATATAGTCGGCTGCACATAAAAGCCTTACATTGCGTTCGATACTTTGATTGAGTTGTTGCCACTGTCACATACACATCGTGACACACCATTCTCTCGTTTCCATCCAATTCTCGTGTTCAAACCGATATATACCGAATTTCCAGTCCATAAGTTTCTCTGAGTGTTCAACTAAAATTATCCATTCCAAATAAAGTGAATTGAACTAATGATCTTGAAGATTATGAAAACAATTAACTAGATCACCAACTTCATAAACATGTTACATATTTTATATATATTTCAAAGGGAAATAATTATACAGCTTTATCTAATCTTGGAACATTAGTACATTCTTTGAAAGAGGTTTTTTTATAAAAAAAAATATCAAATGACTACAAAGTTTACACATGTTCTTTGTAAAAAACTATAAAGACGGTCTACGCATGTTCTTTGTAACTACAAATTTTCAGAAACATTTTAATCCAGTAATTCAAAAATGTTAACAGTTTTCAAAAAAATTAGAAAGTTGTAATTTATAATTTATATAATAAATATATGTTGTCCCAAATATATTGTAGACGTAACAAGGAAAGGTTTCGATAATATAAATATGTTGAGAGTATTACGCTCCTATCCCCTCATAAAAAAATCTCGTTTTAATTGCTTAAATGAAATATCTTTCAGCTCTTTTGTATACATGATAAAGTATAAATTACATTCTAAAAATTACAGTGAGACTTATTTTGGACAAAAACTAACCCTAGATGACAACTTTCTCCTAAAAACATCGTTCAAGCCTTTTTAATTAGTCTTGTATTAGTTAGTGACTAACTTTAATTCTTCATTATTTAAACATCAAATCAAATAATCTAAACTCTAAAATGTTCCATTTTTTATAATAAGTTAATTTCCCGACAAAGCTGAATTGTTCAGAATGAACCAAGAAAAGAGTCACAACGTTAACCTACAACAATTTGTTTATATTCGAATACGTTACAACATGCAAGAAATTTTTTACGAACCATGCAGTGATTTAGGGTTCCAAAAAACAATATATTTATGTAAGAGCGTCATTATACGCAGTAATTAGGGGGGTAATATAGATGGTTTGGATTCTTAAAACCATTAAAATAAAGAAAAGTGGGTCTACTGACATATTTACGGTTCTAAAGATAGGACTTATCTTTACGGTAAATATAGCACACATGGGTCGTTGTGATTGATCGACTGTGGTGGAGTTTTGATGAAGCAGATCGGAGAAGAAGAAGCAGATCAAGCAGGTCGGAGAGGAAGATCGGAGAAGAAATGTAATTATCAAACAAAGTTTTTTTTCCAAAAAATAATAATAAAATATTCACTATATGACAAAAAAAAAAATTACAATAAAAATACAATAAAAATAAAAATATATATTTTTTTTGGAAAAAATTATTTGGTAAAAATACAATTAAGGAAGATCTATTTATATCTAAAAGATTTCCTAAAATCTCCAAGATTTTGAGAAAAATTCTAAAAAATCTCCTAACGGGCCTCAAAGTTCAATACAACAAAGTCCAACAGTCTCACCAGTCTACTAAGCTCATTTTTAACAATGGAAAGAAGTTCAGGAAAACACGGAAGCAAATCTAGAAAAACAATTTGGACAATATCAAAATAACAATGGAGCGTTCTTTTCCGTTTCCGATTTCGATTTCTATGTTTTAAATGTTTTGTTTTATGTATGTTTAAAAAATCTATAATTAACAACCTAACCAAATACCCTAAATTTTGTGGATATAATTAAGCCACATATGTCAATTTTGGTTAGTTTTCCAATTGTTATTTTTTTTAGCTAGTGTGCAAATTGATCCTTAAATCTACTATGTTTTCAATTTAAAAAAAAACAAATTTTACTATTTTTTTTTAATTAAAACTCCTCTATATTTACCACCTATAATCACCCAAAAAAAATACCAAATTAAATTTAAATAAATATACATTTCTCCATACACTAAATAATATAAAATTTCTATCTTACCTCTTCATCTTTGCTACATGCTCTAAAGTAACAACCACTTGATAATTAAAGAGACTTGAACTATTACGGGATTATTGTTGATATTGTACTTTTTAGACCCACGACGAAGCAAAAGTTTTAAATTTCCTTCTTTGCTTACCTATCTTTTTTTTTTTTTTTTGCTTAGCTTTCTTCCCCCACCGTACAACTGCTTCTTCAATTCCTTACATTACTCGAGATGTTATTTTTCCTATCATTATGGCATACATATATAGGCTACAAGAGCACTCTACTAATATTTAGTTGAGTTCACATGACCACATCGATCCAATAAAAAAAATCTGGTTCTCTTTTTGCATATCTTGAATTTCAGGATTTTTTCATAAATATACTGAGAAACATTTTGTGCATAATCACATAACGATAATGAACAGTATGGAAAGTACATATTAACGACATATTATAAAATTGTAGCTAATCATAACTTGTTGAGTAATCAATCCAAATCCCATATCATAAAATTAGACAATAAAAATCTAATTAATAAAATCAAATCCAACTCAATTAGCTATCTTGTCACTAACAATTTAAATTTAAAAATAAATTATGAAACAAGTTTTTCCATAAAAATTTTAATTGTTACTTTATTTTTAAATTGATAGTATTGTTTTTGGGCCAAGCATTCGTTGGTAATATATTTACATATATCAGTTATATCGTCCAGATGCATGCGATAGAAATCTTGCCTCTCAATGTCGCCAATAGTCATATGCCATCGTCTTTCGGTACGTTTGAACATCATCACCAAACGCATTCAAAGCCATGACATATTACGTTATGGCCTGCCTATAATTACACCATATAATATGTACATTATACGTTAGAAGATTACGTATATTCATGTACGTATATACAAATACTCGGGTTCGAGTTCCCATGTTGTATCATAGATAACAAAATAATATCTATTTACCGATCCTACTACTACATATTATACTAGTATTTATGACTGTATTGTGCAGATCCTGCATTGTCGCATATGTTGTAAACACATGGTCCATCGTTCCAACTGATTAAATGATACTCGAATCTGTCTGATATTGTCCACGTCGATAGGTGCCCACAAATATAATCACACCAAACTACAAAAAAAAAAAAATGTTCACGATGGGAAAACCTTAACTTTTGTCAATAACGTAGTAAAACTTGGTTAAAACGTTTAGCAAGCTAAACCAGTACTGGTACGAAGTTTACAATGAAAATATCGGATAAAATACAATCTAGCACTAAAAACACATTAAAAAAAAAAAACACATTAAAAATACTGTTTGGTGATTTTTACGTCGTTTGATCGGTGATTTTTGCCGTAATAGTAAAAAAATACTGCTTTAAAAGATTACCAATCACCCAAAAACAATAACAACTAGCGATTTCTTTTCTATATTTTACTACTAATTTTTATGTTTTAACTATTTCGTTTCGTTTACTACTTTTTCTTTTACGATTTTGATTGCCAATCAAACTTAATGCATTGTAGATTTCGAAATTATAAGTTTTTAAAAATCCGTACAAATTTTCTTGCTTTTTGAAACCCCTAAATTTTTATGTTTTTTTTTTGTTAAATACAATATAAATACTAATGAGAATAATTGGGATAAAAAGTGATACACATAAAGAGAAAGTAAATTAGGGTTTTTTAGAGAGAGTGGGGGTGGTTTCCCGTGGCCATGCAAAGGTGTCAGCTTCGTGTCACAGTCTACGATAGACACCGACACACGAAACTCATGTGAACTGTTCTTTCTCTTCTCTTTTCTTTTATTGTTTCCTTTTTCACTTTCTCTTCTATTCTCGAGAAAATCAACCAAAATGGACAAAGGCACCAACACATTTTGTTACTTCCTCTCTTTTTTCTTACAGAAACATCATAATTTCGGTTACTTTGTATTTGTACACAAAAAAAGGGCAAAAGGACAAAAAGATTCATTTAACAGATAAAGATTTTCACCTTGTGACAAAAAAAAAAAACAGAAAATGTGTTTACATAAATTATCAAACATTTCTCGTGCAACTTTGACTACGAAACAGGAATCATCATCATGCATCCTCTACTTTTTATATACAAAATTCTATCATATCTTCGGTCCATGCAATTTCATTGAAAACCAAAAATGACTTTGAGATTAGTCTTTAAAAAAACTTATTAATTGTTTACAAAATGTCGGCCGAGTATTACGTGAAAGATCATTTTGATACGACATAATACTTGGCACGAATATCAATAATTTGACAAATCAAGTACAAAAATATTCATATACATTGATTGATTTGTTTTCTTCGTCAAATTGACTGATTTTAATCAATGGACCGTTTTGGTAACGTATAATAAAAGCTGAACCCTAGTAAACACTTTGTTCATGAAAGAGTTTCTCTTTAGCTGTCTTCGATGGTAGTGAACTTTATTTGTGCAAGAACCGGAGATGATCGGACAGAAGCATTGAATGATTCCCACTTTTCCGGTTTAGTTTCTTTAGGTGTTGCAATAAATTAATAATGAAATGTTAGAAAATGCAGAAATTGTTGGTAACGTATCTATCTTTTTTCTATGAGCTAATTTTTGTTTCCAAGAGGCTTAAAGTATCGAGGCCACGACCTGTCACACACAACACAATATTCCATACTTCTGCATAAATTACGTAATCTTCTTATGTTTTTCTTTGTTATTATTTATTTGACTTATATTCCTAGTTCCTACTCCCTCATTTCCTTGTCCTATCCCATTAATTCCACCTTTATTTATTGTTTTTTTTTTCTCATTAGATGTTCATTACAAAAATATTGCAAAATACTATACAAAAGTTCAAACCATGTACTATCCATCGTTTTCATCCAACGTGCATTCCCACGGCTGTGATTTATAAAGGAAGAGTTTTCAATTAACCCTTTTAAAAGTTAACTATTTAAGTTGAAATTTTCTCAAAACGAAAAAGAAGTAATTCTTGTTCGCTTGGCTTTTTGGACCAGCGTAAAACAACGGATTCTCTTTCTTTTGGGTTCTTTAGGAGTGGATTCCACTAAATACTGTTTCAATTCCATCTTTGTTTTCAACATCAAAATTATCATATAAAATCATACACAGTTTAAATTTATAAAGTCATCCAACTTTTTTTGTTGATCAAATACATTGCTATCCTTTCTTTTATGATTTAGTTTGTTTCTAAACAAAATTTATATCCTCCAAACAATTATCAATAAGAAAATTAATTTCATCATATTCCTCTTAATTATTGTAGAACTCAGAAGAGTTTGGATCATATCAATATTAAATAGGGACACTGAAGAGGTTAAAGACCAATTGAGAGTTGAAGTTGGTTAAGCCGATGCAATCTTTTTTTTCTTTGCCAAGGATTCGTAATGGGCCATTTATATCGCTGACAAGAGAGCCGAAACGTTTTAACTTGGGATCATATTGGGCCTTGGAGAAGAAAAGTGTAAGGGCCCATTATGTACTTTTTTGCAATCTATTTGATTTCATACAACATATCATAAGTTATAATAATTTTTTTGTCATAAATTTCGTTCTTTTTTATTCTTGTTATCTGAGACATGCATCATCTCCATATGTTAAAACTTAAAAGGTATATCGTATAATAGCTGTCAATTTAAGTAACCATAATATATATCACAAATCCATTGCCATGACTCCATATTTGGGTTTGTGTGTTGCATTAGTACAGTAGATTCAAGGGCTACAATAATTTCAGGCTAATGTGGGAGCAAATCATGAAACAAGGAAACATAATCGATTATGAGTATTAGCCAGATGCAGACACATGTTTCCAATTTTCGAGTTATATAAATCTTGTATAATGACAAAATCGTAACATCATCACTGTCTCGTTCACATTGTACCAAGTAACAACTAACCAACTTTTTCAATGATAAAGCAGAAGATTTGTTATCTAAAATACTCATATCGAATATGTGTGATTTACATTATTCGCTATTTAAATTGATATGAAAGCTCCCCCACCGGCTAGTGAAATAGTTATGATGGTTGCTTCGCAAAACAAAATATATCTATAATCGGTCATGAGTTTTAGAAAACCGAAAGACAGAGAGAAAAAGAAAACGTTTTGCAAATTTTCTTATATAAAATTGGATAGCAAAATAAATGACCATTTTAAAAAAACTGCAAATTCAAATTCAAAATAAATGACCAATAAACGATCATGTATATATATATATATATGTTGTTGGTTATGGAACTAGTGGTTATTTTGATTATAACACTCAAAAGTCTGAGAGCTGTCAAACAAAAAACACAGAAATTGGAAAGCAAAATATATTATATTAAAATAAGCAGATTGAAAATGAAATGTGGTTTTCATAAAGTCTTATATGTAGTTAGAAGGGAAAACAAATAATAAAAAAAAAAAACAAATCAATGTTTTCTTAGAGTTGCGTTATTTCTTTTGTAACCATAACAAAAAGATGATGTTGAAACATATATATTTGTTTGTGCATAAACATGTCAAGAGTGGTCCACCATCACGTAACATGAGCAGAGATTCCAACTTCCAATACCAAAATTAGTCATTAATTATCTAATATTGCTTAGTCAGATTTGAAATAATTACGAAAAGACAAATCTTATAACTTATTTATCGATCAATAGTAGCTCGTTAGCAAGAATGAATTATATTACAAATACAAATGTCTGTTTCATCTTTCTGTCATGTTTAATTATTGCCACACATGACATGAGGTCCATATATAACAAAAGCGACCTATAGATTAAAGTCATTTTATAAGAATGGCTATGCATTACCAATAAATATATATAACTATACATTGGCTTTTCTTGTTGTTCGGGAGTCAAACTCACACACGAAATATCAACACATATAATATTAACATATGGTCCAAAACTACTTATAGAGTTTGGTAGGTCGTATTTCAAAAATTTAAAACTCGTTATTTATGTTGACAACACCAAATGTAATCTTAATATAACTCCAAACTTCAAAGTTTATATCTAACTTTTTTTTCTTTCCTCTCAACTCAAAAGAAGAAACCAAGAAGAAAAAAAATGGGTGTTCTTGATCACGTCTCTGAATACTTCGATTGCTCCAATGGAGACTCCAAGAGACACAGAACTCTACAGGTAATTACACTAAAATCAATCCATATATAATATTAATCACTTTTTATATCATAACCACATCTTTTTTTATTATATATATTATTATGGTGAATATTATTACTAGACGGTGGATGTTAGGGTTTTGATAGATTGTGATGGATGTGAGAGGAAAGTGAGAAATGCATTAGAAGGAATGAAATGTGTTAGAGATGTAACCATTGAGCCAAATGCTCAAAAAGTGACCGTCACTGGTTACGTTGAGCCAAACAAAGTCGTGGCTCGAATCATTCACCGGACCGGTAAAAGAGCCGAGCTTTATCCTTTTGTTCCTTACGACGTTGTGGCTCATCCTTATGCATCTGGTGTCTATGATAATAGAGCTCCGATTGGTTACGTAAGGAATACTGAGTACGATCCACACGTGTCGCGGCTCGCACGTGCTAGCTCTACCGAGGTCCGGTATACTACGGCGTTTAGCGACGATAACGCCGCGGCTTGTGTTATTATGTGATATGGTTTGAAATTTAAATTGCATTTTTTTGGTTTTTTGTGTTGATGTATTTTCGAGAATTATTTTTTGTTTGTTCTTGTTTTTCTTCTTAAATGGTGATGTGTATGAAGATAAGATCGAGTTAAAAAAATGTAAATTGTTTGGTGATATCATTTGGATATGTTTAAAATGCTAAGAATTATTGGAATCTGGTGACCAAATTAAATAGGGCGAACAACTAATTTAAGTTGCGAGATAATCATACACAACAAAATGATCCAAAAGTAGTTATATTAATACTTATAACATTATAAAAAATAAATTAAAAGTGTTATTTGGTAGCTGCCCAAATAATTGTGGAAGGAAAAAGGGTGAACTTGTCGTACTATAAGAATTAAGAAAGTTCATATTTTGTAATTGTTATTCCTTGGACCTAATTAATAGTTCGGTGAATTGACTAATACCAAATGATAATGCAATTTTGATAGCTTGCTGTGCCCATATAATCATTATTAGCCATGCATGAGATGAAGTGGAATAATTAGTTAAGTTGTCACTAATTACTTTTTTAAAGGAAGCATCTCTATCTTACGTTGTAATTAAATGAATTGAGAGAAATTATGAGTAAACTTAGGAATCACTAAATATAAGAAAGACAAGATCACGGCTTAATGTGTAGCAAACAAGCCAAATAGTAGCTACAAGTGTTGGTTTTAATACATAAATAGTGTGCTCGTTGCTAAATTTTTTTATGGACTTGATTGGTTCCATACTTCCATATAAACAATAAATTTATCAAACACCACGTTCTACGACGTTTGGCATCAGCGGTCCACACAAGCCATATATAGCCGTTCTTGTCCTCGCTAACGTGACAATTTACAGCTAATAATTTTTGTTGGTAAAATCACATTGCAAAAGCTAGTATTAGTTCATGTAGATCTAAAAAAACTTCACTAAAAAAACTTCACTTGTAAGACTTTGTAATGACTCTACTATCTCGAAATGTTTAATAGATTTGTTAACTGGTTTTGCAGACCATCACAAGCTATTTTCCATGTTTTCATTTTATTCGTACGGTATATATATATATATATATATATATAGTATATAAAATAAAACAACTTATTATGAATCATGAACTTAATAACGATTTTCATTATGAATTTGTTATTTTAATTGCCCTTCTCTATAACTTCATATATATATATATAAATTATGACAAAAAGTAAAAGGATATTAGGCCTACTAACCAAGAAAAAAACTATAATTCAAATCCTAACTATTTAACCTAAATCTAATGGCCAATTTTGAGCCACATAAGTTAATTTTAGTTAGTTTACTAATTATTAATTTTTTTTTGTTTAGTTGGCAAATTAGCCCAAAAATAAAAAGAAATTTGTTTCGGAGAATAAGTTTTTTTTCTTAACGTGAAGCAGTTGGGCCTTCCCAGACAATCAGCCTTTTTTAGCTATGAAACTTTCGTAACAACACGTCGTCCTAATATTACTCAAACACAATGCATGCCGTTTCCACATAAATAAACGGCAAACTGTTTAATTTAAAAAAATCAAAACAGCATTGCAAGTTCCGCTCATAACCCTCCTTCCTCCGCTCATCTCTCACCTTTTTGGGCGGGAAAACTAGACCGGAAAATCCTCAAGAGCAGAGAAGAAAGAAATCGATCGACGGCGAGAGAGAGAGAAATGGCGGCGGAAGAAGGAAAGGAGGATCCGGGATTAGATCAAGTGGAAGAAGACTTCTCTATATGGAAAAGGAACACACCATTTCTCTACGATCTTATGATCTCTCACCCACTCGAATGGCCATCTCTCACTCTCCATTGGGTTCCTTCGAAACCGATTCCGTACTCCAAAGATCCTTACTTCTCCGTCCATAAGCTTATCCTCGGTACCCATACCTCCGGTGGTGCTCCGGATTTTCTCATGGTCGCCGATGTCGTTATTCCGACTCCTGACGCTGAACCAGGATTAGGTGGGAAGGATCAAGATCCAATCGTCCCTAAGGTAATCGAATTCTGAATACTCTTTCCCACTATCTATGTGTTGTGTTATGTGCACACCATGTGTTCGACGAAAGTACTCAGTGAAGAGTGAGAACAGCTTCATTAACTTGTTTGAGTATTTTGACTATTAGAGACTGAGTTTCTTTGATTTTTTTGCAGGTGGAGATTAGGCAGAAGATACGTGTTGATGGCGAAGTGAATAGAGCGCGGTGTATGCCACAAAAGCCGAATCTTGTGGGTGCTAAAACAAGTGGGTCTGAGGTGTTTCTGTTTGATTACGCTCGACATTCTGCAAAGCCTCAAGCAAATGAGTGTGATCCTGATTTGAGGCTAATGGGACATGAACAAGAAGGTTATGGATTGGCTTGGAGTTCTTTCAAGGAGGGTTATCTTTTAAGTGGCTCACAAGATCAGAAAATCTGCCTTTGGGATGTTTCAGCTACTGCTAATGACAAGGTTTTGAATGCAATGCATGTGTATGAGGTGAGTTGAGAGTAGCTTTTTTCTTTTGTTTCTCCTGAATCTCACAAGATTTGGTCTTGTTGGGTTTGATTTTATTCCTGAGACTTTGTTTTAGGGACATGAAAGCGTCATCGAAGATGTAGCATGGCACATGAAGAATGAGAACATATTTGGGTCTGCGGGTGATGATTGTCGATTGGTGATATGGGACTTACGGACTAACCAAATGCAGCACCAAGTTAAAGTTCATGAGAGAGAGGTATAAACAATCACTTATCTTATTGACCCTCTCTTATGTTCAATATGCGAATTAACGTGGATAACTACTACATAACCGAGGTTTGATTGTGCAAGCTGAATGAGCGGAGAATCCGACATGCTAAACTATCCCTTAAAAAAGTCTGTAATTGGCATTCTTCATAAACCATTCTACACTATCCTGTGTTTTGCAGATAAACTATCTTTCGTTCAATCCGTTTAACGAATGGGTATTAGCCACAGCTTCTTCAGACTCGACTGTCGCATTGTTTGACCTGCGAAAGCTGACTGCGCCATTACATGTCCTGAGGAAACATGAGTACGCCTCTCTCATAGTTTCTCAACTTCTTCACTTTACAGTTTCTATATCTTTAGTGTAAGCCATTCAATCAAATGTTGATAACTGAGGATTGGGAGGGATTTGTAACAGGGGAGAAGTTTTCCAAGTGGAGTGGGATCCCAACCACGAGACCGTGCTTGCATCTTCTGGCGAGGATAGAAGACTCATGGTCTGGGATATCAACAGGTACCATAACCGATAATATCACTACCTTTTGATTCATTGGATTAGTTACTTAATACTTGATGGATTGTTCAGGGTCGGGGATGAGCAGCTTGAGATAGAGTTAGATGAAGAAGACGGTCCTCCTGAGCTTCTCTTTTCTCATGGAGGCCATAAGGCCAAGATATCAGACTTTGCTTGGAACAAAGACGAGCCTTGGGTTATCTCAAGTGTAGCTGAAGACAACAGTCTTCAAGTATGGCAAATGGCGGAAAGCATCTACCTCTATGATGATGACGAAGATGATGATAACGAAGGCGCTCAAATTGCACAACGTACTAAAGAAAACCAGAAATAATTCAAGTCTTTCGGTGAACGATGATCGACTCGTTATAACTGTTGTTACCATGTTTGAGCCACTCTATGGTTATTAATTAATAAGAACTAAGAGCCCTTGAGTACCTTTGTTCTATTTATGCATATAAGTTAGGAGACCTCAGGAAGTGAATCATATGTAACTCACCTGTCCAGAGATCTCACTCGAAGCATCCAGGAAAGTCCCCATCAACTCCTTAAAGCTGTATATGAGTCTCATGCATCATAATCATATTAATAACTTCTGTAGCCAGAAACAGTTGCTACTAGTTAAACACACAGCCAAATATTAAACTTCTTCTACATAAACTTCAAAAGAAGCTACTCAAGTTTTAAAACAAGAAAATAAATTGGAGGAACACTAGAAAACTCGAGTTTTCGTATTAACAAGAAGATTCAGAAAACAAAAACAAAAATTGATCACACAAAGGAACCTGATGCTGCAGCTGAAACTCTACAACTTATTTGGAATACAATAGATGGTACAAGCTTGATGATGCCTCAAACTGCTTTCGGTGCACGATGCCCACCTAAAAAATGAAAGATCAAAAAGCATGAGTAAGCTCATACTAATTCTATTAAGCAAAAGTCGTTAAAACCATCTAGTGTAACCTTTTCGCTTATTAGAGACGGAAGGATTGGCATTGTTGAATGATCCATTTCCATTGCCACTAGCGAGGCATTGAAGCTGATGGTCAAGCTCACAACCACTTAACACTTGGTCATTAACCGATACACCTTCTCCACTATTCCCACCAAATCCATCTTGAAGACAGTAAACCTCATCATCGCATTGTACATTACACGGATTCATCATATGCGAGAAAGAAGGAATATTCGGTTTCTGATACGGAAAAGCACCAATTTCTCCATCGATTCGTCCTCTTAAATCAACGAGCAAACACTTAAGCCTCGAAACCTCAGCTTCCAAAGTAGCTTGATTTTGCAACCTCTTCATAAGCTGCTGATTCACCACCCTAAGCCTAGCAACCTCGTCTTCCAAAGAAGCCGCTTTCGCTTTCTTCTTCTCTCGATACTTTCTAACCGCTTCTCGGTTCCCTAAAGGTCGTTTTTCGCCTTTTTTATCGCAGGACTCAGCCGTATCATCGGTAGAGACTTTCTCGTCGCTCTCGTCGGGGAGGATCTTGGTATGGACATGGAAACATGTGTGTGTATGTGTGTTCTCTGGTCCAGTTGGGTTACATGTGTGAGTGTGGGTACAAGCAGCTTGATGAGAATCCATTAAAAGACCATCAAAGAAACTATCCATTGAACAGTTATTAGGTGGTAATTCACCCATGTCTGAACTCGAAAACACTTCCTGGTTCGAGAAATCAAGCTCTCCGTCTTCCATTACGGGAAAAATCGAACCTTTAACTCTTCTATTGACCTCACGAATCAGAAAAATCGATAATTTCGTCGAATCAAGTAAGACCCAGTTCAAATCTCGAGCTCTAATTTCAATCAAAACCCTAAATTTCACAAAAATTCGAGCGATTCGGCAAAAGTCAATATTCAATTTCTGTCAAATTCGATAATCCGATCTGGGATTGAGAAACAACAACAAAAAAAAAACATACCTTTACAGCATCTAGGGTTTCGGATTAGCAAAGAGAGAAACGATTGTAGAGATTCAAGAAGAACCCTAAAAACTTCGAATTTGACAAGCCTGATGCGAACGGAGGGAGAGAGAGAGAGAGATGATAAAGCCGCACTAACAAAAAAAATTTAAAAGGCATGGACGTACGAGAACGATTTCGAGTTGCAGAGATTCTTTAAAAAAAAAAAAACAAAAAAAATTAATTAATTTGTTTCCAAATTACATGCCTCAGCGTGATTGGAGTTTCTTATTAATCTATAGGTTTATACAATTTAGCAGATTCAAAACTTTGTAAATACTATAAAAAAAGAGATTAATATGGATGTTGGAACAAGTTACATGAGAATAAAAGAAAACATTGACTTAAAAAGGAATATTAAAGAAACCAATACATGCCTCAACGTGATTGGCGGTCCTTTTTAATCTATAAGGTTTATATAATTAAGCAGATTCATTGACAAAAAAAAAAAAAACCAGATTCAAAGCTTTGTATTATTTTGACGATATTAATATAAGATTAAATAGAAAAATTCCCTAGGATGCCACCAATCAAAGTTTTTGTTTCTTAGATACCATTAATTTTTAAAAGTTTTTTAGATACCACTTTTTTAAAAAAAAATCAAAATTTCTAAAAATACGTACAAACACAAAAATTGATTTTTAAATGATCTAGAATTTAAATTTTTTGGGTTTAAGTTAACTATTGTACAATTAGGGTATAGTTTTAGGGGGTGCGGTGTAGGTTTAGGGTTTAGTTTTGACCATTTAAAACTAATTTAAATTTTGTGGTATTTTTGGAATATTTAAAAAAATGGTAAAAAAGTGGTATCTAGGTAACTTTTAAAAAGTAATGGTATCTAAGGAACAAAAAAACTTTAAAAAGTGGTATCTATGAGAATTGTCCTTAATAATATGTATGTGGAACAAGTTATTTAATAATTTGACTAAATAATATCTTGTTTATGATTTTTCAGCAAATTCTCTCTAAAAGGAATTAAAGAAAACAATAATTTTTCAAGTACGGACGTTAATTTGTTTTTTTTCTTTTTCAAATTTGTTTTTAAATATGTCCTGTCATTTTCAGGAGGACTTGGTACAAGTAGTCTATTTAAATTTCATATTCCTACAAAATCACATTATTTGTTTATTTTACTTTTGTAACATTATTGCCTTTAGTCTGTCCAGTGAAAAACAATATTCACATATAGTAAAATTCAAACTTTATTTCGAGTCAAAACATCAATTTCTATATGAGAACGGTCAAAAATAGAAAAAAAAAAAAAGTCACTCAAAAATTATACATGTACGATTGTGAATCTGATTAGTGAGTTTATTTCGTAGTATTGTAAGTTTCCCAATATGTATTGTTGTAATTCATATGATTAAGACAACTAGATTTCACTTAGTTATAAGAAAACAAAGATGTATTTTGTGTTTAAAATAAACAAATATATTGTTAATCACTAGATCTACTATATCTTTTGGGATTAAAAAACAAATTGATCGTTAATCACCATCGACCAGTAACTTCAACTTGTTATTTTTCTTTCTAGCAAAAAATTGTTATTTTCCCTCTTTTGGAAAGTTTCTTTTACTTGAATGGTTGGTTGATGTAAACATTAGTGATCGTGAAAGACGTAGCTTTCTTTTAGGGTTTGTACTTTATATACTTTAGAAAGAAAGTAAGTAGGTTTTTTTTTTTTGAAAATAAGAAAGTAAGTAGGTTTGCTGCAAAAATTCTATTCTTTTGGCTAGTGGGTACTTATTTGATTTATTTATATATTCGATGTGTTCTATGTTATAGATTCTTCTTTCCGACCGGCTTTGAAGTGAGCTCGTTCTTTTTTGCCTTTGGATACATTTGAGATCTGATTAAAAGCCTCTCTGATTAATAGCCCCTTCTAGGCTTTAGCCATGAATTAATAGATGTGTAAGTGTAACAACGTTCATATTTCAGATCAGAACATCGAGATGTTATAATACTACCCTTTGAGTAATATGCCAATGAGAAAATTTATATCAAACAATGATTATTTTCGATGCAAATTTATACTATATCCATTTATAATAAGTATCGTTGGAAGACTTTTTTGGTTTTAAGAAAGTGTTGTATTTTCAACGCAATGTTTTTTAAAAAAAATCTTCTTATTTAAGCTTAGAGAAATTAGGTTCAATAGCCATTAAAAAAAACTATAACTAAAAACATAACCAATTACCCTAAATTTCATGGATATGATTATACCACATATCCCCATTTTGGTTACTTACTTTTTTTTTTTTTTTTTTTGGTTATTAACCAAATTAACCCAAGCTTATTGAATATAAAAAATGAATTATAAGTGTGTGAAATCCAACAACAGTATATATTTGGGAAGCGGAAATTAGAATTGGAAATGCCTCTTCGTTCACTTGACGGATCCTGCAATAATTCTGATTAGATTTCAAAGTTTGCCTCTTTTTTTTTGTCAACGTCTGTCTTTTGTCTCTTTAATCTCTCTCTCTTTCTTTTTTGTTATAATTATATAATCATTTTAAATATCTTAGATTACGATACAACACAGTATTAGAAGTTTTGTCATCGATGAAGTAACTTAGGATAAAAAATAATTTAGGACTGATAATTTACGTACATATGATAACCATTATTTTCTTTGTTGATAGCATTCCTTTTTAGTTTTAAGCAAAAAAAAATTATAGTAATCTGAAATATACCATAACCCATTTTTATTTTCAAATCATTACTTCTTAAAAGATTTCAAGAAACTTTACATGTTTTAGTGTTATTTTGTTTTTGGAATTATTCAAAATAACTTATCATCTTTCTACTAATTAAGATACATTATGTAGTTTTTTTTGGGTAAGCATCCTCATTATAACGGTATTATAATTCCAATTAGTTAAACATTGCTTCACGACATTGTTTTTGGTTAATACTTTAGCTCATCCCCATGATGCAGGCCCGTGTTCATCTCTAATAACATACCATTAAAAGATGGTACAAATGTCAAGACCAACCCTTCACCTATATGGGGTCAAATTGGGATTGAAAAATATAGATAAATGTCAAGATCCCACAATTATATCGGATCGTGACATAGTCATAGTTGATGTTGAAATTTAGTCTAGGAAATTTAGTTGATGTTGTTACTATGACTGTCATCCCAAATTACAAAGAACAACCTAAAATTATCAACTAAACTAATAAAAAAAAAACATAACTAACAGTAGAGTGATCTAAATTTATAGTTCCCCAGATGAACAAGAAGAAATAAGGTTATTGTTACTTCTCTCAATGCTGCTAATTGATGCAAATTCATCGTCTTCCTCTTCGAGCATCGCAAGGCTCAACTGTAATTCCGCGCTTGAATTCGGGTAAACCTCGTCATCGAAGCAATCTTCAGTATCTTCCGCTTCTCTAATCCATTTCTCGATTCCATTTTCACCTCTCAGAAGCCTTAGTATCTGAAAGAAACATTAAAGATTAGTTCTTGACGATGAACTTAGTTTTTCTTGGACTAGGAAACAAAATCTTACTTGTTTGATATTAGGACGATGTGTTGCTGATCTTGTGAGACAATGTGTAGCAGCAAGAACCAATCTCTCAAACTGACACTCGTCGAATATCTCTGTTACGTCTGGATCTAACAACCCTTTTGAATTTCCGGTCCCAATCAACGGCTTTGCCTGCATCCCAAGGAATATCTTTTTAGGGGTTTACTAAGTCTTGCTTACAGCATAAGTAACCAGCGAACAAAAGAAAAACACACTTACCCACATGACCAAACTCTCTTGTCCTCTTGGATTCTGAGGTGAAATAGGATTTCTTCCTGATATGAGTTCAAGCAGAACCACTCCTAACGCGTAAACATCGACTTTGTCACTAACTTTCCCGTACATGAAATACTCCGGGGCTAGGTATCCAAACGTGCCCACCACGTCACCTTGTATCGAATATCGAGAAGATGTTGTTGGTCCCCACATCGAAAGTCCGAAATCTGAAAGCTATTCTCAAAATCATAAGAAACACAATCGGTTTCTTATAATTTCGTAAAGAAAATTAGCTAAAAGAAACCAATGTCAAAAGCTTTTCATTACCTGAGGTTGGAGCTCATATGAGAGAAGAACATTAGACGTTTTGACATCTCTATGAATCACTGGCTTAGAACATCGGTTATGAATATAATCTAATGCTTCCACTAAACCGATTGCTATCTTGAATCTCTCTTCCCATGATAATACATGCTTTTTCTTTTGCTTACCTACATAATCAATCATCATCATACTTTATAAACATACAAATTCGATAGGGCCTTTTATGTATATGTACTTAAGATATGTAAAACGTTGATATGTGTTGCTTTTTATATTCTAATTGTTACATACAAATATATAAGATTTTTTTAAAATAACTGAAAATTTAAAATGATTGATTGATATATGTCACGATCTTTGTTAATTACAACGTTAGACGCATCAAGCCTTATATAATAAGATGTAGTTGGCAGTGTTTTGTTACCGTGAAGGGTTTCTGCTAAACTTCCTGTAGAGAAAAGATTGTAAACGGAGATTAGATCATTGTCTTGGACACAAACACCGAGCAACGGTGAAATATTTTTGTGTCTCAAAGAAGAGATAATGTCGATTTCGTGAACAAAATCTGTCATAGCTTCTTTAGATGATGATTTCAAGATTTTCACTGCAATGCCTTTTCCATCTTCAAGAATCCCTCTATACACTTTTTTGCATCCTCCTTTGCTAATCAGATTTTCTATCATATAAAATACAAAGATCAATCCCAAACGCGTATAGCGAGTAAGAAGGGGAAACAGAGGAAAAAAAAGAGAGTACCTTGAGAGAAATCTGATGTTGCTGTCTTAAGAACATTGTAGTTGAACCATTTATTGTTTTCTCTTAGTATGTCACTAAGTTGTTTCTTCACAAAGTTTAGATTCTGATGATGAATTGGAAACCGGTCAGGTAAGCTCATGACCCATTTGACCACTGAGACTTTCCGTGTTTGGCTAACTTGTGGTGTTGTCAAAATATCTCTATTAAGCAAAGGCCAACCTGGTTTCTGGTCTAGTGATATGTCTATCGATGGAAGAGAAATCGATCTTCCTGAAATCTTCTTCTTTTTTTTACTCATCTTCAAGAGTTCTTCACTAGATTCATCAGAAAGTTCCAAAATTGGCCTCAAATCTTTCTTATGAGCTACTTGCATTTTCTCAACAAGTTTCTTTATTCAAAAAAAAAAAAAAAAAAGAGAGGATCAAAAAAACATAAACTCAATTGGAACAAACTGATTTGTTAATATTATGAAAAAAACATTAGTGTTTCTTTGTTTATTTTACCATTTATGTCAATTATGGAGGAAAATATGGTAGTAGAGATGGATTTAACCGGACAAAATAGTATTACCAAAACTCGTTCCATCTATTATTAAATTTTGTACCTGCTACGACTAAAAACAAGATTGAAATAAATAAACATATGGTATAAAATCTTACACATTACAAGGATTGATATTTCTCTGACGCTAAATGTTGATCTTCTTCAATCATATTATGGTGAAATCCTAGAAAGAGAATTGATTTTGTTCATTGATAAGTATGAGCTTATTAGCAATTATAAACCGACCTGATCAAGAAAGTGTCGGTGAGAGAGAGAAGCAGTGAGTAAAGAGAGAGTAACAGTGACAGTGACCAGTTTTGTTTTTACTGATCTTTATGTTGAGTATTTGCAAAAACAAAGATGTGAATTACAAAAAAAATGGCAATGACGTGACTTAATTATTTTGGATGATTTTATCTTGAGAAATTTTCAATTATTTGTTACGAGAGGTGATTATAGACGTTTATATAAACAAAATAACATGTTCGAGTTTGGTTGTCTTACCACTTCTATGATATAAATTATAGCTCTATTTGATAATTAGAATTTTATGTAATAAATTAGAGGTTTATACAATAAAATATTCTGTAACCGTAAAAATTTATCCGTTTTGTGATTATTTATAATTATAGGTATAACCGAAGAAAAATACATTTTTTTTTTGTTAAATAGAAAATACAATTTTGTTAGGGATATGTCACTCATTTTTGCATCTTATTTCTTATCATTTGGCAAAATAACTATCTTATGTTCGTTAATAATTTTTAAAAATGGTTATTTAGCTCAATAACAAAGAATTTCTATGTAACTAGGGAAATGACAAAATTTTGGGGATTCCTTTGGAGAAGTAAAGGTGGGTTTGTGAAGGTTTTTGTCATTTGGCCAATTACCCAATAATTCGTTGATGTACACCCTAAATACTCTTAAAAAAAATTGAAGAAAAAAATTAGTTAGTTAGAGGAAACCGAAAAAAATTTAGCGGGAAACCGGCAATATCCGGTAATTCAAAGGGGACTTGTGAGTGCGTGACCACCGACTGTAGTGGGTAAAGCGTAACGAACACTCCTTGACTCAAGCCTCAAGGCTCAAGCCTTGATGGCTGCCTCCAACGTACGGCAATGGCTCGAGAATTAAACGAACTAGGTCCGTAATCACTACGCACCTTTTCTTCTTCTAATTATTTAAAAGCTTCCATTTTTTACTTTTTTGGAAACATGTGAAGAATTTATAAATCTCAGATATTTTTTGAAAAACTCCTCGAAAAGTCTGTTTATCCATAATCAAGCAGATGTTACATCAATGAAATGCTAATTTTTTTAAAAGGTCATTTACGATAACTCGCTTTGAAATAGGGATCAAAATTGGATTTTTTTTTTTTTTGTGGGGGCAATGAGAACATATTAGAAGACAAATTATAAACTTTATAAGCTCAATAATATGAAGAGAAAACATAAATAAATGAAAACAGTCGAATTTTAAAAAGCAATGGTTCAAAGATTTTGGTCGATTAGATTGAGGTAGATCTTATCACTGTATTTTTTTTTAAAAGATGGCGTCATAAACCACAAACAGGTTAGTGCATTGTGCATTGTGTCCATTTTCTAATATAGAATCAAATGGAAATCAGAGAACCAAATGTTTCGTACGTACTCGTACTTTTTCATTTTTGCTAAAAACCCTCCAAAAATAGGCGTATCACGTATGCCACTTAGCGTACTTGTAGAGGCTATAATCTCAAGTAATCTTTGAAATTAATAAGCATATTCTTGATCGATTATAAAATCAAAACCGTATTAAGTCCAAGCAATCACGTAAAATATTATAAACTTAAATATATAAAACAGTATATATCAAAAGCAGAACTATATATCAAATTTTAGTGCCTAACGAAGAAAACATGTCAAAGGAAAGTTGGTACGTAGGGGAATAGATTATAGTCCCTCTTGTGATTTAAAAGGCTTTTAGGTGAATATTAGTTCACTAATCGTCCCGACCCGACACAAAGCTGAGATATCTAATTATTTCAATTGATTTGATATTATTGTAGAGATCAAATAATACGTGGGTAAGAAAGAGATTTATTAACAAACGAGATTCGTTAGGTAATATGATAAGCTAAGCTTATGACCATAAAAATAGTTTTGTTTGATAAATTGTAGATGGTCTGAGCATTATTTTTCTCTGTGTTCGAGATTACCCGTTAATAATAACAGTATAACACGTTTCAACCGTATTTAAATAAAAAAAAAATAGAGATGAACTAATGACATTAAACTATTTTTTGTTTAGTTATAGAAATTTTAGGCATTACTTTATGTATGTTGATTGTACCACGTTGAAAACAAAAATCACTTCTTCTAAATGGAGTTGGACTATCGACATTGAATGTTCACTCTAAAAACTTATTTAGGAGTTAGGACCATAAAATTGAATAAACTAAATCAATCATCTAAGGAAAATATCTACTTCATAGTCAAAATAAGTATCAAGGCAATATTGATGGAAGTCAAAAGTTTATATCTTTCACGAGTCTCACCTTTATTTATTTTTATATTTAATGTTTCACGTGTAGGTCAAATTATTGGTGTCCCCAAAATGGATGGATGTATCATCAATGCAAAATTGTCGTGTGAGTTTTTTTTTGATAATTTCTTTAGAAAATTGCAAGAAACTTAACAATATTTTGTATGTTGGAAGTTATTACCTTGGGAAAAATTATGCTGTCTTTGTCTAATTTTCGGTTTCACCTGTTCTGCAAATGTTATGCAATTCGATTAAAGCAAATTTACCAACTTGCTCTGTTTGCAAAATCATGAGATTTAAACAAAATTTGGCAAACCAAGATTGGTTTTTAAGTACAAGAAATAAAAAATAATGATTTTTGCAAATTTTCATCCAATAATGCCTACTTCTTGCTGAAACAAGATTAAAACTTAATTAGAGTATAATCACTAACCGATTCGTGTGAATCTACTCAATCTAGGAAACAAATAAAACCAAGAATTCATTGTATATTTACAGATCAAATTGCAAATACTTTTGTTACTAATTCTTCATACTACAAAGAACATGTTCCTGCTTCAAGTTGATTCCTCTAAACCACTCTTCTTTCTCTTTTTGATCTCACAATATCGAACAACCTTTTTGAGATTTCCTCTTCTTCCCCTTCTTGTTCTTCGGTGGCTGCAGAACCACCTTGATAGCCGCATCAAACACCGCTTTTACATTCTGTTGAAATCATCAGCGGATTTCAGTTTTAGACGGTAAAATTAGATAAAGCTATGAAAAGTTTAGGTTTTACCTGTTGAGTTTTTGCGCTGCATTCGATATAAGCAGGTGCACCAATCAACTTCTTCAGTTCTTCGCCCTGTTTCAATACCAACACATGTCGAAAATTTTAACACCGACGCTTCAGTTAGAAACTCACGAGAAAAAGGTACCTGAGCGGTAGAGATAGGCACTGCACCAGGGTGCTCGTCAAAGAATTGCTTATCATCTCGAAGATCTAAAAGAGAGCCACTCATTAAAACATCAGAAAATTCCGAGAAAAGATAAAATGGTAATCGAGGTGAGTTAAAAAAAAATAAGAAACCAACCGAGCTTTGTTCCAACGAGGATAATAGGAACACCAGGAGCGTAATGTCTCAGTTCAGGAACCCACTGAAAAATCAAAACCGCGGAATCACTAAATGAAAAAAGACGATAAAACAAGAAAAGCATTTCAGGGGAGGAGGGCGAAAGATCAAACCTTTTTAGAAACATTTTCATAACTAGCTTTGCTAACAAGAGAGAACGCGAGTAAGAAGACATCTGCACCGCGATAGCTCAGAGGTCTTAGTCTATTGTAATCCTCTTGTCCTGTTTCATCGAATCAAAACACAAATCACTCTCTGTAGAGAAAGAGACTACAAAATTCAAGGTAAAACTTGCCTGCAGTATCCCATAATCCCAAGTTGATAGTGTTCCCATCCACAATCACATTCGCACTGAAATTATCGAACACCGTTGGCACATAATCCTGTCACAGAGATAAGTCATCAATAAAAGTTAATCCAAATCACACTATACATGGTTCACATAGATCACTACAGTACAATCACTGAACTAAGGTCATCTATAAACTAACACTAGAGAAAGAACAAACCTTTAAGAAAACCCAACAAAGACTTAAACTTTCCTAGAAAATCTCACAAGAGCAACCTTAAGCATCACCAGAGAAACATTGCTATGGTATATAAAGCTGAATTCTCAAATCATACAGTACAATCACTGAGCTAAAGGTCTTCTAAGACTAACATTGTCACCAAAATTAACAGAAAAGAACAAGACTTTAAGAAAACCCAAACTTTCCTAAGCTAAATTTCACAGTTTCAAGATCTTATAAACAACAAATCCCGGTAAACGAAAGAGCAAAAGGAGAAGACTTTAAAGCTAACCGTAGGGAAAGTGTTGCTAGTGTAAGAGATGAGAAGACAAGTCTTTCCGACAGCACCGTCGCCGACGGTGACACACTTGATAAACCTTGAAGCACTCATCTTTCTCTCTCTGTTCTTCCTCAGACTTCAAACCCTAATTTTTCAAGAATTGGGGATTTTTTGGGTTTAGAGAAAGAGAAAGAGACAGAGTGAGAGATTCTTTAAGGAGGAAGAAGACAAAAGAAATAGCTGCTCTCAAAGTCTTTCTTCCTAAATTTTCCTACTCCTCTCACATGCACTTGAGACTTGACTTTCTTGGTCTTCTTCTTCTTCTTCTTCTACCTTTTGTTTTTTTTGACGAAAGAAAAATAAATTAAATTAAATAACATTTCTTGGGCAGTGGTGCGTTTGCCAAAATGGCAAAAATTATGTAGTAGTAGTATAGTATGGAATATGGATTATTGTTGAAACTTGAAACTACCATTTTTTTGAAATGAATGTACTTTCGGAAACTACCATTATTTTTTATTTTTTAAATTCCCAAATACCACAAAATGATTTTGAGGGTAAAAAAATCATTTCGATATGTTGTGGATGACTACTCTTTATTTTGGCCACATTTTTGGTTACTTAAATGTATTATTGATGTTTTTACAATTGTCTAAGGTATTGTAATATTGTTCATGGATTGTCCGTCTCATTACGTGGCACAAAGCTCAAACATGTGAGGGTTCTTGATGAGTACATAATGAAATATTCAATTATATTTTGATAAGTAAATAAGGAAATGTTCATTATTCGTATAAGAAAGAAGAAGAAAGAAGAAGAAAGAAATGTTCATTATTCGTATTCAAGGTTCAAGATATTATTTAAGATTGATCACTCTCCGGCGTTTTTGCTAATCTAATTGGCTTCCACGGACCATAGCCATGAACGGAGAGAAGCCACCGGTTACAGAAAGGATGACGTTTCTAATGCTTCCTAACGATTTGCTTTTAAACTGCTTAGCACGCGTCTCGAGATTGTACTATCCGACTCTCTTCTTTGTTTCTAAGAGATTTCGTTCTCTCCTTGCTTCGCTTGAGCTTAATGATACCCGAACCCTCTTAGGCTGCACCGAGAGTTGTCTCTATGTGTGTTTACAGTTCCTTAGTGACTCTAACACAACGCGTTGGTTCACTCTTTGCCGGATACCTAAACCTAACCCTAGATGGTTCACTCAGTACAAGAAAACATGCGATATTCCGACAGAATTTTTTTTTCCGTCGGCAAATTCTGACGACTTTCCGACGACCTGCCGACCAAAATGAATCCGTCAGAATAAATTAACGGAATTCCGACGGCAATCCATACGGTCGGCATTCCGTTGGAATTCCGTCGGAAATCACCGACGGAAGACAGACGGCTACGATCTGTCGTTATATTCCGATGGCATTCCGACGGATTACCGACGAAATTCGGACTTTCGGATGTCGACAAAGTTTGATTGGTCAGCGTGTATGGACGTATTTCCGACAGACTAAATCCTTCGGAATTAATGACGGCTTTCCGACGGAATTCAGACTGTTTCCGATGTCGGCAAAGTTTGAGTGGTTGCCATATCGTCTGCGATGGACGATGGGATTGGTGGGGTGTTATGTCGGAGGTATTGACGGAATTACGATGGATTCCCGACGGAAATCCGTTCTACATAAGTTTGCAGAATTCTTCATTCCATCATAACAAAATATCGAGAAACAAAAAAAATTATAAAGATGAGTTCATATTTTCGGGCATGGATGGACGAGCCAATGATGGATGTGGGCTAGGACTTATTAAGGAACGAGTACGCTCAAGGTATATGCGAGTTCATGAATTTACCCAGTAATGTTGATGCAGCAAAAAAAGGTCAGGATATCAAATGTCCTTGTTCTAATTGCTGTAATAGAATTAGTGTTGCGGTTCATAATGTTTGGACTCACTTATATAGATATGGTTTTAGGCCGGGATATAAGGTTTGGTTTTTACATGGAGAAAGCAATTATGAATATGGTAGTACTAGTAATAATGTACCTTATTTCGGGGATAGCGTAGGAGAACGTACAACGGAAGTAGATGTTGGTGTAAGTACGGTTCAGATGGTTAACGATGCGTACAGAGAGAATTTGCAGTCGGGTGTTTATGAGGGAAATAGGGTAGAAGAACCTAATTTAGAATCTCGAAGGTTTTTTGATATGTTAGACGCATCGAACCAACCACTATACAGCGGTTGTAGGGAAGGTCATTCACAGTTATCGTCTGCTACTAGGATGATGAACATAAAGACTGATCATAATTTGTCCGAAGAATGTGTTGATGCATTCGCCGAGTTCGTGAAAGATCTTTTGCCAGAAGATAATCTGGCCCCCGGATCATACTACGAGGTCCAAAAACTTGTTGCCGGTCTTGATTTGCCCTACCAGGTTATAGATGTGTGCATCGACAACTGTATGATATACTGGAGAGAAGACGAGAACCGAAATAAATGTAAATTTTGCCGCAAACCACGGTTCCAGGACACAAGTAGGAGGGTGAAGATTCCATTCAAACGAATATGGTATTTACCCTTAACGGAGAGGTTGAAGAGGCTGTACGAATCAGACCGCACAACTAAGGCTATGAGATGACATGCAGAGCATAGTCAAGATGGAGATATCACGCATTTTTCTGACGCGGAAGCGTGGAAACACTTCCACTCCGTATATCCAGATTTTGCATATGAACAACGGAATGTATACCTCGGCTTATCCACCGATGGTTTCAACCCATTTAGAAAGCATGGAAGAAAATATTCATTGTGGCCGGTCATCGTAATACCTTAAAATTTGCCTCCTTCTATGTGCATGCGGCGAGAGTTCCTATTTCTCTCAATTCTAGTTCCCGGGCCAGATCATCCAAGACGGTCACTCGATATATTCCTCTAACCATTGATCTGTGAGTTGCAGATGTTGTGGGAGCATGGTGTTGAGGCATTTGATGTTTCAATCCAGCAGCATTTCAACATGCGTGCGGTTCTTATGTGGACCATAAGCGATTTTCCGGCTACGGTATGTTATCTGGATGAACAACGCATGGAAGATTGGCATGTCCTTATTGCCAAGACAATACTTCAGCATTCCAATTGAAGCACGGAAGGAAAACTTTATGGTTTGATTGCCATAGGTGTTTTTTACCGGTAAATCATCCATATCGTCGGTCTAGAAGACATTTCAGGAAGAATGTACAAGTGTTACATGGCCCACCTCCTGAGATAGATGGTCGCAGCATATTGGAACAGTTACGAGATTTTGGTGCAGAGCGAACTCCTGAATGTGGGGGGTAATGGCCATCACCCCGTCGACGGTTGTGGGGAATATCACAATGTTGGGGTATTTTTTGGGATTTGCCTTACTGGAAAGACCATCTACTGCGGCATAATCTAGATGTCATGCATGTTGAAAATAATTTCTTTGACAACATCATGAACACCATCTTAAACGTTCTAGGGAAGACAAAAGACAATTGGAAGTCTAGATTAGACTTGCCATTGTTTTGTTCAAGGGAATCTCTTCATGTTTTTAACGGTAGATTACCGATGCCTGCGTACCGGTTATACGCTGGGCAAAAAGAAGTATTTTTTGAATGGTTCAAAAAATTTGTAAAATTTCCAGACGGCTACGCATCTAATCTACATAATTGCGTGGATTCGACGGAAGGGAAGTTTATAGGAATGAAGAGTAATGATTGTCATGTCGTGATGCAACGTCTTCTTCCATTTGTATTTGCATATCTTCTTCCAAAACCAATCCACCAAGCAATTGGAGGTATATTTCTTACTCCCATTAGTTTCTTACTACCATAATATTACTATATATGTACTAATTAACTTGTTTATTTTTCATTTACAGGCGTTGGTGCATTCTTCCGAGATTTATGTTCAAGAACGCTTACAGTCCACGGGATACGTAACTTAGAGTCCAATATCCCGGTTCTCCTTTGTAATCTTGAGAAGATATTTCCACCGTCTTTTTTTGACGTTATGGAACATCTTCCTATTCACCTCCCACGAGAAGCAGCCTTAAGAGGCCCTGTTCAATACCGATGGATGTATCCGTTCGAGCGTTACATGTTCCACCTGAAGAAAAAGGTTAAAAATTTGAGCAAGGTTGAGGGATCTATTGTCGCACAAAGCCTAAACGAGGAAGTCTCACACTTTGCCAAATATTATTTTCCATCGCAAGTTCGTACTAAGGCGAGACGTCCTGCCCGACATGATGATAGTGTTAGAATAAATCTTAGAGTGTATGAACAGATTAGAGAGAGATTAGGGAGGATTAGAGAATAGATTAAGAGAGAGTAAGAACTTGAAATATATTCATTATTCAAGATAAGGTTACAAATGAGCAGATTACAAGACTATATAGAGTCTATAATCAGACCGTTGCATAAAGATAAGATTTCTAAAAGCAAAGGACATTTGGACTGATCCTACTAAAGCATAGTACAATTAGGATAAGGTAAGGACTGATCCAGCCTGTGCACTCTGATCTGATTATTCCCTTGATGACTAATCATAGTATTTACCAAAAGAGGTAAATAATATCTCAACAGCTCATGACCGTTACTCCCTCGTGATTCTGATTCAAATGGAACCACTCGGCGCTTATTGAATCATCCGGACTGATCCGCAAGACCAGCCTCGGTCCTTTATTCCCTTAGTGCCATTTAAGCCCTAAGGTTAACACTCCCCCTCAAGTTAAACATAAAGGTTTTATGTTTAACTTGGAAACTCATAACCATCACCTCATTAAAAACCTTAGCAAAGAAAACCACGTGGGACAAAACTTTGCTAAGGGAAAAAGAGTGTGATGATTGCAAGTAAGGGGCTTAGACTACGGATGAGTAAGGTCCACAAGCCCTAGTTTGCTATGGATATGATTGCAAACCTTGAGACTCGCAGCCTTAGTGAATATATCCGCCAATTGATCGTCCGTTCTAGTGTAGCAAGGCAAAGTCCATCCTTGCTCAATCTTCTCCCGAACCTTATGACAATCGATCTCAATGTGCTTTGTTCTTTCATGGAAGACCGAGTTAGTTGCAATGTGTATTGCCGCTTGGTTGTCACAATGCATCACCATAGGATCGGTTGACTCAATTCCCATATGAGCTAGAATGCCTCTCAACCATGTAAGCTCATTTGTCAACTTCTTCATTGCTCTATATTCCGCTTCTGCACTTGAACAAGAGACTCCCTTTTGCTTCTTAGTCCTCCAAGTAACCAAGTTACCACCAACAAACGTACAATACCCCGTTGTAGATCTTCTATCACTCCTATCTCCAGCCCAATCCGCATCACAATAACCAACTGTTTCGGTATTCTCATTTCTCCCCATCCATACTCCTTGGCCCGGACTGTCCTTAAGATATCTCAGAATCCTCTCAACCATCTTCCAATGATACACCTTTGGCTCTTGCATATGTTGACTTACTTGATTCACCACAAAGCAAATATCCGGTCTAGTGAGAGTCAAATAAATCAGTTTCCCAACAAGTCTCCTATATCTTGTCGGATCCTCATACTTCTCATCTTCTTGCTCCCCCTTTCGATCGGCCTTGTAACCCTCTTCAAGTGGTGTCTTTGCTGGTTTGGAGCCAAGTTTTCCCGTTTCTGCCAACAAATCAAGAGTATACTTTCTTTGGGAGATATGCAAACCGTTTGTGAACCTACAAACTTCAATCCCAAGAAAGTATTTCAACTCTCCCAAGTCTTTAATCTCAAACACAGACTTGAGGAACTCCTTTGTCTCTTGAATTCCCTTCTTATCATTCCCGGAGATGATCATATCATCGACATATATCAAAACCACAACTATTCCTTGAGGTCCTTGAAGGGTGAAGAGTGTATGATCCAGCTCACATTTCTTGAATCCTCTTTCTTTCAATGTACCACTCAATTTCTTATACCATGCCCTTGGTGATTGCTTCAATCCATAGATAGCCTTTCTTAACCGTAGAACTTTCCCGGGAGCAATGGAATTCTCAAGGCCTGGAGGTGGTGTCATATACACTTCTTCTTCTAGATCACCTTGAAGAAATGCATTCTTGACATCCATTTGCCACAACTCCCAATCAAGATTAACCGCTAACGAGAAGACAACCCGAACTGTATGCAACTTAGCTACCGGAGCAAACGTATCCGTGTAATCATCTCCATAAGTTTGGGTGAATCCTCTAGCAACTAGCCTTGCCTTGTATCGTTCTAGATCTCCATTACTCAAATATTTGATAGTAAAAACCCATTTGGAGCTCACTGCCTTCTTACCGAAGGGAAGATCCGCTTCATCCCACGTATGATTCTTCACCATTGCTCCTACTTCATCATCAACAGCTCCAACCCAGTTCTCATCCTCCATGGCTTCCTCATAGGTTTTCGGAATGGTATGCTCGTCTATCTTGGTGAGGAAGGCTCGGTGAGAAGAGGGTAAGAGGGCGAGAGAACACACAGCTTGAATCGGATGAGCAACAGCTTGATAGTTATAATAAACTCTACTCTCTTTCCATTGAGAGGGGTCTTTCCTGAGTCTTGTACTCCTTCTAAGGACAGGAACATTCGGTTCGTCAACAATCGGATCACTAGATTCTATCTCATCAACATTCTCAACAATAGCATCATTTTCAACTAGACCACTTGTGTTCCCACCTTGAACACTCTCTGAATCAGTGCTTTCTTGAACAGCAACAGCATCCGGTGACTCTTCTTGACTGCTCCCATCTTCCTGATCACTTGGACTTGGAACGCTTGTCTCTGGAGCCGACTCAGGCTGAACTGATGATGGGGCAGTTTGAGACATTGGAGCCGGAGGATTACCTAGATGATCTAGAAGGAACCTCAAGTTTGCATTATAATCAGTGGGACGTGCAAACTCCTTCAAATCATCTTCCAAAGTAACTCTTATCTTCTAAGAACTTCACATCCTTGGACACAAGTGTTCTCCTTGAACTCGGATCATAACACTTGTATCCCTTTTGAGTAGTTGAGTATCCAACAAACATACACCTTTTGCTTTTCTCATCTAACTTGGTTCGCAATTCCCTGGGTACTAAAACAAAACAAACACACCCAAAGACTCTTAGATGTTCAATAAAAGGTTTGGTTTTGTTAAGTACCTCAAATGGTGAGATGTCTTGGAGAATTTTGGTAGGTGTCCGGTTAATTAAGTAGCACGCTGTCATAACCGCATCACTCCAAAATCTCTTGGGGACATTCATATGAAACATCATTGCTCTAGAAACCTCCATCAAATGTCGATTCTTTCTCTCGGCCACCCCATTCTGTTGTGGTGTATACGGACAACTCGTTTGATGAAGGATTCCAAGTGATGAGAGGTGTTCTTTAAACCGGTTGCTAGTATACTCCCCTCCATTATCTGTTCTAAGAATTTTAATCTTGGCATTGTAATGGTTAGCAACATAAGCTTGAAAGTTCACAAATGCCTCAAGAACACGATCTTTAGATGGTAACAATGTAATCCATGTATATTTTGATCTTTCATCTATAAAAGTGACAAAGTATTTGTTATTTTCTTTAGAAATGCATGGTGAAGTCCAAACATCAGAATGAACCAACTCAAAACAATTTTCATAGATAGTAGTAGATTTTGGAAAAACAGATTTGCAATGTTTACCAAGAATACATGATTCACAACTCAAGTGATCAAAATAAACATTTGGTAGCATTATTTCAAAAGCTCGAGAATGGGGATGACCTAATCTAGCATGCCAAATCGCATTATTAGCAACACTTAAACAAGATTTTAAAGAAAAACTAGAGGAGCTCGGTGATAAATCTTCAAGAACATATAGATCATCTTTAGTACCACCTTCTCCGATTATCTTTCCGGACTTAATATCCTGAAAATGAACATCATTAGGACCAAAGATTGCATAACAATCCAAATCTTTAGTTGCTTTCTTAACCGAGAGTAAGTTTGATGTAAAATTCGGTATATAGAAAGCTTTAGATTCTTTATCAAATATTTTCAATGTTCCAATTCCTTTTATAGGGATATTATCTCCATTAGCAATTTCAACATGACCATTAGTTGTTTCAACATTTTTAAGCATGTTCAAATTGTTAATCATGTGATGAGATGCTCCCGAATCAACCACTAATGAATTCCTACTAAGAGAGTGTGTGAAGAAAGTTTTACCAGATTGGTTTTGGGAAGCAAAGGCCTTGATCAGTGCTTCCAAATCTGACTTACGAACGTAATCTCCATGATTGGCTGTGTCTCCGTTCTTGGACGTCCCGGGACGTTCTTGATTGCTTGTCCATTCTGATTCTGGCTTGGCCGAGGCGTGATTTGCTTTGGAGTTGCTTGGATAGTCAATCCACCAGCTTGGCTTGAGATGTGGATGCAAAATCCAGCACTTCTCTTTGACATGGCCCCGAGCCTTGCAATGATCACATCGAGTGTTAGCTCCAGGCTTGTTATAGCCTCCATTGTTTCCTTTGTTCCCACGGTTGTCATGCCTATTGTACACACCCTTATTAGCAGTGAGGAGCTCTCCTTTCCCACCAAATAATCCTAGAGATCCTTGCTCACGCTGAATCTGAGCACACACCTCATCTAGACTAGGAAGTTTCTCTGATCTAAGGATGTGTTTTGTGAGATCGTTGAACACCGGGTTTAAAGTCAGCAACAACCCAAACACCTTATCCTGTTCCTTCCTCTCATTGAGCACCTTTGGATCAATAGAACTTGGACGCAGCATCTCAAGTTCAGCCCATAAAGATCTATACTTTCCAAGATGTTTGGTAAATTCCATATCTTCTTGATGAAGGCTGTTTATTGCTTTCTTTACCTCATACACACGAGCAAGGTTAGACTCATTACCATAGACGTTCTTCAACGTATCCCAAAGCTCAGCAGCCGTCTCACAGTAAGAGTAAGCCTCAAGTATAGCCTGATCGAGACCATTCTGGATGATAGCCAATACCGTCTGATCTTCTTGGAACCATTTAGCTTCCCTCTCTTGCTTCTCTTGCTCAGATTCTCCAGCACTTCCTTCGGAGATCAACGAGATATCAATGTGATTCCACAGCCCTCTACCACATAGGGCTATCTTAGTTGTTCTAGACCATAACAAATAATTTTCCCCTTTGAGTATAACAGGAACCACCAAAGGTTTAGAGGAATCTATAGAGCTCATCCTCAAATAACTGATTTTGAAAGAAAACTTTACTGATTTTAATGAAAGCTAAGAGCTTTAATGATTTTCAGAAGATTTTAAAGAGAAAGGATAAAACTTTAGAGAAGGAACTCACAAACAATAGAACCGAATGTTATGAAGAGATT
This sequence comes from Draba incana, assembly GCA_963576765.1. Taxonomy (NCBI): domain Eukaryota; kingdom Viridiplantae; phylum Streptophyta; class Magnoliopsida; order Brassicales; family Brassicaceae; genus Draba; species Draba incana. The sequence continues at coordinate 31,908,009 of OY755210.1, read as the reverse complement.
TTGATGAAGATTTGAGGAGAAAAGAAACGAGTATAGTCACAGAATCATTTGCTCTGATACCATGTTAGAATAAATCTTAGAGTGTATGAACAGATTAGAGAGAGATTAGGGAGGATTAGAGAATAGATTAAGAGAGAGTAAGAACTTGAAATATATTCATTATTCAAGATAAGGTTACAAATGAGCAGATTACAAGACTATATAGAGTCTATAATCAGACCGTTGCATAAAGATAAGATTTCTAAAAGCAAAGGACATTTGGACTGATCCTACTAAAGCATAGTACAATTAGGATAAGGTAAGGACTGATCCAGCCTGTGCACTCTGATCTGATTATTCCCTTGATGACTAATCATAGTATTTACCAAAAGAGGTAAATAATATCTCAACAGCTCATGACCGTTACTCCCTCGTGATTCTGATTCAAATGGAACCACTCGGCGCTTATTGAATCATCCGGACTGATCCGCAAGACCAGCCTCGGTCCTTTATTCCCTTAGTGCCATTTAAGCCCTAAGGTTAACAGATAGTGGTGAGAATGCAGTCTATGCCGTGGTTGTTCCTGAGTTGTTTGCCCAAGTTGGTCGAGCAAGTGGAAAAGGAAAGAAACACAAACTATCACCACAAGAGGTCACACATTTGCATACGTATATCCTCAGAAACTGTGACGAAATTTTGGAGTACGAAAGGTATATCAGTTATTATACTAAATTTATAGAAATATTTGCCTTCATCTACTAACGACTAGGGGTGGGCAAAAAATCCTATAACCGAAAAACTGAACCGAACCGAACCAAAAATAGGGGTATTGGTTCGGTTTTGGATCTACTAAACATACCTATTGGTTCCTTCATTTTATAGTCCATAGGTTTCGGGTTTGGTTTCGGTTTATACCCATAAACAGAATTAAAACCGAATTAAACCAAACATTAATTTTGAGTTATTAACTTATTTGCATATAGGGCCGGCTATAAGTCACTACACAACTCGACTATACAAACCCTAACCCAACACAAAAGTTTTGTTCTTCCACTTTTATGTTGCAGAAACCTTAATCTCCAAATCCTCAATTCCACCTCCTCTATAATTCACCTCCATAATTCGTTCTCAGGTAGATAACTTGACTTTGATTCTTCTATTGTTTCTCTTTGATCTATCTTTAAAATCGTTGGAAATATAGAAATAGGGCTTGTTGAATTTGTTTATCAACGCCGATTGAGTTATTCTGTTTCTTCGTTAGATTTACAAAGTAAGACACTAATTATTCATAATTCCCTAATCAGTGGCTTTGCATAGTGTTTATTTTTGGTGGGAGTAACTTACAATTTTAGTTGGGGTCTCTTGTAGCTATATATTCAATCTTGTGGGGCAATTTATCGACTCTGACTCATTATAAGACCAGTGTTGTAATATAGCTTTCTTTTTGCTAGATTCGTTCAAAAGCAATCCGGCAAAAGAAATTGTTAGTGTGCTAGGTACGTTTATTCTATAGATTAATCAACTTGTTAATTTTTTTTTGTTTGGTATGTTATGGAACATTGGTTTTATTTTGCTACAAATGTGGAAGAACAAGATTTTATGTTTCATTTTGGTGCTAAATTATTGATGTTAGACTCAAAACAGTTTGAATATGGTGTTCTTGTGTTTGATTTTAAATTGTGCAATTAATTTTTATAGGTTTTACCGAAACCATACCGAAACCAAACCGAAACCGATTTTTTTCGGTTCTATTATGGACTTCAAAATATGACACCAAACCGAACCGAAACCGAACTAAAACCGAACCGAACCGATCCATAATTCATTCAGTTTATATATGGACTCATTTTACCAAAAACCAAAAAACCGAAAAACCAAACCGAAACCGAACCACATAACCGAATGCCCACCCCTACTAACGACAGTTCTGTTACAGGATCTACATGTCTCTCGCACGTGATTACCATTCTGATAAGACAAATGCCGAACTTGCTGTCTTGAAAGATGAAGAATTTCCGGGGTGGTTGAAATATGATGTAAGTTTAATATAATTACTTACTCTTACTTTTCCAGGTTTTCACGTTCATATGTTACTGATATCTTACTTATATCATTTTTTAGGTTTCCGAAAGTTTAGCAAGTGGTCAATCACTCCCGACATGGTTAGTGGAGTTTGTTCAGGATTTACGCAGCACCGCGACTTCATATCCCAACTTTTGCACGAGGGGATATTCGTTCAGGATCCGTAAGGAAGGACGTCAAAGGTCAACTTCGGACTATGATATTTCGGCGCAGTCAGGTGATACCATGTACTATGGGATTTTAAACGAAATCTTGGAAACCCACTATCCAGGAATGTTGGACTTGAGGTGCATTGTGTTTATGTGCGATTGGTATGATCCATCCAATGGTCAAGGGGTTCGAGTTGACCCTCTTGGTGTTATTTCCATAAATTCAAGCCGAAAACTAGAGTATTACGATCCATTTATCCTTGCATCTCAAGCAGACCAGATATCAATACACTAATATGTTTACCTACGTACTCATAGTTAAGGTTTCTTGTTCATGTATATTAACAATACCCACTAATTATTAATAGGTTTGCTACATTCCATATCCTCGAGTTGCCTACCGTACAGATCCGTGGATCACAATAACTTCAATAAACCCGAGAGGAAAAATCTATGGAGTTCCAGAACATGATGCTCTACGACCATCGAGAAGTGTACAAATGTCACTTGTTGAGGAGATGGATAACATTGACCTTATCGTTGATGTCACACATGTCGGGGATGATCTAGTGCATTCGGACAAAGAGGAAACACGTGGAGAATTTGACGACGATTCAGACTCCATCCCTAGTGAAGGTTCCTCCGGAGATTCAGAATAATAATTTGTGAATAAATGTTTGCTTATTTTTGTTGTTCTCTCACATTTGTGTGTTCCCTATAATATTTTTCATTTCATTAACAAAACCGATTGTGGAAGACAATCTGAGTATTACAACCGACAAATAAAAAACAAATAAAGGAAGCTTAATCATTTCATCTGTGGACAAATCTTGTATATCATATTATTTAATACTATATATATAGTCATGTTCGATGACTAATTAACGATAAATATTGGTATTGCAACTCCAATAAAACATTACATTTAATGAAACATAAAATTTAAAACACATTTTTAAACAGGTACACTAGAGACTTGCAAATTTTTAACACACAACGGTTATGGTACAAGTACATAATAAACTCCTCATTTTACAATCATATGTCGGTTTCCACTCCGAACTTACCATTTGTTAGAACCATTTAGTGATGTTCTTTCCCTTTTTTTTTCTTTTGTGGAGAATCTACAAATCCGTCTCATAATTCGCTTTTGATTGCATCAACATCTACATTTATGTTTGGCTTGTCTGGGCTTTGGGCGAATTCGAAATCATAGTAATGATCCTTTGGTGGAGAATCTATAAATCCGTCGCACAATTTACTTTTGATTGCATCAACATCTAAATTTAAGTTTGGCTTTTCTGGGCTTTGGGCGAATTCATAACCATAGTACTGATCCTTACATACGTTTGAAGTACTTGCACCGTAAGTATCTGACTTTTCCATCAATTGACATGGTTGTTCGGCTTCGATAACCCGCTTATGATCAAGACATTGTGGCTGCCTATCGTAAATGTGGTGGATGTTTGGCGAGCACTGGCTGTCAGACACTATTGTTGATGTGGAATCTTCTTTATGGATTGGTGAACACGTATCAAATTCCCACGAGTAAGTGGGAATCTTTTGAGTGAATTCGTCGCAATGAGATTCGGTTTCCCACGAGTATTTTGGAATATAAAAAAAATTCGCCTCCGATGTTGTTTTTGCGTCTTCATTAGGAGAGCTAGAAGATATTTTTGTGTTATTGAGAGGTGTAGAAGATATACACTCCATCAGGTGTATTTATAGTGGAAGTTATATGTATAAACCGTCGGTATTCCGTCTGTATTTCGTCCGTATTACCGACGGAACACCGACGGAATTCAGACTACACGATGTCGGCAAAGTTTGATTGGTCAGCTGTACTGACGGATTTCCGACGGAGCTATGTCGTCGGAATTATGTAACGGAATTCCGACGGTTTCCGATGTTGGCAAAGTTTGAGTGGTTAATAAATTGTCTGCAGTGGCCGAAGGGATTGGTGGGGTGTTATGTCGGAGTGTTTTGACGGTTTTCCGACGGATATCCGTTGTACATATATTTCCACATTTTCTCATTCCTTCATAACAAAATTTGAACACAAAATCATAACACAAAAATATTTAATTGCGTAATGGCTAACAAAGATCTATGAAATTACTATATGCAAAACTGAGCCCCTGGTCTAAACACTCCAAACACAACTCTTGTTCCTTCAAGCCCTCCTTACGATAACTTAAATGTTACTGATGCTGAACCGACAATTTCACTCCATCCAACTCAACAATCCCAAAACCAAATGCCCGTAATACCGGGACCTGGCCAAGTCGTACGGCAAGGACTGTTTCGCAAAAGGTCTCATGATGCAAAGGTGCTGCGAGGTGAAACTTCTCAGACACGCCCAACACAAGGTTTTATTCGTGAGCTCATGAATGAGCCACCACAGACCGACCATGATTTTAGTAGTCCTCGGTGGACTTCTACTATCGATTACATAATCCGTGAAGGTATATATATATATTTATCGCTTTTACTTTTACAATAATGATTGTAGCTGATAACTACTAAATCTACCATTCATACATGTAGGTTCTTATAACAGTAGAAGCACACCATTCTGGACACAGGTTGCAGAAATTCAATCCCCGCATTCACAATTTGTGAAAGTCAAAAAGGTTTACGTTTTCGACCTATTTTATTAACATTTAGACATACAATTTATCTGACAAGTATATTCTATTTCATTATCAGATTGTGGCTATAGTCTCTAATTTGACCCCCAATGACCAGAGAGATCTGCTAGTAACATTAAAAGATCCTTCGGGAAAAATCGAGGGAACCATGCACCATAACATCTTAAAAAAAGGACGAGTACAAACTCACGACTGGTGTAGGTGCGGTGGTCATCCTGAAGAATGTTACCGTTTGCCGTTTTGATAGGAACCCAAAGTACCTGAACATCACAGAGCAGAACATTGTTAAGGTAGATACACCATACGTTTATAATTTTTTTTGAGAATGCTTAACTAAATTCTGTTTTCAAACAGATAATCAGTGGTAATTCGATGATTGCTGAATACCACCCAACGGAAGTATGCACCATCGAGGAGGAAGATGAAGGAACAACTGGGTACGAATATGAAACAGTTCCAGACTCCGATGAAGAATAAATATCTAACTCGTCCATGATTAAGAATAATGTTATGATTACGTCTTTATGTTGCTTTTATGTTAAATAATTTTCTAGTATCTATTGTACGAGTTTATCCGGATAATGTTGTTATGTGTAATATTTACTATTTTGGTATTTAAATTTATATTGTATATACATATATGTATAATGTAATATTTATGAAAACCAAGGCAACATAAATAGAACTTGTGGGATTCACGGGTTTAGCACTTCGATTGGCATGACGATTAAAGCCAATTTTGATTTGTGGATTTTTTTCTATATAGTTAAACGTCACCAAATCAAAATTTCCTTCAATCGTTCTGCCAATCGAAGAGCCAAGCCCGTGAAGCTCACAAGTTCTATCTATGTTATCTTGGATTTAATAAATCTCTAACTCGTTCACATTGTCGACGAAATTTTATTTCTAGTATTTATTACTGCGGGAAAAATTAAACACATGTAATAAAATGCACCATCCGTCGGAATTACGTCTTAATTTCCGACGGATGTTTAATTTTATTACCAAATTTATTTAATAAACAATTTATTTCAGCGTAAAAAATTAAATATATGTAATAAAACTCAACATCCGTCGGAATTCCGTCTTAATTTCCAACGGAGTTCCGACGGATGGTGAATTTTATTACAAAATTTATGATATAAACAATATATTTCGGCGGAAATATATAATAAAAATAAACAATTTATTTTTTTAAAACAATTTCCGTCGGAATTCCGTCAATATTGCCGACGGATTACCGACGCAAACCCTAATTTGACTTACCGCCAAACAACTTCGTGATCATCGTCAAAGCGGGAAAATCCGTCGGAATTTCCGTCGGAGTTTTAGGTGCCGTCGGAATTTTGTCTGAATTCCGTCGGCCACTCTATTAAATCCACAGTCTTCGTCTTCCCCGCAGACAGAACCGAAATTTTTTTTTCTCCAAAAATTCTCCGTCTCACCGCCGATCCGTTGCCAAGTATCCGCCGATTTCACGCCGTGTAAGCCCTTCATCAGACGTAGGTTTATCAATTCTCACATTCCTTCCCCAAATCAAAACCCAATGTAAGTTTTACATAATTTTTTTTGGGTTTGCGAAATTGTTCTTCAATTTGTAGGTTAGTAAATTGGGATTGGTTAAATGTGGATCTACAAAGATTGTTCAACATGGTTTCCTTATTGCTTATGAGAATTTTAGTAAATTAGGAATTAACGAATTTAGGAATTAAGCAATTTAGGGTCTATGAGGATGTTAGAAATTTATGAAATTAGGTTTGTAGATAATTTTCGGAATTTAGGAATTTTGGGGAGTTTAAGGTTTTAGAGATTTAGAGATTTAGGTATTTTGATAAGTTTAGTAATTTACCAATTTAGGGATTTTTAGACAATTTTATAAATATTTCCAATTTTAAGAATTTGATTTTCATATGTTTTTGTGATTTTTAGGGATTTTTGAAAATTTATTCTATGATGAATCTTTAAATTTTTTAATTTTTTAAAATTCTAAATACAAAATTTTAAGAAAATCATTTAAAATCCTTAAAATTAAAATATTTTATAACATTTATAAAACATTTTAAACCTTTAAAATTTTAAAACTACTCTAAAAATTGTTTTTAAAAAAAATTGTCAAATTATAAATATCAATTTCCCAACAAAACTTACATCCATAAACTTCGGTTTCTGAATATACAATATACAAAAAGACTAATTACTTAAATTAAAAAATGCCAATTTCCCTAAATCACTAAGTCCCTAAATCCCAAAACCACAATATCCCAAATTCAATAAATTCATTTATTACAAAAATTTCAAATTCCCAGCAATCCCTAAACCCCTAAATAACAAAATCTCCGAAAACTAAATTCCTTAAATCTCAAAATTCCAAAAAACCCAAATTCCCAATATCCTTAAATCCAAAATCCAAAATTTCCAAATAACTAAATCCCAAAATCTGAAAAACCCAAATTCCTATAAATTCCAAATTCCATTAATCCCGAAATCTCAAAATATTAGAATTTTGGAAATCGTAGGGACTATCCGCGATATCATTACTTTTGGACTTCGAGTACGGGATGTCGGAGTGCGAGTCAGACGCATATCCCTGACAGTAATGTCGGATTAGAGACCCCACACATGTCTCAGCCCACGGGTACAACTGCCTCAGCTCCAACGGTCATGAGCATCGAGGAGTTTGTGTCGCAACCCGGACGTGATAGATTGACTCGTCTAGATCCAGACATTCCACCTAACACGACCTGGTAAGTCTTATTTAAATATGTACTGGATTAAATTAATTTATTAAAATATTTAACTAAATATTATAATAGGTTCCAATACTAGGGAAACGGGATTACGAGTTCTATCAATGCAACTATGAATTGCTTGATAACTAAACCGTATCCCACATACAGTGATATGCCAGTGGAGGACCGGGACACTTGGTTCCGACAATTTGCGGTATGATTTTATTTTCTAATTTTAAAATATATTTCTTATATGACTCACATTTTAATTACTAATGCGGGAATGTGGTTTTTTTTAGCAAGAATTTACGTGGGACCCACCGCTCACTTCGTTGGTCCGTAAGAAATTCGACGAAAAGACTAGGAGGAAGTACTCGTTGAAGATGAACGAGTGGAAGGAGTCGTGGTACAAATACGGGAAGGTGCATCGGGTTTTGAAACAAAAAGAAACATTATGGGCTGGACTTCTTGCACATTGGGAACGGGAGGAAACTCGGGCGGCCTCGGAGAAAAACTCAAGTAACCGCAATAGCAACCGGAAGGGGAAGGGACCGGTGACCCACAACCTCGGAGCAACGAGCAAGGTGTCAGTTGCTGATAAAATGGTAAATTTTTAAATAATTCATAATTTTTTTAATTCGCTCACGAAATTGTATATGTTAACAGTTTCACGAGACCGGTGTGTTTCCTTCGCATCTTGATTTGATCAAAACTACGCACACCAACAAGAAGACCGGTGAAATTCAATATCCGATTACTCGTGAAATCGTGGAAAGCGTGGGGAGGCGGCAGGAGCAGTACCTCCAATCGCAACCAATCGAGGAAGGAACTCCGGCGCCCACCGAAGTTCCAGTCGAGAAGATCAACGAGTTCACCTACGAGGTTAGTAACCGTGTCACTTTTAAACAAATTTCAAATTAACTTTTAATATAACTAAGTTATAAGATTTAATTTCTTTTTTATCGTAGGTGACTCCCAAGACCAGAGGCCGTGTATACGGCCTCCCTGAAGATAGTTGCTCGTCCGTTTCGTCGGTTCGATATGGCGGTGGTAGCCGTTTGGTGGCAGAAAACCGAGAGCTGACCGAGCGGCTTAGGGCAGTGGAGGAAGCGAGAGAGAGAGATAAGGCGGAGGCCGACGACCGATTTCTAGCGTTGGAACAGAAGATGAACGAGTTCTTCAGTACCCGTAGGCCGGAATAGGCCTTTTGAAGTTTTAAAATTTAATGTAAAACTTTAAAATACTTTTAAAACAATTTTAATTTAATCAGTTTTTATTTTCAATTTTAAATTTATTTTTAAATGTTTTTATTGTATTTTATTTATTTTAAATTATTTAATTATTATTAATTCTTTTTTAAAAATTACGAATTTCTTCGGAATCCTAACCTGTCGGAATTCCGTCGGTGCCTTTGTCCGTCGGCATTCCGTCGGTTCCTTTGTCCCTCGTTATTCCGTCGGATTTACCTGTTCGTCAGAAATCCGTCGGAAACCGCCGAATGTCTGAAACCGTCGGAATTGCGTCGCCTATTGTACTTCCGACGTTATATCGACCAAAGATCGACGGAATCCGGCTATCCGTTTTCCGTCTGAGATCCGTCGCAGCTGGTCGATGGATTGCCGACAGATTGGAATTTCCGACCAGATAGAAACGACGGACCAATCCCGTCGGAATTCCGTTGGAAAATGGTCAATTCCGACGGACTTCAGACGGTTTAGGCCGTCGGAATATCGCATGTTTTCTTGTAGTGACTCCATGCTTTGCACCGTATAGAATCCTAAAGAATTGCACTAAGAAGAACGAGAAGAAGTCTAGTGAGAATCTTTTGGTCTCAATCCCAACACACGATTCTCTTTTAGCGAGTTCGTGGAGGTTAATCGCAGATGGTTGTAATATCTACAAGATGGGTAGCGAGTCCTCGTCTAGGGTCTTGTTCATGGACTGTCGATCTCACACGTTGCACGAAGCTCCAAACATGCTGGTGACCCGGAGGTTCCCTATTATGAATGTTCTTGATGGGAAAATATATGTAGCAGAAGGCTCCAAAGATTTTGATCTCTCGAACTGGATGAAATGTTTTGATCCCAAAACTCAAATATGGGAGCATGTGCCAAGCCCCAGCGCAGATATACGCGGCAGTTTTGTATCCAAAAGCTTAGTCATCGAGGGAAAGCTTTACATGGTTTGGGATAGGAGTCATTGTGCGGTTTACAAGCCTAAAGAAAATAAATGGGATGAGGTAGGGTTAATGGATGTGCCTAATTCGTATGGGCTTCCCGAGTCTTCTTGCGTGATAGATAATGTGTTGTATAATTATAGATTTGAAAATCTTGAATGGTACAATTTTGAGGGAAGATCTTGGAGGGTTTTAAAGGGTTTAGAAGGAATACAGCCTAAATTACCAAAACGTGATGATCGTGTTAGATTGGTAGATTATGGTGGAAAGATTGCGGTTTTTTGGGGAAAAATTGTGCATGGAAAGCAGAAGATTTGGTGTGCTGAAATTGCGCTTGAAAGGCGCAACAAACATGAAATTTACGGGAAGGTTGAGTGGTGTGATGTTGTGCTTACGGTTCCCAAACGTTGTTACTTCTGCCAACTTTTGGCTGTTAAAGTTTAATGAATCTACCACGTGGGTCAAACATTCTAGTATCGTCTTGTTTTCACTTTGATTATAATTTTTCCTCATCTCAGTACGTTACGTTGGTTCGTTTGTAAGTTCTAAACATCTTCTCATTATACTCTGTTTTCCTCTCTTCTAAGTATTATGTTCTTATTTATGCTATGATTCTCTCTTTAAATCAGAAATCAAGACACCAAATGACATTCAGAAATCTTCTTGTTATTGAATAATGCATTTACTGACTATTTTTCATTTCTCCCAATCGAAACATTGTCACGATCCTCTTCCCAAATCCGGCCCAGGACAAATTCTCCGGTCGTAGTACTCACTTCGCATATATATATATATATATATATATATATATATATATATATATATATATATATATATATTTAACAGATGTTCAATCGATCAGACCTCTCTAGATCGTTGTGTATAGCCCAAGCGTTAACAAGCACCAAAGTTGAAATGAAATTTATCAAACCGAACCAAACTTAAAATTTATCAAATTGAACTATAACCAAACACAATTAAAATGATTGATTTAGTTTTCGCGATAAAATTGAAAACCAAACATAAAATTAAAAAAAAAAAACTATAAATTAGATAAATCACGCATATAAAAAATTAAATATTTCTAGTGTAAACTCGATATCACCTTTATTTCACATTTGGGTTTTCCGAATAAGTATGGTGCCAATTGACCCAAAATCTTCTAAGATCTAACTACACAACCGAGTGACGAAGAATAGTAGAGTTTTGGGCCGAACCCCGTAATCTCCCTGGACCTGAAACCACAAGATGTAAAATTAATTTCCTCCCAAGCATCATTCGATTTTTTTGACCTCTAGGTTTTTGCGTATTTGTCCTTTTAGACACTTGGTTTTATTTCTCTTATGTGTTTTGTCATGTTCTCCTTCTCAATTATGCTATGATTCTCTCTTCTAAGTACACATACACATACACTCACCTTATCGTGTATAAAATACATAACTAAGTGGATGTACACTTGCTAATATAGCTAAAGCATGACGTGAAACACACGGTAATGGTCAAGAATGTAAACACCAGGTCAAAGCGGACTTGCTCCAATTTTTATTTCAAATTACACAGCTTTAAATACTGGCTCGTTTATTTTGTACCATTGCGATTGTATTCTATAATATTATAACCCTCTTATTTCTCAACCCATTCGGTTACTTAGCTAACCTGAAGTCTGGTTTAGATTGTTCTAATCAGATGGTTTATGTTAGTCATATAGACTCACAGTCAAGGAAGCAAATCATCAACAAACATCGGATTCATTTTGAATTTCTCGAACTAAAGGATTTTACACTATATATATATCAATTAATTACATTTTTTTTTTTGAAACGAACTTGATTTTATAGATAGTAAACAATTACACCTCATCTAAGGAGGGATTACAAACTGAATAAAGAGCTTCCTTGGCTAGGAAGTCAGCTCTAGCATTGTTTGAACGAGAAGTAAAATTAAAACATATAGCGTCGAAAGCGGATCTTAGGAGGCTAATATCGTGGAGCAGACCCTTTAATTCGATGGTAGATTTACCCGAATTGATAAGGGAGATTAGAACTTGCGAGTCGGAAAACATATTCAACTCTAATACGCCAAAAGCCTTGGCTTCCTCCAATGCACTTTTCATAGCAAATCTTTCCGCACAAAGAGCGGAGCCCACACAGGATTGTATGGAGGAGACATGGAACAATGTTGAGTGGTGAGACTCGGAGAAGGACCATCCCATACCGCAGCTGCCCGATGTGGCATTCCAAGCTGCATCGACGTATCCATTAACTCCATCGGGAAGCATGGTGAGTGCGTGTTGGGGTGAAACGGGAGTGTCTAGTTTTGGAATCAGAGTTTGGGCTTGAGACCATTCCTTAGCTTCTCTTATAGCTTTAACAATTGTTTCCTCAGTGGTGAATTTGCGGTTTTCAAACACGAGTTGATTCCGCATCTTCCAAAGATTCCATAGAATCCAAGGATATAGCAAAGAAGGGCCGATTCCTGAAGGAGGTAGATTGATCATCCGCTTGAGCTCGGTGAATAGCTTACTCGCGGAGGTAATCAACTCAGCTCGAGGTTTATACATTGTAGGAGCTAAATCCCAAACCTTAGCTGCAAATGAGCATGAGTACAATAGATGAACCTCATCTTCAAGCTGGTTACAATGTTTGCAAAGGCTGTCCGGAACAGAGATTCCACGTAGAGTAAGATTGTTGGAAACGGGGAGGGCGTTGTTCGCCACTTTCCACATGAAATGTTTGATTTTTGGTGCTGTTTTTAAGCCCCAAATGCTAGCTTTCCAGTTGAAGTCACCATTAGAGACTGTGGGATTAGCATGAAGAAGAGCGTATCCAGATTTTGACGTATATGTACCGGTCCTCTCTGGTAGCCATAACAGAGCATCACTCATGGCATTGGAGCTAGGGATAAGTTGTCTTATAAGGTCCTCATACTGAGGTAAATGATCTCTAATTGCATCGATATTCCATTCCTTGCTAGAAGGGTGAAGGAGATCAGTCACTAAGAGTTTGGCGTTTGACTCCGTTGGGGGGCCTATTGGAGCTAGAGGGACTTTAGTGGATAACCAACTGTTTTCCCAAACCGAGATTGATTTACCGTCCCCGATGCTCCATCCAAGTCCTTTTCGTAAGAGGTCTCTACCAATAAGGATTCCTTTCCATCCGTGAGATGAAGAAGATGGAGGAGAGACGGTGAGAATTGAGCTTGAATGACAATACTTGCCTAGAAGTATTCTTGCCAAAAGGGATTCGGGATTTTGATGAATAGGCCAGCTTAGTGGAGCTAAAAGAGAGTTGTTGAAAGATTTGATATCTTTAAAGCCGAGACCACCCGCAAATTTCGGTTTTGTGAGTCTTTCCCAAGAAACCCAAGACATTTTCCTTTTGTCCGGTTTATCATCCCACCAAAAGCGAGTAAGTAGAGATTGGATTTGCTTACAAAGTGAGGCGGGTAATTTGAAGCAAGTCATGGCGTAGATTGGCATGGCCGATAAAACGGATTGGAGGAGGACTTGCTTTCCGGCGCCGGATAAAAACTTGGATGACCAACTATGAGCTTTTTGTCGGATCCTATCGAGAATTAAAGAGAAGATATCTCGTTTTCTTCTTCCGAAGTGCTCGGGAAGACCAAGATATTTACCAATGTCTCCTTCTTTATCGATGCGAAGAGTCGATTTAACTTTGATCTTGATGTGTTGAGGTGTTTTGGATGAGAAAGTGATCTCCGATTTAGCGAGATTAATACTTTGACCAGATGCTCTTTCATATCGATCAAAGATTAAGAATAGAGCTTGACAAGACTCGGGGCTAGTCTTGCAAAAGAACATCGTGTCATCCGCAAAGAGAAGATGATTAATGGCGGGACTTCCTCGAGCTACTTTGATCCCTTATAACAAGCCACTCCCAAGAGCATTCTTACATAGTCCGGATAAAACTTCCGTGCAAAGAATGAATAAGTAAGAAGAGAGGGGATCTCCTTGACGTAAACCGCGAGTGGGACGCACATTACCACTAGGTGAGCCGTTTATGAGAAAGGAGTATGAGACCGATGAAACACATCCCATGGTCCAAGAAATCCATTTCTCGTTGAAACCGAATCTTGCTAGAACCGCTTGAAGGAATCCCCACTCTATCCTATCGTAAGCTTTGCTCATATCCGTTTTAACGGCCATTGAGCAAAATTTCTTAGCCTTGGAATTACGGAGATAGTGAAGAATCTCGTGGGTGATCAAAACATTGTCCGAGATGGCCCGATTCGGCACAAAAGCGGACTGGGGACTTGAAATCAGATCCGGCAGTAAGGGTTGGAGCCTTTTGGTGAGGATCTTAGCGATGATTTTATAATGAACGGTGCATAGAGCGATGGGTCGATAATCCGCTACTCTCTTAGGGGCCGAAATCTTCGGGATGAGACGAATGTGAGTTTCGTTAAATTGAGGATGCAGGGGAGTGCCTTCGAAATATGACTGAACTTCTCGAATTATATCAGGGCCGATAGTTTCCAAATAGGAATGATAAAAACCAGCAGAAAAACCGTCCGGACCGGGCGCCTTATCGGGATGAATCGAAAGCATCGCTTCCTTTATCTCTGTTGGGGTAGGAATTATTGTAAGAAAAGAGTTCATGTCCTCCGTAATGTGTGGTTGAATAGCTTCTTCTACCAATAGATAATCTGCATTCGGGCAGGAAGTAAAAATGTTCTGAAAATAATTAGAGATTGTAGCAAAAATCTGATCATTTTCGTACACCTCATGCCCATTTTCATCTTCCAAGATGGAGAGGGAGTTGATCAATCTTCGTCCCCTTGTTATGGCATGGAAGTAATTAGAATTACGATCACCGCTGTGCAACCATTGAACTCTGCTTCTCTGACGCCAGAAAAGTTCCTCATCGAAGTAAGCTTTTTCTAAAGCAGTTGTAATAAGAGAGATAATGGTATGATCTGGGGTTTGATCTGATAAGGCAGCTTCTAATGCTTCTCTGTGCTCAGTGATGAGCTTGGAACTGTTGAGATGAGCTTGGAACATAATGTCCGGGAAAATACTACGACGTATATCCTTAAGACGACGAACTGTTAGGGTGCTTCCCATCCCTTGACAGTTCCAACTCAATAGAGCTAAGGAAGAGGATGGGGTGGGGATTGAAAATCCGCCACACGCTTACGAGTTACTGGAACCATTCGAATAGTAGGGGCTACATTAGAGCCGTGAACATCCTCATTAAAAGGTAAAGTGTTATTGGGATTAGACGGGTCCATACAGAGACGCTTTCGGGATGAATGCTGAGTCCTGGTTGTGTTAATCTTCCTTGAGCTAGCTCCCTGCAGTGGACTGCGATTTACTCTTTTAGATGTTGAAGCTTCTTTGATTTTGTTGAGGCCTTTGTATTAGCAGTCTTGCTACCCATCTTTTTCCTTCCTTTATGGGCTGGAATTATTGGAGGAGATGGGCCCAGACGAAGAGAAATAGGGATTCTGGTCGCATCAGAAAGATTGACCAAGTTAGGAGAAGCTTCCTCTGCTATACCAATTTCAATTTCCTGCATCAAATCTGAATCCAAACTGTACCCAGCCGTGATAGTTGGATCCGGAGCGATGAAAGGAACGGTTAGTCACTCAAGAGCCGGCCTCCTTTCCCTAGAAGTTCCATTGGACTCAACTGTTCCGTCCTCGACCTGCCTAATCAGTTCCCGCGGGGGATTTGGAGAAGGTGTATGAGACGATTGGGACCTGTGGGAGTTGTTGTGGGTCTCCACTGGGAGAGGACGAGCAATGGAAGGTTCAAGTCTTGCGATTAGTTGATCGGAGAGCTTTGAAGAAGATTGACGATGGTTGACTGAAGGCGATCCTTCGCGTCGAGCGGGCAGATGACCCTGACGGTAGGGGGATGACTAAGAGACCGTTGAGTATGCTGGTACTGGGATGGATGAGAAGGATTGTCCCTTGAGTGACGAGGGATCCACTCCGGCCTATCGTGTCGGATCAAGTGAGATCTTCTTTCGTTCAAAGATGGACGAAGGTCATTCTGAGAGTAAGATGAGGTTGAACGGGCTTGTCTGTCCGTTGAAAGTCTTGTAGATTTCCTCTCATCCAATCTTCTTTTGTCAGCATCAAGACGATTGAGGATCTTTTGCTGGTTGATTCCAAGTGGCTTGGAGGGTCTTTGGGAGGATGGAACTAGCAAGGGGCAGCTTGCTTCTTCATGACAGAGAGAAAAGCAGGTGAAACAGTGCTTTTCCAACTTCTTGTATTCGAATTCTACCGGTAAGACATCACCATATGGGAGAAGGATGTTCCGGGTCATCTCTAGCGGCTGGAGACCGTTGATTTCCACTCTGACGCGAACGTTGTGTACATTGCTGTCCCGGACAAGTCCCATAGGTTTAGCGATGGCTCGGATAGCATTATCAGAGCAATGGTGAAGTGGAATACCATGGATTTTAACCCAAAATGCCATTGAAGACGGGAAAGTGGTGGAGATAATAGGTTCCCATCGTTGTAGAATCAACATCCATTTCCTGAAGTGGAAAGGGGCTTTAGAGAGAATCTCTAGCAAATCAGATTCAGAGGAGAACTTAAACTGGAAAGTCTCAGATCCAAGGCTTCTTCCCGTTACTCGGCTTTCCATCCTCCAGTATTGAGGTAAGTAATCGACTAGGGACGTTGCATTGCTGGGTTAGTGACTCGTCCGATAAGTGTAAGATGGTGTTGAGCTATAAGAGAGGAATTATCTTCGTCAGGGATGCGGATGGGGGAGCGTTGAGAGAGCTGGCCTTGATTATGGGAAGGGACCCATTTGCCTTTTTCTTGACGGGAAAGACGGTGAGCCATGGCTTGTTTGCAGAGAAAGTAGGTGCTAGAGGAGACTTAGAGTTTACGGAAGTGTAGAAAGACTAAGTAATCTCAGATTTGTGAGATATCGTCGGAGAGAATCTCAGGAAAGAGGAAACTAAGAGCTCTGCATACTTCAGTAAAATGAAACAGGGGGGAGAGATTAAGCCTTTGGGGGATGGGAGGGGGTGAGGCAGTGGATTGGGGATGACATCTGCGAAGGGAACACCATTCCGATAGCGGAAAATGGCTGTTAATCTCCGAGACTTCTAATTTGGGACTGAAACCAGGTAGAGATAAAGTAGAAGAATACTGGAGGAAGCTGTTTTAGGAAATAAACCGGGTAGAAATTTGAATTTGAATAAAACCGGTTAGCTTTGAAACTCTCTAGGTAACTGTGTATGGGAGAGAAAAAGAGCGAGTTAGGTAGAGCAGTAATAAACCAATCTTTGTTATCAATTAATTACATAAACGACTAGTTTTGAACTTTGAATATGGTAGAGCAAATTAATGACTTTTTCGTTCTGCTCCATATCGGAAGCTCATTAATAAAAAGCGCATATGATAATTGTTTTTTCGGCCAGCTTTGCTTCTTCTGTCTAAATGTTAGAGGCGAAACATTTGTTCCTGCATACTTAAATAAGCATTACAACGTGTTTTTGTAAAAACGTGTTTTTTTGTAAAAATATAATTTAACATTTATTTCAAAAATAAAAAAATAAACATTACAAAATGTGTATCTTATATAACTTCTCTGAAAAATAGGTTTGAGACACTAAAAATATGTAAATTTTTTTTAGGGGTTTTCTGCAAATTAACCCTCCACAACGATTTTTTTTTCCAAGATTACCTTTCAACTTTAAAAAATGCAAGTCAATATATATTCAACTCCATAGTCACCCACAATATAACCTTTCCTCCGTATATAGGTTTTTCAATCCGTATATCGTTATCAAAACTACGTCGTTTTAGCCGATTTTATCAAGCAAAATTTTGTTACCTATAGGACTCGAACCCAACATGATCTAATACTCAAAAGCAATAATACTCCCTCCGTTTGTTTTTAATTGATGTTTTAGAATTTATTTTTTGTTCACAAATAAGTAATGGTCTCACTTACTAATGCACAATTAATTAACTTTTTAGTGTTTTTGACTCTTTAAATTCTGCAGAATAAATTTTTATTGGTTGAAATGTCTTGAATAAATAAAACTTATTTTTTAATTTAAAAAAAAAGATAAATTTATTGATTTCTTAATAAGAGTGTAGCAACCTTAAACATCACTTAAAAACAAACGAAGGGAGTATAAGCATTATGCCATTTTAAATTCAATTGCTATCATAGTCAACAACATATATATAATCCAAATATGAGGCAAAAGAGCTTAGGGTATGTGCATTGGAGATTTTTAGTATAAGTGTCTAATTTTTTTTTATAATTAAATATATTAAATTTTAGATACTTGTGTCTAAAACCTGAAAAAGATCCAGTACTGGTTTTAGACACAAGTATCTAAAATTTAATATATTTAATTTTAAAAAGTTTTTAGACATGCTAAAAGTCTCCAATGCACGTGCCCTTACGATCTACAATGAACGAGACGTAAGACGAAATGCGAGATTATATCCTTGTTCAACATTTCCGATACATCCGAATGTCTCATATGTTCTTTCCACAAACTATCTACCTACAATCTTCAAATTAAACAAATCAAAATCGGATTTGAAAATAAAATTCATAAAGTTATAATGAACAAACAAGTTATCTGATTTTCCACGGGCTAATCCATCTGAGACCCCTTTCAGAACTATCACAGATTGATCAAAACCCAAACAAATTATTCACGAACGAATTGTCTCCTTGTTCGTCTTCAAGCTTTGCTTCTTTGAGTTACAATGGCGGAAACAACAATGAACAAATCCAATGGCCACATCCTCGTTTAACTCGCTTTACGTTTTCTCTCTAATGGCGTTAGAGTCACAATCACCTTAACCCCGGAAATTCAAATCCACCGATTCACCAATCGATTCTTGGGTCTCCGACTCGTTTCTTTCATGGGAACTCGAATTCGATCCGCGGAAGTTGTCGCCGGAGTAGAAGAAGACATCGAACAAGACAAAAGTTGGGTTTGGTTTTTTTTTTTCCCGGCCGAAGATTGATTTTATTAGTAAAGCCCAATGGACTTGTACACGATACATGGATTCTAAAAAGAACTTACATCTCTGCAAATATCGAAACAAATTAAAAACACGTGTAAGCTTTAAAATCCTTCTTCTACCTTTTACGTGGCCATCATGCGTTCACTACCGGAAAACTCTGCATCGCCGGCGAAAGCATCATCACCACCTAGCTTAGTAAATCATCTTGTACCTCCAAAACCCTTCCTAAAAGCTCACGATAGATGCTTGATCTGATTCCACAAACCTTTAGAAATAAAACGGGGACAATCTTCAAGAGCTTGAGAGGTAAAACCTTTGGCATTTTACATCAAACCCATCCGAAAATCCGAAACTACAACCCTCAATCTAAATGAAAACCATCATTTTAACCTAATAATAGGTCCATATACTGGAAAACGACGAATTACATTCATAAGAAGGAGTATTGAGCAAAGATAAGAGGAATCGAACCACCCAACTATCGATTTAACAAATTCGAAACAGAGAAAGGATTAATAAAACTTTGAGAACTAAATCTAAAAACTGGAAGCAAAATCCTAGTAAGATCAAGATCCGATTAAACGGAAGCAAATCCGGACGAAGCCGGAAAAACGAAATCGGATAAACCGAAAGAAGATCCGATTAGATCGGAAATAAACTAAAAAAAATAAAATATATGTACTAAGCTCCGACTACTTTTCTTCTTCTTTGGTTAATTTGGAATATTATATATAAATATATATATATATATATATATATATATTTGTAACAATCAAATTTCATCGGCACAGTGGTTGTGTATTCGTTGAAGTTCCAGAGAGACTTGTTTTCGAGTCCCTAAGTCCCTAAGAGCATGTACAATGGTGATACTATCGTGAGTGTCTAAACTATCCATTCATACAATGGAGACACCAAATTAATGTGTCTAAAAATATATATATATATATATACAAGAGAAACAAATTCAATGGAATGCCTTTGTAGTATCCACAACTTCATTTACATAATCCAGTTTATAAAAGAATACATGAACAGATCTCAAACCGGAGTTTATCATCTATAAAATCCATCTTGGTTCCAATGACATGCATTAAGGCTATTGGTTCAACAAGTATTCTTCACACCTTTATCAACACACACAATTAAGAGCATGTAACATAGCACAAATGATAAATCGTCCATTCGCAAATAGGCAAATATAGATTTCAGTACATGGTTACAACTTGAACCATAAATTAACTCATCATGTACATTGAAGACGTAAAGTTGTGGAAAAGCACGAGGCAATCACAATGGAAGGGATACGTATTAAAACCTAGTGAAGGCCATGCAAATAGCTTCTTCAAGGATGAGCTATCAAACACAACATATTACAAATCTACCAAACTTGAGTCAAAAACTAGACATTTAAAGACGAAAAACTTGTGACTGAACTAAATAGCACTTAGAACACAAAATGCATACGGATGCAGAGAAAGAACACAAAATTCTCTTGTTGACCATCCTGCAAATCATCTAGTAGAACAAGAGGCCAATTGTTAACTATTTACATCTAGCAAGAAATCCATTAGACTACATTACACAACAAGATGCAGAGAAAGCTCACCAAACCCACTATTCAAGCAAACAGGTAATACATATCTATCACTCACTTGATAGGAAGAGCTAAGCTAGTAGCGTTAAAGCATTCAGTTAATCAAATCAAAGTAGTCTCACTAATTCAAATTACTTGAACACTAGAATCATGAACAAAACGCAAACACAAAAGCCTTTAGTCCTATAATTTCAAGGAACGAAACAATTTCAACAAAACCCCTAGATACTCCTAAATTCATGGAGAACAAATTCTGGAGCTACAACTACAAAAATCAGATTATGCAATCAACCCCTAAAAATTCCCAGGACGAGAAGCATTGAAGAGAGAAAGAGAGAGGATGGACCAAAAAAACCTTGATGTTGTTGATTTTGATCGATTGGAGCGGTAAGAGCAGGAGCGGAGGCTGCGTTCGAGAAGAAGTAGGGAAGTAACCTCGTTGCGCCGCCGGAAATAATCCGATAAGCAGGATCGACGATTCTCGAGATCTATGGCCTCCGTTGTACTTGATTCTGCGGCGGTCGAGAATACGGCATCGATTGATGCCTCCTCGCGGTTTGCCACCTGCACCGATTCAGACCACAATCGATTCACCACGGAGAATCCACCAATTTTTACCATTTCTTCATCGATTTACCCAGTCTAAAATAGTATTAGACGGTTTTGGTCAGACCCAAAACTATATCGGTCTAAAACGCGTTTTTCGTATTTTTCCCGCCAAAAAACACGTTTTCCGCAATTTCTAATAGAGAAATCATATTCTAATTCGTTAAAAGAAGTATACATAATTATAAGTGTAAAATCATGTAATTTGGGCGTCCATGGGCAAGCCCATATGGACATGGTCCTTATTGGTTTTAGTTTTATTTTGGACTATTGTCCATAACAGACCGACCAGTCGCAGCCCATAAAATCAAATGCACATTTGGTCAAGCCCAATTGGGTTGCGAAAAGACCATTTGACATTTCCAGATGCAATAGACGATTCGCCGGAGAAGAGGCGAATCGCGGAGGAACCAGAGAGAGGAAGACAAAGAGACAAATGATGAAACACGCGTTTTTTTTCTCCCTCTTGCATAATTTTTTGTCGCCCAATCAAAACATGCCACTTGCCGTGTCTTAACTCGGAAAAAGTATCCTATATTAGACCTCATCCAAAATATTGGTTCTGTTAATGTTTTGTTTAATTGCACTTTTAACTCTTTAAGACACTCTTGGGTGGCCATTATACATGCTCTAAATTACAAATTTTTGCTTATTAAAATAGTGTAAAACGACGCAGTTTTGATAACGATATACGGTCATATACAGATTGCAAACTTATACACATAGGAAGGGCTATATTGCCGATGACTATGGAATTAGATATATATTGACTTGCAATTTCTTAAGTTGAAAGGTAATTTTGTAAAAAATAATTATTGTGGAAGGTTAATTTGCAGAAAACCCATTTTTTAACCGATTACTACGTTAAAAACCTTTTGAAGGCTAGTTAGATCTGTTAAATACACTAATTGACAGTTTAAAGAATCCGTTGTGGGAACAAAACAAAAAAGAGAGAATTTGTGTATGTGTATGTGTTTGTCCACCATATTAGGCAAACAATAAGGCAAAAATAAACTTTTAAAAATAGCAAAAACAAATGAAATTAAATTCAATAACAAAATCAAAAAGAAAAAAAAAGGTTTTAAATTAGAACGGTGGATTCTATTTCAGACGCGTAAAAATCTCTGAACCTGAAAAGCTGAGTGCGAAACATTCTCTTATATCATTGTCTTTTTTGAGATCTTGTTATTTGAGCTCTCCTTGTTTTTTTATTCCTCCGACAAGGACGAGGTTCCAAAGAGAACTTTTGCTTCTTGTTCTACAAACACAAAACAAAATAAATTCAAGAAAAAAGAAGAAGAGCTAAATGAGAAAACATTCTCTTGATCGATGGCTTTTAACAGCCATTCTTATTGTTCTTCTCTCGTCGTCCTCCTTCGCCACGAAAGACGAGGTGAAAAAGAAGAAGAAGAATAGTAAGGATGTGACTTATGATGGTACATCTTTGATCGTCGATGGCAAAAGAGAGCTTCTTTACTCTGGCTCTATTCATTATCCTCGAAGCACTCCTGAAGTATATATATTTCAATCAATCAAATAACCACATTCGTTCTTTTGTATTGATATTGACAATTTAACATTGTTATATGATTTGGTTTATGTCTAGATGTGGCCTAGTATCATCAAGAGAGCGAAACAAGGCGGTTTGAACACGATTCAAACATACGTTTTCTGGAATGTGCATGAGCCGGAACAAGGAAAGGTAAATAAAAACACATATCCGTTTATATAACATAATAACATATATATGAAACATACATGAATTTTTAAGATTCTTAATGTAATCCTTTGTATGTTTTCATTAGTTCAACTTTTCGGGACGAGCTGATTTGGTGAAGTTCATAAAGTTGATCCAGAAGAATGGCTTGTATGTGACATTGAGGCTTGGACCATTTATCCAAGCTGAATGGACTCATGGGTAATAATAGTTCATTAATTGTTTCTTCGAATTTTGATTTCTCCTTTCTTAAATTCCTCCCTTAATGTTTTATGTGATTTGTTTTTAAATTAGAGGACTTCCTTATTGGCTTAGAGAAGTTCCTGGAATTTTCTTCCGTACAGACAACAAACCATTCAAGGTACCTATTACATATATATAAATATATGTGTATGTTTTGTTATAACTAAAGAGATTAAAAGATGTGACAAATAAAACTATATGTTCTAGGAACATACAGAGAGGTATGTACGGATGGTACTCGACAAAATGAAGGAGGAAAATTTGTTTGCTTCACAAGGAGGCCCCATTATATTAGGACAGGTGGAAAAAAAAACCCTAGTGATTTCTGAAGAATGTTATGAAATGAAATGGTTTTGTAATGGAAGATGATTATGAATCTTGCAGATAGAGAATGAATATAGCGCGGTACAACGCGCATATAAACAAGACGGATTAAACTACATTAAATGGGCATCTAAATTGGTCGACTCAATGAATCTTGGAATCCCATGGGTTATGTGCAAGCAGAACGATGCTCCTGATCCTATGGTAAAGTATCTAATGTCAAGATCATGTGTTTTTTGTCTTAAAAATGGAAGAAAATGTTGAAAATCATTGAGAGTTTTTTATGTTAAAAACAGATCAATGCTTGTAATGGAAGACATTGCGGTGATACTTTCCCTGGTCCAAACAGAGAGAACAAACCATCTCTATGGACTGAGAACTGGACTACTCAGTAAGTTTTAAATTTTTGATTACTCTTAACTTTTAAAAATGTAGAAATAATTAACTTGAGATTCATTCATATTAAGTGTTAAAAATCTTGCAAAATTTAATTTAACAGATTCCGCGTGTTCGGTGATCCACCAACTCATAGATCAGTAGAAGATATCGCCTTTTCAGTTGCTCGATTCTTCTCCAAGAACGGAACCCATGTGAACTACTACATGGTATAATTATGTCACCCATTCAAATAAAACCGCCTTTTAACTAAAATAATTGTCCAAATTCTAAAAGATGGAGCTTATAATAATCTTGTAGTACCATGGAGGAACTAACTTTGGAAGAACCTCTGCACATTATGTAACCACTCGATACTACGATGATGCACCTCTTGATGAATATGGTTTAGAAAGAGAGCCTAAGTACGGTCATCTTAAACATCTTCACAACGCTCTTAACCTCTGCAAGAAACCACTTCTTTGGGGTCAACCTAGGACCGAGAAGCCTACTAAAGATACAGAGGTATGTAAGCAAATATCGAAAAACATTCCGAAAATTCGCCAAAATGTTTAAAAAGCATTCAAATTTTTCTTGTTTGTAATCACAGATTCGATACTACGAACAACCTGGAACGAAATCTTGCGCGGCTTTCTTGGCTAACAACAACACTGAAGCAGCACAAACCATTAAATTTAAGGGGAAAGATTACGTGATCGCGCCTCGGTCTATTAGTATTCTTCCGGATTGTAAAACTGTTGTTTACAACACTGCACAGGTGAATAAAAGAAAACATTAAATTTTGGTTTTTTCAAGAAAAAAATAAAACATAGTCTTTAATGTGTTCTTGTTTGTTTGGATTTGGACCAGATTGTTTCACAACACACTTCAAGAAACTTTATGAAGTCTAAAAAGGCAAACAAGAAGTTTGATTTCCAAGTGTTCACTGAGACATTACCTAGTAAACTTGAAGGCGACTCTTACATTCCCGTTGAGCTTTACGGTTTGACTCAAGACAAATCAGACTACGGATGGTACACAACAAGGTAAAGACTCATGTTCATGTGATTGTATATTAAAATATGAAAGAACAGAATCTTGAAGTTTTATTTTTTGGCTTTTACAGCTTCAAGGTCCATGAGAAACACGTACCTAAGAAAGGAGTTAAGACTACTTTGAGGATTGCCAGTCTTGGACACGCGATACACGTTTGGCTTAACGGAGAATACCTTGGTAAGAATTTGTGCAAGAATGATCCAAAAATATGAATTTTGAGCTATAATATGATGATTTTTTTTTTCCTCTACCAGGAAATGGACATGGAAGCCATGAAGAGAAGAGCTTTGTTTTCCAAAAACCAGTTACAATAAAAGCAGGAGAGAATCATCTTGTTATGCTTGGTGTTCTTACAGGATTCCCAGTAAGTAACAACACAAACATAATTCAAAACATGAGTTTTGGAGTATAGATGAAGAAATGTTGGGGTTTTTTTTGGTTCTTTACAGGACAGTGGATCTTACATGGAGCATCGTTACACCGGTCCTCGTAGTGTTTCCATCTTAGGATTGAGTTATGGAACTCTTGATCTTACTGAAAACAGCAAATGGGGAAACAAGGTTTGAATGTCAATCTATCAATTTCTCTATAATTGATTCAAAACATGGGAATATACCTCCTTGATTTGATCCAATTTCTCAATCTTTAGGTCGGTATGGAAGGAGAAAGACTCGCAATCCACACCGAGGAAGCTTTAAAGAAGGTCAAATGGGAGAAATTCTCCGGAAAACAACCAGGACTCACATGGTACCAGGTAATAGAAATGCTCCGATCTCCCGCCTGAGGGGAAGTACGGACCTAGGCCCATAATCTTTTGGTATTAAAAAAAAGAAAGGAAAAATGTAAAAAACTTTGTGATCATATCAAAACAGATTCTAATGGATGTGAAACATTGCAGACATACTTTGATGCACCAGAGAGTCAGAGCGCAGCGGCGATTCGCATGAACGGAATGGGAAAAGGTTTGATTTGGGTGAACGGAGAAGGCGTTGGAAGATATTGGCAATCGTTCTTGTCTCCATTAGGTCAACCTACGCAAATAGAGTATCACATCCCTAGATCTTTCTTGAAACCCAAGAAAAATCTTCTTGTAATATTCGAGGAAGAGCCTAATGTGAAGCCTGAGCTTATAGACTTTGTCATTATCAACAGAGACACAGTTTGTTCATTTGTCGGAGAAAACTACACTCCAAGTGTTAGACATTGGACTAGGAAGCAAGACCAGGTCCAAGCCATTACCGATAACGTGAGTCTTACGGCTACTCTTAAATGCTCAGGCACTAAAAAGATCTCAGCCGTTGAATTCGCTAGCTTCGGAAACCCTATTGGTGTTTGTGGAAACTTCACACTTGGTACTTGTAATGCTCCTGTTTCAAAGCAAGTCATTGAAAAGGTTAGAAATCAAATCTTATTTTTGTATTGTAGCTTGTGATACAAGTAACTAACCGATAAAAACAACAAAATTGTTGTAGGCTTGTTTGGGGAAAGCAACATGTGTGATTCCAGTGAACAAGAGCACTTTCCAACAAGAGAAGAATGATTCATGCAAGAATGTTGTGAAGACACTTGCCGTGCAAGTCAAGTGTGGTCGTGGCAAGAAGAACTAAAGGGTTTAATATCATCACACTAATTTATGATTTGTTTGATGAATGGTACATGTTCTGTGTTTAGTAGACCAATTTTAAAAATGTTGTGGCAACGATTTTTGTTGTTGTCCTGTTTGTGTTTAACTTCTTGAATTTAACCATTAATATATATTCGAATATGATCCGATCAAGAAAACAACAACATAACCAAGAAATTATTTGGTTTATAAGCATTTTTTATGGGTTGATTTCGCTAAATCCCCTCTAAAATAGCAACCCAAACTATACATCCCTTTTTTTATTGAATGCTTACTTTTGTTAATTGAGAGTTTTTTTGGTAGAAAATAACATGTGGAAGAGCTGGTTAAAGAGCAACAAAATTCTCCACACCATCGTTTCTTTTTGGCCATAATCTTATAAATTCATTGTTATGTTGCTTGCGATGACAAAGAAATCGAACCAAATCGCGATACATCAACCTAAAACTCAAAGCAATTTTTATTTATTTTTAAAAATGATATATCCGAATCCAAACGAAGTCCAAATTTTTGAACCAACTCGAATTAATGAAATTCATCAAAGTTAGTATTTCGAATCCAAATTGTTGACGTTGCATATTGTTGCAAATCCAGTGTTATAAAATGGATAGTTCAGTCATTTACTTTGCACATAATTATAAATATGTAGGATTCGACGCATTGATCGAATAACAGAATAAAACCTTCAATACGTAATGGTTTCTGACAGTATTTGATGTAATACGAATTAGTCAATTCTAACTATTTTTTTCACCTCAATTACGAAAGAGAAATTTCCTAGAATACCACCAAACAAAGTTTTTGTTCCTTAGATATCATTAATTTTTAAAAAATTCTAGGATACCACTTTTTTCCAAAATAAATTCAAAATTTCTAAAAATACCACAAAGACAAAAATTTCTTTTAAAAGGTTTAGAATTTAAATTTTTGGGTTTGAGTTAACTATTGTACAATTAGGGTATAGTTTTAGGGAGAATGAGATAGGTTTAGGGTTTAGGGTTTATGATTTAGTTTTGACCATTTAAAACTAATTTTAATTTTGTGGTATTTTTAAAATATTTGAAAAAGTGGTATGTAGAGAATTTTAAAAAATTGGTGGTATAGTTAGAAAATTTTTTTTTTAAAAGTGGTATTTACGAGAATTGCCCAATACGAAATTGCCATCAAATATGGCCTGAGAATAACGAAGCCCAATCTTATAAGACCCATTAATAAACCTATCATCTAGGCCCATCAAAAATTAACCCTAATCCATTTTCCATATAAATAGCTCTTCTCTTTTCTATCTCCGCCTCCCCGAAGAAGCGAAAACCTACACTTTGCCCTTAACTTCTTCAGTGAACACACATTTTAGGGTTTTTCGGTGAAGAGGAAGAATCAGAGTGACAATGGCGACTAGTCAGAGAGAAGCTGATATCAAGATGATGTTAGCCGCCGATGTTCACCTCGGTACCAAAAACTGCGATTATCAAATGGAGCGTTACGTCTTCAAGAGGCGCAACGATGGTAAGTAAATCTCAATCTCATTCCCAATTTCAACTATTAGGGTTTCGCGGAATTCTATATTGATCATTTTGAATTCGTAGTTTCGATTTTGCCTTGGATTTGACATTGAGTTTCGGTTTCACGGATTCTGTATAGTTATCCTGTAGCTTTCGTTTTCGAATATGATTAGATGCTTGAGCGATTTGGGAATTTACAGTTGTATTGTTTCTTGCTTAGGGATTTACGTCATCAACTTGGGAAAGACATGGGATAAGCTTCAGATGGCTGCTAGGGTTATTGTGGCAATCGAAAGCCCGAAAGATATCATTGTTCAATCAGCTAGGCCTTATGGTCAAAGAGCTGTATTGAAATTTGCTCAGTACACTGGTGCTAATGCAATTGCTGGTAGACACACTCCTGGTACTTTCACTAACCAGATGCAGACTTCTTTCAGCGAGCCCAGGTTGTTGATCCTCACCGACCCACGAACCGATCATCAGGTAAAAAAGAATTTACTTAACCTCATTTCTTGTGAACTGTGGATCTGATGATGTATTGTTTTGTGTTATTAGCCAATTAAGGAAGGTGCATTGGGAAACATTCCAACGATTGCGTTCTGTGACACAGATTCGCCAATGGGATTCATTGACGTTGGTATTCCTGCTAACAACAAGGGAAAACACAGCATTGGTTGTTTGTTCTGGCTTTTGGCTCGTATGGTTCTTCAAATGCGTGGAACCATTCGTCCCGCTCAGAAATGGGATGTTATGGTAAAAGACTAATCTTTCGTAGTGTTAGTTTTTTGTCGAAGAATGAACAAAAGATTGACTTGTTTCCTTTGTGTAGGTGGATCTGTTTTTCTACAGGGAGCCTGAAGAGGCGAAGCAAGAAGAGGACGAAGAAGCTGCACCACCGATGGAGTTTGGGCTACCTGCTCCAGAATACAGTGGAGAGCAATGGAGTACTGCTCAGATCCCCGATGCTGCATGGCCTAGTGAAGCCGAACAACCGATCTCTGCTGCACCTGGTTAGTTTCTTCGAAGTACAAACACTTGTTCGTTATAGTCTTGTAAATCTCTGAATCTGAAAGCCTAAATTCTCTATAATGTTTGTTTTGCAGTTGCTGCTGCATCAGATGGATGGGACACTGCGGTTCCACCACCAGCAGCCGTTCCAGCTACCGGTTGGGCTTAAAGTTCTCTTCTTGACCGCTGTTTACTTCCCTTTGCTTCTTTGTGTCTTGAGAATTTAGACCTTATCATTAGGTTCTTTTTTTGCCGGTAATTTTGTATTTCAACCATATTAAGTTATTTTTATCTTTAAACATGAGTCTTATATTTTAAAAAGTTCTTTAGTAATCTTGAAAGGAAAAATTGAATGTATAAAATCAATATGAAGCAGATCTTAGAAACTTTACATGGGAACAATTGGATTAAAATGAACTCCAACCATGTTAATCACTTTTTAGCAAAAAAACAGACGATAAAAGTCTTGATTTAATCCCATAGTAGACTCGCGTGCCGTTTAATAAATACATTATAGACTCGCGTGCCGTTTGTGTGAACAAAAGACGACAGTATCAAACGTAACAAGCGTATCTGATAAGCCAATAAGAAGGTCCACGCGAAGGGTGTGGCTATGAAAAGCAGGAGATAACTGACACCGACCATTCAAATCCCGTTTCGATTGGGTGATTTTATCTCCTTCACTCTAACCAAAAAAAATAAAATAATAATCCTTCTTCTTCTTCAACCTCTTGACCATTTTCCTCTCTCTCTCAAGCTATGGCTGCACCGATTGTTGACGCGGAATACTTGAAGGAGATCAACAAAGCTCGCCGTGACCTTCGTTCTCTCATCGCTAACAAAAACTGTGCTCCGATCATGCTCCGATTGGCGTAAGTCTCCATTTCTCTTTGATTCGACCTGGAAAAAAAAGTACAATCGCTCTCGATCTCGTTCGGTTTTTGAAATTTTTGTGTTTGTTTTGTGAAGATGGCACGATGCTGGAACTTATGATGCTCAATCGAAGACTGGTGGACCTAATGGCTCTATAAGGAACGAAGATGAGTACACTCATGGTGCTAATAGTGGTTTGAAAATCGCTCTCGATCTCTGTGGTGTGTTTTCATTTTTCCCTGCTTTCTTTTGGGATTTAGATTTTGTATTCGTGTTCTTTGTTTCCCATAACTGTTCAAATCGTTAGTGACGAGATAGCTTTTTTCATTCTCGATTTTACTTGCATGATTTAGGGATTTCAAGATATGTTGACTTGTTAGTGATTGGGTTAAGATTGCTTGTGAATTTTGGATAGCTAGAGTTCTTGTGTTCTCTTATGATGTATCCTTATGGTTTAAGAACATAGTTTAGTAGAATCCTATTATGTTTATGGAAATGGACTTTGAATTGTTCATTGAAGAGATGTTATCTTTGATGTTTCAGAGGGCGTGAAAGCTAAACATCCCAAGATCACATATGCAGACTTATACCAGGTGATTACAAGTTATGGCTGTGAAGGAAATCTCTAATTTATCCGTCTTTATAAGTTCTTTTCGGTGATATAATTGCTACATGTCCTTGTTACATTGCTGCCCTTTTTTCCTAGGTTCTTGCTTGTTTGGTAGACTTGGCTGATAGTTGAGCTGTGTATTTGTGGTCTCAGTCTGTTGCAACTTAGGAATGGCATTTTCTTCTAGGAGATGTTGCTGATTGTGATTTGGTTTTCAAGAAAGATAGATTGACTATGTTGTTCTTGTTCAAGTCAAACTTTTATCTCTTGCAGTAGAAACTTAATTCAAATAAAATATACACTGACAGATTTTCGGAACCAAGAAGGAATTGAACCTCAGTCTATATCTATGTTAGGGAATATGCTTCATGACTGACCAGAGAAATCTCTCTTCATTTGTGCTTCCTGTATTTTTACATGTGGTTCCTGAATTACTCTTTACCAAGAGCTTTTTGTGAATTTTCAGTTAGATTCTTATATTGTAATCCATTGATGTTATACTTGAGACATGGACTGAATAGAATTCACATGTTTGTCTCTTGCGCCTCTTTCACATTTTCTAGTACTATTTGTGTAGTTTCATTTGCTCATTTTTTATTTGTTCTTATAAGGTCAAGGTTTTATATGTGAAGGTCCAAAGGCAGTGTCCCAATTGGATTAACTGTGTAATAGCAATCAAGCTTTGGATCTGAATAATTAACTTAATCTTATGTTTCAGCTTGCTGGTGTGGTAGCAGTGGAGGTTACTGGTGGACCTGACATCATCTTTGTTCCTGGGAGAAAAGTATGTTTTCTCATTCTTTGAGACATTATTAGTTACAACAGCTTACCATTTAAGACTGAAGCGGATAACCATAGTAAATGTTTGTTCCCTCCTCATAGGATTCCAATGTCTGCCCTAGGGAAGGACGACTTCCTGATGCGAAACAAGGTGCAATACAACCTATATCGTTTATAACAAACGTTGAACTTTTCTGCAAAAACTCTAATCATGGAATTGAAAGATCGGCTCTATGAATTGATCTACCCGGTTTGTTTGTTTGTTAGGTTTCCAACATCTTAGAGATGTCTTCTACCGCATGGGACTATCTGATAAGGATATTGTGGCACTCTCAGGAGGCCATACTTTGGTAAATCCGCTAGCTATGTATATAACCTCCATTGTTTTCTAACAAGTGAAAGGTATGCCTGTGCTTATGACCACTTTTGGGTGTGTATAGGGAAGGGCTCATCCAGAGAGGTCAGGCTTCGATGGACCATGGACTCAAGAGCCTCTGAAGTTTGACAACTCCTACTTTGTGTAATTTCCGTTTCTTTTATCCTTTATGATTAAAGTCTTCTCTCTTCTTTTTGAATCTTTTCTGTTTGTGTTCCCGAGAAGAACAAGCAGCAAACAGCTACTTTTACTACATCCATGATTAATTACTGTTTTGGTACCAGGGAACTGCTGAAAGGAGATTCAGAAGGATTGTTGAAACTTCCCACTGACAAGACTTTATTGGAAGACCCAGAGTTCCGTCGTTATGTTGAGCTTTATGCAAAGGTATAATATTGCGACAAAACCTTATCACCATTAGTTACTGATGTTGCAAAGTGAAAATATGATCACTCTTATGAATTCTTGAAGTTCTATATCACCCTAAACCCTCGCAGTCCCTATCAATCAGCTTTTCTGAAAGCTGTAAATAGAAATCACGATGCTTCACTATGATTTCTGTTCTTGGTTAATGATTGAAAATTTGGTTTCAAAGTGATTTATACCAATTGTTCTGTTTTTGTGTTAGCTGTTACTTGACAAAGTTCATTTTGTGGTGACAGGATGAAGATGCATTCTTCAGAGACTATGCGGAATCTCACAAGAAGCTCTCTGAACTCGGTTTCAACTCGGGCTCCTCAGCGGCTAAAGCGGTTGCAGACAGCACGATTCTGGCACAGAGCGCGTTCGGGGTTGCAGTTGCTGCTGCGGTTGTGGCCTTGAGTTACTTTTACGAGATTCGGAAGAAAATGAAGTAAATGAAAGAATCCACGAAGCAAACAATTTCTCTTATTTGGCATTAAAGAAACTAAAAAGGAATTTGTAGTTCTAAGAGTTTCCGTATCAGATAATACCCTATTTTGTTGCTACATGCTAAAACTCTTTTTAATCCACGATCGTATTTTGTAGTTAAAATTCAAAATTTGGTCACTGTTTCGTGTTTTTACGTTACTGTTACATACGATGTTAGTTAAACACTTAAATGATTATGGTACAAGATTTGGTGGATATCTACCAAAGATCGGTCGATATCTACAAAGTGGGACATAACCTGAAACTGGACCTAACACTGTTATGTTAGGTGGGGAACCTTCTTTTCAATTGTTTATTTTATTTTCTTATAAACGGTAAGATATAATATCGGTTGCCAATTATCACCACCTACTCGATTGGCTCCAATTGCATCTAATGGACGCAAAGCGTTTCTGAGTCACCAAATCATTCAAATTCACTTTTTATATCATAAATAATGTTGTTACATAAGAAAAAGTTGTATTTCAATGAAATGTAAAATATTGAACAATAACATAGAATGGAGACTTAAACGAATAATCAACACAAACTCATGGCTTCTAAATTTGGTCAAGAACGGGGAATTAGGCTAGTATGGTAATTACAATTCAATTAAGGATAATTAGGATATATCTGATGGATAATTGCACTCTGTATTGGTTACCCATTTTGGGTATGTATACCCACATTTTTAAAGTCGTATATATACCATTATTTTAAAATTTTGTTTGGTGTGTGGACAACAAATCACATGAATACTCTATTATGTCGGTAGGAGTTGCGAGTAAATGTATCAAACAAACTTCTACCAATAAAGTTCCTTTCCTTTTCTTAAAAAAGAAACTCCAAACAATTTTTAAATACCACAATCATTATTCGATGTGTTTTTATCCATCGATACTTCAAGAACCCTATTTCAAATGTATCAGCTATGATTCATCAAATTTCTTCTTTTGTATTGTACTAACAAACTTACATTAAATAATTTACCAGTTACAAGTGGTATAGTGGTTAAGTTATATTTAATAAATTTACCAATTACAAGTGGTGTAGGATATTTATTTTGTGGGTTAATAGATTAAAATTCGAATCTTCGTGTGTATTTAGTTACTCGATGCTAAACTCTTTGAATCCACAATCTTAATTTGTAGTATAAGGAGCTGTTATTGGATTAGGGATTTTAATGTATTTTAAAATCAGTGTGGAATTCGTGTTATTCAATTGTGTATTCCATATAAATACATTAAAATCTCATGTTATTGGATTAGCCATTTGTTTGATGTATTTTAAAATACAACACAAACAACTGTTATTCAATCTATCCTTGATTCTAGGAGATTTTGATTTTAATAGATTTTAAAGTATTTTCCCCCTTAAAACATGTAGAAGAGGAATACGTGCCTTTTATCTGGTATTCTGATGGATGACAATTTTTTTAAAAAAATTAAAAATTATTCTCTTCTTCTAGATTGGATCGCTCCATGATATTCCACTGAAACTCAATCGCGATTTGTTCAAATCTTCGATAAGTTTACAATGATCCATGAATTTCTTAAAGCTAATTTCCAGGCTCGAACGTGGGAGTTAATGGCGGTGATGCGCTCGTCTCTTTCTCTCAGTTAATTTTCCTTTGATGTAGCCATTTATTCCTTTTCTTGGTGATGTTAATATCATTATCATAGTTGTATCAATTTGATTTAAAGATGAGATTCGCGAAAGTTTCAAATCGGAGAAGAATATAATATGAGTTTCGTCTGTTTGGATTTGATCTAATTAAATAGGAAGGTTTGGAAGATTTCGGTGATATGGAAAATTTATGTGTTGTGGTTTGGAAGATGCTTTGTTGTTGAAGTCTAAATAGTGATCCTTGATTTCTTTAAGCTTGCTTTTGTAAACTACAAACGCAACAAATACCAATACCCAACAAAATATAAATGTTCATCGGAGAGAATTAGAAAAGAGAAAAAGATTCATGTGTGTGTGTAGAAATTTTAATAATTCAACAAAACCCAACAAAATACATTGAAATACATGCACACTGAATACATCAAAATACGATTCCTACATGGTGAATTCATCAAAATCCATTAGAATACTTTCAAATACAAATACAATAAAATACATAAGAAGTATTAATCCAATAACCCCTCCTAAATTCAAAATTGGTCGTGATTCATGGTTGAGTTTTAAGTTATTAGCTTAACGAGCTCAAGTATATGGAGAAAAAAAACGCCTAGTAACAACATTATTTATGAAAGTTTATGTGGAGATTAGAGACAGTAACTAGAACCTCAAAACACAAATCTTTGAACCAAACTAAGACTAGTGAAACGTTTCAAGAAAACAAGTCTTAATCTTTTGTTCTAAATTGTTCTCTCAATCTCTCCTTGTAAGCTCTCGTGTGTTTAGCTTATGAACTGAAAAATAAAATGCAGAGAATGTAAATGACACAGAGATTTAACGAGTTCGGCCCCGTGGGAAGCGGGTAAAACCTACGTCTCGCCGGAGAATGATTCCAAAAAATCCACTAAGCACTTAGCTCAAACCGAGCTCTTAATCACTCATACACTTCTCTCTTAGTTCTCTTACACACGTTCTCACACCTCTTTTTACAGCTATTGAACTTGTACAACATATATATATACAAATCCAACATGAACACCAAGGAAACTAACGTTAGGTGAGAGTAGTTTACCTTGGGTCCCAACTATCTCTTTTGCGTGTTTGTTGAAGAGAAATGAGGAGGTTATAGCAGGCCTGCAATTTTTTCTCCTCACGTCTCAATCACCTTGATTTCTGCAACTAGGAGCAGACCCGAGAGAGAGAGATGACTTTGTGGTCCATCAATGAAGATAACGTTTTTTTTAATTGAGACGAAACCTTCTGCTTCAGTTAGTATCTTTGCTTTACCTTTCTTTAGATGAAACCTTCTTGTTGAGACTAAGTCTTTCCCATGGTTTGAGATTGTAATTTGATCCCACGGCAAAGACCAAGTAACAACACTCCAAGATTTCATCAGACTTCTACTAGGTAAATCAAAGAAGTATTCAAACTAACCTCCACAAAACTCCACCTTGGTTTGAATACCATTTCCCATCTTGATTCTTTTGCTTAGTATACTTGGATTTTCCATTCTCCGGATTCTTCTTCTTCCACTTAGTGGCTTGAAATTCTGAGCAACTCCAAAGCCTTTTGAAGCTTGCTCACCGGAACTGTCTTGGTGAATATATCAGCCGGGTTCCATAGAGTAGACACCTTACTCACTTTGATTTCTCCTTCTGCAATCTTGTCTCTGATGAAATGCAGACGCACGTCTATGTGCTTTGTTCTCTCGTGATGCACAGAGTTTTTAGCCAATGATATAGCACTCTGCGAATCGCATAGAACTTCAACTTGTTCTTGTTTAAAACCCAGTTCTTCGGTTAAACCCTTTAACCAAACTGCCTCTTTAACTGCCTCTGTCAATGCCATGTATTCTGCCTCGGTTGTAGACAGTGCCACCACCTTCTGCAGCCCTGATTTCCAGCTAATAACATTGCCTCCTGCAGTAAAAACATAACCTGTCACAGACCTTCTCTTGTCTTGATCAGCCGCATAATCTGAATCGCAAAACCCTTTGATCTCTACACTGTCTTGTCTCTTGTAGAATAGCTTCAGGTCTTGTGTCCCTTTGATATATCTCATTACCCATTTTGCAGCTTCCCAATGCTCCTTTAAAGGCCTGCTCATGTACCAGCTTATCACACACAAAGGATAAGCAAGATCGGGCCTGGTTCCAATCATTGAATACATGATACTCCCAACAACATTAGAGTATGGAATGGACCTCATGAATATTTCTTGAGCTTCGGCTTCTTGATCAGTTGCTGCCCTTAGCTTAATGTGAGCTCCCAATGGAGTGTTCACACTCTTAGACTTATCCATTCCATAAGTTTCCAATACCTTTCCAAGGTATTCTTCTTGTGATATCTCTAGAGTACCTTTCACTCTATCTCTCCTGATTTCCATACCCAAAATCTTCTTAGCTTCTCCCAAATCCTTCATCTCAAACTCAGCCTTCAATAGATTCTTAAGCTCTTGAATCTTCTTCTTGTCTTTAGCCGCAATTAACATATCATCGACATATAACAATAAGTATATGTAAGAACCATCTTCAAGTCTTTGATAGTAAATGCAGCTGTCATAGTTGCTTCTCTCATATCCTGAGTCCATCATGAAGGAGTTGAATCTCTGATTCCATTGCCTTGGAGCTTGCTTAAGCCCATACAGAGATTTCTTTAAAAGACACACCTTATTCGAACCGTTCTGAACCTCATAACCCTCTGGCTGCTCCATCAGTATGTACTCATCAAGAGTTCCATGTAAAAACGTTGTCTTGACGTCCATTTGTTCCAGTTCCAAGTCAAGATTCACCACATAAGACAAGATGAGTCTTATTGAGACATGCTTGACAACCGGTGAGAAGATCTCTTGGTAATCTATTCCTTCCTTTTGTAGATACCCCTTTGCAACTAGTCTTGCCTTCAACCTTGGTTTCTCAACACCCTCAATACCGGATTTCCTCGTGAAAACCCACTTACAGCCTATCACCTTGCTGTCTTTCGGCCGTTTGATCAGAATCCAAGTCTGATTCTTGTGAAGAGAATGCATCTCCTCATCAGCAGCTTTCTTCCACAACTCGGCATGCTTGTCTCTCATTGCTTCTTCAAAACAGCATGGCTCGGGAAAGCCACCATCTTCTGTTATCATGAGAGCCAAACCGCAGTCCAGTTCAACAAACTCTACCGCATTAGATTCATCATACCTCTCAGGAGGTTTGATCACTCTCCTTTCTCTGTCCCTTGCTAACTGATAACTCTGAGTTTCTTTCTCAGCATTTACTTCTGTTTCAGCTTGCACTTCTTCTTGTTGTTCACTTGAAGCTTGACTTCTCTCAACCGTATCTTCAACTTCAATCTGATTTTCTTCTAACTCTTCATCATCTCCACCTAGATCATTAAACTTACCATCATTGATTTCATAGGTAAGAGTGATAGAAGAAGTTTGAGGATTAGAACTTATCTCGGTTTTCTTGTTTAGATGCTTGTACATCATCTCCTCTTGAAATGTAACATCTCTTGTGATCACAAACTT
The DNA here is from genome assembly GCA_963576765.1 of Draba incana. Taxonomy (NCBI): domain Eukaryota; kingdom Viridiplantae; phylum Streptophyta; class Magnoliopsida; order Brassicales; family Brassicaceae; genus Draba; species Draba incana. Next base: position 31,870,549 of record OY755210.1, on the reverse strand, counting down.
CTTTTCTTCTAACATCCAGAACTTGTATCCCTTAACTCCATTCGGATATCCAACAAACACTCCCTTCTTAGCTCTTGGATTTAACTTCCCTTGATCACTATGAATGAATGCAACTGATCCAAACACCCTTAGCTCTTCATATCTTGGTTTTGAGCCTGTCCAAAGCTCATCTGGAATCTCAAAGCTCACAGCTGAAGATGGAGACTTGTTGATCTGTTGTACAGCGGTTGAGGCAGCCTCTGCCCAGAAGCTTTTAGGCAGTCCTGACTCACTTAAGACGCTTCTCACCTTGTTGAGTATAGTACGGTTCATTCGCTCAGCAATTCCATTTTGCTGAGGAGTGTAGGCACACGTTCTATGTCTCACAATCCCTTCTTCTTTGCAATAATTATCGAATTCCCTATTGCAAAACTCGAGTCCATTGTCAGTCCTTAGCGTCTTGATCTTCCTTTCTAACTCTCGAATGCTTCATCTTTCTTCTTTAAGATAAATATCCATGTCTTCCTTGAGTAGTCATCAATGAAAGTGATGAAGTATTGACACTTTCCATGTGACATAGGGACATGAGGAGATCCCCATAAGTCGGAATGAATGTAGTCAAGCTTCTCTCTAGTAACGTGTTTCCCTGAACCAAAGCTGACCCGGTGTGCTTTCCCATACACACAATCTTCACAGAAATCCATCTCTGTCACCTTAGCTCTGTCCAAGTATCCTTTCTTGACCAATGTCTTCATTCCGTTATGTCCAACATGCCCCAATCTCCTGTGCCACAGCCTTGTTTCATCTCTAATACCTGCTGCCACACTCACTTCTCCAGCCAAGACAGTTCCTTCAAGAATGTACAAAGAGTTCTTCTTATTTCCTTTAAGAAGTGTCCTGCATCCTTTGTTTATCTTCATTCTTTCATCTCTGGATTGAAACCAGCATCCATTGTCTTCAAAAGTGCCAAGTGAGATCAGATTCTTCGACATCTCTGGAACATATCTCACGTTTGTTAAGAGGACCGTTGAGTTGTCTTTATTCTTCACTCTTATACTTCCAATTCCCTTAACCTCTGAGTATGTATCATTCGCCATTCTCACTCTTCCCGTGCTAGTCTCATTCAGCTCAAGGAACCACTCTCTTCTTGGTGTCATGTGAAATGAACATCCCGTATCAAGGATCCATTTCTCTCGGAGATCATCTCCTTGTGACAGCAGCACCTCGGACACCATTAACGCAGCAGCATCCATTACTTGACCAGTGACATTTGAAGACTCACCGCCACTGTTATAACCTTGTTTGTTCCTCTCTTTCCAAATAAAACATTGCCGCTTATAGTGACCATCTTTCCCACAAATCCAGCAAGTTTTCTTTCCCTTAGACTTAGACCTAGCCTTGCTCTTACCCTTATCATAATCCTTGTCTCTCCTATCAGTTCTACCCCTTCCTTGAACAAACAATCCTTCAGAGCTATTCCTAGACATTCTTCCACTAGCTCCTAGTTCCAGTTCCTTAGATCTAATAGCACTAATAATAGTGTCTAGAGACAGAGATTTTTTACCGTATTTAAGGGTGTCTTTGAGCTGGTCATACTGCTTCGGTAAAGACATTAACATGATGATGGCTTGATCTTCATCCGAGACTGAAACTTTGACATGCTCCAAATCAGTAATGAGCCTACTGAAATCGTTGATATTCTCCTCCATATTCAACGTGTCACTCATCCGGTAGCTATACAACCGTTGCTTGAGATAAATTCGGTTTGGAAGAGACTTTGCCATGTAGAGCTTGTCCAAGAGTTTGAGCATCCCCGAGGCTGTCTTCTGCTTGATAATCTTCCTCAAGACGTTATCACCAACACACAAGATGATGGTTGATCTTGCTTTCCTCTTCTTCTCCCTTTGGACTCTCTCGGCTTCAGTTTCGGTCTTAGGAGTTTCTGCCTCTTCTTCTGCTTCTTCTACGTCTGTATCAGCAGTAGAGTAACCTGATTCAGAGGGAATCACCTCATCCTCTTCACCCTTAAGACCTTCCAGCAGACTTAGCATCTCAAGATGTGCTAAAAGCTTCTCCTTCCATAACATGTAGTCTCCTTTGCCATCAAACTTCTCCACCTCTGCTCTTGTTGAAGACATCCTCTTCAATCCTTGAGATGGAACTGCTCCAAACCTGGAGCTCTGATACCAATTTGTGGAGATTAGAGACAGTAACTAGAACCTCAAAACACAAATCTTTGAACCTAACTAAGACTAGTGAAACGTTTCAAGAAAACAAGTCTTAATCTTTTGTTCTAAATTATTCTCTCAATCTCTCCTTGTAAGCTCTCGTGTGTTTAGCTTATGAACTGAAAAATAAAATGCAGAGAATGTAAATGACACAGAGATTTAACAAGTTCGGCCCCGTGGGAAGCGGGTAAAACCTACGTCTCGCCGGAGAATGATTCCGGAAAATCCACTAAGCACTTAGCTCAAACCGAGCTCTTAATCACTCATACACTTCTCTCTTAGTTCTCTTACACACGTTCTCACACCTCTTTTTACAGCTATTGAACTTGTACAACATATATATATACAAATCCAACATTAACACCAAGGAAACTAACGTTAGGTGAGAGTAGTTTACCTTGGGTCCCAACTATCTCTTTTGCGTGTTTGTTGAAGAGAAATGAGGAGGTTATAGCAGGCCTGCAATTTTTTCTCCTCACGTCTCAATCACCTTGATTTCTGCAACTAGGAGCAGACCCGAGAGAGAGAGATGACTTTGTGGTCCATCAATGAAGATAACGTTTCTTTTAATTGAGACGAAATCTTCTGCTTCAGTTAGTATCTTTGTTTTACCTTTCTTTAGATGAAACCTTCTTGTTGAGACTAAGTCTTTCCCATGGTTTGAGATTGTAATTTGATCCCACGGCAAAGACCAAGTAACAACACTCCAAGATTTCATCAGACTTCTACTAGGTAAATCAAAGAAGTATTCAAACTAACCTCCACAGTTTCTATATTTAAAAAGACAACATGCAAAAGTACTAATGCATGCAAGTATGTAACCTAATGGTTTGTACTACAAAATACGATATCTCATTATTGCATATTATCGGTAAAAATATATCTTTATAATCTTTCCTCTAATTAAAAAGAAAATAAGTTCATAAAGACATTTTTAGTTTTTTTTTTTTTTTTGAAACTTAGACATTTTTAGTTGCGATCATAAATTACATTTAGTGTTCCATTTTATCTCTCCTGTTTCTACAACGGTTTGATTTTAGTCATGTGTAAACATATTTTAATAAGTTTGGTATAGAGTTTCAATCCAATGATTTATTCGATGTTAAAGGCTTGCAAAAAGCGTTTCTCAAGAAACTATGTTAATTTTAAGAATTTGTTGGAAGTTAGGATAAATAAGAAACCTTGAATTAATGAAAACCGGAAAACAATTAAAAAGATTAGTATTAGGTAGTTGGGAAAGTAAAAGGTCGCGTGTTAGGGAAAATCATTTAAGGAGAAAGAGAAAGCAGGTCGAAACCAATTATCCATTTTTCATCACATTAGAGCATGTGCAAAGGTTAGAAGGTGTTCGTAGGTAAAAATAGATTAAATTTAAATCATAATTGGTTTAATTTAGCAAGAACAGCTCTTAATTAAGAGCAATTTGTCTGTATTCTTAATGGATATATGTCAAATCTTTAAAGGGAATTAGCTAAAATAACCTTAAAAAAATTATAATCTACTAACTAACCAAATGACCTTAATCTAATGGCTCTAAATTATCCACATCATGCTCTTTTAGTTAGAGTGTTAATTATAAAAAAATATTTTAGCTATTTTTGCAATTGACCCAATTTTTAATAGATCTTGTATTATTGAGAAAGAAAAATATAAAAAAACACTCATAATTTTTTTTTTTGAGAAGAAAAATCTGTTTTAATGTAATATAGTTTCTATCTAAAATAAAATATATTTCAAAATTTTTAATTTTTTAATTTTTAATTTTTTTAAGAACACATAACATTGTTTTACCATTGAAGTTGAAGAACACAAATCATGTTCTTAACCGATTATAATCATTATTTATTAATAAAAAATGTTTTAAGAACACAAAATATAGTTTTACCTTTGCACATGCTCTATGCCCCACGTGAGAATTCACCTTCCACACTAATTTTATTCTAGACCTACACAACCAACTAGTATCGCAACGCAAACATGGTCGAATAATCCCAAAGATAAATTTATTCGAACGAGATAGGTCCGTTGGCCAAAGCAGAGGCCATCTTACCTAACAAACAAACGTCACTTACCATCCCTCTAAACGGTCCTGACTAGGTTTAAAGCATGATTATCCATGGATGTTCATGTTATATTGGGTTGCTAATAGACTAATAAAACATTTTAATATTAATATGAGTTGCTTATTTCTCTAACATGAGTGTTTAAGTCCACTAGCAATCCAATAACTAGGTTGGGCGTTTGGGTACCCGATCGCGGGTTCCGGTCGGGTATTTCGAGTATTGGGTATCCGATGTTTTGGGATATGATACCCGATCAGGTATTACATATATTCGGGTCGGGTTCGGGCGGGTTCGGGTATACCCGAAATAGGTTTTTTTTTTTTTTTGAAACCCGAAATAGCACTGTAGACTTAAAAATGAACATATGAAGTGTAAAGAAACAATGCTCAATCAAGTCAAGAAATCGAAGCTACATATGAATGAATAAGTTATAATTCTTAAGAAAAATGTGAAAACAGTGAAGTGTAAATGAACGGTAACTGTTCTACGGTTTTACCGGAATCATCTCCAAATTTAAAAAATCTAAACAATTCATTCTGGGTTATTAAAAAAAAAAATAAGAAAACTTTTCAATTTCAATAAGAAATTGAATTGAGTTTGTCATACAGTATTATTAATTAATATTGACCAATTAATCAATGACATCCAACCCTAATCACTAATGTGTATGTAAAAAAAAAAAAAAAATTCGGGTACCCGATCGGGTACGGGTAACCGATCCTTAAGAAATTGAAACCCGATCGGGTATTTTTCACATTCAAGATCGAATTCGGGTTCGGATTCGGTAATCGGATTCGGATAAAACGCCAAGCCCTACCAATAACACTCATAGATAATCATGCTCTCATACTGACATTAACAACAACCACTTTATGGGATCAGCCTTTAATCATGTCGATATAAGAAACTGACTAAACACAAGTTTTGGTAGTTCTTAAATCAAATTAATATATCAATAAAATTGTTATTTTAAGACAAAGAATACCTAACGAACATGTTTTTATTTTGAAAATTCTAACTAACATTTTAAAAACTTATTGATTTGAATATCCTACTTTGGATGCTCTTTACAAGCTCCTTACCAAATTCACTATGACAAATACTATTTTCTCATTATTGTAACCATAAATGTCTATAATTCGATGCAGTACGAAACCATCATACTTTTGTCCAGAAACAACAAAAAAAACTTTCAAATTATTACTTTACTCCTCAACTATATTTTCTACCTTGAAGCTAATTCTTGTACAATATTACTCTATACACCGTAAACATATACACTATTTTTTAACCAATACTACCAAATGTTAGTTTAATATTACTCAATGAATATTAAATTACAACAAAAATAAAACGCATGTCTTCATTCAAAACTCGAACGTGTTTACATAATCGTACGTTATATAATAATTATGGTTCACACCTACTTAGCTTAAGTACACTTCGGGTTTGAAGGAAAAAAACATAAATGCTAGCATATAACGTTTTCACATTGAGATACTAAAGAAGAAGATCGTGTGAACGAATGTTGAAGTTTATAGTTTTCCTCATAATACAAAAATATTAAAAAACTTCATTTTAAAAAAATAATAATAAAATGGATCCCACTAGCCACTACTTCAAACGTGTCTTACCAACTCTCTTCTAGAAACAAATTAGGCTTCACCTTCCTCCTCCAACCTCTCTCTCTCTCTCCAAACTCCTCTCCATAAAACCCTAATTTCAGAACCATCATCATCATAAACAAGAACCAAGAAGAAGATGGGTAGGTCTCCTTGCTGTGAGAAAGACCATACAAACAAAGGAGCTTGGACAAAAGAAGAAGATGATAAACTTATCTCTTACATCAAATCTCACGGTGAAGGTTGTTGGAGATCTCTTCCAAGATCCGCCGGTCTTCTCCGGTGTGGTAAAAGCTGCCGTCTCCGGTGGATTAACTATCTCCGACCTGATCTCAAAAGAGGAAATTTCACTATCGAAGAAGACGATCTCATCATCAAACTCCATAGCCTCCTCGGAAACAAGTAAGACTCAAGACTCCAAAAAAAAAAAAATCCTCTGTTTTTTGCTATATATGCTCTGTTTTTGCTATATGTTCTGTTTTTAGTTATATGCTCTGTTTTTGTTTCCTCTGTTTTTAGATGGTCGCTTATTGCGACAAGATTACCGGGAAGAACAGATAACGAGATTAAGAATTATTGGAATACGCATGTAAAGAGGAAGCTTTTAAGAAGAGGGATTGATCCCACGACGCATCGACCGATCAACGAGACGAAAACTCGTAAAGATTCGTGTGAATCTAGAGAAACAGAGGAGGATTCACTTGTGAAGATTCTTTCTTTTGGTCCTCAGTTGGAGAAGAAAGAAAGTTTTGGACTGATTTGTAAAAAGGTGAAAGATGAGGACTCTGTTGGTGAAGATTTGAATCTTGAGCTAAGTATTAGTCCTCCATGGCAAAGACAAGCTTCTTGATGAGAGGAAACTAAGGTTTGGTAGAGAGAAGGATTCTTGCAATGCGTGTCGTTTTGGATTGTTTGGAAACGGCAAGGAGTGTAGATGTGGTGATGTGAAATGTCTAACAGAGGAGAGTAGTAGTAGTAGTTATTCTTCAAGCGACATAACTAGTAGTACCATTGGTTATGACTTCTTGGGTTTAAACAATAGGGTTTTGGATTTTAGTACTTTGGAAATGAAATGAAATGAAATGTTATATACTAAGAAAATTATTTCTAGCTGTGAAATTAACAAATTTCTTCTTTTGTTCAACTTTCCGAATGCTTACTTTATATATCTCCATAACTTTCAGTTCAATAAGTCCATTTTCTACGAGTTCGAAAATTATAAGTTTTCGGACTATCGATTATGATACTGATATGTATTGTATGTTGGGGTATCCATATGTGGTAATCTCTTTTATGCCTACTAGAGAATGTAAAACTTTCCCAAGTTTTTTTTTGCTTCTACTCGAAACGTTATGGGTCTAATCCTTTCTTAGCAAAATATACTTTAAAAGTTTCATCAACTACTTGACTATTGTTGTGGATATTTTTGTTTTCAATGTTTTACTCCATTCTTGTGGGTAAAAGCATGGGTTAACTAAAGGGAACATAAGTCCAAGCAATGCTTGACATTTGTGACTGGTTATTCCCAAGATGTACTTGACATTTCAAGAAAGTGAAGTGGATAAGTTCTGCAAGGATGAGATTCATGAGATGCGTGAGAACGATTGAAAATGTTTACTCATGTTTCTATTCATTGCAACCTTCTGACATATTTCCTTTCATTGTTTTTAATATTGATACAAACACATGCAATGTTTTAGTTAAATTGTTTGTCTTTTTTTTATCAAAGGAAATTTCTTCACTTGATACAACAAAAGTCATTAACCTTGTTTCCAAAGGTTAAGGAGATGCTTTGTCAATTTTCGGACTGTGGATGTGGAAACCGAAGACGTGGAAACAGAGGAGGATGCGGCTAAATGTATTATTATCCAAAGCACTAAAGTCAATCGAAGCGGAAGATCCGATTGTTTTTGGTTCATAATATGTTCTCCTTGCTTTCTATGCACTTGTAACCATTTCCATTAAAAATTATATGACTTAGGTCATCGCATGTGACCGTTATTTATGATATAACATAGCTTTTTAAAAAACCTTATTTCCAAAACAATACAAATGTATCTAAGACATTGATTAGTGTGAACATCAAATTCTCTACTATGTAAGTGTATGTTAGATAAAAATGGTAAAATATAATAGATTTCCAACTCAGAACTAATTAAGTGGATTGATCAATATCTCTTATATATTATTTAAATTTCATCTTAATTTCTAATGTGAAATTCGTAAATTACTAACGTATCCGTTCGAGATGGTAGTCCACTGATAATAATATTTAGAGCTTATATCTTCTATTGGTCGAAGTACCAAACAAAAACTAAGCACTTTTTCTTGTATACCAAGTTAAAAAAGAAACGAGAAATCTACATGTTTCAATCAAGCCTACTAAAATGAATGGAATAATAAAATAGTAGTACAAAAGATAGAAATGAGTAGCCCAATGTTCCTATGGGCTTTTTTATATTGGGCTTTTTTCACTGGGTTCATGATCTTATCTGTAACCTTAATCATCCCAACAACATCTGAGTGAAAAAATTAAATAATATTGTCAAAATCTGATATATAGCCGTTGTGGTAGTTCATAAATTGACGAATATAGTAATATTAAGGATCCCAAAAGTTTCTGTTGCGTTGCTTTATTGTCCATTTGCAACAAACTCAGATTCTCTTCCTCTCTCAAGTCCTTCACCAGAAATATTATTTAAATTTAGGCGTGGGCATAAAACACTAAACCGAAAACCGAACCCAAACCGAAAAACTTGGGTTCGGTTTAGTTTCGGGTAGTGTAACTAGTCCTGGGATTAAAACCCGAACCCGACGTACCCGACCCGACCCAAAAATACCCTACCCGAACCCGACCCGAAATTTTCAAATACCCTAACGAATCCTAAACACCTATACCCGAAAAACCCGACCCGAACCCGAACCCGAACTTACCCGAAACATAAAAAAAATCGGGTACTTTTATAGAATTTTAGTCATTTTCGGAGTTTTTTTTGGAAAATATTGTATAAAAATAACTAAAACATAGTAAATCCAAAAAAAAATTAGGGTAAATCTAAAAAATAGTATATTTTTTTTAGTATTTAGGGTAAAAATTACCCTAATGGATCCTATTTTAAAACTCAAACCCGACCCGAACCCGAACCTACCCTACCCGAACCCGACCCGAAATATTCAAATACCCTAATGGGTTCTAAACACCTATACCCGAATTACCCGAAATACCCGACCCGACCCTACCCGCTTACCCGAAATCCCAGGACTAAGTGTAACACCCGCATTTTTTTTTAAAATAAATAATTAGTCCGGATTAAACGATCTCATAATCATTTAATCCTCAACGACTAATTCAGGGTGAAGAACACGCGGAAACATAAACAATATAAACCAATTAAAATGCCAATAGAATATTAAATCAATTATTCCAAAATTCCACACTAACAACCTAACAGCAGTTCCACTAAACCGAAACACAAAGATTACACATCCTAATCATCCTCTTCCTCTGCCATGATTCCGCGATCTCACACTTTTCATTACCTGCAACTCAAAAAGGAAAAACAGAGTTCCGTGAGTATTATCACAAATACTCAGTGGAGCGGTCATCCCGTCTACCAGATATATAATAGGAATTAGACTATCAATTCTACGCGATCAATCAACAATCCACAGTATTCCAATTACCAGCATTTAAACAGGATTAACCAATTACCAATTCACATTAAAACAATACAATAACCAATTCACAACTAATAAATCATAGCTAATGATAATCCATAGGACTCCACATAACACAGCTAACCAACATTAATCACTTTATCAGTACACAATTCAATAGTACATTAATCAATTCACAACACATAATTTATCGAACAACACAATCGATAATCCACAATTCAGCGTCTGGTGGCGATCGATGCACCCACATGGTGTCGATCGACACCCCAATCCAAAACACACACTTCACAAATGACTGAGTGTCGATCAACGCACCCACTTGGTGTCGATCGACACTCCATTCTCTCAACACAAGTCTCAATCAGAGACAGTAGCGTCGATCGACACTACCTCTAGGTGTCGATCGACTCTCAACTCGAGCAACCAATCCTTCGTGATCAGAAACTCCTGTGTCGATCGACACTACCACTAGGTGTCGATTGACACGATCTCGCAGAACCTGAACCGAGCCAAAATCCTCTCACGGCTCGAGTCCAGTTCTATCTCGCGAAATCTTCACGATTCATAAACACATAATTCACACAGAATTTACACAGAAACGATTCAAATCAACCAAAAAAAATCACTCAATTCTCCTAATAGCCTAATTCCGTATCACGATCACGCACTCACCTTGACAAGGAAACCCGACCGAAACAGAAGGGAATAACTCGTCGCTACCTTCACCAAATCAAGTTCTGGAACCTGATCTGGAAACTAGACACCGAGAGCTTCGCAACGGTGTATAGAACGCCTCCTAACTCCACACAGATCGACGGGAAAACAGTTCGCAATCTCGCTAATCGAAACAGGAAAAAAATAGAGGTTTCAGAACCAATACCCTGAAATCAAACGAACACAGAGAACGGATATTACCTCCAAATCAGGATCCGAAACCTAATCCAAAAACTAGACAGAGAGAGCTTTCCAACGGTACCAAGCTCGTCCTCTGATTCTCTATGAAACGCCGGAAAAACACTTCCCAAGGAGGCTGATTGAATCCCGAGACTGCACAGACCCCTTTTGGAAAAACAATCATAACTCACAAACTACAACTCCAAAAGAAAAACGGATTTATTCTATAGAAATCTAAGAGGAAGAAGAACAAACCTACAAAATATTACGTCGATCAAACTCGATTATATCGACCGTTCTTTGCTTCTACCGAGACAGACGAACCTGTCTTCTCTTCCTCTCAAACTTCTCTCTCTCAAAACTCTTCCTCCTTCACACCAAGCCACGAAAACACTCTTTTTTTCTGCCTCACGCGGCCACAAACTGCCTACGGGCTTATAAAGGAAGCCCTAGGGTTTTCCTAAACCGACTCGCCAAACCGAACGATTAATTCCTTAAAACCGAACCGGTCACGATTGGTGTCGATCGATACCACCCCTCGGTGTCGATCGACACCCCTTACCAAAATACACAATTTTGGTTTCGGGATGTTACAATCCTCCCCCACCAACACTGGATTCATCCTCGAATCCCAAAACACAAGTCTACCCGAGACTCCACTATGGCCCGCACCGGCCAACCACAGGGAAAAGCACGCCTAATCCCCAAAACGCAAGTCTACTCGAGACTCACTCTGGCCCGCACCGGCCACACCACTAGAGATTTCCACGAAAATCTCAACACTTCACAACCATCCCACACTAAACACGCTCTTTCTAGACATTTATTACGTTTGACTCATCCACACACTCTAGGGAACCACCGTCCCCTCGGGAAACTACCGTCTCCTCGCACTATAGGGAACCACCGTCCCCTCGGGAAACCACCGTCTCCCTGCACTATAGAGGAAACCACCGTCCCAATATATGCGCTCAGTACTATAAGGAAACCACCGTCCCAGTATAAGTACACAGGAAAACCACCGTCTCCTGGAGAGAACCACCGTCTCTCAGCATGTATACAGGAAACCACCGTCCCCGATACATACTCTGGAAAACCACCGTCTCCAGATCATGAGTCATCCGCAATAAATTTTAAAACGCCTAACCACCTCCACAATAGAAAATAAGGACACGCGCAAAGTTTCTAGCCCGAAATACCGATGCAATGTTTCCTAATCATGCCCAGGTCTGGCCCACTGATCGCACAACGATCAAACAAGAACATGTACAACCAGCAGTAAACCCAGAATTGGATCGATCGATTATGCAACAATCAGACAAGAACATGCACAACCAAGACATCACATCCGATATCCCGATCATCAAAACCGAACGCACAAGAATATAATTGAGGTCTGTATTCTGTTCCATTCTCATGCCACGGTCAGCTATCGATTACTCATATTTACCGTCATCATCACACTCTCAGGACGTCTACCTCGAGGTAACGATGCCGATGCCACTCCACTCTCAGGACGTCTCCCTCAAGCTCTGGCTCTATATAGGAAAATACTTCCTTAGAGTAATCAACACATACGAGACAAGCCTCCAGAACAAGAATACCTGCCTTGATAAAAACACGCAACACGCAACCTATACTAGCAACACAAAACTATTCATGCCGAACACACGGCCACACCACTGAAGAACCAAACCACAACCTCGAAGCACAAAGCCAACCCAAACTCCTCGCACGCCCCAAATACCTATTGCTCTTAACTCAGCCTACACCTGGCACCCATAGGACGCATCCTACAACCCATCAGGAACATATACCATTCGCACTCTCGGGACACATCCCTCGAGTCAATGGTATCTGGGAATCTCACATCCCCACACAACACATAGGAAAGCTCACCTCTCCTCACAACACCTGAGTTATTTGGGACCGTAATCCCTAGAGCAATAAATATTGAGCACTGATCACCAAAACTGAACTGCCCGACGAGGGCCAAAACTACTCATGACGCCACGGCGCCCACAACCTTCAGCCGATACCGTGCCTGTCCTGCTTGAGGGGACCTAAACTGAACCGACTGCTTCAAATGACTCACGACTCGGATTCCTCTCCTGAATCCCACAATGCTCTATGCACTCCTGACCGCATGACGATACGCAATTCTGCTGATTTTCGATCCTGATAACTCCGCTCCCTTTGATAAACCAGACAAACTTCCCGATAACCTGAAACGCCCCCTGCTCGCTCTGCACAGTATCCTCCTAACCCAGACTAGGTCTAACAGATTGACCGCGCAACAATCAAACAAGAACATGTACAATCGCCCGTCAGTACAGATTGGATTTTTCGAATGCTACATCTGTTCCAGAACTCAACTATAGGCCCAACCTTACCAGCAATACTCCGACTCATAACCTGAGCCTCCGAACCGTCTATCACAGACCCAAAAAATCTTGGCTGCTCCAGCCAACACCATACAAGATTCCCACTCGTTTCGCAATCGTCCCACCCGGACCAAAATCTCGGCCTGACACAGCCGATACCACACGAGATCCTCCCCTGACCTCATAGGCTCCCTCTTATCCACACACAAAACATACCGCTCACACTCTCGGGACACCTCCCTCGAGCCGACGGTATCTGGGGATCTCACATCCCCGCAAGAGATCTCACATCCCTCGGTGCTTATTCCGGGAACACGCTTCCCAATAAGCACACAGAAGAACACACCTCTCCTCCGATTAGAGCCGCCTCACGTGGTATAGTCACAACATTCCCATCCTGGGATAACCTCAAATCATCGACCCACACTGGTCCACACATAAAACAAAACTAGGCACACGGCCTCAAAATCCACACGAAAATAAATAAGGAACACCATCTTATAAATTTTCAAAATGTAAATCGTTTCAACACCAACAAAAAACAATAAAAATCCAGAATCAATAACACCAAAACTCAAAATCTGAAACTGGAACAAAAACCAAAAAGAAACAAAACAGCTCAATCCTCGAACTGCTCCTCTAGACCCTCGACCGCTACGAGTGCCTCCACCAACTCTGCCCTCGAGGAATACCTGGAAGCCATACCAGGCTTCTTCAGCCCGATTCGAAGTCCAGCCACGAACTTGCCCAACTGGGCTCGCTCCTCATACATGCCCCTACTTGCATAGACCACTAACCTGCTGAACTCAACATCATACTCACGAACTGATCGACAGCCCTGAACCAAACTCTGGAACTGCAGCTCTAACTGCTCCACAGCCTCTTGAGGAAAATATCTGGCATTAAACTCGCCCAAGAATTCTCCCCAAGACCACAATGTCCGCCTCCTCCTGGCTTGCACTCCAGCCCACCAAAGGCGCGCATTGCCTTCCAAGAACTCCACCGCTAGATCCACACAGAAATCCTCAGGACATCGGAGAATACGAAGCCTACGCTCCATCTTCAATCTCCACTCATTGGTCTCCTCTGGCCTCAGACTACCCGAGAATGACAAGGGCCCCATGAGCAATATCTCATTAGACCACGCAAGATACTGCTCCCTCCGGGCCTCCACTGGAGTCTCCACTGGCACTGCACCCAGTAAACGCTCCAAAATCAACGCTAGCATCTTAGACATATGATCCTCTGGATCCTGAGCTCCGCTTGAAGCACCACCTGCACCTGGGCCTCTCGCCGCACCCGATGCTCTAGCACTAACTCTCGCTCCAGCTGAACCATCTGACACACTGACATAGCCCTCTGACAACTCCTGGTACACAGGCGAACCGACCACCTGATCCAATGACTCACTCTGAGTCTCCCACTCGAACGACTTAGCCACACGGCCCCGACCACGACCACCACGGCCACGACTCCGGCCTCCACGGCCACGACTCCGGCCTCCACGACCACCAGGACTGCCACCACGACCTCTCGGAACTCTAGCCATCGCACACTGCACTAATCACAAGAACAATTCTAAGAGACTAGAATTCACAATCAGAAAACACAACCAAAACTTTCTGCGGAATCTCTTTAAAGGCTTGAAGAGGATGATTCTAAGACTACAATTGACTAAGCACACATAATCAATTAAACACATAGTCTCAGTTCATCAAAATCACTACTAGCCCTAGAACCGTAAGGGCTCTGATACCAAAATGTAACACCCGCATTTTTTTTTAAATAAATAATTAGTCCGGATTAAACGATCTCATAATCATTTAATCCTCAACGACTAATTCAGGGTGAAGAACACGCGGAAACATAAACAATATAAACCAATTAAAATGCCAATAGAATATTAAATCAATTATTCCAAAATTCCACACTAACAACCTAACAGCAGTTCAACTAAACCGAAACACAAAGATTACACATCCTAATCATCCTCTTCCTCTGCCATGATTCCGCGATCTCACACTTTTCATTACCTGCAACTCAAAAAGGAAAAACAGAGTTGCGTGAGTATTATCACAAATACTCAGTGGAGCGGTCATCCCGTCTACCAGATATATAATAGGAATTAGACTATCAATTCTACGCGATCAATCAACAATCCACAGTATTCCAATTACCAGCATTTAAACAGGATTAACCAATTACCAATTCACATTAAAACAATACAATAACCAATTCACAACTAATAAATCATAGCTAATGATAATCCACAGGACTCCACATAACACAGTTAACCAACATTAATCACTTTATCAGTACACAATTCAATAGTACATTAATCAATTCACAACACATAATTTATCGAACAACACAATCGATAATCCACAATTCAGCGTCGATCGATGCACCCACATGGTGTCGATCGACACCCCAATCCAAAACACACACTTCACAAATGACTAAGTGTCGATCGACGCACCCACTTGGTGTCGATCGACACTCCATTCTCTCAACACAAGTCTCAATCAGAGACAGTAGCGTCGATCGACACTACCTCTAGGTGTCGATCGACGC
Organism: Draba incana; assembly: GCA_963576765.1. NCBI lineage: Eukaryota > Viridiplantae > Streptophyta > Magnoliopsida > Brassicales > Brassicaceae > Draba > Draba incana. Next base: position 31,855,127 of record OY755210.1, on the reverse strand, counting down.
TCAAATCGAGCAACCGATCCTTCGTGATCAGAAACTCCCGTGTCGATAGACACTACCACTAGGTGTCGATTGACACGATCTCGCAGAACCTGAACCGAGCCAAAATCCTCTCACGGCTCGAGTCCCGTTCTATCTCGCGAAATCTTCACGATTCATAAACACATAATTCACACAGAATTTACACAGAAACGATTCAAATCAACCAAAAAAAATCACTCAATTCTCCTAATAGCCTAATTCCGTATCACGATCACGCACTCACCTTGACAAGGAAACCCGACCAAAACAGAAGGGAATAACTCGCGGCTACCTTCACCAAATCAAGTTCTGGAACCTGATCTGGAAACTAGACACCGAGAGCTTCGCAACGGTGTATAGAACGCCTCCTAACTCCACACAGATCGACGGGAAAACAGTTCGCAATCTCGCTAATCGAAACAGGAAAAAAACAGAGGTTTCAGAACCAATACCCTGAAATCAAACGAACACAGAGAACGGAGATTACCTCCAAATCAGGATCCGAATCTTAATCCAAAAACTAGACAGAGAGAGCTTTCCAACGGCACCAAGCTTGTCCTCTGATTCTCTATGAAACGCCGGAAAAACACTTCCCAAGGAGGCTGATTGAATCCCGAGACTGCACAGACCCCTTTTGGAAAAACAATCATAACTCACAAACTACAACTCCAAAAGACAAACGGATTTCTTCTATAGAAATCTAAGAGGAAGAAGAACAAACCTACAAAATATCACGTCGATCAAACTCGATTATATCGACCGTTCTTTGCTTCTACCGAGACAGACGAACCTGTCTTCTCTTCCTCTCAAACTTCTCTCTCTCAAAACTCTTCCTCCTTCACACCAAGCCACGAAAACCCTCTTTTGTTCTGCCTCACGCGGCCACAAACTGCCTACGGGCTTATAAAGGAAGCCCTAGGGTTTTCCTAAACCGACTCGCCAAACCGAACGATTAATTCCTTAAAACCGAACCGGTCACGATTGGTGTCGATCGATACCACCCCTCGGTGTCGATCGACACCCCTTACCAAAATACACAATTTTGGTTTCGGGATGTTACAGGTAGTGCCTATTACCCGAATGGTTTCTATTCTCGTCGGGTTTCGGGTTCGGGTATACCCGTGTTACCCGCGGTTAACCGAAATACCAGAATACTAATTACAATAATACCCAAAACTTCTTCACATGTCGTCCGAAAAATATTCGGTTTTAAATTGGGTATTTCGGTTTTTTTGGGTTTTAAAACCGGAATTTTTAAATTAGGTATTTCGGGTTTTAAATTTGGTATTTTGGTCTCGGGTTTTAAAACCGAAAATCCGGTTTTAAATTGGGTGTTTCGGGTTTTAAATTGGGTATTTCGGGTTTTAAAACCGAAAAATTCAAAAACCGAATGGTATTGACCGAATACCGAATATTATTCGGTTTTTATGGGTAACACAAAAACGGAACCGAGTATACCCGAACCGAAACCGAACCGATAATTCTAAAAACCCGAATGGTTTTCATATTTATCAAACCGAAAACCCGAAAACCGAATAACCCGACCCGAAACCCGAATGGGTAACCGAATGCCCATACCTATTTAAATTAATACAAATACAACTAATAATTCAAAATTCTTATCAATACTTATGTTTAGTTGATTACTAATCGTTTACTAAGAATCTATGAGTCTAGTCTATAATTTGAATGTTCAGTTGATTACTAATCGTTTTATTGAGGAAATCAATGGTATCAAATCGTATTATATAAGCTAGATGATCTCACATGCATGTGATCATCACCTATTTCTCGGACAAAAGTGACTTCCCAAGTTTCTATGTCCACTTTTTTTGTCAAACACACAAAAATCAAATAAAATACAAAAATGAATGACTCATTTTCGCAGTATCACCCGTAAAACGCTGCCGATTTATTAATATATCTCTCGTCGACTATCTACAAGACTACACCCACAAAAGTACATCTCTCATTTGTTAATGAAAGATAATTAAAAGGATTAAACCAAAGATTACTACTCCATCATAAACTATTATTCAAATAATTACACTCTAGCACTTAAAAAAAATACTTTCCACATTTCTGTAAAAAATAGCACATGAAACATCATAAAACTGTATTCTGTGACTTATTTATTTACACTTATTATTTTATTTGCCCAAAATCATACAAGTACTAGGAATAATTTTGGCAGAATGAATTTTCCAAAATGATTCACTTATCAGAGTAATTAACAATCAATAATAATTAACAATTAATAATTTGACCCCAAGAAAAAAAACAATTAATAATTTACTAATCAAAAAAGTAAAATGTAAATTAGATTACTTTTTCCTTTATATTATCAGAGCACTAATGTCGGTAAAACCCCACTCTCTCCACTCTCTCCACTCTCCTTCAATGGCTTCTTCAATTCTTCTCCTCTTCTTCTTCTTCCTCTCTTCTCCGATCATTTCCTTCGCCGCCGATCAAGCGGCGAGAACTTTCATCCTCCGCATCGATGGTGGATCTATTCCATCAATTTTCCCAACTCACTACCACTGGTACAGTACCGAATTCGCCGAAGAATCACGAATCCTCCACGTTTACCACACCGTCTTCCACGGCTTCTCCGCCGTGATAACTCCCGACGAAGCCGATAGCCTCCGTAACCACCCGGCGGTTCTCGCTGTTTTCGAAGATCGCCGTCGTGAGCTTCACACAACACGTTCTCCCCAATTTCTAGGTTTACAAAATCAAAAGGGGCTTTGGTCAGATTCCGATTACGGATCCGACGTAGTCATCGGAGTTTTAGATACTGGAATCTGGCCGGAGAGAAGAAGCTTCTCAGATCTTAACCTAGGTCCGATTCCAAAACGATGGCGAGGCGTTTGCGAATCTGGAACCAGATTCGGTCCTCGTAACTGTAATCGGAAACTCGTCGGAGCTAGATTCTTCGCTAAAGGACAACAAGCCGCCGTAATCGGAGGAATCAATAAAACCGTTGAGTTTCTCTCTCCTCGTGACGCCGATGGTCACGGCACACACACCGCATCAACCGCCGCCGGACGTCACGCGTTTAAAGCGAGTATGTCCGGTTACGCTTCCGGCGTCGCTAAAGGCGTTGCTCCGAAAGCTCGAATCGCCGCTTATAAAGTCTGTTGGAAAGATTCCGGTTGTTTAGATTCCGATATCCTCGCCGCCTTCGATGCAGCAGTCTCCGACGGCGTTGACGTCATTTCGATATCAATCGGTGGTGGTGACGGAATCACTTCGCCGTATTATCTAGATCCGATTGCGATTGGATCTTATGGAGCAGCTTCTAAAGGAATCTTCGTCTCTTCCTCCGCCGGTAACGAAGGTCCTAACGGTATGTCGGTGACTAATCTATCGCCGTGGGTAACCACCGTCGGAGCTGGAACAATCGATCGGAATTTCCCTGCCGATGCTATCCTCGGTGACGGACATCGTCTCAGCGGAGTATCTCTTTACGCCGGAGTTCCGTTAAACGGCCATATGTTTCCGGTGGTGTATCCCGGTAAAGCCGGGATGTCATCGGCGTCTCTATGTATGGAGAATTCGTTAGATCCGAAACATGTCAAGGGTAAAATCGTCATTTGCGATCGAGGAAGTAGTCCTCGTGTAGCGAAAGGCTTAGTGGTGAAGAAAGCCGGTGGTGTTGGGATGATTCTGGCTAACGGAGCATCTAACGGCGAAGGATTAGTCGGAGATGCTCATCTTATTCCGGCGTGCGCCGTTGGATCAAACGAAGGAGATAGAATCAAAGCTTATGCTTCTACACATCCGAATCCGACTGGTTCGATTGATTTTAGAGGAACTATAGTCGGAATTAAACCGGCTCCGGTGGTTGCTTCTTTCTCCGGTAGAGGACCAAACGGGTTAAACCCGGAGATTCTAAAACCCGATTTGATTGCTCCCGGTGTTAATATCCTCGCCGCGTGGACCGACGCGGTGGGACCCACGGGTTTACTGTCGGATCCACGGAAAACGGAGTTTAACATTCTCTCCGGTACATCAATGGCTTGTCCTCATGTTAGTGGTGCGGCTGCTCTGCTTAAATCCGCCCACCCGGATTGGAGCCCCGCCGCGATAAGATCCGCTATGATGACGACGACAAACCTTGTGGATAACTCGAATCGATCGTTAATCGACGAATCCACCGGAAAACCGGGTTCGCCGTATGATTTCGGGTCGGGTCATTTGAATTTGGGTCGGGCTATGGATCCGGGTCTTGTTTACGATATAACCAACGATGATTACATTACGTTTCTATGCTCGATCGGGTACGGACCGAAAATGATTCAAGTGATTACTAGAACGCCGGTGAGGTGTCCAACGATGCGAAAACCGTCGCCGGGGAATTTGAATTACCCGTCGATCACAACGGTGTTTCCTACTTCGAAAAGAGGGACGTTGAGCAAGACGGTTGTGCGGACCGCGACAAATGTCGGGCAGCCCGATGCGGTTTATCAAGGGAGGATCGAGTCGCCTAGAGGGGTTACGATAACAGTGAAACCGCCGAGGCTAGTGTTTAGTTCCGCCGTTAAGAGACGGAGTTATGCTGTTACGGTGACAGTTGATGCAAGGAATGTTGTGTTGGGAGAAACGGGTGCTACATTTGGGTCGGTCACGTGGTTTGATGGTGGGAAACACGTGGTTCGGAGCCCCATTGTTGTGACCCAAACCGACCCGTTGTAAAAACCGGGTCGGGTTTTTGGATGATCATGCGGTCATGATCGTGTAAACCCCTATGAAAATGTAGCAATAACTGTAGAATTTTGAGTTAGTGGGACTTTTTTTATTTTATTTTTATGTTTTGTGTTTTCTTTTTTCTTAATGAGATTTTTATCTTTTGTTTTTACAGTTGCAAAGAAATGAGATATGTTAAAAAGAAAATGAGGAGAAAACAACAAACTATTTACTATTTTGGCTTGACTATATATAAAACAAAATGGTTGAAATATCACGATGTACAAATTCATCATATCATTGTACTAGAAAATGATTTATGACCACGGATTTATAAAAATGAATAAGACATCATGATGATAGATGGTTGATTGATTTTGACATGGTAAAGAGATATAATCAAAGTGGCATATAACCATGGGGACGTATGTGTATGCTTTGACGTTTATTTAAGTTCCCATTTAAAAATATTAAAAAAAGAAGAAGAAATGGATATTGAGGAGGACCCATTTCTTTACATGGGTTTATTTGTAAATAAATTCTATAGATATGGTAAAGAGATGAATAGTGATAAAAAATGTGCTAAATTTAGATCTATAGATATTCAAAATCTCTATTATAGTACCGAGTGCCGTGCTCAGACAATATGAGGCTCAAGGCAAGAGTAAAAAATGTGGCCTTATTATATTAAATAAAAAAAAATTGTTTCAAAACATACTTGTAACAAATGAGAAATTCTAAAGTACAATTTTTCTTCCTTTCTTTCCTATAAAATCATTCACCAAACTCATATAATCAAGTTGTCTTACCAATTCCCTCTCTATTGATATTATAGCCAAACCATTCAACCTATCTTGTGACATAGTTGATCGAAGATAAGACTTTATCAATTTCAACTTTGAAAAGCTTCTTTCTGCGGAGGCAACTGAAACAGGAATCGTCAACAATATCCGATAAGCAATCCAAGAGTTTGGATAACATCCTTCTGCTGCTTTCAAAAAATTCAACACTTCAATAGGTCTCTTGTAGTCACCTGGCAAAACCTCTCTTAGAACTTTCAGTTCAAAGAATAGATCATTTCCATTAATTCCTAAATGACTTCCATGCTGTAGAGAAACTTCAAGATTGTTGCAAGACGTCATCAAACTATCATCACTTGCCCTCTGCAATCTCCTCAAATCAAACAAAAAACCAAATATTTGTTCATACTTTTGAAATTGTTCAAATCTCTCTTGAAGAGAACACAAAGCTTGATCCATAACTTGGAGGAAGTAAGAAGTTCTAAAGCTTTCTTCTGGTGATAAATCAAAGGTCTCATCAGCTCTTTCCGAATCTTCATCAAAATGTTTTTTTCTTCTTATGACACGCTTAGCCTTTGTCGGGAATACATGTTCAATCTCCATAGATTCAGCTATTTGTCTAGCTTCAAGTTTTGCTCCCTCAAAACCTGTATCTCTGTACTTTTGGAAGTAATTAACAAGTCCTTTTAGTTGAGCAATAGCAGAATCAATATCCATGTCTTCAGACTGTAAGTGCTTGCTTACGATGTTAACAACAACTAAAAGATTGTACCAAATAACCATGGACAGCAAAAATTCATAACTTCCAATCCCATGTGTTTCACTTGTGGCAAGACACTCAGCATTACTTTGCGCTTCAGGATCATCACTAGTTTCAGCTATGTAGATTAAGGCATCTCTTATTTTTGGAGCTTGAAATCTTATTGCCTTGACGCATGCGACATGACTCTCCCAACGAGTTTGAGATAAATTCTTAACTGTCAGCCCTCCCACCATATCTTCAAGTATTTTCCATCGCTTAGTTGAAGAGGAAAACAAACGATAAATACGTTGAATAATCCCAAAAAATGATATTGCCTTTGTAGAAGTGGTCGCCATATCACATAATGCAAGGTTAAGGCTATGACATCCACACGGTGTATAAAACGCACGTGGATTGACATCAAGAAATCGCTTTTGTACTCCTTTATGTTTTCCCTTCATATTTGATCCGTTATCATATCCTTGTCCCCTGACATCATCAATACTCAAATCTAGAGCAACTAACACATCTTGAATCTCACAAAAAAGTCCTTCTCCTGATGTGTCATTAACTTTCAGAAATGTCAGAAAATACTCTTCTACCTTGGCTGCATCTGATGAAATATCAACGCATCGAATGATAAGAGTCATTTGTTCATGATGACTAGCATCTGGAGTGCAATCAAGAATGACTGAAAAGTATTTTGCACGTTTGATCTTCTTGATAATCATATATTTGAACAAATGATTATTCTGTATTGATAACCAGCTAACATTGCTATCACCTCATTCTGTATTCTATTGCTGAGATAATGATAACGAGATTCACCATCTTCAAAACGCCTAAGATGTTCTCTCATAACAGGATCCCAATCTGCAATCATCTCAATAAAGCTTAAAAAGTTTTCATTGCCATCTTCTCCTATCTTTTCATTACTCCCACGAAATGCTAAATTCTGTTTAACAAGAGTCTTTACCAATGAGAAAATTCTCAGCAACACATCTTTCCAATGACTCTTCTCTTTATTAAGCTCATCATGCACATGTTGATCGATGGTTTTTTTCTTTTGTAGCCTCAGATCCAGTTCTGTCCACTTACTCATGCACAACACATGACCATAACTTGTTTCATGCCTCGTAAGCCTCTCCAAAATATTTTTCCAATCTTGTAAGCCTACAGAAGCCAGCTGAATTTTGCTTTCTTTACTGAATAACTTACAACAAAAACAAAAAGCTTTGTTTAATGTTACTGAATACACAAGCCAACGTCTATCTTGTTTTTCTCCATTGCTAAGCTCTCTTGTATAATATGAATGGGAAAAATGTCTACCACCAATCTTGTCTTTTAAAAATTGAAAGCCAATCTCTTGTCTTGGCGCAGGTCCTTTTTCAACCATAAAATCTCGCCATTGCTGATCAATTTTTTCCCAATTTGCAGGATCACAAATATCGGAAATTTCATGTTGCTCCTTATGTTCAAAACAATTCTCATCGTTTTGCTCCATCTCATTCTCATCCTCAGCGACATCTACATTCTCATCCTCTTGTGCTTCCACATTCTCATCATCTTGTGCTTCCACATTCTCATCATTTTGTGCCTTCACATTCTCATCCTCTTGCTCATAATCAGCCATATTTTCATCAGACCCACCACCAACAGAAACATTAACGTGTTATGTTCCATCAGATACCTTAGTCTTCTTCAAGTACCTTAGCATAGCATTTTCTTGAGATTTTACGAACTTCTCATTTTTTATCTTCGCCTTTTTTTTATCCCATCCAGGAGTGTGTTTTCTTGTTGGTACTGGAGGCATTTTCTGTAATTTTAGAAGAAGATGAATGTAACAAATTAACAATCAAGTTGGAAACACAAGTAAAAGAATTTATACTATAATTGAGTACAGTAAAAAGATATAGGCTATTAATTAATCGGCTAGTGATGTACTTAATAGTGATGATCGATTGATCGGGTCTGTTCGTAGAATCGTAGACAACGAAAGAAGAAAAAATACAGAGTCTTAATTAATTAAAGTAATTGTCGATAATCAATATTGAGATGCATAAAGAATAGGAGTTTAATCGGCAGCTTACCTTTCCGTCTCTGTTTTTTCTTCCTTGGAATTCAGTTTTGACGACGACCTAATTATCTCATTGACCTTTGTATTTAGGTTAATTTTTAATTACACTTTACCTTCGTTTAATTTCCTTTCCCTTCTTTAATTACTTTTTTACTCATAGTCTCATGGGCCTGTGGCCTAAATATATTATATATGGAACAGATTTATCAAACTCATTAAAACCCATAGTAAACTTTATTAGCAAAATGTGGCCTACAAAATTTTTAATTTTCGGTGGCCTTAGGCGACCGCCTCTCTCTTCCTACCTTAGGCACGGCTCTGATAGTACCTACAATCTCTATTATGGTGTTGTAGCAATTTTTATATGATAAAAAAATTATATAGAACTTCTTTTTAACCACTACCATTGATCATGCTCTAACTATATATACTCAACTAATGACAATCGTAAAAGTAAATGTTACTAATGCTGTATTATTTATGAGATTGAGATAAAATCTTTTACTCATCACCAATTATTGGTGTATTATTTTTCATCGGATACTCGATAAAAACCAAGATTCAAGATTACATAAAGCTGGTGAATGAATAAAACATTCAAGATGTGAGTAACAAATTAAACAAACAAAAAGATGTGAATAACTTAGTAGTATATTAAACATTACATGTGAAAGTTCGTCCATTTTGAACAAACTTCATTTACCTTGCATGAGCAAACAAAGGGATTGAAATGCACACACATTTTGGGATTGACCTAATTATGTAGTCAATGAATGGAAACATTGTTTCATTAAATTTCCCATGCCAATAACAACATCCAACTAACTATTTGATATTTTAGGTCACACAATCAAATTAATATTTCAAGGACGATATTTCATTGTCTCTCATGCCATATTGCCATGTACTATATGGCCTACTCCAACATTTGTTTCATCACATAAAAAAAAATTATATGGTCGCTTGGTAGTTCAAAATTTAACAAAGTTATATATCATGGTTGGTCACTATGATTTCGATAATGATTGACCACTGTAATCGATTTAGATGACAAACTATTTGTTTTTTTCCCCATAATTTTTAGTTGATTAGTTTGGATTTCGAATTTGAAGTTCCTCGGTTATGTCAGATAGAATTTCTAAGATAAACAAAAATTTACTTCCAAGTGAGACGAAACTTCGAAAATTTCGTGGACCTTTGCAACCCTCGGGTCCATTGTGACAGCAATATTATCAGCAAAATTATTATTCACTTATAAAGCATAACTTTTTTTTCAACTGTAAAAGTTGTAAGCTTTTATAAAGGGAGTTCGTTCTTCGACATTGCATCTGATCAATAGTTGTTTTATCAATTAACCTGCCAAAAAGTAAAATTAAATTAAACATTCGTATAAAGTTATGTCTCAACTCAAATAGAAAAACCTACCAAAGTTTGAAATCATTAAAGGATTTTGTGATTGTGTCTGTGTGACTATTTATATATTTTTTAATGTTCTACGGACTAAAATCCAAATGATGGAGCGCATGGAACGGTGAATTGGGATTAAAGACTCCAAAGTTAAAAGATTTTTTAAAAAGCATCTCTCTAATCAAATATAGTAAATAACAACGAACATTTTATCATTTTCGAAGTGATAGTGGGTGGGTCCCATCAATATGCTCAATACAAATCATACAATGAAGTGTAAAAAAAATCAATGCTTGAACTCAAGACCTCCCGCTTACTAAACGGGTGCTCTAACCAACTGAGCTACGAGAGCATATTGTTGATTAACTGCAACTGTAAAATAAAGTTGTATCTTAATATGCTTTTGGCTGAGTTGGAATTTAGACTTTGTGTAAAGATTGGGCCTAGAAACAAGAGATAATTTATAAACCCGTGAGAGGGACCGTCTCCCTTTGCTTTTCGTTGTAGTATAGTTTTGTCTCGGTTGCTTGAGTTTTTAGACCATATGGTGAGACTTTGGTGGTGGTTTAAGGCTGGTCTGGGCGCGTGATGGTGGCTCGTGGTGAGGGCTTGGTTGTACACAGTAAGCGGTGGTGCGCGGGTCTTCTACACGCGAGAGCTGTTTCGCGGTTCAGATCAACTTTCTTCTAGGCCTTGTTTTTCTCGCCGGAGAGGTTATACTCGGTTCGATTATAGTGTAAGAGTTATGGATTTTCCTTTTCATGTTGAATAAAGTTCTTGTGCTTCTCCTTTGGTTCCTCTGATTTTCGAATTAGGTGGTTAGAGAAGTATAGGTTTGGGTGATATCGAGTTGGTTTTAGTGTTTGTTTTCAGTGTTTCTTGTGTTAGTTTTTGTGTCTTTGATTGGTGTTGAATTGGTGGACTTCATTTTGCGCTGAGACTATATCCCAATTTATGGGCAAGGTTCTTAAGGAACTTCTCGTCTCGAATTGATATGTCCTCTTCGCCATCAATTTATATCTTTAGAAGTCGTTTAAAGCTTTGTTGGTGCGATGTTGAGGAAGTAGTGCTTGGGGTAGATCTTCCCGTCCAACGGCTATGTTTTCTTCGCTCTCCGTCTTTGAATAATTCTTCTCGGATACATATCAGCAGCTTTTCCTCATTGAAATTGGGTTGAGTATCAGTGTAAAAGCTTCGGTGGGGCAAGGTTTATTATGCTCTTGTTGGAGACCTTTCTTCAAAGTCGTGGTCCAATGATGTATTTTTCCATTTTGGTTTTCAATTTTGAGTATAAGTTGGGGGCTTATGATGGTGTTTTGGGTTAGTATCTCTTCTTATGGTTTGGTGGACTTTCTTAGATCACATGTTTGTTTATTCGGGAGGGTTGTAATTTGGGTTCCTTGGGTTCATCCCTTGTTGTAACAAACGTTTGATCTACTTCTGATTATAATCAATTTCACCAGATGGAAAAAAAATAAAAATTATAAACATGTATGCAACTTTCTAGGTCGTCCATTTATTCTATATTCATGATCCTTTCATAATATTAATTAAAGATCCGGTAGAAGATTGATTTGGATCATGGGATAAGGGTTTACAAAGATAGATTCAGCTTTTTCAAGATCCACAATATTCGAAATATGTTGACGAGGTTGATAGAGTTTAGGGAGATTATTAGATTTGTGAAATCTACTGTGAATAGATCCTTCCAAATATAAGAATCAGATTTGAAATACAAAATACTAGTGTAGATATTCTTCCATACACTACTTATGATCCAATATTGAATTGGGTTATTTACTATAGAAAGTACTTTTTAAGAATTATATTACAAAAAAATACTTAAAAGTTTAGGTATACTTTGTCTTTGGTGAAAGACTAAAATGGACCTTTAAGTCTTGTTAAGAACATGTACAATGGAAAACTCATAGTGCCTTAACTAAGTGTCTAATATATAAAATATAATTTAAATATTAAGAATGAGATCCTAAAATTAAGAAAATTTTAGTACACTTTAGACACTCTCATGTCTAAAAGTAAATAAAATTTAGTTAAAAAATGTTTTAGACACTTTGATTAGTGTTTCCATTGCACATGGTCTTAATGAGAATTAGGTAAATATACTTAAATAAAATAATAAAAAAATACACAAATCTAAATGAGAAATTCCCTAGGATGCCATCAATTTTTGAAAAGTTCAATAGATACCACTTTTTCAATTGTTCCAAAAATACCACAAATACAAAAATTGATTTTCAATGAATTTATAGTTTAAATTTTTGGGATTGGGTTAACTATTCCCAAATTAGGGTATAGTTTTAGAGGATAGGGTTTGATTTTGGGGTTTAGGGTTTAGATTTGAATGTTAAAATTTCATTTTAATATTATGGTGTTTTCCGTCATGTTTGAGAATTGCCCAATCTAAATCGGTTTCTTCTCTTTTCCGTCAGTCTCTCTCTCTCCTTGCCAATGAAGCGACGACGCAAATTCAAACCCAGTTTCAAAAATTCCAATTAGTCAAGAACCAAAATTTCCGATAGATTGGTTACAAAAGCCACCAATTCCTTCACTCTCAACACTCTGACCCTAATCACCACCAATTTTTTACAATCCCTCGCCGGACTTGTTGCGTCGTTCTTAAACATCGCATCTCCATCACTCTAACCCTATTCGATTTAGATCTCGGATATCTCTCTCTCTCTCTCTCTCTCACTCCAACATTTCAATTTCTTCTTCTTCAATCCTAAGTATCAAATCTCTATCTAGACGAAGAAACCAATGAGCTCTTTCTCTTACTCCAACATTTCAATTTCTTCTTCTTCCATTCACTTGTATCATTTGTTCGCACTAAATGAACATAAGCTTATAGGATTGTTGCTAACTTGCTATGATAAAAGCTTATGAGCTTATTATAACCACTCTTATTCGAACACAATGGCTTGTCCATTTTTCTTTGAACTCAATGGCTTGCCTGTTCTTGTTCGAACACATCTTTATGGATAACCATAAAAGATTTAAACCATGACCAATCTTTATGGATGAAATTTTCGTTTTCTTTGCTTTCAATGGTTGAATTAGAAGAAAACATAGTTAATGGGAAAAGCCAAAGATTTAGTTGTGTTCTTGACACTAGTGTGACTTTCGAAGTCGCCTACAAAATAAGATGACCACATGTTCGAGTCTTGCTAGATGACGAGCATGTTCGAGATTAGAGGGTCATTGTTTTATGGTCACACAAACAAACTATCCACAAACGTATCCAATGGTCATGTTCATGGATTTATGGTCACAGAAATCCCATTTATGATCTTTTGCTCATAGCTCAATGGTTACACTTACATATAATCCTATTTAAGTTGTTATCAACCTGACAAGCTTCAAGTTGTTTCGTGTGCTCTCATCCATATGGCGATTAGGTGGTGAGACAAAATAATGATGTTTGGAAAGCTTTACAAATCGGTGACATATAAACATATGGCCAATCAATGCAACTAAAAACATCATCCAAAAATCATACCAACTCAAAACCCAAAGTCTTGAATCGTAACTAAATATCAGATTAAGCGTTAACCGCCGCTTAAGATCTGATTCTATGGCTATTTCGACTCGAGCTTTAGTCCTGGTGGCCTTGCAGGGGAACGGTGGGCGACTCATCTCCAACCGTCGCGGAGTTTGATCGACAAAAGTCGTACAAAAGAACATTATGACTTGAGTGGAAGCTTAACTTCCGCCGATCTGAGAGTTATCCTCGGTGACACTTCCTGCTAGCGGAGACTTCAAGACCAATGTGTAGATTCAAGAGCTTTGAACAAATGTGTAGAAACTTCAAGACCAATGAGAAAAGTGGTGATCTTCTTGTGAATAAGATTGACCAATGAATACACTTCCAAGTTTAGGGTATTCTTCGTTAAACATAACGATTGGTCCTTTCAAGAATTTGAGAAATTCTTTCGATTAGTGGAGCCGTGGAAGAAAAGCAAAAAGCGTAGGAGGACGATGCTTCTTCTTTGACTCGGAACCAAACCCGTTCAATAACTTGTTCTCCGAATCCAATTCCATTTTTCAAAACGATGGAATCCATCAAAACAAAGTCAAAAATCACACACAAATACACACATAGAGAGATTTGATTTTTTTTTTTTTTTTTTGCAATTAGAATAACGATGTGTGATTAGATTTGATCCAAATTGATTCCGATTGAATCATAACTGTTTCAAATTGATTCCGATTGAAACAATGGAAACGAGAATAGCTAGTGAAGATCAACAAAAAAAATTAAGAGATGAACAATCTCGTGATATGGGTGAAATAATGTTGTAACAAGGTGAAATAAGAGCCATTGATCTTTAAGTAGGACTTGCAAGATGAACGGTGTGACACCACGGTTTCAGGGCATATATGGTATATGCGGAGAGGCTTAAAAAAACTGATTTGACTATCTATATCACCAAAGTGCACTTATCTTTTTGGTCACAGGTCTTGAGAGAACTCCAGAGTTAAGCGTGCTTGAGCTGGAGTAGTTTCATGATAGGTGACCTACTGGGAAGTCATTTCCAATACCGTGTGAGTGAGGTCAAAACACGGGAAAAGATCGCGTGCTGATTTGCAGGGTCAGTAAACATGGCTTCCAAGCCTCCCGGAATTACGCATCGACCGTCAGGGAGTATTGGCCCATGGGCCGAGAGTGGACGTGGGGCCCATGGATAGGGTGGTCGAGGCGTTACAAGTGGTATCACACCGAGCCCTAACAACTGTGTGAGTCAGTTTGTCGGGGTAACGATCTTGATATGCGCAATGAGTACGTTGCGATCTGTTAGTGGGGGTGATTGTGACACCCCGTTTTAGGGCATATATGGTATATGCGGTATATGCGGATAAGCTTAAAAGTATTGATTTGGCTATCTATATTACCAAAGTGTACTTATCTTTTTTGTCACATGTCTTGAGAGAATTCCAGAGTTAAGCGTGCTTGAGCTGGAATAGTTTTAGGATGAGTGATCTACTGGGAAGTCATTTCAGTACCGTGTGAGTGAGGTCAAAACACGGGAAAAGATCGCGTGGAGATTTGCAGGGTCAGTAAACATGACTTCCGAGCCTCCCGGACTAACGCACCGACCATCAGGGAGTGTGGGTCCACGGGCCGAGAGTGGACGTGGAGCCTATGGATAAGACGGTCGAGGCGTTATAAATGGCCTGAATTCAGATTTGTAAATAAGAGGGTATGTCAATCGACAAAGGAGGGGGTTTTGGGTAATCAAGCTTAAAAGGAAGGAAGAAAGAATACGTAGAATTTAAAGTATCTTTTGCCAATATATCTATCTTAGAAAGTATGTCTATAGGTAATAAATCCTATTTGACCATACTATTACAACGACAACATATTTTGTCATTTTGTGGCATTGATCAAAAATCACAAAGGGATGAGAAAGTGAAATTGCTCTATGATATATGAAATTACTCTAGAATCTATCAGAAACGTTTTCTCCATTAATCTACAATAAGATGTATTATTCATGATTAAATACATCATATTTTAAATTAGAATTTAGAATCATTGATTAAATACAATGGATTCTGATTATTTTTAAACTCTCTTAAAATCAATGATTGAATAACATTCCTTAAGTTTTCTTACAAAATTGCCATCAAAATTGTTGAAGAAGTCGAGAGATCAAATAACAAAAGAACGTGTTGTGTTATGAATGGTAATCGAGAAATATATATCTTATTATATAAAGCTTGATGCGTCAAACATAATAATTAACACGATTGTGACACGTGTCAAATCGGTCGATCCGAGATTTTGACACGTGTTACATTTATTTTCAATTAGATTTTTACAATATATCATACAAATCTTATTCTTTTTTTAAATTTATATATCTATAATTATCAAATAGATTATAAAAATCAATATATATATATTAAAAAAAACAACTAAGTGTTATAAATCCCATTTACTGTGAATGTTCATATATGATTATGGCCTTGTTCACCAAGTCCCTTTCTCTCCAAGCTTTCTTCCCCAAGTTATTGTAACACTATATATACCTATGTTCTTATTGGAATAAATCATCACTCAATTCTCATTCTCTCTTCTCATATTACAACACGTTATCAGCACGAAACTCTAATCAATTGAGCAAAGTCCTAGTATCTTCGACTCATCTTCTGTTTCTTTTCTTTTTCTTTCTTCTGCCTCCGATCGTTCCAAATCACGGTAAGTCACTCATCATAACTTGATCAAGCATCCGACATATCATCTCATAGTTTATTAATATTGATCGGTGGTTTTGTTAAAATCTATAGTATAATTCGTTCAGTTATTTTATCAATCTTTAGTATGCTTCTGTTGACTTTCAATCTAATTAAAATACTAAATCTATTGCTTTGATAATTCGATCTGTTTTATATTAGTTTGCTTATTGAACTTTAAGCTTTAATTAAACGTTGACCTTATATTACTCTTTATCCTTTATTCGATATGTTGTTCTTTGCTTCTGTTATTGAGACGTGATTTGATAACATACCCATGTATGTTTATCGATCCAATAAAGCTCATACAATTATACTTACACATATTTAAATTTCCATTGATTTCATAAATGAAATTTATGTGTATAATTATAACATATCTAGAAGATTATGTTATACTTAAAAAGCTTTAAGCTATTCGGAAAATTCATAAAGAAAAAGTATAATCACCAGAAGTGATATTACGTACTAGTTTTAGTCTTGAATGATCAAGATAAAGGTCATAGTATTTCTTTCAAGAAATTATCTACTCACCAGAAGTGAGAAAAGAAAAATGGCAAGAAAGAAGATAATTTTATCTCATATGAGAATGAAAGTTTATTGAAAGCTCGAGAAGAGCATTTGAGATCATTAATGTTCAAAATATTTCTTTTAAGAGTTTTAAATTCTTAGCAGAAGTGAGAAAAGTAAGTATTTCTTTCAAGAGAATAATTTTCACCGGAAGTGAAAAGTAAGATTGGTAAAAAAAAAGAAGAATTTTCTTGTCTCATACAATAATGAAAAAATATATTGTATGAGTTTGATACTAAGTATAATGCTCATTAAAATCCTTCAAAGAGCATTTGCATTATTATGTATGGAAACACAAACATTGATGCATTATATTCCTAAAAGTCTCAAAGTAAATAAGATAACGATATAGTTGATCCAAATTGGGATATGTTTTAATTATAGAGTGAAATTTAATACGAGATGGATGAACCTGAAGTTTCATCATCTCGAGGTGGAAGAGTAAAGAATCTCAAATAGACAATAAATAACATATCTTGAAGATTATGTTTACTACTTGACTCTTAAGGATCCACAAGTTCTCTAAGGCAATTTAAAAGAAAAGTATGATGAGAACAAGATGTTATTTAGAGATCATTATGAGTGTGTACATCTAAGATTAAGTCTATAAATAAATATGTTTTATTGGTTATACTCCATTCCCTGAAGCGAATGTGACATCTTACACTAAGGAAAAAAAATGACCACTCATATAATATTCATCGGTCGTATGAATTTAGTCAAGATCGAGATCGAAGAGTTTCTATCAAGAACTCATATTTTCACCGGATGTGGACAAATAGAAAAGAAAAAAAAACTTGAGGAAGTACAATACAAGGTTGTATAAAACATATATATGAATGCTCCAGAAGAGCACATAGATATCATTGTCTAAAGAAGCCAATTGGAGTACTTTATAAATTCTATTCACCAAAGTCTCAAAAGAAAGGATCTAATGATCCGAGTAGGATATGTTATTGATTCTAAAATGAGATTCAGTTCAAGATTGATAAATCTACAGTGTTATCATCTCGAGGGGAAATGTTAAAAGATCTTGTATACTATAAGTGAAACATCCAGAAGATTATGTTTACACTAAAACTGAGTTTGCTTACTCCTTCATAAAAATAAATCTATGGGATTTTATATGAAAAGTGAAGAAATTGTTGAATATCTCCAAATCACAAGTTTTTCCCAAGGTTGAAAGTATTTAAGAGAATCTACCTTTTTTGTACTAGATTGTACTACACAAAGATTCGTAAACCAGAAGTTTACCGAGAATGAAAAGTAAACCAGAAGTTTACTGAGAATGAAAAGCAAATCAGAAGTTTACTGAGAATGAAAATAAATCAGATGTTTACTAAGAATTTAAATATTTGGCTTAACCGGATTGGTCATCCTGGTTTAATAGATGATGCGGAAATTTATGAAAGTGTGTGGATATTTCGTAAAGAGCCAGAAGATTTTTTCTAGTCATTTATCATATGTTGATTGCTCAGAAAGCAATATGATAATGTGGCATTCACCAGTAAGAAAAATAAACTGGAATATGTTTATTTCTAGAAGTATATACAAGGAGATATTTGTGGACTGATCACCCACTATGTGAATTTTAGATAATAGATGCATCGATTCAATAGACGCATTGACTCGATGAAAACATCAACTAAATATTCACATTTATCCTAATCATGAAAATGCAACTTGAAGTTTACATGGTTATTTGATAATGCTGGTGAATTTATGTTTGAATGTCCACTGAAATAAGGTGTCGAACATCCTGGAGTTCATGTTCATACACAAAATGGTTTAACACCATTGATTCACATCAAGCCAATGAATAATTTATAGTTCTCCCCATCATTATTGGTTTAGGATCAGAAACCAAATAATTTCCATCAAAAAGATATTTAAATATGAAAAGTGCTCCACCACAGCGCTATAAGATGGAACCTCAAAAGAGGAGAAAAATATATGTTGGATATGAATATTAAATAAGTGTCTAGATCCCAGAAGGATTTATTGAAGTCTCGACTTGTATATTCTCATAATAATGAGTTAGTTTTCCAACATCAGGGGGAGAAAGAAACAGCTGAAAAAAATATATATAAGTTTCTGTGAATTATCAATGATCCTCGGACTAGAGAATGTACATTAGAAGTCCAAAAAGATAATTAATAAGCAAAACTTGGCGTATTAATTGCCAGACGCTTTTGATGATCCTAATAGAGTGATGAAATCACCTATACCAGCTATATATGCTCCAATCAAATGTATGTCCTAGAAGGACTATATCAAGCTGCTAGTGAGTCTAAAGATCACATAAAGTGTGATAGACTTATTTGGTTCCATATATAAATCCTCGTAAAAAGAAAGGAGCAGATACTGAGAATGACCAAATCGAGGTAATAAAGATTTTAAATGATCTCCAAAAGAGACATCAACATGACAAATGAAAAAGTTCAAGTACTTGACAATGAAAAGAGCTAGCTAGCTATGTCATGTTAAAAATAATATGGGAACCAAAAAGCAAATCGACGTCGTAATATTTTGCATGCTATGAGCAGTTGATATTATGGAAAAGAGGATCATGAAAGAAAGTCTATTGAAATGTGTACACAAAGTAATGATTGGCCAAAGTGGAAAGAAAAATAGACTTGTACTTATAATCTCTTGAAGAGAAATTTTTGGACCAGGAGTCCATGCACCTGAAGTGTAAAACCAGTGAAAGATATAAAGTTTGTGGAAAACGAGAGTGAAAAATAGTGAAATTTTCACAAAGACAAAGATTGTTTTATGAAGAGATATATTTATACTCTCTTGTGGTGGTAGCAATGCTTTTGAAATATCTTATAAGTCTGGCAATAAGATATAGAACACTGGATGAGGAAATTTATATGGATATAATCCCTGAAGGATTAAAGATATCAAAATTATGTTCTTGAGAACTCTACTCGATCAAATGAAAAGAGAAAATATGGTATAATTATGTATATGTGTACCATGTAGATTTCTCTAAAGATATTGATCAAAGTGATTCTTAATTTGAAGATTATAAAAACTCCACCAGAGTTATCATAACAATTATGGTAAAAGATCACTGATAGTGATATTTGTATGAAGATCCCAGAAAGATTTGCTAGAAGCAAAAACTCTTTTTGTGCAAATCGCAGAAAATTGAATCGTTCTCTTTATGGATTGAAATATCGGAGAGTATTTTCTAAGAGAAGCATATAAGAATGATTCGTCCTTGCATATTCAGAAGGCATTTTGAGAAATGAATTTATGACGATTACATAGTATGTTGATGATTTGAACATTACTGGAACTCCTGAAGAGATTTATAGAAATGATTTGGAAAAGTACTTATAGATCATGGCAAGAATCTATATAAGAATGTTCACATATACTTGGTCCTAAAGTACCAAATTTAAACTGATGTTTAAGAAATTTATCGATCTCTTTCATGATTGAAAGATGCGATTTTATATGATAAAAAGGAAAATATATTATGGACCAGAAGTCTAATGATTTGACATATCATAAATCATACAAGTTTGTTTGTTAAGGCTATGCTTATGATCATTCGAAAAGATAGCATATGATCGGAAGTCATCTCCTGAAGAAGATGCTTTTGAGGGGGAGAAATATAATGATGAGCGTGGATGTACTCTTTTTCCCTTATCATAGTTTTTATCCTATAGAGTTTTTCTGTGAAAGGTTTTTAACGAGACATCAAAGAACACGCAAATGATAGACACTTAAAGAGGAATGTTATCATTAGAGTGATATATGAAAGTCTATCAATCTCTATAATGAATATCTTACTTTAATAATATTAAGAGAAACATAGAGAATGATTAAGATGGATAATCTAAAAGATCCATAAGTTGCAGAAGAATAGCGATATACACGTTCTACATATTCGTTCAAGCGAAACTTTGGCGGACTCATTTCTCAAGACACTTCCAACTGCTACTTTGAAGAAACAAGTTCATCATTTGGATGCGTTGTCTCAAAGACCTCAAGTCATATAATCATCAGGGGAAGTAAATACGCGCTGCACTCTTTTTCCCTTAACTATGGTTTTTCCATTGGGTTTTCCTGGTAAGGTTTTTAATGAGGCAGCATCACTTGCGTATTAGGAGTAGTTTTAGATAATGGACATTCAAGGGGAAGTGTTATAAATCCCATTTACTGTGAATGTTCATATATGATTATGGCCTTGTTCACCAAGTCCCTTTCTCTCCAAGCTTTTATTCTTCCCCAAGTTATTGTAACACTATATATACCCATGTTCTTATTGGAATAAATCATCACTCAATTCTCATTCTCTCTTCTCATATTACAACACTAAGCACTAATTAATATTCATTAAAATAATTAGTCGATAAGTATGATTTACTTTTTTTTTTATTATATGTTTCGGTTTTGTTGTTTTTCTTCCAACATTTTTTCCTCTTTTTCTTTACGTGTTTTAGATGAAATAGATTTTAATTTTTTTTTAATAAGACTATTAATTAATACACATATAATTTTTGAGTTCAAATAAACTTAGGTTTATATACCAAATCTTTATCGATTATAATATTTTGTCTTTACATAAATTTCTTTTCCTTTCTCGATCTTCTCACCAAACTTTCCACAAACTTTATTTCAGCTTAAATAACATTGATTACTCTCTTTTTTGATAGGTGAGATAGATTATGACTATATGTTTTTGTTGGTGAGATTAGTAAAGAATTATAACCCTATCTTTTGTTTTGTTTTATTGTTTACAACATAAATATCATCACATCAATGAATACTAAAAAAATGTATTTATCGTCATATTATAGTACGTCTTATCCAAAAGTGAGAGGTAATAATTTTTTAGAAACTAATGAACTTATAGGGATGGACTTTTTTTTTTTTTTTTGACGTGGGATGGACTTTCTACTACTTCATGAATAGGTTAGCATATTTTTATTTTATATCAATAAGAGTGTTAATATAATATGATTTTATTTTAACGTAGAAAAATACTATTTACGGCTTTGTGCATCATTCGCTTCTTGCAAAATTTGAAAGCAATTGTGTGAAAAAATCTTATTGAAATTTTCAGTTTTAGTTTGCAATTAAAAATATAAAAATTTAATTCGTTAAAATTTTGGTAAAATAGATATATGAGTAGCTACATAATTAGGAACAAATCAAGATAAAAAGGTAAAATTTTAATTTATTTGATATCGACGTTTTTGATTTGATTTTATTTACTTTCATGAGTGCTTTAAATTTTGTTTTTACTTTTTTTTTATCTTTGACTTTTTACGTGTTTAAAATATTCTATATAATAAAATTTTATCATAAACCTTTTTTTTTTTTTTTTGCTAAACATCATAAACCTTTTACCTAGTATATATATATATATATATATATATATATATATATATATATTGCTAACATCATTGTTTTTTATTATTATCAACATCATCAAGAAACATATTGCTTTTAGCTCATACTAAACCACCTATTTTTAGTTGATGTACACGAAATTTGAATTGTAAAATTTTGTATTTAAGAAGATTTCTATTTTTAATTTCTGATATAATTTCAGCTTTATCAAATTAAAAATGAGATACTATCTAAATATAAATCCAAAAAATATGTTTTGTGATCCTATCTAAAATTTACGTACGATCTTCTCAAGTTTAGGGTTTAATTTTTTCCCGGTTATTGAGCTAGTTTGGATGAACAAATTTCATTCTTCTGCCGATCGGTTCATCTCGTTGATGCGAGAAGAGTGTTGGGAAACGTTCAGGGAGATGTTAGTGTCAAAATTCATACTAAATGAGACCAAATTAAAAGTCAATTTTGCCACTCTTTTAAACGCTCTGGAGTTATTATTAACTAGCACCGTTCTAATATTCATTTTTTTTGTCAACCAAACATTTAATTGTGTAAAGCTTTTACTATTGGTTATTCAATGTGGAGACAAATTTTTAATAAAGACTTTTTTGTTCTCGGGTCAAAATACTACTATTTTCCATTTCATATACATTTACATTATAAAGTTTAAAAATGATCTTTTATTTCTTGCCAATTAATATGATCCCCGTAATTTCCTTATTTAATATTTCCTAATTAATTTCGGCAAATACTTTTAGATCCTTAATTAAGCAGAATATCTATTATTGAGGAGACATTTTGCTAATTAATTTCAGTCGAATACTTTCTTAATATGTATATAAATAATCAAGTGTTTTGATTCTTGAGGAGACAAAACAAATAAAATATCTAAAGGAATTAGGATGGCTTTTGTTATGAATCTTTTACTTCTGTTCTTAACAACCTTTGTCTGTTCTGATCAAAGTACTGTGCCTCTAAGATCCTTCAAGGTCAGCTCTAAAACAAAAACAAAAACTTCATTACCAATTTTTTTTAAAGAAAAACTTCAGACACATTACATTATTTTGATGTATACTTCTGTTAATCAATATCATCATGGATTGAATTCAACATGTCTTGCTTATTCTTGTTATTAAAAGTCTTTGTGTCTTTTTTTTTTCATTGGCAGATAAGTGAAAATATAACATATGATTGCATAGATATCTACAAGCAACCAGGACTTGATCATCCCTTGCTCCAAACCCACAAAATCCAGGTGATTTGTGTACTACATTTATGCTTTTACAAAATTTGATTTTCAATAAATTATATATTGACTATACAATTTATATTTTTGAAAAAGATGAAACCATCGTTTGTGAGATCTCAATTGAAGAATAAAACTCACAACGACAAAACATATAATAAGGTAATAGGATGTCCAAATGGAACTGTTCCTATAATAAGAAATACAAAAGAATTCACTGTAAACTCACAACTTTTTACTGAAAAGTATTTTCATCCGCTAACAACCGATAGCCCAGGAACCCATGTAAGCAGTCATCTCAAATCTCCTAAATCCCGGTAGATATAATAAGTATATAAGTCAATAATATAACCGACTTTTGGTAGATTGCTGGAGTAAAGTCACTTAATGGTACATTTCATGGTATAGAAGCTAGGTTTAACGGATATAACCGAATCATCGGAAAAGATCAAGCCTCGTATAGTCAAATTTATATAGGTAGTGGATTGAATAACCAAATCAATTTTATTTCTGCGGGATTTATGGTAAGTTTTACATTTAAAAGATTTATCTAGGTAGTGGATTGAATAACCAAATCCGTTCATTAGTTTCATCTTAGGTGTAATTTTAAAGTATTGAATTTCTTTTCGACAGATAAATCCAGGTTTTTTTCCTGACAGTCGTATTTGGTCGTATGGCTATTGGAAGGTGTGCATGTGAATAATTTTATATTTTTGATTTCCATATATTGTGTATGAAATATATATATAAATTAAATAACATGCAAGTCTTATATTTAATATGATTATAATAGGGTAAAGGTGGAAAAGGATGTTTCAATACGGCGTGTTCAGGATTTGTTCAAGTATCGAAAGAGATTCCAATAGTCAAACCGATTGATAATCTTAAGCCAGGGGAACCAGCCTGGTGGTGTTGCTCCATCCATCAAGTAACTTCTAAATTCTCTCTACATATATATATATATATATATATATATATATATCATTTTTACTGAGTAATGAAAAATATATGAATATTTATTTTGTTTGTAATATAAAAAGGATAAAAATACTGGAAATTGGTGGATTACACAGCTGATGTCAAATTCATCACGTAACGTAGATATCGGCTATTGGCCAAAAGAATTATTTAATCTTTTAAATAATGGTGCGACCATGGCTGGAGTTGGTGGTGTGGTTCAAGCTTCACCATCTGGTTCAAGCCCTCCAATGGGTGATGGTAAATATCCAAAGACATTCCCTGAAAAATCATCAATTTTTACAAATATTCAAGTGTTGGATTCTAAGTATAAGCAACGGGGATTGAATTATTCTCCTGTAATGGCGTTGCTGGATAGCAAATGTTATGGAATGAGAGATGGTGATGGTTCTGAAGTATTTTACCAAAGTCGTCTCGGTTACTATGTTTACTATGGTTGTCCGGGAGGAAACTTTTGTGGAATTTAACATTTGTATGTATGTTTTTTAAACTTGGCATTTAATAAAATCATCTAAACTAATAAAATACAAACCTTAATATATAGTTCTCAATTGTTTTTTGTTGTTTGGTCGAAATTTTAATTATATTAAGAAAATTACTCTCCATCAGGGGAGGAAGAATATACAGAGAATAAAGCTCCTTAGCCAAGGAATCAACAATATAATTGTTTGAACGAGAGATAAAATTAAAAGTAATAGCTTCAAAAGAAAGTTTTAAGAGGCTAATATCGTGGAGAAACCTCTTTAACTCATTGATGGAATTACCCAAGTTAATTAGGGAGATAAGAACTTGCGAGTCCGATGTTCAACTATTTAATGTTGATTGTCACGTCCAAGCGAGAGATTAGAATACTAAAAATATTGACCCGTGTCCAAGCGAGGGATTAGAATATTATATTTAATGGAACATAAACTTGTAAAACATGAATTAATGAGCGTATGCTATGAAATTAATGAAAATATGTACAAACTTTCACCATTACATATTGTTTTGATTGAAATATTATGATTTGTTAAATTAAATATCGTGTCCAATGTCCAATCTCCTAAAACGATATTTGGAAAGAAAAAGTGTATACTTGTAAATGGTTGATGTTTTATTTCACTGCTAACAACCTTTGTAACAAATTAGAAGAAATAGAGTAAAATTTCTTTAAAAAATGAACATAATATTTTTGCATGAATGTCGACCAAAAAAAAGGAAATTTTTTTTTGCATGAATTAAATTGCATTTTACCATTTCACCCTCACAATTAATATGACTAATAAAAAAAGTTAAAAGACACGTTTCTTTCTTCTCTTCTCCTCTTCATTTTCCTATTCTCCAATTTTGTTGTTTTGGTTAAATAAAGTTGTGCATAATTTAAATAAGAACAGTCTTTTGCCTTCTTCTTTTTTGCTATAAATGTAAATATATTTTGAGAAAATTAAGTCTAGGATTGTAAATTGTTATTGGAACAAATTGATAAATCTATGCCCCGCGTTTGGCATTTTCAAGGAATCTTTTTTCTTTTTGTTTAACATTTTATTTTGTCATTAATCTTGAACGTTTCGGTTACATCCAATCATATCATAATACATGAAAACATTAAAATTTAAAGCAAGAAAAGTAATAATTATACGACTGCGAATCAAGAACAATTTTTTATGCGTCGATATAAAGCTTGTGGCTAAACTGGAGATAAATGATTTAGTCACTTTGAACGGTGACTTTAAAAGATCACCAAAACCTCCGAGATTCGTCGAGACGAAGCCGGTTGGAGAACTACTAGGTTTTTAATCCAAGAAATGTCTTACTCTAACTGAGAGAAGAAGAGGTGGACAAATACTCTTCTATTGGGAGGAATGTACATGATTTGAGAATCTATAAAACTTTAATTTTCTCTCATACGAGAGAATAAAGGACTCAAAGAACCTTATTGATAGAATCATTGATGTCTTAAATCCGGCAAAAATCATGACACCGTAATGAGCCTTGGTTTTAACCGGATTGACCGATAAAAAACCTGCTTGATAACAGACCTTCAACCCATATAAAACCAATACTCTCTCCGTACATTTTTCATGAAATCTTTCTACAAAACTTCCTCCACTACACTAGCTAGGTTGATTCATTATAGATGAGAGAAAGTAGGTTAACTCTTTCCCACCCAAAACTTACATGTGAACCAAGGAACTCAATCATCAGAATTATGTTCTTCTTTCAATCCATAAATTGAAAAGTAGGTTAAGGACTATAATTAGTAACAAGCAAGGTCGAGTTCCAAACATAAACGTTTAACGTAGATGGCGTTTAATAGCCTCCACACAAAGAGTAATGGCACCTAAGTATTTTTATGTAGGGCTGTTTGTGATTAATATTATAATCATGACTGACATGGCAATTTATTGTTGCATAGCAAGATATTGGGGAGAAAACACTACGATGCACATCTCTCCAGCTCCAGCTTTACACAGTGCTGGTCCTGAATATTTGTGGGCCCCAAGCACACCAAATTTTTTTGGCCCATTAACATTAATTGATTTAAAAAAAATTTTTTAAGCACTTAGAAGACAAAACTAAACATTTGTGACCTTCGATCTATAGAAACTCTGCAATACCAACAAAGCTAATAGCGCTTTTGCAAAAAATTTGGTCCTTAAAATTGATAAAAACACGAGCGGCTCCAAGCACATGTTTCCCTTCCTTCTACTCAGGCCGACATTGGCTCTACAAGAAGGTCATGTTCTTCTTCTGCAGCGGCATCAACTACGACGAAGTAAAAGACTTGTTAGTAAAAATCGAAATGGTGTGAACCAGATTTGTTAATTATTTTAATTTTATGTTTCTAAGAGAAGTTGGCAATTTGTAATACACAATTATCTCTCTGTAAAAAAAGAGATGATTTCTTATTAATTTCTATCAATTTTATTACCCTTTTCAAAAAATGTTAACATGAACTCCCTCAAATAGCATTCCAACCAAATTTCATTAAATTTAAAAGATACAAAAGTATTCAGAACTCAACATCAACAACCCAAATACAACTTAAGCCCATCCCATCAAGATCCATTAACAATGATCTAATGATGAGAAAAGATTAGAAAATGAAACAAGTGTTCCACATGTGTAGCTTCTAGGGTTGATGGGAATGGAGCAGCTCCTACATAATTATCATCTCCTCTAGGCTCCCAAGAGTCATCATTCCGGTGAACTCTAACGAGATCCATCGAAACTGACTTTTCTTTTTCTGAATACCATTGTATGATCCATCCTCTTGCATCACCGAGTCTTTAAAAACGGAAAAGCCAAAACATATCGAATTTAAACCATTGAATATTCAAGAGAGGGAACAAAAACCTAGGCTAAACACAATCACTCCAGCTTTTGCAAGAATCCCTAAAAACATGATACTCAGAAACACTAAAGACACTTTGCCTAAACCTTCTAAAGACCCAATCATGGAGGACAAAGATTTATGCTATTAGGATTGAAGAATCATGCAATCGATCGGAAAAGGCTCCGTCTTAAAACAATCGGAATCTAAAAGACAAACAAAGATGAAGGATAAAATTAAATCCAACTAGAGCCGGATTCGAATCCGAACAGCGCCATAAAATATTGTCAGATTAAACAGAAATATAGGTCTGATCAACTAGATCGGAAACATAATCGGACAAAGCCGAACCTAGATCTGAACACAGTCTGAACAGATCGGAAACCTACTATATACACTAAATCTATTTACTGAACCTCGACGCCGGCAAGGAGCCGGTCACCGGGTTAAACTCAACGATATCCTTTTTTCTTTTAGAGAGAAGGTAGAGAGTTTAAGAGAGAGAAAATAGTTTTATGTATTATGCACTAAGGTTTTGTTATTGTATGATTTCTCCGTATATACAAAAAATGATGTGTCCTTCCTAAACGACACATATATTAGTTATATACTTTTTTGTTCAACACTTGAATTATCATTATATACTAAGAGGTTAAATTCCCGTAAGAAAACATTATTCAAATCCGGATGTAACTGAAATTTTAACAACCACAAAGAAGTTACATAAACATAAATTTAAAGATATTAAGAACATGATAGAATCAAAGGATCTACAATACTTGTTTGCACACTCCTCCAAAGTAGATAGAGAGCCAAAGTTGGAATCCGAAAGCTTGTTTGAAATACTGTAAGCTTTGGCCTAAGCTTTTACCATTGCACATCCGACCACCGAAAATTCAACAAACAAAGCCCAATCCACGGGACATCGCAATGTTGAACTCAGGAGAAAGACACTCATGGCATCAACTTTTTTTAAAACCACGACCATTACATGGTCATACATAGCTCGCTTGGTTAAAACTAAAAGCATAGAGCTTAAAAAGACTCGCACCCTAACGGCAAAGCATTTCCTCGGTTGTGAAACCGGAAGCCAATCATCTCTCATAAAGAGGGAAAGAGGACGTATGAGTCTATCCTCGATAGAGGAAGAGGCATACTCAACCAAAACTAAATTTGAAAGAGAGTATGGACTTAAACCCGATACTAAAGCCAACATAGAAACATACACATCCACAAGTAAGATTAGTGGAGAGTATGAACTTTGTTTCGGTAATTCATCTATAACGGTTTGAAACACATCCAAAAGTAAAGTTATTGGAGAGTAGAAACACTTATGAGAACGCACCCGAGGAAGATTGAGATTCATCGAATGTTGATATGAAGCGCTAAGAATGATAATTTTTCTCTCCAAGCTCGATGTGGAGGGAAAAGCTTTTAACGAGCTTTGTAAAGTCAAGCCGAGGTTAGAATGGTTTACTTCACTGCCGTTATTGGATGAAGAGGGTAGGAAGGAGCTTGACGGCGGAGGTAGTTTCCTCAGCGGTGAGGCAGAGGTTGACGGTGGTGGCGGAGATGTGGAGGTGATTCTCGAACTGGAGCAAAAGTATTGACCGGCGAGATGCAGCTCTCCTGAGATGGATAGAATGATATGATATCTCGGGCATGTGGTGAATCTTGCCGACGACGGAGCCGGAGATGATTCCAGAGGCTGAGATGGAGGCGTGGGGACAGTGGTAAGGCGGTGGCGACGAAAGCAGAGGAGGCTTTGGTGAAGAGAAACCGTGTATCGCACTGGTGGCTCCGGCGATAATGGAGGATACAAAGGCGGCAGAAAGACCACGCTCTGATGGTGTACATGATTGAGCAGCTCTGAATGATTTGTCATTGCGGTGGAAGTTGGAGAGAGTATGTTACATACGCATGTATAAAAGGACAATGTGTCTTTCCTAAACAACACATATATTAGTTATATTAGACATTTTTGGTTATTATTTCTAGAAATATGCGTGCCCAAATTTGAGGCACTGTTCTGCTTAACTGTCGTTCAAAGTATTTGATACTTCGCTTGAGAGATGTCTCACCAAAACCATAATAATAAGTTCCGTTCCAATACAATTCTATTGTATCAAGGTTTCAATTTATTAGCATTAGCGACAAAGAGAGACAAAAGTAACATGCAACAATATTTAAATAAAAAAAAGACTAACAACAACAATTAAAAATGAAACACTAATAATAGTCGATAACTATTAATGCCAACAAAAGGAAGGAAATCATTTTGTTTGAGAACAAAAGGAAATAAGTTAAGCACTAAATAACAATAACTAAAATTAACTTATGGATCGAGACTCAATAGCTGGTAAGAGCTTCTTATAACTTGTTAATAACACAGCTAGTAACCGACGATGTAACTCCGGTTATGGAATGTAAATTATTTAGCCCGGTCCTGGATTTTGTCGAATCCCATCTCAGTTGGGTCGGTAGCTTGAAGCTCATAGTGAATACCATCCAACACTCTTCTCAGTCCACTCTTCGACGTCGCGTACATCATCTTTTCCCTTATCCTCGATCCCTCCGGCGACCTTTAGAATAAAACCATATTGAATCAGATTAGGCTTATTCGGATCAGTTTATCTGGATTGAAACTCATAGGTAATTGTAAATGACTTTTGGCCACACACATTGAAAAATGATGGACGAATGACCATTTTACCCTTATAAGATGGCAAAAGGGATAATCCGACACTTTTGAGGAAAAGACACAAAGAGATAGAAGGATTATGACACAACTAACCAGGTGATGAAGAAAATCTTGCTCATGCGACAGTTATCGACCGTAACATAATCGAAATCAAACACGGCATAGCGACAATCATCCTCCGGCAAAGAAGCAGTGAGATCGTCGTAGCTCTCGCCGGCACCACCAACTTTGTCGACGGCGACTTTCTGAGACTTCTCCTCGATCTTGAAAACGATGTATCTGTGCACTTTCTTCCACTTCATCTCCATGAAAGATCTCTTGCAATCCTCAGTCATCCACATACCATTAGTCGCCTATACAAGATTTTACTTAAATTTAGTCAAAAATGTAAAATAAATAAGAAAGCAAAGGGAAAAATATGTAATTGTGTTATAGATATAATATGATTTTTACCGTCAAAGCCATAGTGAGTGTTGAGAAGCTAAGATGGTGTTTCGTCTTCTTCTTTAGTTGATGTTTTGAGTGAAGAAGCTTTTCTTTGCTTGTGTGGGTTTGAGGAGAGTGTACTTTAGAGACTTATATAAAGAAGTGATTAAGTTAATGCCACTGAGTTTTTCTATAATTACAAATTTACCACTCCCTGAGAATGTTATTTGATGTATTTTTTCCAGTATATAAAAATTTATTTCAGGTTTTTAAATTTAGTATTTGACACCCAATTCTTATATACTCCCTCCGTTCTCAAAAGATTGATGTTGTAGAATTTTCACAACTATTAAGAAAACACATTAATTCTTAGTTATAAATGTCTTGTCTTTTGTACTAAACAATTTTCTATGATTCTAAACCAATAGTAATTCAATAAAACCAATTAATGTGTCTTGAAATTTACAATTCATCATTATTTTTTCATTAATAATGTATTGAGAAGGTAAAAAATCAATCTTTTAGAAATATTTGTTTTTCTACAACATCAATCTTTTGAGAACGGAGGGAGTAGTTAAGAACACCCATATATAGTTCTTTTTTCCACTAATAATATCCCTGGTTTTTAAAAAGTACTAAATATTTCTTTTAAATTTGAATTTGTGTGGTATTACCAAAGTGACAACTGAATGGTAATTAATAATTCCCGTGGTTTATGAGTAAAAACAAATTGGGATGGAAACTTATCATTATCTTCAGAATTGGGAATTTCGCCAATTAAAACTATATTAAGTGTTTTTATCTTTTTCTTCTTTACTAAATTTACGGTTTCAACTTCCCATTAGCTAGTTGTGTTTTTCCCGTGCGTGTACCAATGTAATTATAGTTTGCTGTTTTATTCACATTTATCTAAAAGGTATATAAATAATTGAATTATATTCTGTATATATAATATATATACTATTAATAGTGAAAATTTGTTATATAGAAAATAATAGAATTAAAAAAAAAATCAAAGATAGACATAAAACTTGCGGACAAATAAGTTGTAATACATCACTTAGAGACCATAGAAAGGTATTCAAATAATGAGTACGACGAAAGTCTTCTCCTATGGTTTAGTACTCGTTAAGGTTTTGATTACGATTTAAAAACTCTTTTTCTTCTACATTTACGTTCAAAAAACAGTTCATGTAAAACAGTAGTTTTTTTTGGTTTGAATATAATTTAACATTCATTTCAAAAAAAAATAAAAAAAAATAAATGCTTTCATTAATTATACATATGTCTACATCCAGTCATCTATGCTTGTGATTAGAATCACTCTGGTATTAGCTTAAAATCTGGCTTAATAACTGTGGGAAGTACATGTGGTTTAACTTCTTTGATTTCATTCACAAGTTATAACGCTGAAAATATGTGTCCCTAAAAGCATGTGCAATGGGGCATCTTAACATTGGTTCTTAAGAGAAACAATTGAAAAACTTCAAAATGTTTAGACACTTTCAGATTCTCATATGGTCTAAGCTGATGTTTGCAACGAGATGGTGTACTCATGTACGTATCTAGTCTATTCTAATTCCAAAAACCACATGTATGTACTTTGTCTGATCTTCTATGGTAATTTGCAATAACACACAACATTGAAGCTTTGTTTATATATAAAACTTTTTGGTTACAATTGAGTAATTTACAAATTGACTACAAAGACTATAACAGGTCCTATCTTTATGAATTTGGAAACATTATTCACAGGGTGTGTGAGGTTTGTGATGGTTCTTTCTTGAACCATTTTGCAAGCAAGAAGGGCAATATATGATGTATACATGGAACCTCTAATGAAGTTCTACCATTGGAGGAGGAAGAAATTAAATTTTTTTCGTTCTTAACCTCATAAGATGCAAAATTTATAGTAAAAATATTGTTAAGAATCACATAAAGGGGTTTACCATTGGAGATGCTCTAACAAAATCAAATATTGCGCATATACTTACAAATTATACGTGTATATATAATAATGAAGCTAACAGTTCCAAAACTAAATATTGCGCATGTGTTTACAAATTAGTCAGTTTTTTTTTTTTGAAAAAGCACAAATTAGTCAGTTAGTCTCATAATTTCTCTTGGTTCGAGACCATATTTTTAGTAAAATTTAGTAACGCATAAATCATCTCCTATTGCCAATGAAGTTAGTGTCGGGTACTAATTGGAACATCTTAATAAAATACAAGAATACATTTTATATCAAACATCATTTATAAATTGTAATCTTAACATGAAACACAACTGAAATTTTGATTTTCATGTCTTCTTGTTTATATGTGTAAATTTTAAAAAATATATTTATAAGAACTCTAACATATTGTCTTATAGTTATTGAAGTTTATAAATGCAAGTACGAATGTAAATGAAAAAAACCCATGGTATTGTTATTATTTTATTTTTTTGATAAACTGTTGGAGTTTCAGATCTTTTACTCATAATATTCTCGGTTTCCGGGTAAACCGTTGATAATGCTATATTTAAAGCGTAAATCACCCTCCTAAGTGGAGTTAAATTAGTAATCTTGAAAACTCATTTTCAAGTTTTAAAACCACTAGACCACCTATAAATTGGTAGCTTGGTGTTGTTATTGAAGAACATAATAAACAAACTAAAATACATCTACTATTCTGAATAAGATGATTAAAGTAGAGGGAAAATTAATCAAAAAAAGAAATACGCGGGGAATCGAAAAGAAGTTGGTCACTAATAATAGGAATGGCCGGATCCAATGCCTACATCCTCATTGGTCTCTTCAATTTTGTGTTACTCAAAATCCTAGCGACCCTTTGAGTGAAAGCTAAGAAATGAGACACAAGAGAAATTTTAACTATATTATTAGGTAACTAAAAAAATTGGTCCACTGTTAAAACAGCAAAAAATGTGTGATAAATTTGGAGGAAACATTAGAAGTGAAATAGTTTCTCTCAGATTTATTCATTAGCCAATAGGCTTATTTATACAATATAATTAACTTGATCAACAAGTTCTTTACATATTTGATAATGGGAAATCTATCTATTTAACATATACACAAATATTAACTTTCTATTTAACTCGATCTCGTATATTTTCCGAGATCTCCTAACACCCTCCCGCAAGCTCATACGTGGTAACACGTATGAGATTGAACAATCTTCAAGTCGTCTTCATACCCATTGTAGGGTCATCAGTGACGTTTATACCTCGCCATTAGACCATCGATGGAGAATACTGTAGTAGTTGTGTATCTCCATTGTTTCATGTCACTATGTGAGCTGAACGAACTCATCAATTGGTCCATGCTCAAAGTTCACAGCAACTTCATCAAATCATCGAACGTCTTCTTTGTAGTATAAGACGAATGGACAATTTTTTTTTTCTTTTCACATCCAGATTCATCATCTTCGTGGTTTTATCGAATTTGTAGTGAACGATAAATAACCACATGAAAACTCTGTTTCCAAATTTTTTTTTTAATTTTTAAAGCAAAACTTAATTAGACGAAGAAGAAGTCCAATAGATAAGAAATTATAGAAAAATCGTTAAAAGAATAAAAGAGAGATATAAAATGTTTTTTTTTTTTTAGAAGAAATCTCCAACGTTAAAAAACCAAAAACGATGGAGATAGGTCAAATAAAGAAGAAGAACATAAATTACGTAGAAGAAAGTCAAAAGGATTTTTTTTTAGAAGCGGAAAATAAAAGAACCATAACCAATAGAAGTTAGGATCGAAGGCTCTGATACCATATTAGAAATATGGGCCTAACTCACTCCCAAAAGCTAGCTCAACTTAGAAATTTCAACTAACAATGTGAAGCATAATTAGAAATTTCAACTAATTAGATCCCAAAACAAAACCTTCAAGTGTTTTGTGCAACTCAAGTCTCTGTTCTTATTTTTGATGTGATACTTCTGTCGATTAGAAGATGTTCAGAAATTAGAGATGAAAAAATAAAAGATTATAATATGGCGATTCTTGAATCTAATTAGTAGTATTGGGTTACGAGTTCAATTGGATATTAATCGTAATATTTGATGTCGGTAAATAAAGAGTTCACAGAATATAACCTAAAGATACGTTGAAAGCCACTAGACAATTCCAAGAAGAATTTTGCAGTCCCAAAGTTTATAGTCTTTCGATAAAATTGTCCATATACATATATGGTAGTGTAAGTTAAGAAATTCATACCACTAATTGTATCATGCCATACGTGTGCATGTATATTCGTATGTTTTTAATAATGAATGAAGATATAGATATAGATGAATTAAAGAACATGATTATAGATGTACATGAACATGAGTTTGCATGGACCCCTACTTGTTATTATTCGGGTGTAATTAAATAATCCCAAACACTAAAATCTAAAGTTATTGAAGAGTTTATGGGCACATAAAGTCGACATGCAGTACTAACACTTCCTGCTCCCGTTTGTTCGGTTTCAACTTGATTTTGATAGGTTTAAAAAAAACAAAAACTTAAACCTAATTCGATCTCTCTGAATCTGAGTGTATCATAAGAAGTGTGTAATTTTCTCCGACGTCAGAGGCAAGTTGTTGATAATACCTCATTTAAAACGTAAACCATCCTTTTCAAAACTAGTTACCTTGAGTTTCAAATATTCTGCCCATAATCTTCTGCAAGAAGTGTCTAATTCAAACACAAATTATACGTTTGTGTTTCTATGTAGCATTAAATTAAACAGGGGCGTCTCAATTTTATTTTTTTGGCCTGAGGCAAAAAAAGTCAACCAGATCCTTTCTATTAGAGATTTAAAACAAAAAAAAAACTCGAGCTCTCTTTTCTTTAATAAGAAAAATTCGCGTGGACATTGTACGGTGGAATCACTTGCCATCCCTCTTAGACGGTTCTACATTAAAATATACAATTTTATATTAAAGATCGTAATACGTACAAAATACAAATTTACCAAACTCAAACAAAATTATTTTTCTATATGCATTTCAAATTAGCAAAAGAAGTTTGTTTAAAAAGTGTTGTGGTTTTCACTTGGCAAAGAATACACTATTATAACCCGTAAAATGTAAAACAAACAATTAACATCTAAACCTTTAAATAATTATTAAAACATATTCACATGCACTGAGAGGACATAACCGTGTCTTTATATAGTTGTGGATAACATAGCCCATGCATGAATTTGATGAGGTGTAAGAAATAATACTATTAGTATGTGTCTATATTTTTAAATGTCTAATGATTTTAACTGATTAGTTTCTCTTTTGTAGTTTGTTATTGGGAGGATTTGTTTGTAACATCTAGTGGCTTGTCTTCTAAAGTTGTTAAATAGTGAGGCTTTGACTTGTTGCCCAATATTGTGTTCGTTTCTTCTTTGGAATCATCTCTTTTACCATACCATCCGAATTCCTTTCATTTTTGTTTTTGTTGCTTCATTATATAGAGCATTTCGAACCTTAAAACTTGTCAAAATTAGGTCTTGATTTGAGTGAAATAGAGGTTTATATTAGATATGTCAAGGTTTTTAACCTTACCAAACCCATAAAACCTGAATTTAGGATCATTTTTGTTATTAATCCACGAAATTTGTGTTTTTTCCGAAAGATTTATTCCCAAAAAGCGAGCAGAGAAATAGTAGAATAGGTTACTAGTTGGCAAATTGTTATAATACTTTTTGTCGTTTATGTTATGTCTAATTTTATCATATGCAAAAGGCGAAAATAATAACCTAAATTTGCTTAACAAACTTGGTTTAGCTGATTAAATTATTAAACATTTTTATCTTATAGAATGCAGACCAAAACAAAAATTATCTTGCGACTGTAAGGATGTTACAATATAAGGTTTCTATCTGTGTTATGGGGTTATCATTAGATAACAAGACCAAAATTAATTAGCATTAACATGATACATAACAATATAAGGATGCAAAAATTCATTTAAGAAGCTGGAAATGTCAATTAATTATCATCTGTATAATAATTCAACTCATCATAAGTACCAGAGATCTACATAAGTGTAGAGATCTAAAATTTAGGAGAAAAATCTGAAGTGAAGAGCTTTAAACACTAACTATATTGGTTGGCATTGTGTTCAGAATTAAGATCATCACATCTGCAAAACTATAAATAAAACAAAATAAAAACAGAGAGAGGATCTCACAGGAACAGAACCAGAATTGGTGTGATCAAAAATCACAACTTTGTCTTTTGTCATCTTTCTTCATCCCATTTCTCTTTAGGAATCTCTCCAGAATCAGCGATCACAACTTTCTTCCTTGGTTTACCACTGTAAGTTCCAGCTCCTCCTTCAATGGCAAATACATTGTCCATTCCTTGTATCACTTTCCCAAACACCACATGTTCTCCTTCCAACCTGTGAAAAAGGTTTTCACAATCATCAAAATCTTATCTTCAAAATTCTACACCGAAAATGTAAAAAATAAACACCACTGAAATATCCAATACATTTCTAAAATTCATAGAAATCGTTCTTGATCTCATTTCTCGTATGTGTTGTGTAAATAAAAACAATGATTTTCATTGTGAGTGAAGTTAGAGCATGAAGGTTTATTAGCGAGTGGAGAGTTTACCAGCTAGCCTTGACGGTAGTGATAAAGAACTGCGAGCCATTAGAATCGGGTCCTGTATTAGCCATCGCTACAACACCTACACATACAAATTCAATTTTCCTACGTCAGGACAAGAAAACTACCAAGAATATAAAAATGACTAGCGCGAAATGCTTTAAACTCGGTAGAGAGTGTGATAAGCGCACCTGCGTGTGAATGCTTAATCTTAAAATTTTCGTCAGGAAATAAACCACCGTAAATTGACTCGCTCCCTTTTCCATCACCATGGATTATGTCTCCTCCTTGGATTACAAATCCAGATACTATTCGATGAAACGGTGTTCCTTTATAGTGTAGAGGCTTTCCGCTTGAAGATTTTCCTTTCTCTCCTACGTTTATATTCACAGATCAATATAATCAGAAACTAAAACACCCAATCCAAGATAAACCGAATCATTTAAGTACAAACCTGTGCATAAGGCCCTGAAATTTTCTGCAAAAAAAAAAAAAATCTAAACATTAGAAACTATGTTAACAAATTAAATGAATCCAATTATCTGCATCCACGATGCGAAAGACATACCTACAGTTTTGGGTACAACAGTGCCATATAATCCAATAACAATCCTGCCTGCAAGTATCGTATCAATACAATAACAAAATCAACGAAAGTAGATTAAAATACTTAAATCATATAAAATTTGTGTTAGTCCCTACTATTTACCTAAGCGTTGTCCATCAATATCAACATCGAGAAAAACTCTGTGTGTGATTTCGTGATCTTCGATTACTAGCTTCTCCGCCTCCTAAGTATCAAGAGAGCAAGCGAATCAGTGCCAGAATTACATACGCAAAACAGCATCTAGAACTGAACAAGTTCTCTAATACTCAAACCTGTTCCCTTATTTCTACATTTATCAGAGTTACCTATCAAATGCAAAATCAAAGAACAGGCTAACCTTTAACACTAAGACTTAACAAGAATGCAAAGCCAAACATAAACGTTGGTGGTAAAATCAGAAAGCTAACACCAATTCAACAATGTTGTACTGGCACAATAATCAAAACCATAATTAGATGAATCCAACAAGCATGTGCCATGGAGTCTTTGCCATTTACATTCTCAAGATTAACCAAATGCATACTAAGACTGGCTAATTTCAGCACAGCGAACCAACACTAATAAGCTCCTCTCACAAACTTACTTAAACACTTCAATGTGCTTAGCGAATCCAAGAGAGACACTAAACATAACCAAATCCAAGCTACACACTCATAAGAAGGAAACTTCACTGAAGGGTTTTAGTGAATCAGATCTCTCATAATCTTTGAAAAGAACACTACTTTCGACATTTCCATAGATGAAAACAACAGAAATTCCGAAACAAAACCCAAAAGCCCACCTCAAACAGATCGAATCAAAAAGTGTAATGAAATGTGAGACATAAAATCAAAATGGGTCAGAGAAAAAACCATACTTTTCCGGTGTGGAAGAGCGCAAAGACAAGGAAAATCGTTAGGGCAACGAGAAGAAGAAGACATCTGGGCTGTAGCAAAAACGAGATCTCTCTACGCATCTTTCTTCTTTCTTCTTAAGAATTCATCACACGGGAACAAACACAGAACTCGATCCCACCCTCGAAAATCAGATGCAGGAGAAGAAAAAGTCACTCTTGTTAGATCTCTCTTACTCTGTTTCTTACAAATTCACTGAAAAGCTTGAGTCTTGCGATATGATTCGGAAAGTGAAATACTCTATGAATTGGGGATTTGTGCAATCTTCGCGGTAATCAAGTTTACAGACTAAAAAAGTCTAAATCAATCTCAATTCCAATGTGTTTAGTTTAGTTTAGTTGTTCTTCGAAGATGATTTGTCTTTTTGTGATATGCTTATGTTAATGGGCCTAAATAACTGTTTTAGTACTTTCAAATCAAATGGGCTTATTTCAATATACATTTACATGTATTTTTTTTTTTTGTATTTCAATAAGCATTTACATATATCTTTTTTTTGATAAAGAAGCATTTACATATATCACTAATAGCATTCTATTAGTTTTAATTTTTAAATTCTGTTGTGTTGAGTTTTGTGTAAATTCATTTCAGCCATATTGTTTTCTCTATTATTGCTTGGACACTTGGACAGACAAAAAACGTTTAACCGTCTTATGAAGTTACAAATAGAATCCAAATGTTCGTCGCAAATAATAACTTATAGTTTTTTAACCAAAGTATTCTGTAGTCATGTTACTAACTTATGAAGCAAACATAATTGATAGGTTTTCTTTGTGGTACGTAACTTAAAGTCTTGAACAGTATTCTTTATTTTCTTTAGAAGTTCTGTTGGTTATATTGGACCCAAAAAATATATTATCTAAATTTTTGTTTCATTACTAGTGTTGTAAATTTTTCTTTCATTCATTTTGTACCTTGATTTTTTTTGGTCCTACTCGGCTTGATCCATAAATAGACAGATATCTGTTTTTTGTTACTTTCTTAGCTTTTCTATTTTGTCGTCACGAATATAATTACTTTGGTGGTAGCTCAAATTTTTGAAGTTTCGATGAGTGATGAGTAATGAGTAATGAGTCTCTGGTTCAAATGTATATCCATGGACCATGGACACCCACCGTAGTAGGTAGGTGAGGTATCTTGTTATCACTAATTATATTATATTCATGACTCACTGAAAGTCTGACACCAGATTTTGAGGTATCAAAATTAGACAATCTGAGGACCACAAGAAAAGTAATTTCTTGGTGTGTTGTTTATGTGAAACGGTAAGATGTTTAACATTCTGTTTTTTTTTTTGTTTTTTTTCCCCTATAATCATAAATATATACAGTAGATAGCTTTCACAAAACAAGAAAACGGCATTGTTATATCTATTTTATGACTAAGTTGAGAGATTTTAATAAACTACACTCCACATGTTAATCAGTTTTTAATATTTTGTAAAAAGAAGAATCAAGAAAGCTGTATTTTGGAAAATGTATGGCTGAGTTCATTCACTGCTCCATTATCAGTTTGGCCTAGTACATTACAAGACCAACAAAATATACTACAATCTGTGTCCTGGATGCAGTTTTTAATTAAGATTTTTGTGTTTGATTTTAGGATTTACTTTTAGAGTTTCCTGTAGGAATTTATTTCAAAAGTTTAAATAGTAGAGTTTTTGGTTGTTGCATATAATTTTATTATTTTAAAATTTAAATTAAATGTATTAGATATGAGAAGAAGAAAAAAAAGTTTTTAAGAAACTAATTTTCTAAAAATGCGATTGGATGATTCATTGAGTTACAAAGAAGAAAAACCAAACACTCATCTAAAACTGTACGTATCCAATCAGAGCAGTTTTGCACGGAAATGGAAGTGTGTGTACTGTATACCTTACTTGGTCGATAAAATTAGTTAACAATATGAAACTGGACTCGCTGAATATAACAACAAATTAAAACAGTCATTATCAGAACAAGAGACTAATCTGCAAAATCCTCAGTACGTGTTGCGATAAATGTTCCGTACGTACAAGCTTAAAAGAGAGAAATACAAGGTTTAGCAATATGAAACGCAATTAGAGTTGTACACGACATGTTTTAGTCTTACTAAAAGTTGTATTTTGTGTGTGTGATTTTCATTGCAGCTTGATTCTAGTCATTTTGTTCGGTGAAAGATATAGATGACGATGACGTCAACATAACAACAACACATATATAGGAGAAAGAAAGGTACTACCGTCACAGACGATTTTTTAATTAAAAAGGTGGACAATTTATGTATTTTACTGTTAAAATGGAGTAGAGTCAAATTAAACCGAAGCAAAAATAAATTAGTTTTTCTAGTGTTAGTTTGTTATAACGTTAGACCATGTGCAATAGAGACCCCGTAAAGGGTGTCTAAATTGAAATTAAATATATTAAATTTTAGGATCCTTGAGTGTCTAAAATCAGAAAATGATCCAATATTTTTGGACACCCTCTACGGGGTCTCCATTGCACATGCTCTTATCAGCCCAATATTTTCGTGAAATGTATAACGACTAGTTAACAAATTTTATCACTTAAGGCATTTTAGATGGAACAACTTTCTATTACGAGGGGGTATAAATGGGGTAACATACTAACATACTAACATGCGTAGAGGCAGAGAAAGGTTTAAATTTGTGTTTAGCAAAAAAAAAAAGGTTTAAATTTTTATTTTTTCCTAAAATTTTATCATAAAAATCTACCCATGTGTTTTATAATCACGATATACATACAAACTGTGGTCTTTCTAACATTTTAATGAAATGAGACTTTTTTTTTTTAAAAACTTTTAATGAAACTAGGGGATGCCCCGGACTACGTCCGGTTATGTTGTTTACATGTTTTTACAATATTGATAAAAAAATTAAAAAAATTTGGTATAAAAAAGTGACAAAACTCTTTAAATATTTTACCAAATAGTTTTAAACTATTATTAGTTAATGATATCTACATATGTCGATAGAATATATAGACGACTACATTTTTTTATTTAAAGTTTCAAGATTATTGGATAATGATGATAAAAACTTTGTAACGAAAATATAACTCTTGCCCTTAATCTTTAGTTACGATTTCGATTTTGATAGTTGAGTCTTGTATTTTTATGTTTAAACGTTTCGATTTCTTACCATTTTGTATCTTATGTATCTTTATATATAAAGTTAGTTTTTCTCTCTTCTCATGCATCCACCTCATCATCCACATGTATATTTAATTATGTTTTCAATTATTTTTTTATAGTTTCACAATTAATACATTTGGTATTATCATTATGAAAAGAATTTCAAAAGTCATTTTCATATTTTAAATTAAAATTCAAACCTCAAAACTTATACAAATATAGTTCACTAAAATAATAACAAGTTTAATACATTATAATAAGTTATCAAATAAGTCCTAAAATTAAACAAACAAATGATCCATAACTAAATTCAAAAAGACAAACATAAGTTCATACATACATAAAGTGAAAATAAGAGAATAACAAATTATTGCAATTACATCAAATAAAGAGAAAATAAATTAAATTTAGGTATTATTGGTTATATCATTATGAAAAGAATTTCAAAAGCCATTTTTAATATTTTAAATTAAAATTTAAACCTTAAAACTTATACAAATATAGTTCACTAAAATAATAACAATTTTTAGTACATGTTATAAATCATCAAATAAGTCCTAAAATTAAACAAACAAATTGATCTATAACTAAATTCATAAAACCAAATATAAGTTCATAATTACATAAAGTAAAAATCAGAGAATAAGACACTATTGCAATTACATCAAATAAAAATAAAATAAATTAAATTTAGGTATATTTAAGATAACTATTTCAGTTATACGTACATAAAATGAAAATAAGAAAATAAGAAAATAAGAAATTATTCTAATTTACACGCAAGATAATCTGATTTATGATTTTATTTTTAACCTAAAAATAAAATTTAAGTGTAACTATAAGAGATTAGGAGGATGAGGGAAAAAAAATCTAAACTATCAAGTAAATATAGTTTACATCATATGATGTAAGTGCAATACTACAATATATCTTGAAACCATACAACATTATATTTTAAAGTCATTACAAATTTCAAAACTTTACAAATATAATTTGTATTTTTAATTTTAAATAATTAAATTTTTTATTCTACTAATAGTTGTGTTTTATTAACGTTACAGAGCAAAAGCCATAAGAAAATAGTTATCTTAAAATAAAATAATGGGTACCCGTTCGGGTTTGGATCGGGTATTTTGAATTTTCGGGTATTCGGATTTAGAGATATAATACCCATTTGGGTATTAGAAAACTTCGGGTCGGTTCGGGTCAGGTTTGGATTATCAATAATACTAAAAATTGTCGAAAATATTCAAAAACTACTCGATAAATTTATTATTACCTTATTTTCTTTTTGATTTCGATCAATTTTATTTGTTATTCAAATTATCCAAAAATACCCTAAAGAAAATAACAATTTTTGTTATAATAGTTCAAATAATAACCTAAATTGGTTATTTTTATTGCAATATATACACAATATTTGAATTGATAAAAACGTAATAAAAAAAACAATAAAAGATTACAAAAACTACAATTACATATCCGACATTAACTCTAAATATATTTTGGTTTGTTTATGTTTAGTATATTTCGGGTACCCGTTCAGTTATCGGTTCGGGTTCGGCTCTGGTAATTTTGATCGGATTTGGGTTCGGTATTTTGGTTTCGGATATTTTACCCACCCCTAATCATGGAGCAAACAATCCCTAAACCAACTAAACGGAAACCCTTAACAGGAACCGCTTCATACTCGGTTCTGGATAGAGACAAAGCGATGAGCTATTGAGAAGAAACCTGCAACGTATGACGAAACACCAAAAATCAGAGCACACCCAAAAATTGGTTTGAAAGACTAAAAATATACAATACGTAAAATCAGAGACCGGAGAGGAGATAACCTGTAGAGAGCAAAACTCTTGACATAGCCAAATACATCCGAGAGCAACCAAGGTAGTGAAACACCAAAGTCGCATCAAAATAGAGTCTGAACAAATGGATCTACCACCGAGCTTTAAGTAACTCGATTATTCAAACTAATCTTGAATCACCGTTAGTAAGTGTAACACAGGAGAGACGAGAGGCCGGAGACACCTAGAGAAACGACAAAAAAGCCACCTCTGAGGAACTAGATCTACATCTCAAAATGGAGAACTCATCTTAAAATTTAAAAACTGGTAGCCGAAAAGAATAAGAGACAAATAAACGCATATTATTTGTTTTTAAATATAATATTTTATGCAGTATAGATAAATCAAACTATTTGTCTTCAAATATATTAAAATTGTAAAAGAGACACTCGCGCGTAGCGCGAGCAAATTCTAGTAATAAAATATAAATAACATTGTGTTAGTTAATCTTCTCAACTCCTACAAATGGGTAAGTTGTCAATCATTTTTTCCATTCCAATTTTCCTTCTACAATCTTTTACTCTCTGAAACCATGGAACTT
The DNA here is from genome assembly GCA_963576765.1 of Draba incana. Lineage (NCBI taxonomy): Eukaryota > Viridiplantae > Streptophyta > Magnoliopsida > Brassicales > Brassicaceae > Draba > Draba incana. Next base: position 31,810,925 of record OY755210.1, on the reverse strand, counting down.
AACTTGCTTAATTTTCTTATGATGTTTAGTGAGTTTTGGCACTTTGTTTACATGGCATCTAAAATTTGGTTTAGGAAAAAATCTCTGATTTTAGCTACATAAAACTATTTTAATTTTTATTATACATAGTTTGTTAGCAACATTTGTCTCAAAGTTGAATGATAGCCAAAAAAAGTTTTGTAGGGGAAACCATAAATCTTATAACTTTCAGTTTATTGTTCTATCTTCGCAAATCATAGTTTTCTTGAGTAGTGAATCAAACTAACTTTCCAATAATCTCAACCGCACCAAACTATTGATTTTTTTTTTGTGTTATATAATTCACACTTAATTTGATTTGTTAATACCTTAATATTTAGTGATATGACATTTGAGATTTTTTGTATAATGTTTGTTTATAATATTGCTTCATAATGTTTGTCATTCTAGAATTCTCTTTCGAAATGTTTTGTTCTTTCCAAACAACTTTCATGTATCCCGTATACATGTCTATATAAATAATTTGATTAACTTTGCAATTTGTTGAGTATATAGCATTTTGTTCCTTATTTGTTATTCTACAAATCTGAGGTAAAAGTTGTGCGACAAATAATGAGAATGGTGTACACAAACCTTCAAAATTACACTAATAATTCATAGAAAATGATTATTGTTTTTTCTTTAGAGAATTATTAATTCTGATTACTTATGGGTGGGATGAGAGGTAGTGTGCATTAAAAGTTAAAACCATTTAGTTGCAATGAGTTAGTGGAGAATTAAACGAAGGAATTGTAACGGTAGTAGAAGTTTATTTTCATAAGATGGATGTGTATTAATTATGATATGGAAGATGTGAAGTCATTATATGTAAAAGTCGGAGAGAAAAATAATACTCCCTTCGTTACTTGGAGATTGATTTTCTAGCATTTTTCACACAAATTAAGAAACAATAAATTATGTTTAGTTATTAATTCAACTTTTTGTAATAAACACTTTTTTCATAACAATGAACCAATAGTTATTCTCTATACTCAAATAGTCTCATTAAATATTTCTTGGAACTTAAAATTTGTTAAATTTAAATTGATTAAAAAATAGAAAAAATCTAGAACATCAATCTTTGTGGAACACCAAAAATATGCTAGAAAATCAATCTCCAAGGAACCGAGGTAGTAAGATTTAAGAGTATTAAAGTTGACCATTTTGGAAAGTGGATAATCAAGAAAATATCTAAACGAATGTTTTTAAATCGGTACAGGTTTCGGGTGATGGGTCAATCCGGTTCAACCGAGTCCAACCGGATTCACACTTTAATTATAAATATATACTGTAATATATACACATATGGTAACAGATTTGTTAGTACTTTAATTAAATAATATATGGAAATAATATGTAACAATGGGACAAAGTATTGTAAAACACTATTCATTCCATTTCCTCAAACAATATACGAAGATTTTATTTGCTACATACTTGAAAAAACAGTTAATTACTAAATATTATTCCTAAAAATCATTTGTAAAATACACGTATAGAAACCATTCACTCTAATTAACTTCTCACCTCCCCTTCTCTGTAAAAATTAAATCGCCGCATAACTATGCCTTCTTTCATGTCTCTTTTTCTTCTTTCAAATCTCTGCAAATATTTTCTTTCAAACGATTTTCTTTATTCTTCTAATACAGATCCACGCACTTAAATACAAATCCGAACAAATTACTGCAGATTGATAACATCGAATTTTTTTTGCTAAAAATCAATGGTGAAAAGCCCACGTAATCAAAGAACCGGATATTTTGTAGTGATCATAGTTGGTTATCTTCTGGTTTGTGGTCCAACCGGTTTAGAATGAAAATGTATAACAGTATAAGCAACAAAATTTTTTTATTCTGGCCCAGCATTAGTTTTAATGGGCCTATATGCCAATCAGATAATATTAGTAATCAATCAATGAAATCTTCTAAATGAGAAACATAATTGTCGACTGAACATTACGAACAAAGTGATAGAGATGGCAGTGATGGTGAAGAGTAAAACGACGGTGATTGAAATTTGAAGAATTCCGACGAAGATTTTGAAAGTTAGTCTTCGATTTGAGCATGAAGCGCTTTAAGGAAATCCAGTTTCGAAGAATTCCAGAGGACAGTACCGAATTTTGAGTCTCTGATAAGAGAAGAAGTGTTGGGTGAGTTCTACAATGTTTGAAAAATGCAAACATTTTTTACCGTGCATTATGACGTTTATAAGTAAATAGGCTATCTGCAGTTATTGAATTGGAATTCTTACTGGTTGATGAAAGAATCTTGCCTTATAGTGTTGAGTAGTTCATAAGTAGTACAACCTGCAGGGATTTAGAAAATTAGTGTTGAATTTGTAACTTTTTTCCATTCCATAGATAATTTACCTTTCTAGTTTGGTAGGTCATTGAAGATCTCCGTGTAGTCTATATTTTTGACTCCATGTTCAGGCTGATTGTTATCTTGGAGGATCAATAGGCTGCGAGGAGATGAAACATCTCCAAATTCGATTTTAAAGGATTGTTACATAATTCTCCTTCGATTGTTGTCGCAAAGATGCTGAAGAATTTTTGCCCCGACGGATATCATATTTAGATTTTGTTTGCTGTATGTGGAGTGTGAAAGAGGTATGAGAGAAGTCTCTCTGTTTATATAAGAGAGGGAGTAAAAGGTGATTGAGGAGTGGTCCATTGAAGACACAAAATTGCAATGAATGAGTGATTGAAGATGAGGAAGTTGAGAAGGGGTGATTCAATTTTCGGAAGCTGAAGAGTGAATATGTAGAGATGACGATTTTCTTTAACTGGGAAAGGAGATGGAGGAAACAATGGGAGGAAAACGTAGGGTTATTTTGTTTGGTGAATTGGGCCTCTTATATTAAATGGCTTTATAAGGATTAGACATTATGGTAGTTTTGCTATGGACTTTTATTGCAGAAACAATTAAATCGGGCCTCGTTTTTGTGTTAAAAAAGCCTGTTCGAGGCGATGACGTGGCACCAGGAGAGGAGCTCATTTTTTTGCTGACGTGGACGCCCTCTAGAGCTCCCAACAGCTGCTATTAGTTAGTAGGATAAGACTTGTAACATACATTACGTACACGTATATTTCAGTAATTTCATCATGTGACTATCATTCTTTTTTTTTTAAGGTGATATTACACGGTCAAAGCTTAATTAGATATGTTGCATGTAACACTGCAATACGACCATTTCTTGATGAAGTAATCGCCGGGTAAACCCTAATTAATAGATACATTCTATTACATGATATTTTCTATTTCTTTGGTAGAAGCATTGGAATTTTCTTACGGTAGGCACTTGTAGGTATCAATCCCGAGATGTACACACATGTTAGATTTTTTTGTTCGCCGGGGAAAATGTCCGCAAGTTATATATTTTGCCTGGAAAGTGTTTTCGGCTGCATACGTACGAAAAAGAACTAGGCTAGACCGGACTGAATTCTTCAATTCAATAGTATTATACCAAAATAAACCAAATACTAACCGAACGAGGACTACACAAAACTAAACCGAATTGGAAACTCCTAGCAAGATAATGAGATTGAGGCGCATGCACACTAACACATGCACTTTTTGATTCCCAACTTGAATTTTAGATCCGGATATCCATATCCTCTGTTCGTACGATATTTCACTCATTTTCATGTCATCTGTCGTACAACTGTTCTTTTTTCTTTTTCAGTAAAAACAAAATAACTAGGGCAGTTTATTTGTAGTAATAAAATGTGTCACCGCAAGATAGTTTATGACTGAATGAGCCGCTATGAGCCTATGATTAGTAAGGCTTAGAATCGTAGGATAGTAGAACAATTTTGTTATTTCACATGATTTTTAACCAATTATAAATGTGTATTAAATCACGATTTTGATTTTGTTTTTCCATCTTTCTATGAAAATGACCAAAATAGAAAAAAATATGCCATTTCACGAATTTTCAAATCAACAAAAATGTCCTCATTTTATCCAGCATGCATATTCTTTCCTTTTATTCCATGATTCCCTAAAGACCATCCTCATTGCAGACATGTAAATGTCTAATTACAAGATCCTATGAATAAAACTTAATATAATTAAACAAGCTGGAGTCTTAAGTCTAGGATTAGTGTCCAATATATGATTTTTCTTTCAGAGTTTGGACACGTGAAAGTGTCTCAAACACTAAAAGTTAATAAATTTAATTAAAAAATACAATTAGACACTAATCAAAGTGTCTGCAATGAGGATGGCTAATGCTAACGTTATTCGCAACAAATTTAGATTTATTACAAAAACCTATAATGGCTACTACTCTCTTGTGTTTCCCATCATTACTTCTATTCGAGTCTTTTAAAATGAACTATAAAAGCTGGAAAAAAAACTATATGACTTTATCACTACACATATTTCTTAAAGAAAACCATATGGTCGTCTATATAATATTAAAATTAGTAACGAAAATTCAAATTTACAGAAGCATGAACATTCATGCCTGAAAGAAAAAACAACTAGCCAAAACCACCCACTAAGTCTAAGTACTACTTATTATCATCCTAGTTGAACATACTTTAATTGTCAACCATAAAGAAAAATATCCAAGAGAAAAATTCTTATCACAGTGGACATTTTTTAATAAACGAATGAGAAAAAACAAGAAGCAGCACACCTTTACACCGTTCGTGTCCCTTTCGTACTTTCTCAATTCGTCATTCCCAAATCTCAACTAAAAATATAAATAAAAAACAAAATATTGAATGATACATTTAATACAGCAAATAAATACTTTCTGTAAATAAATAAATACGAAGAATTAATAAAGAAAATAAAAAATCAACGTAACCTTTCACCTTTAAAACCGTACGCAAAGAGCTCAACGAATCCACACTAAAAAATCAAAAAAAAAAAAATCTTCTTCCTCTTCTTCTCCAATGGGTTTGGGAAAATCTCTGACTTCTTCTTCATCTTCTTCTTCTACTCTGAAATGGCTAGGTTTCGTAACGGCGGTTTGGGTCCAAACAATCTCCGGCAACAATTACACTTTCTCAAATTACTCAGACGCACTCAAATCCCTAATGAATCTCACTCAGCTTGAGTTAAACAATCTCTCCGTTGCTAAAGACGTCGGAAAAGCATTCGGAATACTCGCCGGACTTGCTTCCGATCGTCTCTCAACTCCGGTTATCCTCCTAATCGGTTCTTTCGAAGGTCTTATTGGTTATGGTGTACAATGGCTCGTCGTAAACCAAACAATCAATCCTCTTCCTTATTGGCAGGTACTTGATTCATATTTTTCAATTTTCTTTGTAATTAACCAGCGGTAATTCGAGTTTTTACTACCCGACTAATAATCTGCCAGAATGAGTGTAGCCGTCGAATAGCCCCACTAATCTGGTTTTATTTGTTGTTGTGTAGATGTGTGTGTTCCTCTGTATGGGAGGAAACAGTACGACGTGGATGAACACGGCGGTTTTAGTGACGTGTATAAGAAATTTCCGGCGAAATCGTGGTCCGGTTTCCGGGATACTTAAAGGATACGTTGGTTTAAGCACTGCAATTTTCACGATTCTATGTACGACTCTGTTTTCCGCCGATCCGGCGTCGTTTCTCGTTCTCCTCGCCGTCGTTCCGTTCGCCGTTTGTCTCACGGCGGTTTGTTTCCTCCGTGAGATCCCTCCGGCGACTTCCGTTGCCGAGGAAAACGAAGAGTCTAGATACTTCGCCGTGTTCAACATCGTTGCGATTGTTGTCGCCGTGTATTTACAGTCGTACGATATAATCGGAATCAAAACCGGAGTTTTCTCCGTGGCATTTGCTTCGATACTTTTAATTTTATTAGCTTCTCCAATCGTGGTGCCTTTTCATGCGTTTATCCGAAATTTGAATCTGAATTCAAACGATGAACAAGACGTAGAAGGACGGATTGACGAACCGTTGCTTAAATCGGATATTGTTGAGGAGACGACGTTGGTTGGTGCTGCAGCTGCGACGGATAATGAATTGCCATCGTCTCTTACGCCACCGAACGAAGAGGAAGAGAATGATGGAGCTATGGTGGGGAAGAAGAAGCCAGTGCTTGGAGAAGAACATACTATATTGGAAGCCGTGTTGACCGTTGACTTTTGGGTGTTGTTTGTCTCGTTCTTGTGTGGTGTAGGTACTGGTTTAGCCGTTATGAACAATATGGGTCAGATCGGACTCGCGCTTGGTCACACCGATGTTTCGATTTTCGTCTCCATGATGAGCATTTGGGGATTCTTTGGTAGGATTCTCTCCGGTACCATATCCGAGCACTTCATCAAGTAAGTCACTTCACTAAAACTAAAACATTTCAATTATAGTATCAATTGAATAGGAAAAATTCGGATTATTCTCTTGTTATAAAAAAAAATCTTCTAAATATGGATAATTGGAAAGAATTTTGGTTATTTAACATAAATTTTACTAAAGTTGTAACGTGGATTTGAAAACTCTCATGATTTTTGTTTTGTGCACACGCATCAAAGCAAAATAATTCAGTGGATTCGGATTGAAGTCAGGTTTACTCTGTTACTTTGCTTTGGCGCTAAGGAAAACAGAGTATATTATTTGCTTTATTCTTCTGTTACTTAGAATTGAATATTTTTCCATTTACAAGATATTTTGTTAATTAAAGCAATTTCATTTGGGTTAGGTTATTTATTCCTTATGGAGAAGTTTCCTTGCTAACAAATAGACCGGTCCAATATTTAGTGCCTAGGGACCATATAATAAAGTTTCCAATTTAAATGGCTTTGTGAGTTGAAAGATCTTTTTTAGATTTTCTTATACTTTAATTGACAAACACTAGATCGTGGGACCTTGATTGAATAATTTTGTTATTAAGGGAACTTTTAATACATTGACTAATCTTTTGAAAATGTGATATTTTATTTGGTTCTATAGAAAATCTGGAACACCAAGACCGTTATGGAATGCAGCATCTCAGATCATTATGGCCGTGGGATATTTACTGATGGCTTTAGCTATGCCCGGTTCTCTCTACATTGGTTCAGTTGTGGTTGGGGTTTGTTACGGAGTCCGGTTAGCCATAACCGTACCAACAGCATCCGAACTCTTTGGTCTAAAACACTACGGACTTATCTACAACATCCTAGTACTTAACTTACCTCTAGGATCGTTCCTATTTTCCGGTCTACTCGCGGGTTTACTCTACGATGCTGAAGCCACACCGACCCCTGGTGGTGGAAATACCTGTGTAGGAGCACATTGTTACCGTCTCGTCTTCATTGTAATGGCATGTACTTCGATTTTTGGAGTTGGTCTAGACATTTTGCTTGCGTATAGAACGAAGGAGATTTATGCGAAGATTCATGTAAGCAAGAAGGCTAAGAAATCATCTAGTGGTAATCTTAGATGAGGATTAAGTTTTCAAGAACTGGATTTGCTTTTTTGATTCAAATCATTTTTTGGGTATGTTAGTTCTATTATAATTATAATAGCTAGATTTATTGTGTCTATGTTATAAAGTTTTATTATGTTCGTTATTATCGTTACAATTACACTTATGCCTTACTACTGAAACAACCAAGCTTTTTTTTTTTTTTTACTAACATTTCTAATGCGGAACATAAACATTTAAACCAATAAATAATCCAATAAAACCATTAAATGAATAAATCCTTTAAACCAATTAAATTCAAATACCAAATTCAGGAATGAACAATCAAATAAACTAGCAACCTAAACATTCGATTCACTAGTCTAAAGCAACAACAACAACCCTATCATCCTCTTCCAACGGCCTCGATTTCACGATCACACTTTTCCTCTACCTGCAACTCAAAAGGGAAAAACATAGTTGCGTGAGTATTATCATAAATATTTAGTGGAGCGGTTATCCCGCCAACAGGTTACACATAGAATCACAATTAACATAATATATATAAATAAACACTTTTAGCCACAATTATCCATCAGTTGATTATCGGGTACGTAATAAAACGTAAGATTTTCCAAGTTCAGAAACTGGTGTCGACCGACACCCCACCTTGGTGTCGATCGACACTGACTAACCACGAATATCAATTTTAATGTGGTGTCGATCGACACAGCCTCTAGGTGTCGATCGACACCTCGTTACAGAATCCAGAGTCGAGTCTTTCCTCTCGCGACACGACTCGGAATCCATTCAATTCACAACCGCGATTACAACACACAAAGACATCAGCAATAATCATCAAATCAACCACGAATCAACAGTCAAACACAAGAATCACACAAGCAACAAGAATCAATCGCTAATCTAATGGGAAACCCGCGATCACGCACTCACCTTCGCGATTTAGGATCGGAACGGTGAAGAACACGGTCTCTACGAGACTAGAACGACACTGATTCGAACAGGAACTCCCACGAACACGCCACGAACAATCACCGAGAATAAACGGCGAAGAACTCTCGAGAACACGAACTAGAAGGATCAAACACTAATTCCCTCGAAATCTCTACTCTTTTCTGCGTTTTTCTCTTCTCCCCCGCGGCCACAAACCCAGACACGAATATATACAGAAGTCCTAGGTTTATTCCATCAAACCGGACCAAACCGCGATCAAAAATCTAATTAACCCGACTTCTGCAGACATGGTGTCGATCGACACTACCCATGGGTGTCGATCGACACCCTAACAAAATTGCCTTTACTTGGTTCTGGGATGTTACAATTCTCCCCCACTAATAATGGATTCGTCCTCGAATCCGACAAAACCGTCTATCAAGACTCAAAACTGGTCAATTAATGCTACCAAACTCAAAACCTGACCCGAACCGGTCAAACTAACCGAGATCATAACGTTTGATCTCCCAGGCTCTCGTTCAGTCTCATGTTTATATGCCCGTTTTCAGACATCTATTACTCTTAACTCATTCCACACCCCTCCCACTCGCAGGACGCATCCCTTGAGCTATCAGTGTCACACCACTCCCACTCGCAGGATGCATCCTTTGAGCTATCGGTGCCTCGTGTCCCTTCCACTCTCAGGACGCATCCTTTGAGCTCCGGGTACACCGTGCCCCTTCCACTCTCAGGACGCATCCTTTGAGCTCCGGGTATACAGGGAAGACTAATCATTCCCTCAAGAGAACGCATCCTCTCAAAAACAAAATGAATGAGTTGCTCGGGACCGCAACCCCTAGAGTAATAAATTCTAAACGTCTATAAACATCTATCGACTAAACTACCTCTCGTGGTCAAACTCGATACTCCCTAACCCGGAATATCACCACAAAACACATATAAGAGTAACCATCTTATAAAACAGATAAATAAGAAATGACTCCATCTTATAAATCTCCAAAAAGTATAATCGTTACAACAAAAACGAAAATACAAAATAAGCAAACATGCTAAACGACGAGACTAGAACCACAAAGAGAAATAAAGCTCAAATAGCGACCTGCTTGTCGAACCATTTCCTGAACTTTAACTTCATCTTTGCCTCGGGCTCCCAAGTTTCCTCCTCGCAACCAGCGCAATCCCACAAAATCCGCAACAAAGGAATCTTCTTCCGACGCACCTCCTTGACTCTCCTCTCCAGAATCCTCACAGGAACCGCCGGAACAGACAAATCCGGCCGAAGATCCGCAGGGATCTCAGGCACTAACTCCTCCGACTCATGCAGGCACTTCCTCAACATCGACACATGGAAAACGTTATGAAATGCCTTCATGATCGGTAGTAACTCAAACCGATACGCCACCGGTCCAACTCTCTCCACTACAGGAAACGGACCCATAAACCGCGGACTCAGCTTGTTCTCCGAAATGGATCTGTTAGGACCCCTCAACATAGCCATCTTGAGATACACCCGATCTCCCACCGCGAACTCAAGCTCTCGCCTCCGCTTATCAGCGTAACTCCTCTGACGATCCTGAGCTTCCTTCATGTTCAACCTCACAACACGGACCCTCTCCGTCGTCTCCTGAACAAAAGTAGCTCCATGAATACTGCGCTCCGCCACTTGGGTCCATCATAAAGGCGTCCTACATGGCCTCCCATACAAAGCCTCGAAAGGAGCCATCCCGATACTCGCCTGAAAGCTGTTATTATAAGCAAATTCGACTAAACCCAAGTGATCGGCCCAATGGCCACCCCAATCCAGAACACACATCCTCAACAAATCCTCCATAGTCTGAATAGTCCTCTCTGACTGCCCATCAGTCTGCGGATGATATGCCGTACTCATATGCACCTTAGTGCCCATCTCTGCCTGAAACACTCTCCAGAATTCCAATGCAAACCGAGGATCCCGATCAGAAACAATACTGGCTGGCGCTCTATGCAGCCTCACAATCTCCTTCACAAATTTCTTAGCCAAAACAGCCGCGCCGTCCGTCTTCTTAATGGCCAAAAAGTACGCTGACTTAGTCAACCGATCCACGATCACCCAGATAGCATCATACGTCCGCGAAACAGGTAATCCCACTACGAAATCCATAGTAATCATGTTCCACTTCCACTCTGGAATGGGTAGACTCTGCAGAAGACCACTCGGAACCTTATGCTCTGCATTAACCAACGAACACGTGTTGCACTTAGAAACATAAGCCGCCACATCTCTCTTTATCTCGACCCAATGATAATATCGTTTGAGATCACGATACATCTTAAACTGACCTCGCACTCTTGAGACTAAACAAACGGAACATCCTTCCCGTTCAACTTTGTCATCGACTAAGCCATACTCGCAAAGCCCTTGACGAACCTCCGATAATATCCTGCTAAACCCAGAAAACTCCTGATCTCGGTCGCATTAGTCGGTCTGGGCCAATCTCGAATGGCCTCTATCTTAGCCGGATCCACAGAAACTCCATCTGCAGAAACGATATGGCCAAGGAATCCCATCTCTCGCTGCCAAAAGCTACACTTGCTCAACTTAGCATAAAGCTTCTGCTCTCGAAGCTTCTCCAGAACTAACCGCAAATGCACCTCGTGCTCATTAGAACTCTTCGAGTATACTAGGATATCGTCGATAAAGATAATCACGAAGATATCTAGATACTCTTGAAATACGCCGTTCATCAACTGCATGAACGCTGCTGGCGCATTAGTCAACCCGAAAGACATAACCATAAACTCAAAATGCCCATATCTGGTCCTGAAAGCTGTCTTCCGAACATCTACCTCGTCGATCGGAATCTGATGGTATCTAGAAGCCAAGTCGATCTTGGAGAACCAAGTAGCACCTCTCAGCTGATCTAGTAACTCATCAATCCTCGGGAGAGGGTACTTGTTTTTCACAGTGACCCGGTTAAGTCCCCGCTAATCGATGCATAACCGGAAACTACCATCCTTCTTTTTCATAAATAACACCGGCGCTCCCTACGGTGAAGTACTCGGACGGATAAAACCCTTACTAGTCAAATCCTCCAACTGACTCTTCAGCTCTGCCAATTCAGCTGGAGCCATCCTATAAGGTGCCTTGGAGATAGGCTCTGTCCCGGGCTCTAACTCAATCGTAAATGGATCGGACCGAGCCGGCGGTAATCCCTGCAACAACTGAAAGACATCCTCGAAATCCCGAACAACCTGAATCTTGCTCACAACAACCTTACCAACAGACTCTTGCATAGAAATTGTTGCCAGATAAGCCTCGCATCCTCGCTCAATCATCTACACTGCCAGAACTGCAGAAATCATAAGACTCCCAGAAGTCGGTCTCACTCCCTGAAACACCAACCTCCCTGCGTCACGCTCGAAGACTACTCTGCCTCGATAACAATCCAGATTAATTCTGTAGTGAGATAGCCAATCCATCCCAAGGATCACGTCGTACAGCTCCACCGGCCACTTTGACCCAACCCGTAAGCTCGCCCGCACTGCTCCGAATGCCACTGCTCTCGGCATGCTCCGGGGTAATAAAGCAGTTCGATGCTCTGGAATCAAAAAGCATATGGGACTAAAAACCTCCCACTAACAAGGTCCCTACAGAATTCATATACGTTGAGAACCCTACTAGAATATCACAAGCAAAAAGAAAGAACCAAACAACAATTCAACAACTAAAGAATTTACGAAGTCTGAGTCTAAAATTTTACCTGTGATCGTCGCGCCGTTATGCTGCCCCTGCCCCACCTCTCCCGGGGTATAGACTCGCGGTGCCAGTCCAATCTGACCCAACGGCTGCACTGCCGCCATCTGCGACACTGGCTGAACCGCAGCAATAGCCATCTGCTGCAGTTTAGGACACATCGACCTGATATGTCCTGTCTCTCTGCAGTGGTAACAGATCCTCGAATCCGAATGCTGCGACTGCTGCTGCTGCTGCTGCTCACCCTTCCTAGGGCAACTCGACAGACGATGCTCAAAACAGCCGCATCCGTAACACGCTCCGCCCTTCGAACTCTGACTGGGCCTGGAAGCGCCATCCCATTTCCGTTTCTGACCCTGCGCAGGCTGGCCGCCTTTGCCGGAACCAGAACCGGAACCACTCCGCGGCTGCTGCTGCCTTGGCTGAACAAGAGGAACAACTGACACTAGAACCACTGCGGCTGCCTGCCCTCTCAGATCCTCCTCGATCCCTGCAGCAACCTCTACCAGCTTTGCCCTCGAGGCATACTCTGTCACTCTGCATCTAGTCCGCAAATCCGGCTGTAGTCCCCGGAGGAACTTCTGGACCTGCGTCTGCTGATCGATCATACCTCCACCCGCATAAGCCAGCAAACGACTAAACTCCGCGTCGTAATAGCGCACTGAACGATCTTCCTCAACCAACTCCACAATCTAGACGATCTAGTGCCTCCTTAGGAAAATATTTGGCGTTGAACTCTGCCACAAATTCCCCCCAGGTTCACACTGCACCAGGCCTCCTGGCCTCAATATCTCTCCACCATACGTGCGCATCACCACTCAGATAGTGGATCGCCAACTTTACTCGGTACTCATCAGGGCAACGGACCGAACGAAAATTGCGCTCTACGCGCATACGCCACTCATCAACATCCTCTGAGCTAACACCACCCGAGAAGAATGCCGTACTCATCTGCCGCATCTGACTCACCATCTCCAGGTAAGACGGACGCACCTCTGCAACTGCAGCCCTCGGCTGCACCTCTGCCACTATAGGCACCAATGGAGCCTGAACCGGAACCGCCGCCGGAAACCGCTCCAACAACTGCGCCATAAAGCCCTCCATACGCTCCCATCGATCCTGAGCTGGAACAGCACCCGCACCTGGGCCCGCTCCTCTGCCAGCCATACCGGCGCCTCTCCCGGCACCCACAACACTCACACTAGCACTACTGGCCTCGGCCACGGATCCCTCATGATGCGTAGGAGTCTCAGACGCATGCGTAGCACTCAAGGACGACTCAACTACTGGTCCACGAACACGACCACGACCTCTGCCACGGCCTCTACCACGTCCACGACCTCTAGCTCCGGCGTCCATCTCTCTGCAACTCAAACAGAACAGGACAATAAGCTACAAGAAGTCACAATCAACACGAAGCTTACCGTGGAATCATTTTAAAAGGCCGAAGAGGATGATACTAAGACTCTATTAAATTGACTAAACACACAAAAATCAATTTAAACACATAGTCTCAGGCATCCAATTTCCATAGTCCTAAAACCGTCTAGGCTCTGATACCAAATTGAAACAACCAAGCTTTATTTTTTTTACTAACATTTCTAATGCGGAACATAAACATTTAAACCAATAAATAATCCAATAAAACCATTAAATGAATAAATCCTTTAAACCAATTAAATTCAAATACCAAATTCAGGAATGAACAATCAAATTAACTAGCAACCTAAACATTCGATTCACTAGTCTAAAGCAACAACAACAACCCTATCATCCTCTTCCAACGGCCTCGATTCCACGATCACACTTTTCCTCTACCTGCAACTCAAAAGGGAAAAACAGAGTTGCGTGAGTATTATCATAAATACTTAGTGGAGCGGTCATCCCGCCAATAGGTTACACATAGAATCACAATTAACATAATATATATAAATAAACAGTTTTAGCCACAATTATCCATCAGTTGATTATCGGGTACGTAATAAAACGCAAGATTTTCCAAGTTCAGAAACTGGTGTCGACCGACACCCCACCTTGGTGTCGATCGACACAGACTAAGCATGAATATCAATTTTAATGTGGTGTCGATCGACACAGCCTCTAGGTGTCGATCGACACCTCGTTACAGAATCCAGAGTCGAGTCTTTCCTCTCGCGACACGACGCGGAATCCATTCAATTCACAACCGCGATTACAACACACAAAGACATCAGCAAGAATCATCAAATCAACCACGAATCAACAGTCAAACACAAGAATCACACAAGCAACAAGAATCAATCGCTAATCTAATGGGAAACCCGCGATCACGCACTCACCTTCGCGATTTAGGATCAGAACTGTGAAGAACACGAAGAACACGGTCTCTACGAGATTAGAACGACACTGATTCGAACAAGAACTCCCACGAACACGCCACGAACAATCACCGAGAACAAACGGCGAAGAACTCTCGAGAACACAAACTAGAAGGATCAAACACTAATTCCCTCGAAATCTCTACTCTTTTCTGCGTTTTTCTCTTCTCCCCCGCGGCCACAAACCCAGACACGAATATATACATAAGCCCTAGGTTTATTCCATCAAACCGGACCAAACCGCGATAAAAAATCTAATTAACCCGACTTCTGTAGACATGGTGTCGATCGACACCCTAACAAAATTGCCTTTACTTGGTTCCGGGATGTTACAACTATATTATTAAAGTTCGGTTTAACGTGTTTAAACCAAGTTGTATAGTGCAAATTCAGATAATGGAAAAATCAATAAATTACAATTTCACTCTAGTTATACTTTCTTTAACTAGACATAAACCCGCGCCCAGCGCGGGATGGGCCGATTGAGAAAAAACATTTATACAATGCAACGTTTTTAAAAAGAATATAGTATTCATAAAATATTTATTTCTGTTTCGACTCAAGATTAACCATTGAATATTTATTTCCATTATTAATATTCTCTTTAGGCATCTACCCGTAGACCCGTGCCCAGCACAAGATGGTTTAATCAGGAGTAATAAATTATAAAACATAAATGATCTTTTTTATTGTGTAATCATAAAAATTGAATACGAAAAAAAAAGTAGACTATAGAGGCCAAATTTACATTATACATATTCATATATAGAGACCAAACCGATGACTTTAGTTTTGCGTAAAGTATATAAAAGACACTTTCTTAATTTGTTAAGTCGATGAATATATTCATATTTATAATTTTAATATTATTTAGTTTTTATTTTATTTATCTTATATTAAGGCATTTTCTATATCAATCACGCTCCATATCCATTTTTTTATTATTTCTATGTCTTAAAATTTCATATGCGCGAGCCAAATTGTTTACAGAATAGAAATAACAACAATATTGGTATGGTTGGTTACTTTACTAATTATGAGAATTAAAAGACAATTAATATAACTAATATTAAACATCTATTACTTATATGGTTGTTATAATTGTTATAAATATAATTATGCTTGGAAAATAGATCGAACAATAAATTTAATTACGATAATAATTATGGTAAGACTTTAAGAAATACATGATACAATGATTGGTGAATATGGATTAGATGCTATAACGCATCTAAAGATTATCACTATTGGTACAATTGAGATTTGTTTTGGTGAATTTGGTACGATTGAGATCGTAGATGATGTCTCGTATCGGGATGTCTCGTAGATTATCATTATTTGGTTTAGTTAATATTGTAGAACATATAATTACTTTTACTATATAATCTTTTGTGGGCCCCACAAATGGGGGTCCACAGGACCTGCACTTATGATAAATAAACACGATTAATTATAAAACGAATATTTGTGGTATATGCATGTTAAAATAAAGAATATATAGCTTAGTTAAAAAAACTCGTTGGAGCGCCAACAACATTTAGATGCATTAGTTAAAAGCCTCGATAAATGTAATCTTGTGCATCTAAAATCAACAATCGAAGTTCCTGAAATGTTCGAATCTGAGACATTTTGAGTTCAAAAGAAATAGAAAAAAAATATAGAAAAGTTCAACTCAAGTCAAAAAACAATAAAACAAAAATGAGTACATAATATTTTTGCATTGTTAAAGGTTATATATTTCAAATCTTAGATGCATGGATACATAATATTGTTTTATTGAATAAAATATAAACATCAACAAAAGATCTTAAAGTATTTAAGCTTGGCAACTTAAAAGTATGAACATGATAGGTTGTTTTTGGGGGGTTTTCTTGATCTTGAACTCATTATTCATCTCGTCAAATTTTTCTACTTCTCACCACCAATTCACTATTCAGATTTCTTTTTTTTTAAACATGATAGGTTGGTTTTTAGCCAAGATAAATTAATCAAAAACATGTAACATATGATTCTAAGATGTAGAACTGTTGAGAACAAAAATTATTATTACCATATAAAGTCTGTCCTTGTTGAAAAACCGGATCTATATGGAAAACAAAAATAAAAGAACCTAGTATCTTAAAAGAAACAAAAACAGAATCGATCATGCATGAAATATTTTGATATTTTGACCACATGAATAAACATCAGCAGTAAAGAAAAAAAAATGATGGACTCTAGTTTTAAAGCTACAAAAGCCTACTCTAATCAGCAACACTTGCTTCTAATACCTTACAAAGCTAGGGTTAAGATATTAATCTTAACCTTCCAACCTCATCCTCATTCACGAAGTCTTAATTTAATCCTCATGTGGTTACACTATGATCGTGCTCAGTGGTAAACTACGTCAGATCAATCAATAAATCAAACAAACTCGTGATCAAATCACAAAGGATTGAGACTGACATAAATTTTCTTTGAACGGTTCTTGGTCGTTTGTTAGACCATCACGGTTGCACTTATAGGTTCTTTGCTCATTGCACTTCTTTCTCTTAGATTCCATGACTTCACCGGAGAAATCTCCATCTGCTTCTCTTGGTCGGATGTATCGTTTTTCCGCTGTTTTGTCTTCCTCTCTAACAGCTTTAATAGGTCGTTGATGAATTCAAAGATTTTAAGAGGTCGTTAATGAAGTCGAAGATCATAGACATGCTTTGAAGCCATTAATTAAAAAACAATGTAATTGATTCACAGTTTGGAAATGAAATATGATACGTAAAAATCAAGGTAATTAAAATGGATAGGTACATACCTATGAGAAGTTTAATGGTTCTCTTATCTCTTGATTACTTTTAATGTTTCTTGAAATAGTTAATGAACAACAATGTCAATATCAATCCAAAACAATACAGTAAAACCTCTATAAATTAATAATGTTGGGACTTTGAAAATTTATTAATTTAGAGAGATATTAATTAATCGATAAATTAATAATTATTAATTTATTGAGATACCTTTTCAAATGGAAATTATTTTAAATTTTATTAAAAAATGGAAATTTTCTCTAAAATTCATATTCTAGTAAATAATATTTTACTTAAATTTTTAAAATGTTTTGATTTTAACATATTTTATATCAATTTTTCTTTTACTAAATGATATTTTCTCTTGAATGTACGAAATTTTAGTTATTTCAATATTCTTCTTAGGTTTTTGATTAAGCATTCTTCATATTTAATATTCTATCATTGTTATAACGCCATAATTTGCAATGGCTTCCCAACTAAGATTTATTACGAAATCAATAATGACATATTAGATGCCCAAAGAGTTATGTGAGTACAAAAGAGATCATGTCATGCATCCGAAAAGATTTGCAAACATAGTTTGAAGAAAATTTTAATCTAAAAATTAGTCAAGAGGTACAATCTCAAACACACTTGAGAAGACAACACAATAAATTGTGGATGCAATAAGGTTGATGCAATAAAAAAATTAGAGTTAAGCTTCAACGTAATTCCAACTTAAAAAAAAAAACTAACAATATTGGAGTCATGTATTACTAAGTCGTCTTAGTAGTATATATTATACCTATGATTTATAATTTATGATGTTGTTGGGACCATATTTTACATAGGATTTTCAAAAATAATTATTATCTTATTATCTTATCGAATTTTGCTAATTTTTACATTGGCCCGATTCGGGACCGAAAATTTTTATTAATTTATAGTGATTATTAATTTATCGAGTATTAATTTATAGAAGTTTTACTGTATCTCGAAAGATGAGACCACGTCATATAGGTTTGAGTGGCCGAGCTTATAGCTTATCCACGCTCTCGCTCAATTCCATTTGTGAGTTCCTTAACAACCGATCTTGGAGAAACCCGCACCCAAGCATGGGCATTAAAGCTTTAAGAATTATAGTGTATATAAATTATCTACCATTAATTGTTTTATATGAAATTGTAGGGACCTAAACCCTTATATGGGAATCAAGACCCTCACAACTGCATGTTAAATTATAGAATAATTTTGTATTTCTTGAAAATTAAAGGGTACCAACGTAATAGGTGAGCCTTGACCCTCACAAATGTATTTAAAATATTGAATAATAAATATTAATTTTTACAACGTAAAAAGTACTATATCTAAATGGTGAGCCTAAACCCTCACAAATGGATGTTAAGTACTAAATAATTTGTATTTCTCGAAACTTAAGAGGTACTAAACTCTAATAAGTGAGTTTAAACCCTAACTAATACACCTGTAAATATTGAATAATTTAAAACGATTGATTTGACTAAATTTCTCCGTTTTGTATTTACAATGTTTTGAAAATATTCTATTGAAACTATCCAAAAAAAGAAAAAAACTATGATACAGTTCAATTAAAATGTTGGTAGTTATGTTATATTTTTTTTATTCAACACTTTCTTTTTCACTCATCTTAACCATCTAAGTTACATCCAATTATATAATAATACATGGAAATATTAATAACTAAAGTGGAAACATTAACATAATTATACGACTGCAAATCAAAAACAATTTCTTGATGCATCGGTATAAAGCTCGTGGCTAAGCCGGAGAGCCATGATGATTTTAGATATGTTAATATTCCAGTGAATTTATCGGGAATATTAATAATTTGATTTTATAATAAACTGCAACATATCTTCGTCTCTTTGAATGCATTTATGATCTTATACAGTATAGGATTTTAGTGTATGCTAACTAAAAAGATGAGATAATCGTGAAATTAGTAGCAAGTACTAATGAGATAAACATTGTACATGAAAATATGATTGAAAAATACATTAACCTATGCTAACTAAAAAGGTAAAATGGATTATACATTTATATTATAAATTATATGTAACTCATTTACATGACTATAGTAATGAACTAATTAAAAGCTGAAATAACATAACAACATTTTCAGCGAGCTTGCTCATTCCAACACCAACACAAACTCCTACTTCAACTTTCTCGTTGCCATCAATGATCTCGTCGTCATTGTGGTGGAGCTTACTACAAAAGTTGAATTAGCTGTCACGAATCTTACATCGTCTATTCTTACCAATCTCCTCACTCTTCCATTGACACATAAGTAAAATCATATCTATTCAAGTCCCAAACCAAATGGACTGAAATTGATTGATCGGCTATACATACTCGTATGGAGAATTTCCATTGATGAGTCATGAACCTGGTAATTAGCATTTACAATATAATTTGTATCACAATACATTTTCCTCTAACATCACATGGAAGTGAGTTGAGAGAATAGTCGTTATAAGCTATACAAACTCCTGGAAAATTAAAAAGAAATAACACACATTTTTGTCTTTTTCTTCGTCACAGTTACTACAAATAGTCCAAATCTTTATTTTTTCTTGTTCATTGCTTTTCTACGGATTTCTCGTTGTTTCTTTATTCTTCCTTCGTATCCATCCATCACTATCATCATTATTTTTCATCTTCACAAAAAAAGAACAAATTCAAGAAGACCTAAAACAATAAAAATAGAGGTAAAAAAAATTATCTTTAAAAAAAAAAATTCCAAAACTTTAAAAGATGTCGTTTGTAACATATATTAGGCATAATATAGAGCGCTAAGATCATGACTTGAGCATGAAGCAAATATTTTCTTCCATATATTCTATGTCCATAAGAAATAAGTTTAACTTGTTGCTCATTCTGTACATAATGATCCGTTTTAGTCACATTAATTTCAACCGTCGTTTGCCTTTTGAAATCATCTAACACCTTGAGAAGGTCAACTTTCTTGTTACTAAGTCTGTTTAAGTACATGAAGTCATGTATCACACATTCTGATCTATAACATATTTGATTTAAAGATTAGTATAAGAAAGTCAAAGATACATGTACTTACAGTGCATGATAGAAGAAAGTAACCTACGTTAACTTAGTGCAACATAAGAGTTGAGATTCTTAATCTGTCACACAAATCACTCGGAATATCAACAAACATTTTATAGAGCGCTAAGATCATGACTTGAGCATGAAGCAAATATTTTCTTCCATATATTCTATGTCCATAAGAAATAAGTTTAACTTGTTGCTCATTCTATACATAATGATCCGTTTTAGTCACATTAATTTGAACCGTCGTTTGCCTTTTGAAATCATTTAACACCTTGAGAAGGTCAACTTTCTTTTTACTAAGTCTGTTTAAGTACATGAAGTCATGTATCACATTCTGATCTATAACACATTTGATATAAGGATTAGTATAAGAAAGTCAAAAATACATGTACTTACAGTGCATGATAGAAGAAAGTAACCTACGTTTAACTTAGTGCAACATAAGAGTTGAGGTTCTTAATCTGTCACACAAATCACTCGGAATATCAACAAACATTTTCTGAAAAACATAGAAGCCAAAGTAACTGCTGGGAAACACATGATAAGTTAAAGAGATTCACACAAATACGCTCATAATTTTTATTTAAATCTAGGGGCTCAAAAATTATTTTCGATATTA
The DNA here is from genome assembly GCA_963576765.1 of Draba incana. Taxonomy (NCBI): domain Eukaryota; kingdom Viridiplantae; phylum Streptophyta; class Magnoliopsida; order Brassicales; family Brassicaceae; genus Draba; species Draba incana. Next base: position 31,790,015 of record OY755210.1, on the reverse strand, counting down.
GCCCAAACAATATACAAAAGAGGCAAAAGGAAACGGATCTATTCTATAGCCGATGAGTACAAATACATAACAGAAAAGTGAAACTTTCAGATGTTGTTATGTTACTGTTCCAACGATTACTTCAAGAATATTAAAAAGCTTAGAATATCAAAAGGAATACGATTTCTAATAAAATTCACCAACACATAGTATATGTGAGAAGAACTCACCATAAATTGTTTCTCATCATTTGAAAAGTTTGAATAGTTTGAAGTTGTTGAATATTGGATTGTTTTTGCTTATAGATGACTTAGGAAGAAATCGAGTTTTGTGTAGCAAATTGCAGCTTGAGAAAGTTATGAAACTGAAGATTTTGTCTTAAGTTATTCATTTGTCAGAATATTTTGAGATTCTCATCCGGATTGAAATCGCTAGGAGAGAATTGATTGCTTCAAGTACACAATTGAAACAAAATTAATTACTAATAAAAATAAAGAAGAAGAAGTCGAAAAACCAAACAGTGTTGATTACTTGACAGACATTTTCAATCAAAAGAGATTGTATTACGCGACAGAGGGTTCATAAACCGTTAAACAACCACACAATTACTTGTAAGATCAAGAATAATAATTTCTTTTTTCATGCATAGGATCTTGTCATTGAGAAGCCTTCTCATGATTTTACCAGAGAGAGATTTAGGAATTGAATCCACAAAAACGAATGCCTCAACCTTCTTATAGTGAGCTACATTACCAGAAAGTTAATAATGTCTTCTCCTTTCTCTTTGGCTCTTAGGTTTATCAATGCCATGCAAGCCACCGGAATCTCTCCGGCTTCCTTGTCCGGTGACATTTTCATTATTTGTTTTAAATAAATCATTATTTCAAAATTTCGATATTTAAACTTAAAGAAATTAGAAAGCCAAATATATACTCCTACAATAAAAAATGAAAATAGAGTTAGACACTATAAGAGAATAAGTTTACAAAAATACAACATAAAAGAGATTAAAGACAATGTAAACACCAAGATCTCAAACCCGAATCCCAAACAAATTGTGGAAGACATCACGATGTATAATAAGATGCAGAGTCGCATAATCATTGATATAACAGACCAATTCGAACAAAGACCTAATATATAACATTAGTTTTGATGCATAAGAGATGCATTTAGTTTGCAACTATAATTCATCAAAAACTAAAGATAAAGATAAAGTACACTTACCGATCTATAAAGATAGAGAACATGATTAGTGTTGACTGTCCTGGATTCTCTTCCTCTTGTATGCGATTGATTAAGGACATTGGTCGCTAGAATTGTGGAGTTTTCTGGGTCATTTGGGTTGGGATCTCGGTTCTCCGCATTCCATCAGATGTTATTGCGCGATAGATCTTTTGCCGGTAGTTTTGTGGGTTCCTTTTGGTCAATCTCTATCAACATTTGCTTCAGGCTCCTCTCGGACCAGGTTTTAGTTTGTTTTGGTCAGGGCTGCGTTTGGAGCTCTAGTATTTTCACCACTGCTCTCTCTATGTGCTGGTCCTCTCAATTTGGACTTGGTTTGGGATGTTTTATCTTTTCTTGCAGGGCTCTCCTCTTGCTAATGGTTTAGGGATCTAATCGGTTCCGAGATTGGTGCTGCTTTCTTCGCGGAAGTTGTTTCAACCGGCTTAGATTGTGAAATGCACCTTGTCTCTACTATGAAGATTTTTTCGGGATCTTCTCTATCGGTTTTAGCTTGTATCGAGGCATGATAACCCTGTGGATTCTTATCCCTTCTCCGTCGTTCTGTGGAAGTGCTTCGGATATCTGATGGTATCTAACTTGCCATAGCATCAAGCTTCGGTCTTTGTTTGGTGAGGTATAATATATTCGCTATGGTGGTTTCGGTCGTTCTTGAAATTGGCGTGTTGCGAGTGTGCTTGTTGTTTGGTTTTGTATCCTTTTTGTATCCTTTTTAGTTTGATGGTGGTGTGATTCTCTTGTTCTTGTACTCTGGTTTCTTATGTTCAATATAATGAGATAACAAAAAATAATAATATATATATATATATATATATATATATATATATATATATAACTTAGAGTCTCCATAATCGTGAAATTAGTGGCAAGTACTAATGAGATATCCAGTTCTTTAAATTATGTTGTTCTTAGTTGGGTTTTATTTGCTTTTGGTATTGAATTGACTTAATTGAGCCTGAGTGATACGTCATAGGTGGTATGAATATCTCACTAAGTATTTGTTAAATACTTACGCAACTCTTTAGTCCATGTGTTGCGCGCAGGTAAAGAAAAAGTGTGATCGCGGAATCATACCGTAGGAAGAGAATGATTAGGAGTGTCTTTTTGTGTTATTTCTAGTAGAATTTGGTATTTAGGTTGCTAGAATTACTTGATTGGTTTATTGAATTATGGATTTGATTTGCTGGATTATGGAATTGATTTCTACATTATTATTTTAAATAGAATTATTTTATGAGAACTTCCGCATTGGTAATTGTTGAGTTAGCCGTTGAGAGCTAGTGTTTATGGGGGTACTAATTCAGGTTAAGTATGTATATAAAAAAAGACTTAGTTGTTTCAGATCTAAAAATATTTTTTGTGATCTAAAGATATAATATTTATAATTTATATAAAGATTATATTAACAAAAAAAAATTGAATAAAATTCAAACCCTAAAAAATGTAAACAAATACAGAATAACAAATTAAACCAAACACCAGAAAAAAAAAATCATCATCCGAAACTCTAAGGTTTCTTTGAAACTTCAGAAGACTCCGAGTCATCATCAAGCTACCACATCACCATATTTTCTCTTGTCTAAAACAATTTCATCACCAAACATCTCAAGTGGCGCCTTAATAAACAGAATAAAAAAATTATATACTAATTAGTATACAATAAAATATAATAAAACTATATTATACAATAAAACATTATAACGGCCTCATTTAAAGAAAAAAAATTATGATATACAATAAAACAATAAATAGGTAAGGTTTTATAAGGATAGACTTTTAAAATTTAAGATATTATATAATTATAATGTCCTTTATTGTTTTAGAAAATATTCAAAATATGGATATATGATATAAACCGAGACAAATATTTTCTTAATTGAGATGTATATCTCAATAAGATAACAAATCATTTAGCAAAAAAAAAAAAAAAAGATAACAAATCATGCTATCTAGCAAAGATAACCATTGAGATTTTTTGAAATATAGAATATTGTGTTGTAAAACAAAATTTGATAAATATGTAAACCCAACAATGAAAAGATGCTCAACATATAGAAATCAAGAGATGCTCACGAGAAGGTAACTAAGAGCATTGTAGATCATGATTTTCTCTTCCATATTAGCCCATGCTCTGCAATGTAGTCTTAAAAAACAAACAAAGATTATGAACAAAATAAAAAAGGGGTCGTAATACTAACAAAACCATTTTTTGTTACTTTTGCTTCTACCAAAATAATGGACAAAATAAAAAAACGACACCTCGTAGATGGGAGGATTAATATGTGATAGATAACATAAGAACAAAAATTACGTCAATAACGAAACAAACAATAACAAATAAACAATCAACAATTCTAAAATCCATGGTGCCATAAGAATCAAATGTATAGATGGGCGTGTGGTTGATCATGTTAGCTCATGGTCTGCAATTCTTAAACGATACAAATCAACCACGTATGTCGCTTTGGTTGTTGATCACTAAGCAAAGAATATTTTACCATAAGATCGTGGGGTCAAAATCATCATGTTTTTATAGATGTCAAAAAATGATATAAGCCAAGTAGCAAGATCAACCTAGGCTTATAAAAGACCATGAACATGGATCCTGTTAAATTGAATGAGCAGCAAGACTCCAAAATTATATCCATCATTTTATGTATTCATAAAGAAGAAAAATAACATACATTAAGCAAATTTATGAACAAGACATGAAGCTAATGATTTGTTATAACATAGACCAATCAAATTATATTATCTCTGTTAATGGTTTGATTGACAATTCTAAAACGTATTAAGAATATTTTGCCATATGAATTGTGGGATCAAAATTATGTCCGTCAGTAGCATCAACAATACGTCCATCGTGCTTACGAACCATTCCTAAGTAATACCAAGCTTTTCGATTCGTCGGATCAATCCTCAACGCATCATAAAGCAAACTTCTAGCTACTGGAAGTGTTTGTTGATGATCTTAAGCAAACTTTTAGCTACTGGAAGTGTTTGTTGATGATACCCCTCTTTCGGACAATAACGCTCCAAACGCTACTTTGCAATGAACCGATGATCCGTACAAAAATGCCGCTAACCGCTAACACCGCTTAAACTCATTTCGTCCTTTCGACATTCGATCTAATCATACCAAATTGAGCAAAATCGAGAAATAGATTATAAGAAATTAGTTGTGAAATTCTTACCTTCTATTTCTATATGTACATTTTTTTTTTTTTGCTAAATATATGTACATATTTGACCCGTGACATAAAACAGAATATTGTTTACGCTCCCGACTTTTTTCAAAAAGACTTCTACGTCGTTACAATGCGAAAGACTCGAGTAAAGATAAGCTAAACCATGCCAAACTTCAAACTCATTCACTTTATCTTCCTCCATCTATATAGTTTATAAAAAGATTTAATAAAATGTTTTGATGAAATCTTAATAAGAATAAGATATAATGGAAAAAACCTGAGAAAGAGTTCTTAGAACCAAGCAAGAAGGTAACGATAAGTCTCAATAACGGTCCTTGATGCCATCTCGAGTTTCATCTAACGCAGCATCCGTAAAAACTTCAACTTCCGAAAATCATGGCTGAGCCAATAAAAGCAGGGAAAGATCATCACAACATATGAATATATTCTTTATCAAAAAAAAAAAAACATATGAATATATATTTAAATAGTCACGAACCCAACATATGAAATTTATCTATTAAAAAAAATAACAAAGGAAGAAAAAATATATTCCTATGTGAATAGGAATAGCTAATTACTACATGTACGTGTTATTTACAATGAATCTTGTCTCACAAACCAGAATGATCCACAACGTAGTGGAACTTTTTTATAAGTTATACTCACGACCATGTGGTTGTTATTACATCACTATTTCTGGACTCTCCACGAATAACTTATCAAAACAACCATAATATAAACCATGAAAGCATAAATGAGAAGAAGAAAACAGAATAAGAAAACAATATCAAAACTGACTTTAACAAAAAACATTATTAAAACTATAATCAAAATATACATAAAAATAATAGAGAACCAAAAAACACATCATCGACTTAGCCACCTAGCTAAGGGACAAAACAACAATAATAGAAACCAATGAAGACATAAATAAGAATAACAAAACGAACATAATATTGTAGAATTGGTCACAGTAAACCTGTAAATAAGAAAACAAACAATATAAAAAAATTTGTTAAAACTACTATAAACAGTAATTTGTAATTAGAAGAAAATTCACACACACACATATATATATACAAAAAGCTAGGGGTTCAATCAAATCTATGAAACAGAGTACCTTGAAGAAGACATCCTTAACAACGTTTGAACTCTATGGAATGAACCTACAAAAAAAATCAGAATCGGTCATGATATGAATATATCAACGACGTTCATGGATATAAGTTTAGTTTCGACAAACGTTATTGCCAATACAAAACCCTAAGCAAAAGCTTCAAGGGCTTACATGAACGGTTGCCAAAGAAAACACAAATCACCTTTCTAGCAAAATATACAGAACAATTTTATCCAAAATAACATACAGAACAACAACGAAAAGGAAAAACGAAAAGCAAATGATCAAACTTCATATGTAGCCCAGCTCCATCCAAATCCAAGACTGAGATCCACACTGCCCTATAATAAAATACATAAAGAACATTAGAGACGTGTAAAATAATTTTAGTTTAAGAACAATATATAAAATCTAAAACTGCTCAAACGTGTGCTAAATTGCATTATTTTAATTTTACACACACAACAACACCTGCATTGCATTAATTCAAGGTCTTTGAACACTTAAAATATTGTCTACCATTTTACATGGAGATAGTAAAATAGACACAATAAGATCACATCCCATCAATGAAGTCTCTCTCCTACTCGTTCTAAGTAACAATAACAATACGAACTTAGGACAACTGATGCGAATAAGATTAAAGACGGCAAGAGATTAGACACCGGTCCATGAAACTTCTAGACATAACTGCAGCAAGCTGATTTCTCACTTGCAGAAGATGATGAGGCTTTGTTAGGATCTTGTTTGGTGATCTTGATCCCTTGGGACTGCAAAGCAACAACATAAACCGTATACATTTTGCTCAGTAATATATAGCTAGTCTCATAAACTGAGCATCAAGTAAGTATACACACATCATGTGCTTCTTTACCTCGAGCCCAAGTTAATCAGCTAGTTTGTGACAACTTAGCCAAAGATATGGAAGTAGGAATCTTACCGAGAATATGGTTATAAAGAAGACTTGTATCAGAGGACCAGAAGAAATCTTTCATCATCCTTAGTCTCCATATGGTTCACTTTGTTTTAACAACACGCGGTAGATGTTACAACGTTTGTACACGTTAGATACAAATAAAATCTACAGTATTGATATGCGTTTTCAGAATTTGTAAGAGCCAGAAGAGATTTATGTAACCCATGTATAAGCAGGAGGGATTATGTAAGATGAAGATTTTTAATGAATGCTACTACATACATTCCCTTTAAGAAAGTAAGCTTTGATTAAAGTAAGATATATGTCTTATGCACATATTGCTTGTATAAAAAAATCAAAGTAATAACTTTCCCACAAATCATACACTTGCATCGGAGACAGAACTTATATAATTCACAAATAAATTTAGCATACTGAGCCAAAATCTGCCAATCCACCTATCTGAGGATTACGACTTCTATAGATAAGGAAATAAAAAAATTCGGGAAGAAATCAATGATTATTAAAAAAAAATTGGATTCTAAATCCAGAATCTGTTTTCAAAGAAAGAAGAAGAATACGATTGAAACAAAATTAGAAAAAACGAAAAGAATCCGAACATATCTGAAAGTTCTCATTACCTCTTTCGACGTATGCCACTGCAGTAAAACAATTCAGGGTTCTTCTTCTTCGTCAACAATCCCATCGATTAATTTTATATTGGCCCTTTTGCATGATATAGAACAAATGACCTAAAATAAGAAAGTGTAATAATGTAAATTATGTATGTGATACCACGACAAAACTGTAATAGAAGTCATTATTAAGAACAAATCAAAACACAAACGATATTAGATTTTAAAACCTATTTAAAATATTATAAACAAAAGTAAAAAAAATGTTAAGACTGTGAAACGAACATAAGGTCATAAACCTGCAAATACAACAAAAGTTGTGTAACATCATGCAGGAGGACAATAAGATATGAACATTATGTTATGGACCTGCAAATACGACAAAAAGAAAGGGAACAACAAAAATGTAATTAGTAAATTCGTGATTATCAACAAAATAGTGGGTTGTACAAACATAATCATTAGAAAGAGGCAAGAACAAAAGCAAGAGATACGATATAATATAAAACCTTGAAGCATGTGAACGATACATATTATAGAAAAAGTTATGAGCATGTTGTATGGAAAACCTAAACGGAGCAAAAAAAATTATGAAAAGTTAGCAATGAGAAGAAGATATATATATACACGCCAATTTTAGGGCAACACACTGGATATGTTAAACGAATATTTTTTTTAAGATAATTATAGAAGAATATCAAGATAACTATGTAAAATTTATTGTTTTAAAATGGAAGTTTACCATTAAGATCGGTATAAATCTAAAAGGATAATCATATCAAATTAATAAAAGGTAATTTTACAATTAAGATCGATTAAATCTGTAACCATAATATATTGAGAGAATATTCTGCCGACTTAACTACCTAATCGTATCTTAAGCACGCTAAAATGTAAAAATTTAGATTTTAGCAATTAAAAATCGTGAAACAAATTTTTTTTAGTTAAAGCTGAGAAGCGCTGTGAGCATGACACGTAAGCAAAATCACTTCTCATTTAATAGTATGATTATTAGCCCCTCAGTTTTTGGAATCAAATCCCCTATATATGATTAGGGAAGTGATTTTTGTGAGGTTGTTTACATGTCAATCCCAAAATCATTCTCACCAAATATCCCCTATATATGATTAGGGAGGTGATTTTTGTGAGGTTGCTTACATGTCAATCCCATAGTCATTCTCACCAAATAAATTATGACATGGCTTAGGATTTATTATGACGTGGCAATAAACTAATGAATTTGGTAACAAACTTCAATAAAATTACTTTGCTTTGTCATTTTCATTTATTCTCTACTATTAAACAAAACTAATTCTTTACTAACACAAATAAATGTAATTATCCGGAAAACAAATTACTCAAAATTTACCCTATCAATAATAATCATAAAAAAATATTTCGTTTATAAAATAAAAGCAGCTCAAATTAATGTCTAATTATTTACTTTTAAAACGAATGTGAGATATTTAATTACATGAATACAAAATAATTTAAACTAAATTTTATATTTTATATTTAGAAATGGGTATATTTTATTATCAATGTCGATTTCATTTATGGAAGATTTGATATCTAAAAAATCTTCCAAGAAAATCTCCTTTGAAATACAAAGATGCCTTTTCAGATTTAGATAACAATATTCTTTGATTCTCATTGTAAGATAAAAATGTAACATCCCGAAACCAAATAGTGTAATTTGGTATGGGTGTCGATCGACGCCCGGGGGAGTGTCGATCGACACCAATATTTAAAAACCGGAGATTGGTTCGTTTTTGATTGCGGTTTGATGCGGTTTGGGTTTTGGGAAAACCCTAAACTCAGGTTTATATTGATCAGTCGCGTTTTTGATCAAGGGAGGAAGAAAATAAACTTGAGAGAAGAGAGAAGAGAGAAATTGAGAATTCTTGAGGTTTGAGAGAAGTTTTGGTGATTCCTAAGAGGTTTGGGGATTACGAGGGAAGGAGGCAGTTCTGTTTCGTTCTGGTAGAGAAGAGAAACGGACAGGAAGATAGTTTCGGATCAGAGTGAATTTTTGTGAGTAAGTTCTTTTCTCTCTTAGCTAGCCGTGAGGCAAATCGGTTTGTCGATCGGATTTTTATGCTAAGAGATATCTCTGTTTTTGTGAGGGAAGTCTGTGCATAATCGGGTCTGTGATCAGGCCACTTTGTGGGCGTTTTGCCGGAGCTTCAGAAGGAATTAGGCAACGATCTATAGGTCGTTGGAAAGCTCTTCGGGTCTAGTTTCCGAATCCTTTTTCCGATTGTTATTTTGAGGTATGTTCTGTCCTCAGCGTTGTTTTTAAAATAGCGCGTTGGTTCTGTTTTCAGAAAGTCCTAATTCATTTTAGGGGAAAACCCTAATGGTAAGTTCTAGGTGATAGAGAAGGAGAATCAGTAGCTTTGGGTCAAGTAGGAGGCTCTGTTTTTTGTGTATCCGTGTATTCAAATAGCGTAATCGAGGTGAGTGCGTGATCGCGGTTACGGGATTAGTTTGTTAGGTTTTTGAATGGTTGAATTGTGATGATTATAATTGATATTGAATGGGTGAATTGTGTTGACTATGTTGGATATTCCTGTATCTTTCGTGTGATATGTTGTGACTATGCCGTGATCAGTCCCGTGCGATAAAACGGGACCGAGTCTCGAGAGGATTCGACCCGGTCTAGGTTTCTGCGAGGAGTGTCGATCGACACCTAGTGGTAGTGTCGATCGACACCCCATTTTAATGTTCGCGAGGTTCGGTTTTGGAATTGGAGTGTCGATCGACACCCAGGATGTGTGTCGATCGACACCACTTGTTAATGGTGAAAAATTGTTTAATTGTTAAATGTTGATTGCTCGCGTAGTTTTTGGCAATCTATTTCCCTATTTGTAACCAGTAGGCGGGATGACCGCTTCACTGAGTATTTGTGATAATACTCACGCAACTCTTATTTCCATGTGTTGTAGGTAAAGCAAGTGTGATCGCGGAATCATGGCAGTAGGAAGAGGATGATAGGATTTCATGTTATTGTGTAGTCTAGTGAACCTGGTTTTAGGTTGCTAGGGTTTATTTATTTGGCATTCTGGATTTGAATTTGAAATTAGTAATTTAATGAAATTATTTTATTGAATTTTATTATTTGGTGTTTCCACTGATTGTTGGTAATTGCTGATTTGACCCTTGAGGATTAATAATTATGAGATTGTTAATTCGGGTTAAAACAAAAAGCTTGGTTGTTTCAAAAAATATAAATGACACAATAAAAAATAGAAACAAATGAAATTATAAAGATCCTCTATATTAAAAAAATATCGACTCCATTAGTCAAACTCATTCTAATTATGAAAAAACAAAAAATTGCAACTCTTCAATATTAAAAACAGTTTTAAAATTACTTAACACCTAAATTGTGATTACTAAATGTAAAAAATGGAGACAAACATCTAAATATATTCGATAATCAGAAAAAAAGAAATATAAATCAAGAGCAAATAAAACACCTGCAATGAAAATTAAAATGGATCTATTGAAAGAGAAACTATACCATCGTCTATAATGAAGTTTTTTTTTTGGTTTTTATAGAGGAGGAATGGGAGAAAGAAAAATTAAATTAAAGGATGAGTGAAAAAACAGAAAATAATTTGGTTTCAGAATCAACGCATCTAATAGGATTTGAACTATGACACATATAACTTCTGAATGGATAAACTATTTTGTTATGACATAGTAAAAATGTATCTAAAAATCCTTTCGATTTCGATTTGCATTCATGTCCTTTCGATTTCATGTCTGAAAACAGACCCTTAAAGAAGAGGCAGGCACCACCTCTGCCTTTGAACTTCAACGGTAACCACAAAATTTGATAAGGTAACCACGAAATCTCGATTCCTTTCATTCGATTTTGGGTTTTGCCAGAAAAGTTCAGAAATCACTTTCAGACCTAGAAAAGCTTCGTTTGAGTGGCCCAGTAATCAGTTTATTCTCGTACTGGTGTTGGACATAGACATGAAGACAAAGTATGGATATTTAACAGAGGTTTCATACAATCTTAATGCAAGTATCTGATACCATTTACCACTTTCTCAGGCATTAAAGAGCCAGCTTTTGGTGGACAAGTTTACTGAAACTGTTCAGCACACATTCCTGGAATACTTGGCTTCTGGATCTGAATTGAACTTCATGGTCGCCATTAATTTTACTGTTGTAAATAGATCCAAGATGTGCAGAGTTTGTGTAATGCTTTACTTGAAAACTAAACGAATTATCCCTTCTTTTGTCAGCTTTAAATGGAAATTCACGTTTCCCAGATTCCTTGTGATGCATCGATCCTGCAGGACTAGTAAATGCCTACCAAAGAGTAAGGACTCATCTATTCAAGTTAACTTTTCAAATTCCTTGCAGAAGCAGTGACAGTTTGTGATCTTTTTTTCTTTCAAATCAGACAATAGTTGAAGATGGAGAAGTGTTGCAGTTCTATGACTCTGACAAACACTTTCCCTCTTGGTGTTTCCGAGCTGGTCTTATCAACATTCAAGTTTCCAAATGCTTTAACCTCAGCAGAAGCAGTACCTGCTCTGAGGTCTGGCAATAACTTTGAACTTGCATATCTCTAGTATGAACTAAGAAACTGTTGGGAAAAATACCCAATATTCTTTTTGTGAGAATAAGATGGGAATTAGACAACTAGAATTTCAAGACCAACTATTTTTATTATTAGAAAGGATTTAGTACAAGAGAAGTTTGTAAGTGAACACTCTTCTTAGGTTTCTCTCTTCTCTCTTCTCTCTTTTTTTGGATAGTTTACAAATGACATCAACCACTTCTATTTATACTAGTGGTGGCTTAACTCCTAGCTTGTTCTAGATTATTCTCTAAACATCACTTATGCTCTAACATATTCTAGAATTATCTCCAAGCCCTATCCTAAGATGAGAAACCTAAGATAATTTCTCATGATAATTCTAGAGATTTCTAATTCTCCATACTTATGCATAATATTCTCCATAGTTCTAGAAGTTTCTTCATTCTTCCATAATTAATCTTGATCTTCTCTAACATTCTAGAATCTTCTCCATAATTCTAGAATTGTCTTCACTTTTCTATGATTTGTTTTGGGCTAATGGAGGGAATATCCAACAAATCTCCCCCTTCCCGACTTAGCCCAAAGTTGTCACGATCCCGATGCATTGACAACAATCTTCATGCAAGGATTCCATTTCATCTTGCATGGCTTTCATCCACTCATCCTTATGAGTGTCAACTATGAATTTCTCATAGCTTTGAGGCTCCCCCTCATCTATGAGGGTCACATACTCATTAAGAGTATATTGTGTTAACGGTATTATACCGCTGGTTAACCGCCTTAGTTGAACCTCTTCCGGCTCTAATTCTTCTTCTTCTATGGTTTCATCACCACCACTCATATTAAGGAGGGATATCTTTCGAGCGAGGATATTTAGACCCTTCTCACTCATATGGCCGAGCCTCCGGTGCCATAACTCCATGTCAGCATTTGCGACGTTTACCTCCTCCTTGCAAATCTTAGCTTGTGTCACATACAATGACCCTTCTTTCTTTCCTCGAGCCATGACCAAATTTCCTTTGGTCAGCTTCCACTTGCCTTCACCAAAGTGATTTTCTAAACCAACATCATCGAGCTTTCCAGTTGATATGAGATTGAGACGCATGTCAGGAAAATGTCTCACATCCTTGAGAACTAGCTTACATCCAGTGTTTGATGTAAGGATGACGTCCCCTTTTCCAGCAATTTTGCTACTTCCTTGATTTCCCATTTGGACATTACCAAAGTCACCACTTTGGTAGGTTGCAAAGAAGTCTCCATGAGGGGTGACGTGAAAAGAAGCACCAGAGTCAATAAACCATAAAGTCTCATCTGAGGCGCTATTTGGAGGATGGCAATCTTCAACTAGATATACATCTTCATCCTCACCTGCCACAACAGTAGTGGTCTTATCATCATGCCTCTTCATGGGGTTAAACCGATCTGGTTTAATATTATCCATTTGTTGATCTTTCTTGAAAAATCGACACTCTGGCTTCTTATGACCCGCTTTGCCACAATAGTAGCATGTCACTCTTGGGCGTGACTTGAAATGTCCTCGAGATTGAACTCGGCTTCGACCTTTGTTATATTCACGTGTTTCGTCTCTACCCCGTCTATCGATGACGTTTGCCTCCGACTCAGTGCTCAAACCTCGTTCTTTCCTTCTGATTTCTTCATTTAGAAGACTATCACTGACGGTATCCATGGTAAGCTTTCCATCCGGTGCTGAGTTGCTGAGAGTGACAACTAGTGTGTCCCAACTCTCTGGCAACGAGCTAAGGAGTAGAAGGGCTTGCAAATCGTCTTCAATCTTCATGTCGACCTTGTTAAGCTGATTTACGAGCCCCTTGAAATTGTTCAAGTGCTCCATCATGCTTTGGCCATCCTTATACTCCAACTTTACCAATCGCCGTGCAAGAAGAGCTTTGTTTCGAGGCGTTTTCTTTTGAATCATGGACTCAAGTTTTGTCCATAATTCAAAAGCATTTGTATATGTAGAGACATGTTCGAAAAGAGATCGATCAATGTACTTACGAATTACTGCGACCGCTTTTCGATTCATAAGCTCCCATGCCTTATCATCCTTTCCTTCCGGCTTGGTCTTCTTGATGATGGGCTCATGCAAATCCTTGCAATAAAGGTGATCTTCCATCATCGGTTTCCAATACGAGTAGTTGTCCGTCGTGAGTTTGAACATGTCACCTTCAATGGTAACGATAGCCTCCATCTTGATTCACACAAGATATCGATGTTATAAATCGACCTTGCTCTGATACCACTTGTTGGGAAAAATTACCCAATATTCTTTTGTGAGAATAAGATGGGAATTAGACAACTAGAATTTCAAGACCAACTATTTTTATTATTAGAAAGGATTTAGTACAAGAGAAGTTTGTAAGTGAACACTCTTCTTAGGTTTCTCTCTTCTCTCTTCTCTTTTTTTTTGGATAGTTTACAAATGACATCAACCACTTCTATTTATACTAGTGGTGGCTTAACTCTTAGCTTGTTCTAGATTATTCTCTAAACATCACTTATGCTCTAACATATTCTAGAATTATCTCCAAGCCCTATCCTAAGATGAGAAACCTAAGATAATTTCTCATGATAATTCTAGAGACTTCTAATTCTCCATACTTATGCATAATATTCTCCATAGTTCTAGAAGTTTCTTCATTCTTCCATAATTAATCTTGATCTTCTCTAACATTCTAGAATCTTCTCCATAATTCTAGAATTGTATTCACTTTTCTATGATTTGTTTTGGGCTAATGGAGGGAATATCCAACAGAAACATGAATTAACTTTGTAACAAATTGGCAATTGTCTTCTCAGGTAGATGGGACTCAAGGTATTATGAATGGTCACAATGGCGCTCTGTTCAACGTATCTATTGCAGGGCCTACTCTATTTCATCCCATCAACGCTGCTCCAACAGTTGCCAACAAGTCACTCGCTCAAAATGCAAGGAAGTATTACGTCTTCTTGAAATGCACTATGAGTTTATACAACCAAAAAAACATGTTTTCCTCTCCCCTCAGACTTTAGTGTTATGGCTATAGTAAAACGCAATGTCTTGTTTTACAGGATGGAGTGGGAACAAATCTTTTAGAAACTAAAGACGGATTGGTCTGTGAATCGGATCTCCCATTATCAATCCTCATTGTTGGCTATAAAGAAATGGAATTCCTTTCTAAACCAGTACAAGTTTGTGGTTTACATTGCAAAGTTGAAAATGTTTTCGTAAACTTATTTAATGTTGTTTGTGTAGTACTAGTTGCAGAAAAGAAGAGAGATTAGAGAGCTTGAGCGGCCGTGTAGTGTCGCGTGATATCTTCCAGTTCGTTACGATTGGTGATGTGTGCAGGTTGTTTGGTTTTGTGGAACACTTTGAGCACGAGTACAAGAATGACGGGACATGAAAAAGGCTACATATTTGATAACAACAATATTTACTCCCACTTTTTTGGAATGTTTAACTTATTTGATACATAATTCCGCTGGATCAAAGTATTTATTTTTTGTGCTTCCAGAATGAACAACTAATAACATCTAGCTATACTGGTTACAACTAATGCTCATCCTTGGTTGAAGTCATAGGTTCGAATGTATGGATTGACATTTTTGCAACTTTTTAGACACACATAAAAAAATCCATCATATAATTTTGCATGCTAAGTAAAATAAGTTGAAAACTTGAAATACGTTTCAAACGGAATTATTTATGTGACCTTTAAACATGAGAAGTTAAACATTTCAAGTACCTCATTTTTAGTCGATCTACAAGAATATATTACATGAAATCCTATATATATATTAATTGAGGAGACACTAAAAGTTAAAAATCCTAGATGTCATTCAAAGAGAGTCTTAAAGAACATATTAATCCTAGGTGTCATTCAAAGAGGATCTTAAGGAACA
Organism: Draba incana; assembly: GCA_963576765.1. Classification (NCBI taxonomy): domain Eukaryota; kingdom Viridiplantae; phylum Streptophyta; class Magnoliopsida; order Brassicales; family Brassicaceae; genus Draba; species Draba incana. Next base: position 31,774,465 of record OY755210.1, on the reverse strand, counting down.
CATTAATTAAATCAACCAATCAAAACATTTCAATTTGGCATGGTGAAAATATCTACATATTTCAATATTTCTAATATATATGCGGCATTGATGACAAAAATATATACTTACCAAATCTATTACCATACCAGAAAACTCAAACCGGTTCAATTAGTAGTATTTTGGTTAGTGATAAAGTTGGGTTTAAACAGATTTTATAGAGTTATTGAAAAATATTTGTTTTTGTAAATATAAGATGTATATCACTCGATTACATTCTTTGTCATACATTATAAGATAATGTTTCGCTTTTTAGTTTCGTGATTGTAAATCAATTTCTTTCATTTTTATATTTTATATACACTTAAACGTAAAACCTATCACATATTAAGACACTCAAGATTCAAAAATCGATCGAATAATTTTTTAGTTGACATAGTTATTTATCTAATATTTTTTTGGTATGCATGATGTAAAACAATATATTTTTATTTTACAATAAACTGAAATTTATATTCCCACTTGGCGTGGGTCAAAATCTAGTATGCATAAAAAAAATACTCTCAATAAAATTGTGCAACACTTTCATGTCTTCTTCACTGATAGCAACTTAACAATTTGTCGTTAACCTAAACAAGATCTTTGTATTTGTGATTCACAAAATTTTGGTTTTGACATCGTTTAGAATGATATCAATATTTACCTTTACCAAATTTTAGCTGTTGATACTATTTGAACTCAATCTGTAATTTATTATTTCGTAATGATTTGGATTGCTTGACTGGTGGTGTTTAATACTGACGTCAATGCTGTCTCGTATATTTTGGCACATTCAGGTTCCATGGTCCATGACTATATATAGTATTGGCTAGTTGTACAATTTATATACACATATATTTGAAATTTTTATTAAGTGATTAATTACTATTTACTAAGATGATATATGCTCCTCGCCTCCTAGTCCTAGCTTGTATAATATTTGCATAACTTGGGTGAAGTAGCAATCCAAATCTGCAACATTGAGGAAGCCACGTTCGGATTTGAATCACGAATACTCGAATCCCGATTCCTAACAATTCCATCAATTGCTAACGGAATTGAGTCCGTTGATCGGAAGTTGCTGCGATGGAGTCGGTTGTTTCTTTCAATCCAGATCGAGTATATAGAGCATTGCCAGGCTATCCCAGCGATGGTTTTCTTGGCCTTGGGTCCTGTGATTTGTTGCATGGCCGAGAGGTTGTCAATCCAGTTTCGAGTCGCAGGTCTCATCGATATTCTTTCCCAGATCTTCCATGAATAACTGCAGTCAAAGAACAAGTGATCACGGCTTTCATTTGCAGAGTTGCAAAGGAGACAGTAGTTAAATCTCTTGACAAGAGATATATTCGTAAAATCTATTGCACATCAAAAGGCATCTATAAATTTCTGTCATATACTTGTACTCATAATCTTTGTGATTTTTTTGGGTGGAAACTCATAATCTTTGTTTTAATAATGTATTTAAATCAAACAAAAAATAACGATTCAAGTTTTAAGTATAGTGGGACTAATATATACTCGGATACTCCCTCTTGTATTTTAATAGATGATTTTTAAGGTTATGACACAGGAGACATTAAATTCTTTAATTTTTCTAATTTAAAATATCAATTATCATCCCATTAATTATGATTCAACCAATAGTAAATCAAACTGTAGAATACAAATAGTCAAATTAAGTACAAATATATTTAATTTTGTATTGAAAATTGAAAAAATCATCTAATATGAAACAAAAATTAATCTCTTCATCTATTAAGATACAGAGGGAGGGAGTAGTAGTTTTGACTTACAACATAGTCTATACATTTATAACAATGCCTATGAGCATCTCCAATGTATATATATACAAAGAGCTTCATCAAACATTTTGAAGACAAAACGAATTACATCAAAGAAGAAAACAAAACTTGTGTGGCGAAAAAGAAAGAAAGAATGTTCATACTAGAGAGTGGAAGCTTTGTCATATATATATATATATCAATGGAATCCTCTTGACCCTCTAGATTGGTAAAGCTCCAATCTACTCTTTGCTTCTGGTAAAATCTCGTCAATCGTCGGTGCATCAACCAAATGAGCTTGCTTTGTAGACCATTCAAGCACTACGAGAACTTCTTCTTGAGCTAATGTCTCACTATCCGGTACATTCAACGCGATGTAACAAAGAAGTACCAAAGCTGGTACTTGAACCATTTGTTCACCAAAGTAAACCAATTGAATCAAATGCTTTGCACCTCCCGCTGCTATGATCGCTTTAGAATGGTTATCGCGTAGGAAATTCTCGGTACATGAGAATTTAATAAGCGCTACCGCGGCTTCCATTGCAATCTCCGCTTCTCTTTCGTCAAGAAGCTTCACAAGCGGTCCAATAATCCTTGTTTCTGTAGCACGGAACGTTCTTGAAAGACTACCGATTGATTTAACACACGGTATCAAAAGGTCCGGTATTTCGTTTTCGATCACCTTAAGTAACTGTTCAACTACCGCTTTCGCGGCAGGAGAGGTCGGTTTAAAGGCCGAACGTCTCAATTCCGGGTATTGTTCAGCTACATCAGTGATTTCCATCATTGCTAAAGCCGAATACGACTTCACTTCATCGTCTCCTTTCTCTAACAGAACCGCGAAACAGAGCAACGCTCTTGACTCTGTTATGCTTCTACATATTTGTAAATTCCCTCTAGAGAGTTGCCATAAGGCTCTTGCAGCCATTGCCTTCATTTGAGCTTTAGTAGCTGGATCCTCAAATTCTCTTCCTTTAATACTTGTCCCCATTAATGACACATGTGTCGGATTGTTCCCTCTCGGGTTTTGACCGCCCTTCGTATGATTCTGGTGTTGTTGGCTACTCTGTTTCGTCTGATTCTTGTTAGTACTAGCACTCGAACCCGAACCCGAACCTGAACCTGAACCTGAACCGGAACCTTTCATTGCTAATGTATTTGCAACCAAACTATGCATCTGGCTCGGTGTTTGGTTACTCGTAGGACGCGAAACTTGACTTTTCGTTTCGTCGTGTTTGTTACTCTCCTTAGTCGGATTCGTATTACTCGCCATCACAACCGTATGGATCGAAGACAACGTCTCTTTATTACTCACGATAGCGTATTTGCTATGTTCTTGAACCGTTTCAAACGCTAAATGGCTAACAAGGAACCGAATAATATTGTTCTGCGCGAAATGGTCTTGACATTTCGGATGATTCGACGCTAACTCCGAAACCGCCCACGCAACAACGGTTTGTACTTTCATATGACCTTCTTTGAGAATTTTCGCAAACACTTGGCAGACACCAGCATTCACAATCTGTTCAACACTCTCTGGATCCCGACCCAATAACCCAATGGCTCGAGCTGCGTTCTCTTGACCTTCCATTTTACCTTCTTTCGCAAGTTTCAACAACGGAGGAACACCACCTTCTTCAATAATCAACCTCCCGTACCGATCGTTATCGCGCGCTAACGAAACGAGCGACGCGGCCGCATCGGATCGATCATCGAGCGATCCGGTAAACAAAATCGCGACTTGTTCCCAAATCAAACATAAAATCGGTTCGTTCGCGGCGATCGGTGGTAAACCTAAATACTCGTCGTCACGATCATCCCCCGAAGCGGAGACACGGAGGAGCCACGAGACGTCACCGATCGAATTCTCTAACTGCATCGTGATTTTACGAAACGCAGCCGCGGGGATGATGGTGAAAACGCGTTTCATCAGCCCCGTGGCTCGGCATTTTTCGACGAGGGCTAAGGCTTTGAAGAGGACTTGCTCTGTATCGTCGATGATACGGCGCGTGGGACGTTCGTATAGATCGTTGCTTGCACGCGCCGCTTGACGGAGAAGACCGGCGAGTTTTTCCGTTTTGCCTTTGACCTCTAAACATTCTTGACGGAATGAGTAAGCCTCGTCTGATGCTTTAGTTACCTGATCTGCTAATTGAATTGGTCTTACTAAGATCTGTTTTACGATATCCGCCATGAGAATGGATCGAGGAAGTTAATGTTTCTGGTTTTGATCGCCGGAGACGACGGTGGAGAGGGAGAGAGAATTAGAGAGATTGGTGAAACGTTAATTTCTCTGAAATTTTGGACAAGGAAGAAGGAAAGGTCTCTAAATACCTACTAAATATAGACGTGTTTTTTTTTTTTGCAAATGAATGTGTGTATATACAGGAACTGAATCGGATTCTCCAAATGTAGTTATAGCGACATTGGTTATTTGAAATATTTTTTAGATTGTTCATAGAGACATAACGGTCCAATGCGGAATATTATACGGTTAGTTTTGTTTTATGAAAAATTTCAATCTTATTTGGGACACAATCAGAGGAAACCGAAACCGAAACCGAATCGATATGGACTGAGAATCTGAACTGATATCGAATTTCGAAAATAAAAATCCATCACATTCAAGTCAGCCTAATATGACATTCATCAAACGGTAACAGAAAGAGCATACTTCAATCTAGATGACCCGGGGACTGTAAGCACTGCATCATACCACTCATTATAGTAGGCCAAACCATTATACAAGTTCCAAAAAGATTTACCATTCCATCAATCCCTGCGCTTTTACCTATATCACAGCCACATAACAACTTGCCAGGGCAAGGAACAAGCTCCCAAGATTGCGTTTTAGGAATTGCAGCCTTTGCATCCTCCTGCTACATATATCTTTATGTATTGTATTTGCGGTCCATATTCGACTACTTAGCTGCAATATTCGACTACTGTAGTTTGTTGGCCATGGAGTGAATTCAATTCTTACAAGTAACTTTTGTGATTAGTTTGCTCCAATTGTTCCCATGAAAACAATGAACTTTAAATTAAACCAAAAACAGAGTTTCATTTCTTTTAGCAACAGAAAATAAGCTAACCATCAAAGTCAACAAGTGAAATCAAGACTATTGCATTCAGCTAAAAGCAAAAGACACAATCATCCAAGAAAATACAGCTAATAGACATGACTTGTGGACTGTAAGAACAACATCAAACCACTCAACTTCCCCCCTAAATCTCTTCACTGTTAAGCTTTTCAACTTGAGCATACTCTATTCTACATGTAGGTCATTCATCAAACGGTAGCAGAAACAGCATACTCGATTCCACACAACTCCGGGACAGTAAGCACTGCATCATACCACTCAACCTTCCCCCAAATCTCTTCATCGTTGTTCCGTCTCTCAAGCGCAATCACCGCGCACCATATCGTCTTATTTTTAACTGCACTCGAAGACAGTTTCCTATGTCATAAAACAGCCATTTTCCCACCATAATCCGCCAATTTAGCAACATACTTGGGAAACTTAGGCAATCCTTTCACACCCATCAATTTTTTCCACACTCTTACTTTACTATCATACCACATGAACTCATCATCATAGTAATAGTAAATCACATTCCCAATCACATTATACGAAAACCATACCCAATTAATATCCATATTCCATCCCACAATTTCCGTTCTACCTTCCTTCGTTTCGTAAGCTAAACCATTACCATTTCCGAAAACGTAAACATTTCCGTCAATACCTGCACTTTGATGTATACTACATCCACATATCTCCGCGCCGGGACACGTAACAATCTCCCAAGATTGCGTATTCGGATCGAAAACATCCATACATTTCGATTTATCACATCCTTCGCATCCTCCTGCAACATATATCTTTCCATCAACAACATTAGCTATTAGGATTTGGTATATATTAGCATTTGGTTTATATTGGTTTAGTTTCCTTTTGCTATATCAATGGTATTTACGGTTTAGAGCTTCAGTATAAATACTGTGTACAGTACAACAATTGTAATTAAGAAAGCTAGTGAGAAAATCGTTTCCAGATATTTTCTCCTTCTTCATACTTTCTATTATGGTATCAGAGAAAAATGTGTAAAACATCAGATTTGAACTCATGAGTAAACCCAAGTTGCTCTACTGTGGTCATCAACAATGGTTAAGAAATATTTGAAACCATCCACAGTAGGAACAGAAAAGGGACCCCAAGTATCAATATGCAATAATTCAAATGGTTTATCACAAATATTTTTACCAGACTTAAAAGAGTAAATGTTTCTGTTTAGCTAAGTGGCAAATATGACAATGAGAAGAGTGATCTTTATTGATAAGCGTTTTAGGTAACTTCAATATATTAGATAAAAGATCTATCTTAGCAAAAGAAGTATGACCTAAACGTCTATGCCATGTAACATTATCAGCTAAAACAGAAGAATAAATAGAAGCAGTACCTTGTAAAGAAATATTCTTAAGATTTCTATCAATATCCAGTATGTATAAATTTCCAACTTGACTACCTTGTCCAATCATCAATTCCTGTGTAATTGTCTGAATAAAGCAAGATTCAGAAGTAAAAGACACTTCAGCATTGAGAGGTTTAGTTAAGATACTTGCACTCAACAAATTAAACTTGAATTCAGGAATAAACAGGACATTATGCAAAGAAATAGAATCAATCAGTTGAGTAAAACCTATACCAGATATAGTGAATGTGTAATCATTTGGTAAAGTAACAAAGGTATTTTCTAAAGGGGTATACTTAGTGAATAAATTCCTAGAGTGACTAACATGGTGAGTAGCACCAGAGTCTATAATCCAAATTCTAGGAGACACATTCTGTTCTTTAAAGATAGAGGAAACAAGCATATCATAATAGGAATGAGTGAAAAGGATAATATACTTACCAGAAATGCTACCTGAAATCGATGCAACAACAAGAGCAGCAGAGGTTAAAGTAGAGACAATTGGTGGAGCAGATGCAATAGTAATGCTAGAAGCTTGGAGTTGAAAATATCAAAATTGTTAATTACCAAAAATAAAGAAGTTAAAATGGAAAAAGACATAAAGTAATTTTACAAATTACACAAAACCTCTATGTGAATAGTTATATAAGATATTTAGTTGAAAACGATTTTTAATAGAGAGAAATGTAACATAAAACAAAAATTAGGAAAAGAAAAATAACAAACTATATAATTAAAAATGGAAACGACATGTTTCTATCGTTATATATAGGCATAAGTTTAACATATGTATATCTATGGGGAAAGCAAAACAACTGACCCTGGAAATAAACAGAATTAGACCAAGGAGAAGACGCAAAAATAAAAAAAAAATTGGTTAGTGGTATGTTTTACATGTTTAAATTTTACGAAATAGCACCAAAGAAGTATCGTCAAAACATATAGGAGTGATTTAGTTATTACATCAAATAGTTTCATGATTTAAACCAAATTTATATATACAATTGTACATATTTATTGATTTCTAAATTCTTCAAATTATATATGAGATATGAGATTATACTTTTACAAATTACATATGAACCTATAACTTTAATCATTACATTATCTAAGAGGGCGTTATTGGTTCCTGAAATTTAATGGATTTCAAAATCCAAACGAAATCCAGTGTTATTGGTTCTATGAATTTAAAATTAATGTTAAAATCTTGTGTTATTGGTTTTATGATTTTGAAATCCAAGTTAAATTCAAGTGTTCATAGTAAAGATTTGTATAAGGATTTGATTTTATTTTGGATTTTAGTGGACTTAGAAGTGATTTCAAGTTAAAAATACAAATGCTCAAATATTGAGGTTTACCTTGTTATTTGGATGGATTTCATATTATTGAGTTATCCAGTATCTTCATGTCACATATATATATCACTCATAATATTTCACGTCATATTATGTATCATCTTCACGTCAATATTCATAATATTTCACAAATATCTTTTATAATAACAATTTTTTATTTATTTTAAATCCATTTTGTACAATCTTCCATTTCCTATAATGAAAATTCTATTTGTTTTTTATAAAAAAAATGTTTTTTATAATCTCTATATAATCACTAAAAACCTATAACATAAAAACCCTTATAAAAAATATCAATGGAAGAATCACAAAAGAATCGCAAAAAAAAAATCACCAAAAAAATTATAAAAAGAATGACAAAAAGAACGAAGAAAATGTTCATATAACCCATGAAGTCCCAAAGAGACAAAAAATGATAGAATTACTTTTAGAGTGTGTTGCTACAGGTTTGCGTGATGCTAATGGTGTATTCAACAAGTTCACAATGGAGAGACGAATACTACCTATTGTCAATGAAAAACTCATTCAACAGTACAATAACATAATGAAGACTTTGAAAGCAATATATCCAAGTGGTAGTGAACTTCTTCGTTCTAGCTCTGGATTTGGATGAGATCCAAACACAAAACGATTTAGGGCTGATGATGAAGTGTGAGCAAACTAAATAAATATAACTTGAGTGATTTTATTTTGATTGTTTCTTTCTATACTTTTTTCGATGGCAAGAAAATATGTTGGCCTAAAAATAATTTGATGTCAATGTTAATGGATATGAAAATCATTTAAATCCATGTAAATCCATTTGGTTGATTTATAACATTCCATTATTTTATTTTGGAATCCACTTAAATATATTTAATTGAAATTCAAAATCAATGGATTTATCTAAGATTTCTAAATCCAAAAGAATTTTCAAATCTATTAAATTTTAGAGGGGGTTATTGGTTCTATGAATTTAAAATCTATGTTAAAATTTTGTGTTATTGGTTTTATGATTTTGAAATCTAAGTTAAATTCAAGTGTTATTCAATAGTAAAGATTTGTACAAGGATTTGATTTAATATTGGATTTCAGTGGATTTAGAAGTGATTTCAAGTTAAAAATACAAAGGCTCAAATATTAAAGTTTACCTTGTTATTTGGATGGATTTCATATTATCGGGTTCTCCATTGTATCTTCACGTCACATATATATATCACACATAATATTTTACATCATATTATGTATCATCTTCACCTTAGTATTCATAATATTTCACAAATATCTTTTATAATGACAATTTTATATTTTTTTTTTCCTTTTTGTAAAATCTTCCATTTTCTATAATGAAAATTTGTATTTTTTTTTTAAAAAAGTATTTTTATAATCTCTATATAATCTCTAAAATCCTATAACACATAAACCCTTTTAAAGAAATATCAATGGAAGAACTACAAAAAAAATCACAAAACAAAAATAGAAAAAGAATCATAAAAAGAACGAAGAAAATGTTCATATAACCCATGTGAGTCCCGAAGAGACACAAAATTTGATAGAATTACTTTTAGAATGTGTTGCTGCAGGTTTGCGTGATGTTGATGGTGTATTCAACAAGTTCAGACGAATACTACCTCCTGTGAGTGGGCTGTTACGTCTCTAAATGGGCTTGTTTCCTCCATTATGGGCTTTTAAGCAATAAAGCCTTTAGATGTCTAGGGTTTGACCTCGGAGACGAAGACGGTGGTTCTGTTGCCGCGACCTGCGGTGATGGACGAGCTCTCACTCACTATGGCTGCATTAGATTGACGAAGCAGAATTACACCATGGATTGAACAATAGACGAATTTTCAAACCAGTCAGATAATAACAAGAGGAAGGTTTTAAAATCTGACTGGTTTGAAACCTCATCTCTTGTTCAATCCATGACCAAGAAATCTCCATTCAGTAGAAGGAATGCACATGGATCACCGGAATCCTGACGGCACATGGATCACCGGAATCCGTCGACACTACGTCGGAATCCCGTCGACCACAGACTTCCGACGGTATTCCGACGGCTACATAAACGACGGTTTGCCGACGGTCTTGGAATCCGTCGCCTTCCTTGACCGTCGGCATTCCGTCAGTATGAGTATCCGTCGGAATGCCGACGGGATTTTTTGCTCCGACGGGATTCCAACGTAGTGTGGACGGATTCCGGTGATCCATTTGCCGTCAGGAATCCGTCGGGACATATTTCCCATGAAGAAAATGTTCATATAACCCATGAAGTCCCAAAGAGATAAAAAATGATAGAATTACTTTTAGAGTGTGTTGCTACATGTTTCACAAAAAGAACGAAGAAAATGTTCATATAACCCATGAAGTCCCAAAGAGATAAAAAATGATAGAATTACTTTTAGAGTGTGTTGCTACAGGTTTGCGTGATGCTAATGGTGTATTCAGCAAGTTCACAATGGAGAGACGAATACTACCTATTGTCAATGAAAAACTCATTCAACAGTACAATAACATAATGAAGACTTTGAAAGCAATATATCCAAGTGGTAGTGAACTCTTCGTTCTAGCTCTGGATTTGGATGAGATCCAAACACAAAACGATTTAGGGCTGATGATGAAGTGTGAGCAAACTAAATAAATATAACTTGAGTGATTTTATTTTGATTGTTTCTTTCTATACTTTTTTCGATGGCAAGAAAATATGTTGGCCTAAAAATAATTTGATGTCAACGTTAATGGATATGAAAATCATTTAAATCCATGTAAATCCATTTGGTTGATTTATAACATTCCATTATTTTATTTTGGAATCCACTTAAATCTATTTAATTGAAATTCAAAATCAATGGATTTATCTAAGATTTCTAAATCCAAAAGAATTTTCAAATCTATTAAATTTTAGGGGGGTTATTGGTTCTATGAATTTAAAATCTATGTTAACATTTTGTGTTATTGGTTTTATGATTTTGAAATCTAAGTTAAATTCAAATGTTATTCAATAGTAAAGATTTGTACAAGGATTTGATTTAATATTGGATTTCAGTGGATTTAGAAGTGATTTCAAGTTAAAAATACAAAGGCTCAAATATTAAAGTTTACCTTGTTATTTGGATGGATTTCATATTATCGGGTTCTCCATTGTATCTTCACGTCACATATATATATATATCACACATAATATTTCACATCATCTTCACCTTAGTATTCATAATATTTCACAAATATCTTTTATAATGACAATTTTATATTTTTTTTCCTTTTTGTAAAATCTTCCATTTTCTATAATGAAAATTTATATTTTTTTTTTATAAAAAGTATTTTTATAATCTCTATATAATCTCTAAAATCCTATAACACATAAACCCTTTTAAAGAAATATCAATGGAAGAACTACAAAAAAAATCACAAAACAAAAATAGAAAAAGAATCATAAAAAGAACGAAGAAAATGTTCATATAACCCATGTGAGTCCCGAAGAGACAAAAAATTTGATAGAATTACTTTTAGAATGTGTTGCTGCAGGTTTGCGTGATGCTAATGGTGTATTCAACAAGTTCACAATGAGAGACGAATACTACCTCCTGTGAGTGGGCTGTTACGTCTCTAAATGGGCTTGTTTCCTCCTTTATGGGCTTTTAAGCAATAAAGCCTTTAGATGTCTAGGGTTTGACCTCGGAGACGAAGACGGTGGTTCTGTTGCCGCGACCTGCGGTGATGGACGAGCTCTCACTCACTATGGCTGCATTAGATTGACGAAGCAGAATTACACCATGGATTGAACAATAGACGAATTTTCAAACCAGTCAGATAATAACAAGAGGAAGGTTTTAAAATCTGACTGGTTTGAAACCTCATCTCTTGTTCAATCCATGACCAAGAAATCTCCATTCAGTAGAAGGAATGCATGTAATTTCCATTGAGGGAATTGGGCATCGCAAACTTGGCTTGCATCCACTTCAGGTAAGGTTTTTCTCATTTATGGAGAATTTATGTTGCGTGCTAAAGCGTGTTGTGATACTAATTCTATAGGAATCATTGGCATCATCTCATGGTTCACAATGTGGGTTTTGTACTCCTGGGTTTATCATGTCGATGTATGCGTTATTGAGCAATGTAGGGAAGATTCTTGGGTGTAGAGAAGTTGTCCAGCAAGTCTATGTTAGAAACAATTTAGACGTTCAGTTAATTTCTGTGTATCTTGTAAAGCTCTTGTAGACCTCTGTATGAGTTAGTAAAGCGTGCGAAGGTTAAGTAGAGGAGAAAGAGAAAGTGATAAGCCTGAAGTTTTTAAGAAATGATATATGAGTTGTTTTACCTTCTAGAAGAAAGACTTGCTATGATTTGTGACCACCTGCAAATATTTATTTACATGATTATGGAATTTACTACCAGGAGTCAATGGCATCTTCTCATGGTTCACAATGTGGATTTTGTACTCCCGGGTTTATCATGTCGATGTATGCGTTATTGAGGTCAAGTAAAAACTCACCTTCTGAAGAGGAGATTGAAGATTGCCTTGCGGGAAATTTATGCCGTTGTACTGGTTATAGACCTATCGTTGATGCTTTCCGGGTTTTTGCAAAATCTGATGATGCTTTGTACTGTGGTTTACCTTCACTTAGCCTTCAAGATGGATCAATTATTTGCCCGTCTACTGGCAAACCTTGTTCTTGTGGATCAAAACCAACAAATGAAGTGGTTAATTGTAGTGAAGACAAATTTCAGTCCATCTCTTATTTTTCCTCCGGAACTTTTGCTGAGGAAATTAGCTCCATTAAAGTTAGGGGGAAATGGTGGGCTTACCTGGTATAGACCCGTAAGTCTTCAGAACTTGCTTGAGCTCGAAGAAAATTATCCTGATGCAAAACTAGTGGTTGGTAATACGGAGGTGGGAATCGAAATGAGACTGAAGAGGTTACAGTATCAAGTGCTAATCTCTGTTGCTCAAGTCCCAGAACTCAATGTGGTTAATGTCGATGACAATGGGGTAGAGGTTGGTTCGGCTTTGAAACTTTCCGAACTCCTGAAGTTATCCAGGAGGTTAGTAAAGGAGCGTCCTGCACATGAAACATCAGTATGCAAGGCTTTTATCGAACAGCTAAAGTGGTTTGCAGGAACACAATTCAGAAATGTTGCTTGCATTGGTGGAAACATCTGTACAGCTAGTCCAATATCTGATTTAAATCCTCTTTGGATGGCTTCAAGAGCAGAGTTTCGGATAATCAACTGCAATGGAGATGTTAGGTCTGTACTTGCAAAAGATTTCTTCCTTGGTTATCGTAAAGTGGATATGGGAAGCAACGAGATCTTGTTGTCGGTATTCCTTCCATGGACTAGGCCCTTGGAGTATGTGAAAGAATTTAAGCAGGCCCTTCGTAGGGATGATGATATAGCTATTGTCAATGCTGGAATGCATCAATTGCTTATGGTCGTGTGGCTCCTCTTTCGTTGTGTGCAAGAAAGACTGAGGAATTTTTAATTGGAAAGATTTGGAATAAAGGTCTTCTACAAGATGCACTTAAGGTACAGAACGATGTCTTAATTAAGGAAGATGCTCCTGGTGGAATGGTGGAGTTTCAGAAATCTCTAACCCTTAGCTTCTTCTTTAAATTTTCCCTATGGGTTTCTCATGATATTCATACTGTAAAGCCCGCGATAGAGACCTTTCCACCCTCCCATATATCAGTTGTGCAACCTGTTTCTCGGTTATCTAGAACTGGAAAACAAGACTATGAGACAATAAAGCAGGGGACATCTGTTGGCTCGCCGGAGGTCTATTCTTTCAGCGAGAATGCAGGTATGTTGGTCTGTCCACTTCAATTTGAGTGGCACTTCTTTAGCGTATCTATGGGGTAACATATGTTTACTATGTAATTCTTTTGTTGGTTAATGTCTGTGATATAGGGAAGATTCTTGGGTGTAGAGAAGTTGTTCAGCAAGTCTATGTTAGAAACAATTTAGACGTTCAGTTAATTTCTGTGTATAAAGCTCTTGTAGACCTCTGTATGAGCTAGTAAAGCGTGCGAAGGTTAAGTAAAGGAGAAAGAGAAAGTGATAAGCCTGAAGTTTTTAAGAAATGAAATATGATTGTTTTACCTTCTAGAAGAAAGACTAGCTATGATTTGTGACCACCTGCAAATATTTATTTACATGATTATGGAATTAACTACCAGGGCTTCTAAAATTTTAGTTCCTTTTCATATAGCCTATGGGCTCTCTTTCTCAACTCCACTCTTCAATATTATCAATTCCATATGCTTAAATATTTACATGGCTCGAAAATATCTTCAAGCTTGGTAAAGTGATCAGAGGTGTGCATATTATTTGGTTTGGGGTGGTTTTGTTGTCTTAGGTTGGTGACTTTTGATCTTACGTGTATCTCAACACTCTAATATTTTCATATAGGTCACATGGGAAGCGGAATATACTGATGATACCCCAGTGCCTCCTAATACATTGCATGCTGCCTTAGTGCTAAGCAAAGTGCCACATGCTTGCATCCTTTCGATTGATGATTCGGTAGCCAAATCTTCACCTGGTTTTGCTGGTCTGTTTCTTGCCAAAAATGTTCCCAGAGATAATATGATTGACCAATTGTTGCCGATGAAGAACTATTTGCTACGGACATGGTCACATGTGTGGGACAAGTAAGAAAATTTGAAACCTCCATTTTCGCTTTCTTTCTTTGCTTTTTCCATGGAAACACAATGGTGAACCTTTAGTTTTCATGTGTCTTAGAGAAGTAAATGAGCAAGGTTATAATTGAATGGTTTTATACTATTTTTTTATATCTCAAAAAAAGTCAACGAAAGTTCTCAAATAAGATCGTTGCCAATTACTTTGTCTAAACGAATCTGGTATTTCAGGTCATTGGCGTGGTTGTGGCGAATACACAAGAAAATGCCAAAACTGCAGCAGGAAAAGTTGACGTTACGTATGAGGAATTACCTGCAATATTATCAATCAAGGAGGCTATTGATGCCAAACGTTTCCATCCGAACACGGAGAAAAGGCTAAGAAAAGGAGATGTAGAGCTATGCTTTCAATCTGATCTGTGTGACAGGATAATAAAGGGAGAGGTTCAAATGGGTGGTCAAGAACACTTTTACTTGGAACCAAACGGTACCGTTTGGTTTGGACAACTGATGGTGGTAACGAAGTTCATATGATTTCATCCACTCAAGTAAGCATACTATATAGCATTTACATAATTTAGAATGGTATATTGTCATATGATTTAGAAGTTCATATGATTTCATCCACTCAAGTAAGCATACTTCACTGAGTGGAATTCACTTTTATTTATACTTTCTACAACTGGTACATGACCATAAGCTTTATGTAGCAGAAGCACCAGAAATATGATTTTTCTTCTCAAACAATATTGGTGGTTGTGATTTATATGCAGGCTCCTCAAAAGCACCAGAAATATGTTTCTCATGTTCTCGGTCTTCCAATGTCTAAAGTGGTATGCAAAACCAAACGCGTTGGCGGTGGCTTTGGTGGTAAAGAAACAAGATCTGCTTTCGTTGCTGCTGCAGCTGCTGTTCCTTCTTACCTACTGAATCGACCTGTGAAACTCATACTGGACAGAGATGTGGACATGATGATAACTGGTCATCGTCATAGTTTCCTTGGAAAGTACAAGGTATCGTTCTCTGTTGTTTCAAGTTTTTCCTCGAATTCGTAGGCCATTAGTGATCAAGATATTAATTGGAGATGACTGAAAACAGTTGAGAATAGATTGTTAGACAAACTAAAAAATTCCTTGTAATTGGTTTCTGCTACCATTTTTAGGTTGGATACACGAATGAAGGAAAAATATTGGCGTTGGACCTTGAAATCTACAAGAATGGTGGAAACTCTTTGGATCTTTCCCTTTCTGTTCTCGAGCATGCCATGTTTCACTCGGATAATGTATACGAGATCCCGCATGTGAGGATCAAAGGGAAGGTGTGCTTTACTAATTTTCCTAGCAACACTGCTTTCCGAGGATTTGGAGGGCCCCAAGGCATGCTTATAACTGAAAACTGGATTCAGAGAATCAAACCCTTGAAGAAGCAGGAAAACCCCTGAAGAAATCAAAGTGAGTTGAATGTTTTGTAGGATTTTTTCTCCTTTTGTCAGTTACTTATTTTAATGTTTTTCGTTTGTATTTACTTAGGAGATGAACTTTCAATCACACACTACTCTCAGTCTCTTCAGCATACAAAGGTTGCCCAAGTTGCTGCATCTGCTTTGAACATTCCGCTTAGTTCAGTTTTCGTGTCAGAGACTAGCACCGATAAGGTACATCTATATCACCTAGGATTTAAGATAAGAACTGTGTTAGCACAGCACTTTAGGCCAAGACATAATCAGACTAAACTGTTCTTGCTCTCTTATATATGGTCTTTTAATAAATAGGTTCCAATTGCGTCACCAACTGCTGCTTCTGCGAGCTCTGATATGTATGGTGCTGCAGTTTTAGATGCCTGTGAGCAGATTAAAGCAAGAATGGAGCCTGTTGCATCTAAGCACAACTTCACTACATTTGCTGAGGTATTCATTCACTCTTGCATTTTGATATAATAAACTTAAAACTTCGATACCTATTTTGATGGAAAAAACTCTCTTTGCCTGTGACTGTATATAGCTGGCAAGTGCATGCTACTTTCAACGGATAGACCTCTCTGCTTATGGTTTTCACATTGTTCCCGATATTGGATTTGACTGGGTAACTGGGAAAGGGATCGCATATAGCTATTACACAAATGGAGCTGCCTTTGCTGAAGTTGAGATAGATACATTGACTGGTGATTTTCACACTAGAGCCGCCAATATAATGCTGGATTCGGATATTCTCTTAACCCAGCCATTGGTGTTGGACAAGTGCGCGTTCTTCTCTCAACCTACTATGCATTTTTACAATCTTTAAAAGGAAGAGTGTTGTATCTGAAATTGACCATTTGCAGATAGAAGGAGCTTTTGTACAAGGACTAGGTTGGGTAGCTCTAGAAGAACTCAAATGGGGAGATGCAGCTCATAAATGGATTAAACCGGGAACTTTACTCACTTGCGGAGCCGGACACTACAAAATACCTTCCCGTAACGACATTCCGTTTTAGCTCAATGTTTCTCTTCTCAAGGTATGCAACTATAAAAACAAGCTTTAAATTGGAAGCAAGCAATTGAAACGGAATCTGAGATTTATACTTTATTAAATCAGGGGAATCCGAATAAAAAGGCAATACATTCATCTAAAGCAGTGGGTGAGCCACCATTCTTTCTTGCATCATCGGTCTTCTTTGCGATAAAGGAAGCTATCCAAGCGGCTAGAACCGAAGTGGGTCTCACCGACTGGTTCTCTCTGGAGACTCCAGCCACTCCAGAACGTATCAGAATGGCTTGTTTCGATGAGTTTTCAGCTCCTTTTGCCCTAAGCTTAGTGTTTGAGCTTTCTTAACTCCACCAAGGAGGTAAAATGTGTTCTTTAACTTGGTTTTGTATCAACTTGGTTCTGTAGCATGTGTCTAAGAGAAAAACTTTGTTATGGTCAAAATATGATTGTGAAAGTGCGCTTGAATTTGTCCTCATCTTGAACAAACTGCTAATTTATTTTAAAAAATAATATTAATAAATCACTCTTAACGTAAGATCAAATTGTTTTTTTTTTTTTTTGAAACTTTTCATAGGAAAATCAAATTGTTTAAAATACAAAACAAATCATTTTAAAATTATAGGAAAGATCCAAGCACTTGGTTTTAGAAAAGCTTCCAAAAATGGTGGAACCTACATGATAAATGTGGTTCACATATTTCCATGAAAATCTACTTTATTTCTCTCTAGTGTGTGAACATTATCATTTCTCAGTCAATGGTTCAACACGTTTTCTGTCATTTGATAACTTTATTTCCATTATAGATCTTAAAGCCTCTTTGTTAATCCTTCCTCTCTATCTCGTAAAACCTCTGTGATCTTAAATCTTCTCTCTTGGTCGTAGTAATGGATTTTTACATTTTCCTTGGAACGGTTGCTGCTACAATCTTTATGCTTTTGGGTACAATATTTTATATGGGTTATGGAAAGATCAGAGTCCAAGAAACCAAAACAATTGTTTCTCCTCCATATTCTTTCCCTCACAATTGGAAACACCATGTCTTCCCGAGCTTCCACGGGGCAGATGTTCGCAAATCCTTTCTCAGCCACATCTTGAAAGAGTTCAGAAGCAAGGGGATCGACCCATTCATTGACAATGGCATAGAGAGGAGCAAGTCGATCGGTCCTGAGCTCATCGAAGCCATTAGAGGATCTAGGATCGCAATTGTCTTGCTCTCCAAGAATTACGCTTCTTCCACATGGTGTATGAACGAGTTGGTGGAGATCATTAAGTGCAGAGAAGAACTGGGTCAAATAGTGATGACCATTTTCTATGAAGTGGATCCAACGGATGTTAAGAAACAGACCGGACATTTTGGGAAGGTATTCAAGAAAACCTGTAAGGATAAAACAAAAGAGGACATTGAAAGATGGAGACAGGCTTTGGCGGAAGTGGCTACAATTGCCGGAGAGCATTCAAGCCAATGGTTAGTCCTCTTGACTCTTAACACATGAAACAATGAATATTCTTTGCATTTAAATAATATACAACTTAAGTAATGAACGTTTGAATATTGTATATGATGTTTTAATGCCTATTTAATGGAATCTTGTTCAGGGAAAATGACGCCGATATGATAGAAAATATAGTCAGTGATGTTTCAAACAAGTTGAATAATTCCACACCATCAATGGATTTCGAATGGCTGGTTGGGATGGAAACTCATATGGAAAAGATGAGACCGTTTTTACACCTGGATTTGGATGAGGTGAGGATGATAGGTATTTGGGGTCCGTCTGGAATTGGTAAGACCACCATTGCTAGATTTCTATTTAGTCAACTCTCCAAAAATTTCCAACTGAGTGTCTTTGTGGAAGATATCAAAAGAACGTGTAAAATACCAGTTTGTTCAGATGAGTACGGTCCCAAGTTGCATTTGCAGCAAAAGTTCATGTCTCAAATAACCAAGGAGAAAGATATACAAGTTCCACATTTAGGAACTGCCAAAGACAGGTTGAAAGACAAGAAAGTTCTTGTCGTACTTGATGATGTGGACCAGTTAGTACAACTAGAAGCTATGGCGAAAGAAACTTGCTGGTTTGGTCCTTGGAGTCGGATTATCATCACAACACAAGATCAAAAACTTCTAAGGGCATGTGGGATCAACCATGTATACAAGGTGGATTTCCCTTTACATGATGAGGCTTTTCAAATGTTCTGCATGTATGCTTTTGGTCAGAAGTCCCCTAAGGATGGTTTCAGAGAGCTTGCTTTGGAAGTTACATATCTTGCCGGTAAACTTCCTCTAGGACTACAGGTTATGGGCTCATACTTCAAAGGAATGTCCAAGAAGGACTGGTCAATGGAACTACCAAGGGCTAGGGATAGCCTTAACGAAAAAATTGAGAGCATTTTGAGGTTCGGTTATGATGCTTTAGGTGAAAAGGATAAAACTTTATTCCTCTATATAGCCTGCTATTTCAACAATGAATATATGGAGAAAGTTGTAGGGCATCTTACGAAGAGTTTCTCGAGTGTGAGTCGAGGGCTTCAAGTTTTAGCTGAGAAATCTTTAATATCTATTAATCATGGATGGGTACAGATGCATAGTTTGCTAGCCCAACTAGGTAAGGAAATCGTCCGTAAACAATCCGTACACAAGCCTGGGAAACGACAGTTTTTGGTTGATAGTAAAGATATTGTTGAAGTTCTCACTGATCCCACAACAGTAAGTTTTTCCATTACTCTTTCGCTGGCATTGCATATTACAACTTGAATTTGTTGATCATCTTTACTTATTTATGGGGTCTTTTTTTTTCCTTCTAGATTACTAGAAGTGTTATAGGCATAGATTACCGCGACGATCTAAACGGGGACATGTTAAATATAAGTGAGAGAGCCTTTGAAGGAATGACAAATCTACAATTTTTAAAATTGGATGGTAAAACAAACATAGCATCTTTGTTGGGATGTATGAAGTATACATCTTCAAAACTTCAATTACTACATTGTGCGTATTGGCCAATGGCAAGTTTGCCTTCTATTATCAACGTGGAGTTACTTGTTGAACTAAGCATGCCTTACAGCCACCTTGAGAAGCTGTGGGAAGGAATCAAAGTAAGTAAATCCAATTTCTCGTAAAACTTTAATTTGATTTCATGTACTCGGAAAAATTAACTCGAAATGAATCTTTTTAGTTTTATGCGTGCTTTTTTTAATGTGTTCTAATTGTGTTTATGTATTATGTTGTTATTTGTTTGCACAGCTGCTTCGAAATCTCAAGTGGATGGATCTGAGTTATTCCGAAAATCTAAAGGAGCTTCCTAATCTCTCAACTGCCACTGATCTCCGAATATTAGATCTAATGAAATGTTCAAGTCTCGTGGAGCTCCCTTCCTCGATTGGGAATGCAACCAATCTCCAAAGACTATCTCTCAGTGGATGTTCAAGTCTCGTGGAGCTCCCTTCCTCGATTGGGAATGCAACCAATCTCCAAAGACTAGATCTCAGTGGATGTTCAAGTCTCGTGGAGCTCCCTTCCTCGATTGGGAATGCAACCAATCTCCAAGAACTAGATCTCAGTGGATGTTCAAGTCTCGTGGAGCTCCCTTCCTCGATTGGAAATGCAACTAATCTCCAAGAACTAGATCTCAGTGGATGTTCAAGTCTCGTGGAGCTCCCTTCCTCGATTGGGAGTGCAACCAATCTCCAAAAACTAGATCTTCGTGGATGTTCAAGTCTCGTGGAGCTCCCTTCCTCGATTGGGAGTGCAACCAATCTCCAAAAACTAGATCTTCGTGGATGTTCAAGTCTCGTGGAGCTCCTTTCCTCGATTGGGAGTGCAACCAATCTCCAAACACTACATCTAAGTGGAACTGCAGTAGAAGAACTCCCTTCCTCGATTGGAAATGCAACTAATCTCCAAGAACTATATCTCATTGGATGTTCAAGTCTCGTGGAGCTCCCTTCCTCGATTGGGAATGCAACTAATCTCCAAATACTAGATCTCAGTATATGTTTAAGTCTCGTGGAGCTCCCTTCCTCGATTTGGAATGCAACTAATCTCCAAAAAATATATCTCAATGGATGTTCAAGTCTCGTGGAGCTCCCTTCCTCGATTGGGAATGCAACTAATCTCCAAATACTAGATCTCTTTGGATGTTCAAGTCTCGTGGAGCTCCCTTCCTCGATTGGGAATGCAACTAATCTCCAAGAACTATATCTCAGTGGATGTTCAAGTCTCGTGGTGCTCCCTTCTTCCATTGGAAACCTTCATAGATTGACGAAGTTTAATTTGAAGGGATGGTCAAAGTTAAAGATTCTCCCGACCAACATCAACTTGAAGTCTCTCAGCAATCTCAATCTCACTAATTGCTCTTCGTTAAAAAGTTTTCCTGAGATTTCCACAAACATTAGAGTTCTTGAGTTAAGTGGAACTGCAGTAGAAGAAGTTCCTTCATCGGTCACGTCGTGGTCTTGTCTTGAAGAACTGCATATGTCATACTCTGAAAACCTCAAGGAATCCCCGCATGCTTTTGACAAAATAACAATGCTTCACCTGACTGATACAAGAATCCAAGAGCTTAGTCCATGGGTCAAGGACTTCTCTCGTCTACGTGGACTCGTAGTAAATGAAATGCAGAATTTGGTATCACTCTTACAGCTTCCGGATTCCCTAATGTTCCTAAATGCTGAAAATTGTGTCTCTCTGGAGAGACTAGATTGCTCCTTTGGCAATCCAGATATTCGTCTCAACTTTGGAAACTGCTTCAGACTTAATCAAGAAGCGAGAGATCTCATCATCCAAACATCAACTAGTGAATATTCGGTCTTACCTGGTGGAGAAGTGCCTGCGTACTTCACTTACCGAGCTACTGGGAGTTCCGTGACGGTGAACTTGAATGAACAGCCACTTTGTACATCAATAAAATTTAAGGCATGCATCTTGTTAGTTAACAAGAGCGAATATGAGGGGGGATTGTGGGGTGTAGAGTGTAGGATCACGCCCAAACAGAATGCTCTCACTTCTTGTAACAGAGGACACATGCTACAACCACGTTTCTTCTCGGAGCATCTGTACATATACGAGGTTGAAGCAGAGGAGGTGACTTCCACTGAGCTTGTTATTGAGTTCACACTCAAGAATTACGGTGACACTTGCACCTGGAAGATAATAGAATGTGGGATACTCCAACTCTTGAAGCTTCAAGGTGATGAAGATACTGAATCTTCAGAAGAAGAGATAAGTGACTGGGCTGTGTGAGCTTCTGCAAATGTCCCTTAAACCCCACCTTCTTAAGTCTGCCATAATAACAAGATATAGTAACCTCAAAGATCAATGAATGCGGGATACTTCAAATCCTTGAACGTTGTTGAATATTACAGAGCTTCATTTGTGGCAGATGAATATGGAGAAGCATTCGGAAAATGAGATGGCAGGGACGAAGAAGAGATGAATATTACAGGGTAAAATCATTCATTTTGCTTCCACTTCCTGCATTTTTCTTTATTTAATCTTTTAAGGTTACTTCTTGATTACGTAAATAAACTGCGAAAGAATCTCCTATTTTGAGATTGTAATTGTTTGTATAAAAGCCTAAAGTTGTTCCCATTTTTGGAATTGGGAACACAGAATCTGCAGGCGGCGAGGTAAAGACAAGATGGAGCAAAAACTTTGGATTTGAACTTCTGTCATCATCATCGTTCAAAGGATGTCTTGAATCTAGCCTCTCAGCCAAGTGTTTCTGTTAGAATATTTGTCACGAAGAGAAGCATCCGTGACTCTAAGAGCCATCGCGGTCTGTTTCAATGAAACATTGCGCTGTGTTATACAATAGACAGAACGAAGGAGAGAGTGTGTGTGTATGTTTTCTTCTTTACGCAAATCATTGCGTGTTTTCGGATCCAATCAGTCACCAGTAGCATGATCACAGTGAAATATGAAAGAAACCTGCGAATAAGCAAAATAAGCAAAAGCATTATTTCTCTTCTCGGCTTTGATTTGACTTTTTGGTCAACGAAGGGAAAGTGTAATATCAGTATCCATCTCATCAGAAGAAACCTGCGGCAAATAAGCAAAAGCATTAGACTTGCAAATTTGAAGAGTTGTGTCAATAAAACGGAAACTCACGAGAGAAACACAAGAACCACTGCTAAAAGATTAATACGTTTAAAATTGCAGTCTTGATTCCAAACTGGCAAAAACAAAAAAAATAAATTAATACGCATATCAATCTGATTGGCGCATGGAGGTGACCAAAAACTTGCCTTTTCCAAGAATAATTTCAACCTGAAACCCATATCAATCGAATTGACGAATGTCAGAATCTTTTTTTGAACAACCTCAAGCTTCAAGAGAGCAAGCATGTGGAGGAGTTTATCCTCAGCACTGCATGGTTTATCAAACAGTAGCAGCAAGAACACTCTCGATGTCACAACGGAAGGGGACTTCAAGCACAACATCAAACCACACGACCTTCCCTGAAATTTCTTCTTCATCAAAATTTTCCACTTTCTTACCTTAGTGTCATACCATTTGAACACTCTTTCCTCATAATAGAACAAGACGTTATTTACCACGCAATAACAAGACCAATCCACTGATCCATCAAACATACTCGATTCTACCGTCTTTCGGGTTGCAAACCACAACTTTACGACCATATGTATAGAGATAGAGCCTTCCATCAATCGCTGAAGAGGCTCTGACTTTCTCACCGACGTATATCTCCGTATCAGGGCTGTTGATATATCATGGTTTTTACCTGTTTTTGACCATGATATAAGTCGTTTTTGTATAGTCTTTTTGGTGTTTTTGGTGTTTTTAGAGTCTTTGCAGGTAAATGTTCGATTGGAGTGGAATGGACGCTTTTGGAACATTTTGGAGTATCGAAGAGGAATTATCAAGGCAAATTCGAACAGGAGGGATGGCGTCGATCGACATATTAATTTAGTGTCGATCGACATGGTTAGTGACGAGACATGAAGTTTTCCCAGAGAGTCTCTTGTCGATCGACATGCATCCTGGCTGTCGATCGACACGCGTGTTTAATGAAGAAATTCCTTTTTCGGGCCGAAGTTTCCTGGCGATTTTCCCATAACCCAAACCGACTTTTACCTGTATTATATATAGTTTTACTTAGGTTTTTATAAGAGAGGCTTTTATTCTATTGAGACCTAGCAGAGAGATTTGATTCAGAGCTTTTAGGGAGACAAGTTCAGACTCTTTTCAGAGATTTCTTCGAACCCTTTTGTATCTCTATCTTTATCTTTTTAATGCAGTATTATTCAGTTATTATGCTTGTTTCAATTATCATGTCAGAGTAATCCATTAGTTAGGTTTAGGGTTTTTCAAAGGCTGATAATAAATTGCTAGAACTTTATTACTGTTGGGATCAATCAACTTGTGTTCTTCACCTTGATAGTTTTAATTCTGCTTTAGGATTGATCACCCTGATTTAGACATGTTAGGTTGATGGATAGATGCGAAAGAATTATTAGTTAGCTGGAACAATATCATTGGTGAGCAAAATAACTATTCGCAAAGGAATTTGGCTTAGTGATTTTGTGAACATATCGAAACTGCTCGTTAATGCTTGATTAAATTTATAGAACTCGCAAATGAATTTGGTTTTCTAGGATTTAATCATAGATAACTTCTGCAACGAAAGTTGATTAGTTTTACAATTGATTTAGAGTTTAAGAACGGTTCTTAATAAATATCCCGACAGTAATTTAGTGCTTTGATTTAAAGTCATGCCTACGAACTACCCGATGCCTAGCGCTTCGTCTCATTGATTTAAAGAACAACAATCATCATTTGCCTGCTTTATTTATTCACTTTTTCATTACACTATTACTTACTTAGCTTAATTTGAATTTGGAATTTTACTTTGTGATTCTTTTCCCTGTGGATTCAATCCCTAAGTACTATTCGATCTCTTAATTTGAGAGAGTACAGCTCAGGGTAAATTTGAGCCTATCAAATTTTGGCGCCGTTGCCGGGGAATTGAAATCACCATTAGAATTTCAATTATAGAATTTTGTCTAAGCTTTTCTTTTGTTTTTAATCTACTAACTAGTTTCTTTTTGTTTGCCTTTTGTTTTGGGTTTCAGGTGCATGCCAAGACACGTCACAAGAAGCACAACAGACAAGGAATTAGTTGGATTTGATCTTGACACGTTAGCTCTTTTAGAACGTACGAACAAGAAAGCAGCTAGAAAAGCTATGATGGCAGAGGTACCACCGCTCATCTTGATAACAGGAGCAGATGGGGTTCTACGCGATCCAGAAGGGCTTATATACAATGCAGCTGGACAGAGGATTGATGATGCTGGGAACGTGATTGTCCAACAGGCCATTCAGGCAGGTCACGGGCAGAACGGACGTGGTCAGACTTTGGGCGATTACAATCGTCCGGATCAGTTTTACGCTAACCGAGCCGCAATTTGTCCACCTCCGTTTCAGAGAAACAACTTTGAGCTGAAGCCTGCATTCTTCACCCTTGTGGCTCAACATCCTTTCCATGGGCTTCCACACGAACACCCCATGGACCATATCGAGAAGTTCGAGGACTTGGCATCGAGCATTAAGGCACATGGAGTGTCAAGCGATTTTCTTTTCTGCAAGCTCTTTCCTTACTCACTGGGAGGTGATGCTTCATACTGGCTAAAGCAACTCGAGCCGGGATCTTTGACTACTTGGGAGGACACCAAGAATGCGTTCCTCAACAACTTCTTCGACGATGCAAGATCAGAAGACTTGCGGATGAAGATACCTACTTTCCGTCAGCAGGATACTGAGGCATTTAAGGCTTCATGGGCGCGATTCAAGTCATACCAGAGAGATTGCCCTCATCATGGATTCAGTGATATCCAACTGCTTAGAATCTTCTTCAATGGAGCGGATTGGAGATACCAGATGACACTAGATGCCGCAAGCAGTGGAAATTTCACGACTAACTCTCCGGGAGATGCTATTGCGCTTATTGAGAACTTGGCTTCAAGCAACAGCAGTAACAATGCCGACTTTGAAAGAAAGAAGCTCAGTGGGAACAGTAGTGGTCAGTTTTCACAGGAAGTTAAGGCTAAGATTGACGATGTGCATAACTTTCTAGTGGGAAAGAAGTCAGTTCACTTTGCTCAGGAGGTTGAGACATTTGAACCAGAGGTTGGAAATGAAGAAGAAGGTGTGAACTACGTCAACGGAACTGGATTTCAGAGTCAGAGGTATGGGAATCAACAAGGAAACAGAGGCTACCAGAGTAACTACAACAGCAGCTATCAGAGACCTTCAAGCCCGCAGTACCAGAGGAACGACACAAGGACATACGGTTCTTCTTCCTACCAGACACCTCCTGCTAAGACTCCGGATAGTGAGGTAAAATCCATGCTTGAACAACTCTTGGAAGGTCAGCAGAAGATGACCGTCAGCTTTAACGGGAAGATGGATGACATGTACCGGGATCTAAATGGGAAATTCGAAGCTCTCAACACTCATGTCAAGAAGCTCGATACACAAGTTGCTCAAACTGCAGAATCAGTGAAGAGACAGGATGGATTTCTTCCTTCAAGAACGGATACGAATCCCAAACGCAATGCTATGGCTATCATGACACGTAGTGGAAAGAAGCTGGAACCGATTCTGAAGAAGAATGTTGATACGGAGCGAATCGACGAGCTAATCGATATCGAAGATGAAGAAAATTTTCCAGAGGCCTCTCCGTCGATCGATGGAGATGGCTGTCGATCGACACGGATCACGAGTGAAACTCCAGAAATTCCAGAGACTCAAGTGTCGATCGATACTCCGATACCTGTCGATCGACAGGAAGCACGAACATGCCCAAATTCTTCCAAATCTTCAGAAAAGGCAGAGGAAAGAGTTTACAAGCCCAAGCTTCCTTATCCTAGGAGCAATAAGAAGTCTAAACAGGAGCTAGAGGATGCTAGGTGCAAGGCTATCATGGATAAAATCATTGTTGAGCTTCCTTTGATCGATGCAATACGATCAACTCCGGTTATTCGACGATATGTGAAGAGGATGGTCACCAAGAGCTTGAGTCTTGAAGAGGGATGCGCGACGATCTCAGAGCAGGTTAGTGCAGTGATTCAGAACAGAATTCCAGAGAAACTCACAGATCCAGGAAGCTTTGTGTTGGATTGCTTGATCTTTACGGAAAGATTTCCTCGTTCCTTATGCGATTTGGGGTCTAGTGTCAACTTGATGCCACTTTCAGTTGCTATAAGCTTTGGGATGACTGATTTTCAACCCACTAGGATCTCTCTTATCCTAGCAGACAGAACAGTGAGAATCCCTGAAGGAGTCCTTGAAGATGTTCCAATTAGAGTTGGACAATGCATGATACCCACTGACTTTGTGGTTTTGCAATATGGCGAGGAACCTAAGGACCCTCTTATCTTGGGAAGACCCTTCTTGGCTACAGCTGGAGCAATGATTGATGTAAAAGGAGGAAGGATCACACTGAATGTGGGCGATTTAGAGATGAAGTTTGACATGGATAAGCTCATGAGGAAGCCTACAATAGATGGTCAGACCTTCTGTGTTGATACTTTGGATCATCTAGCAGAGGATTACTTCCATGAGATGCGCTCTACAGATCCTTTGGAGAGGGCATTGATAAATTCTACATCAGAGATAGAATACCTGGATGAGACTGCTGAGGGCTATGTTTCAATGATGAATGCGAGTGAGCAGATTATGCAAGTGGTTGCTAATAAGGAGCTGGTTAAAATTCCTGTGAAAGCTGCAAGGCTTAGCGATTGTTTTGCCTTCACAACAATCAAGAGTGAGAGAGATAGATATGTGTTGAAATGTCGTCAACATAGACAAGGGTGTGAATGGTATTTACGGACTACGAAGGTGAAGAACTCAGAGTGCTTTCGTGTACAAGTATACAAAAGCTGGCACACATGCTCTCGGGCTAGTGCTACTACAAGCAGCGAGAGTAGAAACAGTGCCACAGCAGGATTAGTTGCTGGTCTTTTGAGAGAAGACTATCCAGGTATAATGCAGACTCCTAGTGCTAAACATCTCATGGGTTTGGTTCAAAGAAAATTTGGTGTCGCACCGTCATATACTACCTGTTGGAGGGGAAGGTATGCTGCTGCTAACGAGTTGCGTGGTGATCCAGAAGAAGGATACAATCAGTTGTACTCTTATTTGCATATGCTAGAGAAAGCGAATCTTGGAACAATCACAAATGTTGAGTTGGATAAGGATGGAAGGTTCAAGTATGTATTCATCGCACTAGGAGCTTGTATTGAAGGGTTTAAATCGATGAGGAAAGTTCTCATTGTGGATTCCACTTTTTTGAAGACTTGTTACGGTGGTGTGCTAATGATTGCTACAGCTCGGGATCCTAATCGTCACACTTATCCGATTGCATTTGCTGTAACGGATGGTGAAAATGATTTGAGTTGGAATTGGTTTTTCACGACTTTGAAAACTGCTCTTAAGAATGAGAAGGAGAAGGAGCTAGTATTTGTGAGTGATAGAAACACAAGCCTCATTAACGCAGTGCGTGAAGTGTACCCCGAGTCTACACATGGGTATTGTATCTTCCACTTGTCCCAAAACGTAAGGCTAAAAGTTTTGCACGTCAACAAAGAAGTAGTTGCACAAACATTCAGGGATATTGCTCAGATTTATACAGAGCATGAGTTTCTAAGAAGGTATGATGATTTTAGAAGACGATATCCTAAAGCAGCGGAATATCTAGATAAAAGCGTTGAGGTGTCAAAATGGGCGAGATGCTATTTTCCCGGAGCAAGGTACAACATAGACACAAGTAATTGTGTAGAGTCTCTAAACAAAGTGATTGAGGAGGCAAGACACTACAATTTGTTACCCATGATGGATGCGAGTGTCGACAAAATTTGCGAATGGTTTAACAAGCATAGGAAAGAGAGCATTAACTACGGAAGCTACGGGAAGCGACTTGTGCCGAAGGTGAATGACATAGTGCACGAGAGATGTGCAGAAGCGACTCATTTGATTGCGACGGAGCTAAACATATACATGCTTGAATATAGTGTGGTTGGACGGGATGGGATTCATTATAGGGTGGATTTGCGAAACAAAACATGTAGTTGCAAACGTTTTGATATTGACCAGTTTCCTTGTGTCCATGCAATAGCCGCACTCTATAGCCTCATGAAGGAAGAATCGAGAACGAGGAGCTTCGAGATATTTGAGTTGTGTTCACCAAAGTATTATGTTGAGCAGTGGGTTTTCGCATATTCCAAGACCATTTATCCAGTGCCGCATAAGTCTGAGTGGAATATTCCCGCAAATGTAGAAGCAAAAAGTATGTTACCTCCGAAGAAGAAAAAGACCAAAAAGGGAAGATGTCGAGTAAGAAGGATTCCATCAACAGGAGAACCTCAACCAAAGAAGAAGGCGATTCAAATTACTGAGCTTGAGAACCCAAGTGGTGGCGAGTGAGCGTACTACTGGTATTTGTGTATGTAAAACTGCGTACTACTGGTATTTGTGTTTGTAAAACTGCGTACTACTGGTATTTGTGTTTGTAAAACTAAGTACTACTGGTATTTGTGTTTGTAAAACTGCGTACTACTGGTATTTGTGTTTGTAAAACTAAGCACAACTGGTATTTGTGTTTGTAAAACTGCGTACTACTGGTATTTGTGTTTGTAAAACTAAGTACAACTAAGGCTATTGTTTTTCAAATGGTATTTGTTTGAATTGTGTTTCAAATGCGATTCGTTTGAATTGTGTTATGGTTATTCTAGTGTATTTGGTGTGAATTATATGTGGGTTTGAAAGTGTTTTTAAATTGTTGTTAAATTAAAAAAATATTAATTTAAAAAATAATTTATCGAACAAAATTTAAGTAATGTAAAAATAAAATAAAAAGACATATAATTAAATTTAGTTTCAGAACAATTTTATGTGGGTTTGAAATGGTCTTCAAATTTTCATTGAATGATAAAAAAAATATATATATATTTTAAAACAATATAATTTATCTAAAAATAATTAAATAATGTAAAAATAAAATTAAAAGACAAATAATTAAATTTAGTTTCAAACTTAAGAACAATTATAATCTTCCCAAATATAAGAACAATTATTGTTAATTTACTTTACAAAAACAGCTCATTGTTAATTTACTTTACAAAATTATTTTAAAAAAAACTGTATTTATGATTACTCTCCCACAATCACCATAGAACAACATAGTACTTTTAAAGAAGGTGTTAGTGTGATAGACTTTACTAAGTGAAACTCTAGTAAAATGTGTTTTTGGAAATATGATGGTGCACAATCATATGAAATGTGTTAAAAATTCAAAAATGAAGTGGACTACTGAAAATTTTAATTTTTAATTAGGTATAACTGGTAAAGTATGTAAATCTTCAAAAGGAATACTATGAGTTCAATTTGTAACACTGGAATACTATGTGATATTTAAAGCAGTATTACTATGTGATATTTAAAGCACACGTTTTTTATATCAAAGAACACGTGTTTATATCAATCACACCTTTTTTTTTTTTTTTTTTTTTTTTTTATGTTTGCGATCCAAATACAAATAATTTACAACAAATATAAACCATTTTTCCAACAAATCGCAAAAAAATCAACATAAACCATTTTCCCCAAATCGCGAAATCTAGGGTTTTGGGTTCTTTCTCTTCAAATCGAGTATTGTCTTTCTCTTCTTCTTTCGAATCTTTCTCTTCTCTTCTTTCCTTCAAAATCAATTGTTGTCATGGATCCTTACTATGAAGACATGAAGAGTTCGATGAAGGCTTTTCGACAATTAGAAGCTGTTGCCGATGGGGGATATGGGATCCCCAAGAAGTGTCCTTGTGGTGCCCCCCATAATCCACAAGATGCTGGCCGAAAAGAGATTCTTTACTTGTCAAGTCTTTCAGGTGAGTTTGTGCCCCCATAGTATTACCGGTTTTAGCTAGTATTACCAGTATAACCATCATTTGTATTTCTGTGTAGAATGATGGCTTCCACCTTAGGAAAGCTTGGGATCTTTCTATGGAAGAAGAGGTGGAAAAATTAACGACGGAGGTTGACGACAACACGAAGAGGTGGAGAGATATGGCAAACCATAAGTTTCTCATTGGGCAAATCCAGTTGGAGCTGAAACAGAAGGATGAAGAGATCGCTATCCTTAAAGAAGATATGGCTCGTTTGCATTCAACAAGTTTTTTAAGGATATGTGATTGAAGCAAAAGAAGTGAAGATCGAGTTGGGGTTGAAGTGAAGAAGAACTTATCCTTCACTTTTGTTTAATTACTTTTAATTACTCTTATGGTTGTAAGGAATCTTTGTTTAAGTATTTTTATGGTTGTGTAATGAATCTATGTTTAATTACTTTCAAGTATCTTTGTATGCATATGCAGTATAATCAGTATAACTAGCATACGTAGTATTACCAGTATTACCAGTATAATCAGTATAACCAGCATACATAGTATTACTAGTTTTACCTAGTATTACAAGTAGTATTACCAGTTTTTCATAGTATTACCAGTATTAAACATCAAAACTAATATAAGTCATTAAAAGGAAGTACTTAAAACCATTACAACAACAAACCAAAGCACATAGTTCAAAGTTTTTGTGCATAACTAGTTAATAACCGAAACACATACTTAAAATATAAATAGAGTTTGGTAAATGTTGGATCATTCTATCGTGACTTTTGCTTTCTTCATCTTCCTCTTCTTCTTTTCCTCCGTCAAAGTGGTGTAGGGAGGCTTCTTTGCATCTGATGGCTTAATCTTCCTCTTTTCACCAACTACTTCATCCTTCTTACCTTCTTCACCTTCTTTCCCTTCTTCACCATCTTTCCCTTCTTCACTTCCTTTCTCATTGTCTTCTTCACCATCTTTCTCTTCTTCCTCTTCTTCACCTTCTGACTGGCCAGCACCATCAACACCAGCAGCTGGTGTCTCCGGAGGAGCAGTTGCTGTCACCACAGCCGCAGTTACTGTCTCCATAGCAGCATCACCACCAGCAGCCGTTGGTGTCTCAAGAGCAGCATTTGGTGACTCCACAGCAGCAGCTGGTGTCTCCCCAGCATCACCACCACCAGCTGGTGTCTCCCCAGCACCAGTATTACCAGCTGGTGTCTCCACAACATTAGTAATACCAGCAACACCACCACCAGGAGTTGTACCACCGTCACCAGCAATTGTACCACCATAACCACCAGGTGTACCACCACCAAAATCATAACTAACAAGATCAAAATGGCTATCATACGTAGTTTTTGACTTCACATATGATTCCACTACCTTTAGCCTTTTCTCCAGCTCACTCATCAAGTTTGTCATCTTGAGCATTCCTTCCTTTATATTCTCCATATCTTTCTTCATCTTTTCCAATTCATAAGTAGACACAACCTGTGGCATCTGTAGAAATGGCTCTTCCTCCATATTAGCCACATTAGCCACATTAGCCGGTTCTTCTTCCGCCTCTTTCTCACCACCATCTTGATCAGCAACCTCTTTCTCAGCCGCCTCTTTCCTTAGGGCATGGACATCAGTGTCGTACAGATGTTGAAGAAACACACGCTTCTTCTCAACAAAAATCCTATTCATCCAACTTTGAACGATGTAGTCATCACAATCTCGATCGTCGTGCAGCCCCTCATCAAAGATTTCAGCACAAAGAGCTCGCTCACCATCAGTTGGGCGCAAAACACTATGAATGTCCTATCATTATACAAAAAATACTGTAAGATTTTACAACACAATCATAAATAACATGAGTATTACTAACTAACAAGACCAGTATTACTAGTAGTATTTCTAGTATTACTAACTAACGAGACCAGTATTACTAGTAGTTTTCTAGTATTACTAACTAACAAGACCGGTATTACTAGTAGTATTTCTAGTATTACTAACTAACAAGACCAATATTACTAGTAGTTTTTCTAGTATTACTAATCTTAGTTGTTCCTAGTGTGTCATATAAGTCAGAAAGTGAAAAACCCGACACCGAATGCTTCTGGAATTTAGTCGTGCACATCCTTGGACAAATAGTACTTGCACCTTCCTTAGGCTCTCGGTACTTCAACTTCAACTCTAGAATCGTCTCAAACGCCAGAATCTACAAATTAATTAAACAAAACACATTAGCAATTTCAAACTAAGATCAAAACACATTAGCAATTTCTTAATAGCTGATTTACCTCCAAAGGAATAGTGAAACTAGGATAAACCCAAGAAGGTCTCTTGACTTCTCCTTCAAATGCCGTGTACAATTTATTCATTTTCTCCAGATTTTTCTCAAAAGAAGTACGTCCCCACGGAAACGTACGACACAATCCTAGGTCGTTAACCGCTCTAATAAAGAAGGACTCTACACTTGGTGCGTTTTTACCGGTTACTTTCTCCCCTTGCTTTTCGTTCCCAATAATCACTGAACTTAAGAAATATAGGACAGCCATGTTCAGCCTATCACTGCAAGGTCCCATGTTCATGAACTTATGCTCCACAACTTCATAGGTTATGGTTGACCCTAAGTCGAAATTCCTCCTCGCAAACGCTAAACCGCCCAAATTTCTCCAATCCAATGATGGATAATTATGACAGTGTAAACCGGAGAGGATACCGTGTTCTCTGAGTGAATACCTTATAGGAACACCGTTCACAACGAACCAAGCTTCCCGCTTCTTTGAAGTTATAGCACCATGAAGAAATAGCATATCCACATCCCTTGAACCTTATGCTTTGTCTCCAAATGCATGTGAAAGAAATGCTTAAACTGTGGATGCTTAACAAACCATTTTAACTCCTTCGCACTAAGCTTTGATTTTAAGGTATCTACGGCCTTCTTAAGGTGACACCTTGTAGGAATCTTAATTTTCTTCTCATACTGGCTTTGGTCGAAGTACATCGTTGGTAATAATCATGTTGGCTCAGAATAATCCTGCAAATCATAAAGATAATAAGTATTACTCTTTTTATCATTCCAGTTTTACCTAGTATTACTTTCTCTGCTGCCAGTTATACCAAGTATTACTTCCAGTTATACCACTAATACCTAGTGTTACTTTTTCTGTTGCCAGTTATACCAAGTATTACTCCCATTTATACAACTAATACCAAGTGTTACTCTCCAAGTTTGAAGTCACATACCAAGTGTTCGTCATCCTCTTCGTCTTTGGCCTCTCCCGAACCTCCTCCCACCTCTAAAACTCTATCTTCTCCGGCCTCTCCCGAACCTCCTCCCTCCGAACTCATTTCTTCATCACTCTCGATTTCCTCATCTTCGTAAATCCTTTTTCTGCTTCTCTCGCTCGAATCATAGAAGGAAGCGGTAAAGGACGGCCATCTACTCCAAATGAAGGAAACTTTGTACGCGGCGGCATAGTTTCTAGGAGAAATCGCAAAAATCAAAATCAAGTTTCAAATTTCCCCAATTCTACGACATTAAAGAGATTTAACTTAACGAATTCGAAAGAGATTCATAAACCCGTACCTCCTAGATCGCGAAATAAACCCTGTGCACGAAAGACAAGTGGACGATCTGTGATGGATTTTTGAAATTTCGGCCTCTCCCGAAATTCTACTCCAAATGATGGATTTGTGAAATTTTTAGCAGCAGCTAGTAATCCCCTAGTTGTACTGATTTTTTATTTCAATTTTATCGTGGGAACCGTTATGAAGAAGACGAGTGGACGATCTGGGTCGGTTTTATCCGCTTTATGTGGTATGGGTCAGGGTGTCGGGTCGGATTTTTGTGGTTGGGTCGTAAATAAGTTGATTTGAGTTTGGTTATTTTGTCTTTTCATTGCATTTCGACAGAAAAAATAAAGAAATAAGAAATTGTTTATTGCTCGGGTCATTTGAAATTTTAGATAATACTTGTATACACCCCCCTTTGTTCACCTCCCTTGTTCACCTCCCTTTTAATAACCAATCAAACTGCCATGTTATTTAATTATTAAAAAAAAGAAAAAAAAACTCATAAAAGAATAATAGTTAACTTTTAGGTTTGGGTTAACTAGTCCCAAATTAGGGTATAGTTTTGGGGTTTAGGGTTTGAGTTTGGGGTTTATAATTTATTTTGGGTTCACTATCCCAAATTAGAGTATAGTTTTGGGGTTTAGGGTTTGAGTTTGGGGTTTATAATTTATTTTGGGTTAACTATTCTCAAATTAGGGTATAGTTTTGGGGTTTAGGGTTTGAGTTTTGGGGTTTAGGGTTTGAGTTCGGAATTAGGGTTTGAGTTTGGGGTTTAGGGTATAAGTAAACCCTAAACCCTAAACCCCAAACTCAAAATAAAATATAAACCACAAACTCAAACCCTAAACCCCAAAACTATACCCTAATTTGGGAATAGTTAACCCAAGATAAATTATAAACTCCAAACTCAAACCCTAAACCCCAAAACTATACCCTAATTTGGGAATAGTTAACCTAAAATAAATTATAAACCCCAAACTCAAACCCCAAAACTATACCCTAATTTGGGACTAGTTAACCCAAACCTAAAAGTTTTAACTATTATTTTTTTCTTAGTTTTTTATTTTATTTTAATAGATAAATGACATGGCAGTTTGATTGGTTATTAAAAGGAAGGTGAACAAGGGAGGTGAACAAAGGGGGGGGGGGGGGGGGGGGGGGGGGGGTGTGTACAAGTATTACTCTTAAGACAATGGGTCATGTGAAGTTTTGATCCAACTTAGAGCACCTAGAATTTAAGATGAAATTTGTTACAAGCAGATTGTCCAAGACATAATCAGACAAAACTGTTCCTGCTCTCTTATCATTTTTATGGTCTTTTAATAAATAGGTTCCAAATGCATCACCAACTGCTGCTTGATAAAACCCCTGAAGAAATCAAAGTGAGTTGAATGTTTTTGTAGGAATTTTTCTTCCTTTTGTCAGTTACTTATTTTATTGTTTTTCGGTTAAGATTTGTTCAACCCTAATGAAAAAGCCCTAGATTGACTCAGATAACAAAAACCTTTTAAAATACACAACAAATCATTTTGAAATTACAGGAAAGCTCCAAGAACTTGAATTTGTCATCATCTTGAACAAATTGCTAATTTATTTAAAAAAAATAAAAAAATCACTCTAAAGCAAGATCAAATTGTTTAAAATACATAACAAATCATTTTAAAATTACAGGAAAGCTCCAAGAACTTGAGTTTACAAAAGCTTTCAAAAGTAGTGGAACCAACATGACAGCTGTGATCCAAGAACTTGAGTTTAGTTTGATTTTTTCCGGTTAAGATTTGTTCAACCCTAATGAAAAAGCCCTAGATTGACTCAGATAACAAAAACCTTTTCAACGGAAACCGCATTTTACCTTTTGATTCTCCTTCGTCTCTTGGCTCGCTCTATTCGTCGCTTTTGGAGTCAACGTTTTCTGTCATTTGATAATTTTATTTCCATTATTAGATCTTAAAGCCTCTTTGTTAATCCTTGCTCTCTATCTTGTAAAAGATCTGTGATCTTAAACCGTTGCTGCTACAATCTTTATGCTTTTGGGTACAATATTTAATATGATTTATGGAAAGATCAGAGTCCAAGAAAACAAAAGAATTGTCTCCTCCATCTTCTTTTCCTCACAATTGGAAACACCATGTCTTCCCGAGCTTCCACGGGCCAGATGTCCGCAGATCCTTTCTCAGCCACATCCTGAGAGAGTTCACAAGCAAGGGCATCGACCCATTCATTGACAATGATATAGAGCGGAGCAAGTCGATTGGTCCTGAGCTCATCGAAGCCATCAGAGGATCGAGGATCGCGATTGTCTTGCTCTCGAAGAATTACGCTTCTTCGACATGGTGTATGAACGAGTTGGTGGAGATAATTAAGTGCAGAGAAGAGTTGGGTCAAATAGTGATGACCATTTTCTACGAAGTGGATCCAACAGATGTAAAGAAACAGACCGGGCATTTTGGGAAAGTATTCAAGAAAACTTGTAAGAGTAAAACAAATGAGGACATTAAGAGATGGAGACAGGCTTTGGCCGAAGTGGCTACAATTGCCGGAGAGCACTCAAGCCAATGGTTCGTTCGTCCTCTTGACTCTTAACACATGAAACTATGAATATTCTTTGCATTTAAATAATATACAACTAAGAGAAAGTAATGAACGTTTGAATATGTATATGAGGTTTTAATGACATTTTAACGGACTCTTGTTCAGGGAAAATGAAGCAAAGATGACAGAAAAAATCGCCACTGATGTTTCAAACAAGTTGAATCTTTCCACACCATCCAAGGATTTCGAATGCCTGGTTGGGATGGAAACTCATATGGAAAGGATGGGACCGTTGTTACGACTAGATTTGGATGAGGTGAGGATGATAGGCATTTGGGGTCCGTCTGGGATTGGTAAGACCACCATTGCTAGATTTCTATTTAGCCAACACTCCAAAGATTTCCAATTGAGTGTCTTTATGGAAAATATCAAACAAACGTGCACGATACCAGCGTTTTATAATGACTACCGAGCCAAGTTGCATTTACAGGAGCACTTTATGTCTCAAATAACCAATCAGTTGGATATCAAGATTCCGCATTTAGGAATTGCCAAAGACAGGTTAAAAGACAGGAAAGTTCTTGTCGTACTTGATGATGTGGACCAGTTAGTACAACTGGAAGGTATGGCGAAAGAAACTTGCTGGTTTGGTCCTTGGAGTCGGATTATCATCACAACACAAGATCAAAAACTTCTAAAGGCACATGAGATCAACCATGTATACAAGGTGGCTTTCCCTTCAACTGATGAGGCTTTTCAAATGTTCTGCATGTATGCTTTTGGTCAGAAGTCCCCTAAGGATGATTTCAGGGAGCTTGCTTTGGAAGTTACATCCCTTGCCGGTGAACTTCCTCTAGGACTACAGGTTATGGGCTCACACTTCAAAGGAATGTCCAAGGAGGACTGGTCAATGGAACTACCAAGGGTTAGGGCTAGCCTTAACGAAAAAATTGAGAGCATTTTGAGGTTCAGTTATGCTGCTTTATGTGATGAGGATAAAACTTTATTCCTTTATATAGCCTGCTATTTCAACTTTGAATATAAGGAGAAAGTCGTAGGGCATCTTACGAAGAGTTTCTCGAATGTGACTCGAGGACTTCATGTTTTAGCTGAGAAATCTTTAATATCTATTAGTAGTGGAGTGATACAGATGCATAGTTTGCTAGCCCAACTGGGTAAAGAAATTGTCCGTAAACAACCTGGGAAACGACAATTTTTGGTTGATGATAAAGATATTGTTGAAGTTTTCAATGATCCCACAACCGTAAGTTATTCTATTACTCTTTCGATGCATTGCATGTTACAACTTGAGTTTATTTTATCATCTCCCCTTAATTTTTGAGGTCTTTATTTCTTTCAGATGACTAAAAGTGTTATAGGCATAGATTCCCGCGACGATCTGAACGAGGACATGCTAAATATAAGTGAGAGAGCTTTTGAAGGAATGAAAAATCTCCAATTTTTAAAATTGGATGGTAAAACAAACATAGCGTCTTTGTTGGGATATATGAAGTATACATCTTCAAAACTTCAATTACTACATTGTGCGCATTGGCCGATGGCAAGTTTGCCTTCTATTATCAACGTGGAGTTACTTGTTGAACTAAGCATGCCTTACAGCCACCTTGAGAAGCTGTGGGAAGGAATCAAAGTTAGTAATTCTAATTTCTCGTAAAACTTTAATTTGTTTTCATGTACCCGGAAAAATTAACTCGAAATGAATCTTTTAAGTTTTATGCGTGATTTTTAATGTGTTCAACTGCTAAGTGTGTTTTCGTATTATGTTGTTATTTTTTTCCACAGGTGCTTCAAAATCTTAAGTGGATGGATCTGAGTTATTCGGAAAATCTAAAGGAGCTTCCTAATCTCTCAACTGCCATTAATCTCGAAAAACTAGATCTCAGTGGATGTTCAAGTCTCGTGGAGCTCCCTTCCTCGATTGTGAATGCAACTAATATCCAAACACTAGATCTCAGTGGATGTTCAAGTCTCGTGGAGCTCCCTTCCTCGATTGTGAATACAACTAATCTCCAAACACTAGATCTCAGTGGATGTTCAAGTCTCGTGGAGCTGCCTTCCTCGATTGGGAATGCAACTAATCTCCAAGAACTATATCTCATTGGTTGTTCAAGTCTCGTGGAGCTCCCTTCCTCGATTGGGAATGCAACTAATCTCCAAAAACTAGATCTTCGTGGATGTTCAAGTCTCGTGGAGCTCCCTTCCTCGATTGTGAATGCAACTAATCTCCAAACACTAGATCTCAGTGGATGTTCAAGTCTCGTGGAGCTGCCTTCCTCGATTGGGAATGCAACTAATCTCCAAGAACTATATCTCAGTGGATGTTCAAGTCTCGTGGAGCTCCCTTCCTCGATTGGGAATGCAACTAATCTCCAAAGACTAGATCTCAGTGAATGTTCAAGTCTCATGAAGCTCCCTTCCTCGATTGGGAATGCAACTAATCTCCAAAAACTATATCTCATTGGTTGTTCAAGTCTCGTGGAGCTCCCTTCCTCGATTGGGAATGCAACTAATCTCCAAAGACTAGATCTCTGTGGATGTACAAGTCTCGTGGAGCTCCCTTCCTCGATTGGGAATGCAACTAATCTCCAAGAACTAAATTTCAGTGGATGTTCAAGTCTGGTTAAGGTCCCTTCCTCGATTGGAAATGCAACTAATCTCCAAGAACTAGATCTCAATAAATGTTCCCGTCTGGTGGAGCACCCTTCCTCGATTGGGAATGCAACTAATCTCCAAAAACTAGATTGCAGTGGATGCTCAAGTGTTGTGCAACTCCCTTCTTCCATTGGAAACCTTCATAGATTGACGAAGTTTAATTTGAAGGGATGCTCAAAGTTAAAGATTCTTCCGACCAACATCAACTTGGAGTCTCTCAACAATCTCAATCTTACTAATTGCTCTTCGTTAAAAAGTTTTCCTGAGATTTCCACAAACATTAGAGTTCTCAAGTTAAGTGGAACTGCAGTAGAAGAAGTTCCTTCGTCGATCACGTCGTGGTCTTGTCTTGAAGAAGTGCATATGTCATACTCTGAAAACCTCAAGGAATCCCCGCATGCTATTGACAGAATAACACAGCTTCACTTGACCGATGCAAACATTCATGAGCTTAGTCCATGGGTCAAGGAATTGTCTCGTCTACGTCGACTTGTACTAAATGAAATGCAGAATCTGGTATCACTCCCACAACTTCCGGATTCACTAATGTTCCTAGATGCTGAAAATTGTGTCTCCCTGGAGAGGCTAGATTGCTCCTTTAGCAATCAAGATATACGTCTCAACTTTCGAAACTGCTTCAAACTAAATCAAGAAGCCAGAGATCTCATCATCCAAACATCAACTAGTGAATATTCGGTCTTACCCGGTGGAGAAGTGCCTGCGTACTTCACTTACCGAGCTTCTGGGAGTTCCGTGACGGTGAACTTGAATGAACAGCCTCTTTGTACATCAATAAAATTTAAGGCATGCATCTTGTTGGTTAACGAGAGCGAAGATGAGGGAGAAGATCTGAGTGTGGAGTGTAGGATCACGTCCAAACAGAATGCTCTCACTTCTTGTAGCAGAGGATACTTCCTAAAACCACCTTTCTTCTCGAAGCATCTGTACATATTCGAGGTTGAAGCAGAGGAGGTGACTTCCACTGAGCTTGTTTTTGTGTTCAAGGATCGAAATTACCATTGGATAAAAGAATGCGGGATACTCCAACTCTTGGAGGAAGAGATATGATCTGAAGAGATAGATGCTCTGTGAGCTTCTGTATAATAACCTCAAAGATTAATGAATGTGGGATACTTCAAATCCTTGAACGTTATTGAACATTATAGAGCTTCATTTGTGGCAGATGAATATGGACAGAGAAGCATCCGGAGAATGAGATTGCAGGGACGAAGAAGAGCTTGTTCGTGAATATGACCATAGGTGACAACTTACTTTTTTGCCATTTTGTCTCATATTTTGACTATATGTCGCTAATATATTCATTTTGCTTCCACTTCCTGCATTTTTCGTTATTCAGTACGTAAATAAACTGAGAAAGAATCTCGTATATTTAGATTGGAATTGTTTGTGTTAAAGCCTAAATTTGTTCCCATTTTTGGAATTGGTAACACAGAATCTGCAGGCGGCGAGATAAAGACAAGATGAACTTCAACATCATCACCATCGTTCTAAGTGTTTTGAATCTAGCCTCTCAGCTAAGTGTTTATGCAAGAATTGCGTGACTCTAAGAGCCATCACGGTCTGTTTCAATGAAACATTGCGCTGTGTTAGCGGGTCATACAATAGACGGAACGAAGTAGAGAGTGTGTATGTATTCTTCTTTACGCAAAATAGTTTCTCATCTGATGATCAGAATCATTGCGTGTTTTCGGATCCGATCAGTCACCAGTAGCATGATTATAAATTTGTGTTATTCGTCATTGTGCAAATATCATAGTGAAATATGAAAGTGGCGCAAATAATGATGTAAATTTTCTAAATTTTGTGTGCATTTAATCGTTTTTAAGAGTCGGACTTAGCACATGAAAACTCCGACCGAGCTCTTTAGATGTTTCAATTATTTACAAATATGAAGAAGAACGAGAAATAGAAAGGGTACACACTTAAATACTTTCATAAATAGATTAACTTAAGATACACGCAAACCCAAAAGCAAATAATCTTGGTTCAACCATATATCAAGACTTCTAATCTAACTTTGCCTTCAATTCTTGCGTGAGTGAGTCCTACGCAAGCATCAACGAAATCTCCATCGATGAGATCAGTCGAAAGAATCTGCAACTTATCTCCACATCCCTTGGAAATACACTGAGATATAAAAAGCCTCGCGTGTTTTCTGATCCGATCAGTCACGGGTTTAACCCACACAACCGGATTATCAGCTTGCGGCGTAACGGTATTCTCAACCCGGTAAAAGAATTTTCTAGAAGATATCGGTTGCTGCTCGCTCAAATGCTTCAAATTGCTTTCAAATTTCGTCCACGGAAGATCCGTATCGATCCAGTTATCTTTTAAATAATCTGAGTTCCATAAAATATTTAGGTTTCGTCCTCGGTTCGGTTTTGGAGACTCTCTTGGCTTCCAAATGCAAATAACCCTTTTCGGCAAGATCTCAGATACCGCCTTGTTGTACAAGTTATCGTCTTGCTGTATCAAGAACTGACCTAACTTGTCAACCAAGTAAGTCTCGAACTCTGGAGGATCTTTGTGTCCGTACTCGGTCCTTATCTCCAAGATCAAAATCTCCGAGTGAGTCTCCGACAAGAATCTGATGACGTCATTGATGACGACTTCGACGTCGTACGTCAGAATCCCGTGGCAGATTTGCCGATCCTCTTGTACGCGGATATCGACGACACGTGCCCCAAGGACGAGCTGCTCGTAGATGGAGAGGGTTTGGCATTCAGCTAAAGGACGAGAGATCAAAGGTATTCCGATTTCGTTTGTGGCTGAATCGTGAGTTCCTGGCCATACGATCTTGCTGAGAGTTAGCTTCTCAACCTTTAGATTAGCCATCCAGTTTTTCCGATCGGACGGACGGTAGTCGTCGCCTGGGAAATGTGAACCGTCGGATTTTTCGAGGTCGGTTAGGGTTTTTTCTTCATAAGAGACAGATTTTGCCTGTCGATTTGGTTAGAGAAAAAAGAAAGCAGGTTTTGAGAGATTGATGAAGAAAATGAAGATAAGGTTTTTTGTTTTTCTTGTGGTTTACAAGTTTGTGTGTTTAGGGTCTTTCACTTATAAAATGTTGATATGAGAGAAATCGTGAAGTGTTGGTCTTAACATGTGAAAACGTTACATCAAAGACAAATTAAACGTTACAGAGTTTTCTTTTGTTAATTCAAATTGATTGGCTGTCTAATAAAAAGTTGCCAAATTATTAAAACACACTTTCTCTCGTCCTTTTACTCAACTTTATACTTTCTCTTTCATCTTTTTACTCAACTTTTATTAATTTTATATTTTAATACACCCAATATCTCATAAAACACTCTCCAAAAGTTTCAAAATAAGAACACTCTCCAAAACTATCTCCTCTCTTTATTCAAAATTTATTAATTTTATATTACCAAAAACACTCTCTTTATTCTTTTTACTCAAATTTTACACTCTCTTTCTTCTTTTTACTCAAATTTTAATAATTTTAATACTAAGAGCATATACTAAGAACACCCTAAGATCCACCGTTGGTGATGCTCTAAGATCATGATTAACATGAGTTGTTTATTAAAGTACTAGAATAATTGTCCGCGTTAATACGCGGATTAACACATTAAATTATTAATAAATATTTAGGTTTTAATTAAAAACCCGTTGAATTTGATAGAACATAGAAACGTGCAAGAAATATTGTTTTCATAACCAACAAAAATTAACATATCGACGCAAGTAATGTGTCCATGACCATGTGTACTACAATATTTCTAACCCTACAAAGTTTTGGCGTTATTTTGTCATAAGAGGTTATAACATATGGTTTGATGGTTAACGTCATCAGATTACAAAAGTCTTATATCAAACCAAAAATACTCCAAAGGCTAAATATTAATGCTTGCAAAATTCTGTTTTCTGATGCTACAAGAATAGAGCTAAAGATTGTTAATCCTTTCTTGTGTGATTATAAAGAGTCAAAATTTGGTTACACATGAGCAAAAACTAAATAACCTTAAACCGTCTTCTGTTTTTTCTGTTGGTTCGAGCCATCGTTAGGCCATGTGCATTAGAGACATTTTAGTCATGTCTAAAATTATAAAATTATTAAAACACACACTCTCTCTTCCTTTTACTCAACTTTATATCTTCTCTTTTATCATTTTACTCAACTTTTATTAATTTTATATTTAAACACTCTCTCTTCCTTTTAAGAAAAGTGTTTAAAATATCTAATTTTAGACACTTTCTCTTC
The DNA here is from genome assembly GCA_963576765.1 of Draba incana. Lineage (NCBI taxonomy): Eukaryota > Viridiplantae > Streptophyta > Magnoliopsida > Brassicales > Brassicaceae > Draba > Draba incana. The sequence continues at coordinate 31,730,845 of OY755210.1, read as the reverse complement.
CTTTTTTACACTCTCTACTCTCTTTACTCAAATTTTATTAATTTTATATTTCAATATACCTCACAAAAACACTCTCTTTCTTCTTTTTACAACATTTTAATAATTTTATATTATAAGAACACCCCAACTTGTCTCCAATGCACATGCCCTTAGATCCTCGGGTGAATTAGCTATCTGACCAGCTTCCATAGGTAACACATCGCAAATGATCTCATCCTCATATCGGCTTATCGACAAAGGTACCGAAACTTGCTGTGTAACCGTGAGTTGTTTTTGGTTACTCAACCACCTTAGGCTGTACGGTCGTGGATGTTTCCTCATCTCCAAATTTAATTTCTCCACCAAAGTTGTACTAGCAACATTAGTGCAACTTCCGCCATCAATGATTAAGCTGCACACCTTGTCTTTAACCTTGCACAGAGTGTGGAACAAGTTTTCCCGTTGCTCATCTGCTACGGATTGCTCTTGGGAAAGAAGAACACGTCTAGCCACAAGTAGCTCTCCTTCTACCGCGTGTTCCTCATCGTCATCATAGATGGGTCCGGAATCGGATTCCTCCTTATCATCATCGGTCACAATCTCTCCACTGTCCAACATCAACATCGCACGTTGATTCGGGCACTTATTCGCATAGTGTCCCTTGCCCCTACACTTAAAACATTCGATGTCACGATTACGAATAGGTGTAGAAGTTTCGGCCTTACCCTTGTAGTCATGACCGGACGAGCTAGGTTTAAAGTCTGTTTTTGGTTTTGCATCGGTACGCGTTGGGTAAGTCGGCTTCTCGCTTTTGGTGTAGTTTGGCTTGGACAGGAAAGGTGTTCGCGTGATACCCTTTCTCTTAAGTTGCTGCTCCACGAGAATGGCCTTATGCAACATCTCCTCTACGGTGTTATAAGTCTACATCTCCATTCTATCTTGTAACTCTCGATTCATTCCACTGAGAAATCGGGCCATAGTTGCATCTCCAGGCTCGTCTACATCGCCTTTGAGCATGAGTTTTTCCATTTCTTGGAAGTAATCCTCAACTCCTCTACTCCCTTGTGATAGCCTTCTCAATTTTTGATGGAGTTCACGTAGATAGTGGGTTGGAACAAATCGTCTCCTCATGACCAAAGACATTTCTTCCCACGTCACGATGGGACTTTCTCCATTACGTCTCCTGCTAGTCACCAATTGATCCCACCAATCAATAGCGTAATTGTGAAATTCAGTAGCGGCTATCCTGACCTTCTTATGCTCGGGAAAGTCTTGGCAATCAAAGACCAAATCGATCTTCTTTTCCCATTCAAGGAACCCATCCGGATCGTTTGTTCCGTAGAAGGGTGGGATGCGAAGCTTCAAACCGCCAAGGTCATTGTTATTTCTTCTTATGGCCGGTTGTTGCCTGGCTTGATCCCTATCGGTAAGTTCGTAAAACGGATTGTCTTCTTGCTCCATTTGTTGATGTTGTTGGTCTCGCCGGTTTTGCCCATGTCTAGGCGGTATTTGCTGTCCAAGATTAAGAGTGGCCATTTGGTTTCTCATTTCGTTTAGCATTGTGGACATGGCATCTATCTTGCGATTTATTTCGCGGTCTTTTCTTCTCCTTGTTCGCGAATCATCACTTCCATCGGACATTGTGTTTTCCCTCGCAAAAGAAACAAACACGTTAGTAAAATAATCCTCACAAGTGTTTCACTCAAGTGTTTCGCACAACTCTCACAATATCCTCACAAACCCACATAAGTTCTCCTCGGTTCCTAAGGAACTAAAATCGAAATAATTCGATGGTAGCTTCAAAACCAAATCGTCAAACTAAAAGATAGATAGAAAGGTGAAGAATTACGAACCAAGTATATATATATTTGTTTTTTTTTTTTTTTTGGATACTGGTTTAATACAGAAGATAGAAAGACAAGAAAATAAGAAATTTAAATAGATTAGAAAATACCGGGCAATCAAGAGCGTTGCTCTGATACCACTTGATGCGATCTCCGATATGATCCTCCCAAAGATGCACACTCTTGTTGAAGGCCGGTAACGAATGCGGAATAGTAACGGGATAATCCTTGAACGAGCAAGGCGGGGAAGATGAACGGCTGCGTCGAGATCTATGAACTGATCTCGGTAAACCTATTCCGTCGGCTAACCACCTCGGGAACGTTGGAGAATCATCGGCTAACCACCTCGGATTCGGGTCGAACTTAAAGCTAACCACCTTAAGATCAAAATGATTTCTTTGGCTAACCACCGAAAGAAACGAAAAGTTCACTAAGGAACAAAGAGAAACTTCTTAAGAAAAGATTTTTATATAAGTTGATGATTTTTCTCAAAGGGAGTACATGGTTTATATAGGGAGAGAAGAGGGCTTGCATGTGCTTGCATGAAAAGACATGCAAGAACATGCAAAAGACTTAGAAAATAACAAAAGCATTAAATGGAAGTTTGAACAAAAAAGATAAGAGAAAAATTAAAGAGTCTTTGGATCTTCAAGGCCAGCCAAAAGAGAGTTTAATGGGCCGGATTTGGGCTTGACTTGAACATGAGGAATTCTCTTTTGGATCGGACCGTTAGCGGAGTAAGCCGGTTGCCTCATTAAAACCTCTTACGGAAAACCCATTGGGACAAAATCGTAAAAGGAAAAAGAGTACAACGCAACTTACGCAACGGCCGAATCCTCAAGAAGAACTCGAAGATAAAGAGGTGAGGACCGAGTGCGTAAGTTGATCCTCCTTGATCCGAATGTCGCCAAGTAAGCTCCGAACCTCTCATGCAAGCTTCCCGCCTTTGATCGGGTGATCGCTCCTTCCGGGACGTGCAAGGCTTCGTCTTCGGCTTCCGTGTCCGGAATCATATCACAGGGTGTTAAGAGGAAGAATTCTGAAGCTGCTGATGGTGGTGGTGATGAGGTTGATGGAGAAGAGGTTGGGGGTAATAAGAAGCGAGCAAAATCTGACGGTGTTGATAATTGTGAGGTTGTTAATTTGATAAAGTCTGTGAGAAATCAACTGTTGGAAGAGATGGGCGATCTTCTTAAGATTGTTAATGAAGGTTTTAAGGAGGTGGGTGAGAGGATTACTGGAATTGAGAAGGAAGTTAGGGTATTAAGGGAGGGAAAGTCAGGGTCTGATGGTTTAGGTGTTGGTGATGGTGAAGGGAATACGCCGACGAAGAAGAATAAGAAGGACAGGAAGAATAAGAAGGATAAGGATAAGGCTAATCTTGATAAAGGTGAGAATTCAAACGCTGGTGGTGGTGAGGATGAGGCTGAGGTTGGCTTAGATGGTGGATTAGATGGCGGATTAGATGGCGGCCTAGATGGTCGATTAGCTTGTGGATTAGATGGTGGTGAAGATGGTGGTCGTCCTCACGGTGGTGAGGACGGTGGTTGTGAGGATGGTGGGGTTGATGTTGATGGAACAAGTAATGATGAAGGAGACACCACAATAGCTGCATTAGCTGTGGTGCATAAAACCAAAAAGGAAGCCCGCAAGAACCCGAATAAAGTGATTTTGAAGGTTCATAAGCCTGCTCTATCTATGGTGGATGTCGGGGTTAGTGTCCAAAACCCTATACCAAATAATCAAATAAGGAGAAGTAAACGAGTAAAAGAATACCCTATACCAAATAATCAACTAATGAGAAGTAAACGAGTAAAAAAATACCAAGGCCTTGTTGAGGCCCACATTATTTTATCACATTTCGCTTTGTTGTTGCCTTTGATATGAACAAATACATATTTCGCTTTGTTGTGGTCTTTGATATGAACATGGTGATCTGATATTAGAGTGATGTTGGTGTTGTTTTCATCTCCGTCAGACTTCTACAGAAGTCGTGTTTCAGACTTATGTAGAAGTCTGTTATTAGAATTCTGGATAAGTCTGGTACACGACTTCTGGAGAAGTCTGACGGAGACGTACATAACACCAACTTCACTCTAATATTAGACTTTTACATAAGTCATTTGATTATATCTGACAGTATTTAGATTAATTATGAAGTCTGTTGTTTTTTTTGTTTTTTATTTTGTGAATGCAGAGTAGTGTCTTGGGCACCGAGCAGAGTGTTCTTATCGTCGATAAGGCCAACATAGGCATTAACTTTGATGCTGCGTATATGACGAAACAACAAACTCAACACGCAGTTGCTGAAGCATATGTAAAGGCGAAGGCTGAAGACCTCAAAAAGAAAGAGCAGATTCAGAAGAAACAAAAAAAGGGTCGACCCAAGTACATGTCACACCGAGATATGATCCCTGCACTCATGCAACAAAGAATGAAGTGAAGACACTTACTGATTACCTGAAGAAATAGCTGTATGTCATTACACTCTACTTATATTGTAGACATTATTTGGTCGATGTCTAACACGCGTAATATATTCACTAGGAATTACCCGTAGAGGGAAGATAACACAACCCTATCTTGGTACTACTTACTGCGCACCCCCAAGGAATGGCTGGAAGACACGGTTAGACTTCTTTCAGACTTTACCAGACATCTTTTAGACATGTTTTGCAGTCTGACTTTATCATACATCTTTTACAGTCTCTCTAGACTTCTATTTCTTCTGTTTAGGTCTAACATTTTTTTGGCTCAACGCTGTCTTTATGCAGCACATAGATGCTGGGCTTGATCTGATGAGGCTTCGACAACACGAACACTCAGAATGGTTCAGGTCCGATAGGCTGACCTTCGTTGACACAATGATGTGTAATCTGTGGCTCAAACATTATGCGGATTTTGTGAGTAGCGGCCAAGGAGAAGATGTCCAGCCCACGGCAAGGAGGCTGCCCCCTGGTGTATGGGATTACCATAATGGTAAACTTCCCGTTTATCTGAAATCAGACAAGACTTGGGGCCTGGAAATTGATGAAATCTACACTGTATTGCACGTTGGGGAAAATCATTGGATAGCCATCATGATTTCTATCCCAGATAGGCACATAACCATATGGGACAACATCCTTGGACCGTTGACCGACGAGTTGGTTCGACCGGTAGTCGAACTGATATGCGTGATCTTTCCCTACGTTATGCATTGTCTGGCCCCGGTAGATGATACTTGGAAGTATACTCTTGAGTGATACACCTTCACGATTGTGAAGACCCCGGGATTTCCCCAAAATACCCAGATAGGTGATTGTGGGGTGTATAGCTTGAAGTATATTGAGTTCCATTCCCTTGGGATGCCGTTCCCGAAGTGGTTGTGTGATAAGAACATGAAGTCATGCAGAGACTAGCTTGCGTATGAGATATTGACTAAGCTCGGCCGAACCGGTCAAGAGGAACGTACTGAGGAGGAGAATCAATTGCTAGACGTCTATGATAATATTCCCCTTTAACTTTTGGATTCCCGAAAACAATGAAACTTTGCATATATGGTGTAATTAAAACTTATCCGACTTGTTTTGCAGTCTGATGTTCTGTTTCTATCTGTTTTTATTGAATTATGTTTTAGTCTTTTTAGACCTGACGATGAAGCAAACACACAAGTACTACAAATTAGGTTTAAGCAAACCTCAACAACCAAAGTTTAAGAAACGAAATACAATACCTTCTCATATACAATATATAGAACAGACTGCGGAAGCCGTCTGATAGAAGGTATCAAACAGACTGCTATGGTAGTCTGACGAAAAGACTATTTTTTGCTCACACATTTTGTTTTTTTGTGGCCTGGTTGATTACAATTAGAACAAGTATATTGCTTGGGAACCTTGCGTGGTTTATGGCCCTTGGACTTGGCAATTTCTAGCCAACTTTGCCACCTGGACTTCTTCTGTCTTCCAGGAGGACATTTGTATTCTGGCGGAAGGACACGTACGGTATTTGGCGCTTTCATAGTAGAGTTCTTCGGAAGGATGCTCAACGCGTATGCCTTAAACAAATAATCTCTTTGATATGATGGGCATGCCAGCGTATATGGGTGTAGTTCAATTTCTGGTGCAGCGCAGATTGCATGTGAGCAAGGTATCTTTTCGTAATCCCACACTCCACATTCACACGTTCGGTTGTGCAAATCGACAACACAATCCCTATGTCCTCCCTTCACAATGAATCGATACCCATCATCGCGTTCCACCATCATGTAGTCCGCATAATATTGACGAATAGCCATCAAATATTCCACTCCTCGGCTATATCTTGTTGTCAGACTCAAGGCATCTAGCCGCCTTTTACAAAACCACGTCCCTAGCTTCTCTTGAATGAACTCCAAGAGGAAAGAGATGGGATATCCTTTTGCCTTCTTCACTACGGAGTTTATTGTTTCTGCTAAGTTGCTCGTCTTTATGTTGTACCTTTCTCCAAAAAAGTTAACGCGGTCAACCCAGGTGAAAACAAGAAAAGTTACACATCAGACTAAAACTGCAGACTGATAGCTATCAGACTTCTCGAACAGTCTGGCAATAGTAAATCACACTGCACTAGAAGTCTGGTAATTAAAATGCATTTGATGATTATACCTGTCTCCAGCGAAATGAACGCGTGACCATAGACTCGGATCCGCGTCCACCAAGTATTTAGCAAGGTCAGGATTTACCACTTGTATGGAGGCCATGTATCGGTTATAATCAGACATCGTATATGCGTACGCTGCGTTTTTCACCAAGTACAAAAGATGTTTTCCCCTGAAATGTTTGATTATGTTGTTTTGTAGATGGTAATAACAAATCCCTCGATTTGCCCAAGCAAGAACCTTTTCAATAGCATTTATGATAGAGGTGTGCCTATCTGAGACAATGACCAGCGGATATTGGTCTGTAATGCAGGCTGCCAGATTTGTAAAAAACCACTCCCACGAGGCATCATTCTCAGAGTCTACAATGCCAAAAGCCAACGGAAAGACTTGAAAATTGGCGTCTTGTGAGGCCGCCACTAGCATAACACCTCCATACGGGCCCGTAAGATGCGTACCGTCTACCACAATGACTCTTCTAAGATACTTAAACCCCTCTATACAAGCTCCAAATGCAACAAATAGATATTTAAATCTATTAGCCTCATCGAGTTCTAGAGCAGTTTTCGTTCCCAGGTTGATTTGCTCGAGTCCATGCAATAACGCTCTGTAGCCATCTTCCGCTGAGCCTCTCACCAACTTTTGAGCATGTAACAACGCTCTGTATGCCGTTTTGTAGCTCAACTTCATCCCAAATTGCTTCTTCATTGATACTACGACATGCCTTGGTGTAATATTCTCAATTATTCCAAAGGAATCGAGAAACAACCAACCAACATAACGCGGTGTATGATTTTTTTTCTTAGCCTTCCTGTCCGGCGGTGTACATGTGTGACATCTATTATAGATCGTCACCCAAAACTTGTTTGGTTCGTTCTTTACAGCCGCTCGAAGCCTCCAGTTGCATTCTTCCACAACACATTCAGCGACAAACAGGCTCTTGGTAGACTTCTCTACTCTAAATGCGTATTTCCTCATTATGGCCGTCAAACGCAGCTCTGTTATAAGATCTTGCTTGCTATCAAAACACTTTCCGTCATAGATGGCGTCGGACCAATTCCTTCCTCGGCCAGCGAATCGGTCGACCACACAATGCAACTCATACGTCTTATAATCTACATCTTCTTTATCATCTTCATCTTCACCTCTCACTTTACCATACACGCTATAATCTACACCATCATAGTAAGACTCTGCGTGTTTCATGAAATCTTGCTCTGGTTCGTCACCACGACCACGTCCAAAAGCACCACAAATAGAATCATCTGATACTGAGCCCACATCTTCATCTTCCCAGTCTTCGTCTTCCTCATCTTCATCTTCATCTTCATCTTTTACATCGTGATTCCCCGTATTTTGAGTAGGCAATTCGGATCGCCTAGAGACACAAAGACGGATTAAATGGGCAGTAGCTAACTCGACCATGCTCCTTACTTTCCTATCATTGGTGACATAAATAGGAGGGCTATCCGGACCGAACTGTTGCAAGAGTGGTTCCGGTAATGGATATGATAAGTCCACCAAGTCGGTTTTCTTGTCCACCATATAATCATCTTGAATCATCTCAACAAGTTCACAATATATAGACTCGTCGCCCAAAATGATAAACCGCCCACCTTTGAGAGGATCCACCACAAAATGCCATATCAAGTCTCTCACAATCCATTCACCAACATTAACAAGTAATTGCACCATTATCTGTCCAAAAAAATCATTTAAACCAAAGTTAGCGATCTCAGTGGAAATTTCAGACATCTAACGAAGTCTTATTTAATTAGCTACATTGCCTGAAGTTATGAAAAATTTATTTAAAAATAATTACACAACATAAGCATTTGATACTAACACATGGTAAACATATACAAGTAACACACCTATTAAAAATTTAAAATCAACGAAATTCATCACAAATATACAAAAAAAAAACGTTTTTCAAAATTTAAAACATCAGACTGCCAAGTAAGTCTGGAAGATTTAAACTTCCAGACTTCTATGTCAGTCTGAAAAGGAGTGTATTTTTGCAATTCGATTTTGATGTAGAAGACTGCGGATGCCGTCTGATAAAGTTACCAACCCAGACTGCTATAGTAGTCTGAAAAGACTATTTTTGCAATTGACCAAACTTTGACTTTTCCGTCAGACTGCTCTAGCTGTTTGAAAAAAATCGAAAGGTATTTCTGACATTGATCAAAATATTGACTTTTCATGTCAGACTTCTTTTATCGGCCGGGCAGTCTGAAAATTGTGGTGAGGTATTTTTGCAATTGACCGAACTTTGACTTTTTTATTTAGATTTCCATCGCAGTCTGCAAAATCATTTAGACTACCAAAGATGTCTGACAAAAATTTGTGTATTTTTTGCGTTGACCAAAATCTGTGAAATCAGACTATCTAAGCCGTCCGAAAAAATTAATAAATTGCAGACTGCCATAGAAGTCTGAAAGTTTTTCGATCTAACCAAGACTTAAATAGAAGTCTGATATTATTCCCCCCAAATAGGTCAACATATGAAAATTTTCGGTCAATTACAACTAGTACCCTTTTTTTTTTAGATTTCCGATTCCGTCTGAATAGACAGTCAACTTGCGGTCAAAGTGACTGATTTTCCTGCAGACAGAAAATGAAGTCTTAATAGAAAGTCAATTTTTCGGTCAATTGCAAAACTACCCTATGCCTCGATTAGAGGAATTTTCATAAATTTTTTGGTTTCAAAGGAAATTAGCAGACTTCATATTGAGTCTGACTAGTTAAATGTCAATTGCAAAACTACCCTCTCGTTGACTAGTTGAGTTTGAACAGACTTCTAAAGCAGTCTGAGTATACAACTCAGATCTGCAATTCAACGATATGAAAAAATCGTACCTATATCGGTTTTGAGTTTCATTTCGCCCTCGTTGGCCGCCCAGATCATATAATCCCACTCAGATCTGCCGTTTTTATGACATTATTTCCGATTTCGGTAGGTTTTAAACGGAAACGCAAAGGAAAATCTGGAGAAATCGGAGAGAGTAGTCGCGAAAAGTGTTGGAGTGCTCTATCCTTGAGCTTTAAAAGCGGAAATAATGTGTAACTTACTGCATTAACTCGTCGACCATGGTGGTTGTCGTGGAGGTTGAGAATTGATGACAATGACATTTCCGTAAATAAGTTAGATCTGAGAATGCCCTTAGGTCTATTGAAAAAATGGTTAGACTCTAATAGCAGTCTGATGAGTGGCATATTTGTTAATACACAGATTCATTAAGGGTAATTTGTGGGATTTTGAAAGAGAGGAGAGGAAGAGGTTAGTTTTAGCTTTGATTTCAAGTTTTGGTCTATTTTTGCAAGTATCCTTTTTTCTGCCTTGATTTTATAATTGTTTTGTATAGGGGAAGATTTGAAAATTAGGTTGAATTTAGGTTAATTGGGTATAGATTATGTTAACTCGGGTTAGTGCAAAATCGACTTAATCCAAATAGATATTTGATTCAAAATTTAGTTATTTATAAATCCTAAAAAAATTTTCATATAATAGAATCTATGTAGGTATGAGATTTTTTTCTGGAATGACCTTCATGTTTCAATTGAAATACTATTTTTCTCCTTTTGTTAGAACATGGAGGATTGGGCGGCCATTAGGGGATGCATGGGAATGTTTGTTATGTCATATTGGCGTAAACTTTGTTTGTCACTAATAATTGTAAAATATCAAATATTTTTATTTCTCCGTAGAGTAAAAAATGTTACCATGCTAACATTTTCTTAGAATGACTACATGCATATATTATTATTTTAACTTACAAAAATATATTTTATATATATATATAAATGGTTAGGTAAGTTATAAGAAAACCCGACGTTGTTTTTTAATTGTTAAAATTAGTTTATGTTTTATGTAATTTTTTATTTTTCCAAATTCATGTAGCTAATTAAGGCATAAGTGCATTTTGTTTTTCAGAATTCATCTTTGGTTTTGGTTATTTATATTATGGCAGATATGAGACCTCTACCTCATTTTTTAAAGATTTTAGATTGGATGATATACAGAGACTATATGATATGTAATTCTAATTTGAGTTTGAGCTAGTCTTGTGTTGTTGTTTTTTTTTTTTTTTTTTAAAGAATAGTCTTGTGTTGTTTATAACTTTGTTTCATCTTGGACCTTTAGACTTTAGTTAGCTTTCATAAATTCTTATAATATCAAAAACAGATCATTAAAAAGAGATCACGGTTTAGCCGGTGATTTTTATTAATACTAAGAGATCAGGTAAGTGTTTACTTTTATCAGGTTCTGGTTTCTGGACACCATTATGCACAAACTTGGCTAAAACGTGTTGTGGGCTTACCTGGTATAGACCCGTAAGTCTTCTGGACTTGCTTGATCTCAAAGAAAATTATCCTGATGCAAAACTAGTAGTAGGTAATACAGAGGTGGGAATCGAAATGAGAATGAAGAGGTTACAGTATCAGGTTCTGATTTCTGTTTCTCAAGTCTCAGAACTCAACGCGTTGACAATGGGATAGAGGTTGGTTCGGCTTTGAAACTTTCTGAACTCCTGAGGTTATTCAGGAAGGTTGTAAAGGAGCGTCCTGCACATGAAACATCAGCATGCAAGGCTTTTATCGAGCAGCTAAAGTGGTTTGCAGGAACACAAATCAGAAATGTTGCTTGCATTGGTGGAAACATCTGTACAGCTAGTCCGATATCTGATTTGAATCCTCTTTGGATGGCTTCACGAGCAGAGTTTCGGTCAATACCTGCAAAAGATTTCTTCCTCTGCTATCGAAAAGTTGATATGGGAAGTAATGAGATTTTGTTGTCGGTGTTTCTTCTGTGGACTAGACCCTTAGAGTATGTGAAAGAATTTAAGCAGGCTCATAGAAGGGATGATGACATAGCTATTGTCAATGCTGGAATGCGTGTGTTTCTGGAAGAGAAGGGTGAACAATTGATCGTTTCTGATGCATCAATTGCTTATGGTGGTGTGGCTCCTATTTCGTTGTGTGCAAGAAAGACTGAGGAATTTTTAATTGGAAAGATTTGGAATAAAAGTCTTCTGCAAGATGCTCTCAAGGTCATACAGAGCGATGTCTTAATTAAGGAAGATGCTCCTGGTGGAATGGTGGAATGGTGGAATTTCGGAAATCTTTAACCCTAAGCTTCTTCTTTAAATTTTTCGTATGGGTTTCTCATCATGTACATAATGTAAAGCCAACGGTAGAGACCTTCCCACTCAGCTGTGCAACCTGTGCCTCGCTTATCTAGAGTTGGAAAACAAGACTATGAGACAGTCAAACAGGGAACATCTGTTGGATTGTCGGAAGTTCATCTTTCAGCAAGAATGCAGGTATGGTGTTCTATATACTTTGGTTCTCATACTCATGGTTTTCTTAGCATGTCTTTGATAATCTCTGGGGTAACATATGTCTACTATGTAATTATGTTGATTGATGTTTGTGATAAGAGTAAAATAGAGAAGATGTTTAGAAAGTAGATGTGGGCTAGCTCTTCTGGATATCTTATAAAGCTTTTCTGTGTCAGTTAAGTGTGCAAATGTTAAGTAGAGGTGAAGGAGAAAGAAATAAGCTTGACAATTTTGGTGATGTTAAAATCATTTGCTATGAACACACATTACCTTCTAGAACAAAGACTTACTGTTATTGTTTGGTTTGGGGCGGTTTAGTTGTCAATAGTCGATAACCTCTAGCTAATCAGTCGTTATAGGTTGGTGATTTTTGATCTTACGTGTACCTCAACACTCTTATATTTTCATGTAGGTCACAGGGGAAGCGGAATATACTGATGATAGCCCAGTGCCTCCTAATACCTTACATGCTGCCTTAGTGCTAAGCAAAGTGCCACATGCCCGCATCCTTTCAATCGATGATTCGGCAGCTAAATCTTCACCTGGTTTTGCTGGTCTGTTTCTTGCCAAAGATGTTCCCGGGGATAATATGATTGGACCAATCGTTGCCGATGAAGAATTGTTTGCTACGGAGGTGGTCACGTGCGTGGGACAAGTAAGAAACTTTGAAACCTCAATTTTTGCCTTCTTTTTATGCTTTTACCATGGAAACACAATGGTGGAATCACCGGAATGTATCATGCATGTATTGATTTTTCTTATAAAAGTAAATGAAAGTTCTCACAGATATCCAGTTATTTTGTTAGATATATGTATTTCTTTCATTCATTTAATCAAATCTGGTATTTCAGGTCATTGGTGTGGTTGTCGCGGATACACATGTAAGTGCAAAAACTGCAGCAGGAAAAGTTGACATTCGGTATGAGGAACTACCTGCAATATTATCAATTAAGGAGGCTATTAATGCTAAAAGTTTCCATCCGAACATGGAGAAAAGGCTAAGAAAAGTTTCAATCTGGAAAGAGCTGAAAGTATCCTCCAACTTCTTAAAAGCTCGTAGAGAAGCTGACGAGTTTAATACTCAAAATCGGTGGAAAAAACGTGGTGTAGCTATGGTTCCCACAAAATTTGGCATATCATCTATCAAAAAGTTCATGAATCAGGTAATCTTTCTTTGAGGAACTGGAAAGATTAAGATAAATCTGCTTGCAAAGCTAGAATCTGGATTTTAGATATTTCGGTCCATTTTTGTTTTACAGGTCGGTGCTCTTGTTCATGTTTACACCTATGGGACTGTTTTGGTGACACATGGAGGTGTGGAGATGGGTCAAGGATTGCATACGAAGGTTGCACAAGTTGCTGCATCCGCCTTTAGCATTCCGCTTAGTTCAGTTTTCGTGTCAGAGACAAGCACCGATAAGGTAAACTTAAGATGAAATTTGTTACAAGCAGAGCACTTTAGTCCAAGACATAATCAGACAAAACTGTTCTTGCTCTCTTATCATTTTTATGGTGTCTTGATAGGTTCCGAATGCGTCACCAACTGCTGCTTCTGCGAGCTCCGGTACGGTGCTGCAGTTTTAAATGCCTGTGAACAGATCATAGCTAGAATGGAGCCTGTTGCATCTAAACACAAGTTCGACACATTCGCTGAGGTATTCTTTTTCTCTTGCATTCTGATATAAACTTGGAAGAGTTCAATGCTTATATTGAATAACCTCTCTGCGCATATTGTATGTAGCTGGTAAGCGCGTGCTACTTTCAACGGATAGACTTCTCTGCCCATGGTTTTCACATTGTTCCTGAACTTGGATTTGACAGGATATCTGGGAAAGGGAACGCATTTAGATATTACACATATGGAGCTTCCTTTGCTGAAGTTGAGATAGATACATTGACTGGTGATTTTCACACAAGAGCAGCCGATATAATGTTGGACCTCGGATATTCTCTTAACCCAGCCATTGATGTTGGACAAGTGCGTGTTCTTCTCTTACCCTCCTACGCTTTTAGCTGTTCGTTGGCTTTTTGCAATCTTTAAAAATCCAAGAAAATCAGTAAGCAAAACTGTTGTCTGAAATTGACCACTTGCAGATAGAAGGAGCATTTGTACAAGGACTAGGTTGGGTAGCTCTAGAAGAACTCAAATGGGGAGATGCAGCTCATAAATGGATCAAACCGGGAACTTTACTCACTTGTGGACCCGGGAACTACAAAATACCTTCCCTTAACGACATTCCGTTCAACCTCAATGTTTCTCTTCTCAAGGTATGCAACTATAAGAACAAACTTTTAATTGGTAACAAGCAAAAGACATTTGAAACTGACCCTGAGATTTATACTTTATGAAATCAGGGGAATCCGAATACAAAGGCGATACATTCCTCTAGAGCAGTGGGTGAGCCACCATTCTTTCTTGCAACATCGGTCTTCTTTGCAATAAAAGAAGCGATCAAATCGGCTAGAACCGAGGTGGGTCTCACCGACTGGTTCCCACTGGAGACTCCAGCCACGCCAGAGCGTAGCAGGATGGCTTGTTTAGATGAGTTTTCATCTCCTTTTGTAAGTTCAGATTTTTTCCCTAAGCTTAGTGTTTGAGCTTGTAATTTTATCAAAGTGGCATTAGACCGATCAATCTACTGTGACAAAGTCATACAAATAAATGTACATTACAAAGATATGGTTAACTTTGTTGACTACTAGTGCCTCAAGCTTTGAACTATGGTGGCTTCCTGATCAATGTTGCTTGTTCGAAGCCATAAGCAATCTAAATGAGCTTTGGCTCGGAGAATCTTAATGAAGACTTCATAAACGTGGGTATTGTTGGAGAATTCATAAACGTGGAGTGTTCTTCTCCATCTAATATCTCATTAAAATCACCAAACATCAGCCATGGTTTATTTCTAAACATTGGTGAATTTTGATGATTCTTTATAAGTCTGTCCATAACTCCCTCATCAACAGAATTTGATGCATAGATGAATGAACAAAAGAATTCATCTTCTAACCCTTCCATTAGCACCGAGCATGTAATGATTTGCCCACTCTTGAAACATGGTGTCATACGAACTAAAGGACTCCACACCACCCAAATACGTCCCAATCGATTGTATTCATAGTTTGATAAATACGACCAGTCTTGAAAAACCGTAGATACAATTCTTTGTGCTCTCTGCTCCTTAACGCGAGTCTCCAACAAACAGCCAAATTATCCATCGCTGAACCACCTGATGCTTAGTTGACTTGTTAAAACCGCGCATATTCCAAAAGAATCCTGACATTAAGTAGTTTTCCGGGTAGTCCGTTTATTCAAATCACTAGGGAGAGTATCCTTAGCTTTTTGAGAAGTCGGATCCGAAAGATACTTATGAATGTCTTTTGAGAGACGTTGCAAAGACTGTCTCAAAGGAATAGATGCCCTTTGATGGTGTTTTCAACCACAACAGGAACGATGGCAGCTTGTGATGGCCTTGACACTTCTAGAGGTGACTCTAGTTCAGTATCAGTTCTATCCTCCTCTTTATCTCCATCTATATCTCCTCCATTTTCCTCTAATTCATCTTTTTTACCCATGTCACTTAAAACAGAGAAACGAGAATTTGATAGAATTGAAACTTGTCCAAATTCCAGTCTATTCTTTTCTGGACTTCGTCCCACCTTTGAAGGTTTAACTGTAGTCCATTCACCCTCCTCTCTCTCCTCCTCCCGAATGTCCTGCTCCAACACACTTACAACCCCTTCTTCCTTTACGATTTCACACTCTGTTTCGACACTCTCTGTTTCAACATGAAGCATGGATGTGATCTGAGATTTTTCCTGAATTGGTGTTATGATTTCTTTGGAACTATCTTCTTGCAAACCAGAATGTAGCACATTTTACAGAAACTTTTGCAACCTTAAAATCCTTACATTGAGCTGTCAGCTGTGTCAGGGTGCAACCACCAACAGCACTCGTGATAAAACTAAGACCCTTCCATGAATACATATTCATTGGAACATGCTTAAGATGAACCCTGGAGAATCCTCTTCAGTGTGTGGAGACCATGCTGACATATGAACCGGGATATCAGCTAGGGTCCACATACCTCTATTGAGCACCCGGTTTCATGTTGCAGGATTAGCTATCCTGAATCTCATAGTTGTTGTGTTGATAACTTGAACATCAATCATCTACGACTTGTCCCCCAAAGCCCATATTTTGTTAACGATTGCGTGTACCTGAGCCGTGTCAAGGAACCGACCTATTAGAAAATCTCCTCTGGCACTACCACAGATCCCTTGCCATCCTCCACCGAGATCTTTAGGTCGTACTTTTTCATAGACTTTTTTCTGTTGGACGACATTCGCCCATGAGAGAGATGGATTTACCACTGCTAGAACTGAATTAGAACTCTTTGTAACCATCGTGACCGCCGGTGTTTCCATCGGAGACGGAAAAACAGCGGCCACAATTTGCCGTGGACGAGACGGAGCACGAAAACCCTAGTCACCCAAAATCGCCTCCACAGCAAAACGCTCCGTTTTTAGGTTACTAGTAATATTTCTTAATAAGCCTTCATCAATTATGGGATTATGCATAGAATGAATTGTGTGTGTTGCGGTTTAGTTGCTATTTCCAGTAATTGCCATAATTCAAATCCCTCTCTGTCAATAGAAGCAGAATGTCTCTAGATATTAAAGAAGCAAATTAACATTTTGATGTTGTTTGAATTGAATCCCTTATTATCTAAAGCGCTTGAATGGTGTCAATGTATCTGTCTCTAAATCTTTTCAAACTGCCATTTATTTTATCTGCAGCTTCACACCAAGACTTTGTTATTTTAATGTAACTTCATGATAAAATCGAGGAACTCTGAATGCTTGTGAACTTATTAGACGCAGGTAGGATTTTCGGAGAAACTGCATATGCGTGTGAACTTAGATTAGTCTTTTGGAACCCTTTCACGAGTTTCAACTCTGAATGAGTCAAGACAATTAACCTCATTGCTTCGAAACTGCATATGTTTGAATTTCAGAGTTTCGTTTAGAACAATTCTTGGGTTAAAATTATAGGAAAAATCCAAGAATGGTGGAACCTACATGATAGCTAGTGGTTCACATATTTCCATAAAAAGATAACTTTATTTCTCTCTTGCACATGTGAACATTCTAGTCAACGTTTTCTGTCTTTCGATATACAAGCCTCTTTGTTAATCCTTGCTCTCTATCTCTTCAAAGCTCTGTGATCTTAAATCTTCTCTCTCGATCGTAGTAATGGATTTATACCTTTTCCTTGGAACCGTTGCTGCTACAATCTTTATGCTTTTGGCTACAATATTTTATATGGGTTATGGAAAGAAGGCGTATTCAAGAGTCCAAGAAAACAAAATAATTGTTTCTCCTCCATCTTCTTTTCCTCACAATTGGAAACACCATGTCTTCCCGAGCTTCCACGGCGCAGATGTTCGCAGATCCTTTCTCAGCCACATCCTGAAAGAGTTCGGAAGCAAGGGAATCGACCCATTCATTGACAATGGCATAGAGAGGAGCAAGTCGATCGGTCCTGAGCTCATTGAAGCCATCAGAGGATCGAGGATCGCGATTGTCTTGCTCTCGAAGAATTACGCTTCTTCCACATGGTGTATGAACGAGTTGGTGGAGATCATGGAGTGCAGAGTAAAATTGGGTCAAATAGTGATGACAATTTTTTATGAAGTGGATCCAACGGATGTAAAGAAACAGACCGGACATTTTGGGAAGGTATTCAAGAAAACTTGTAAGGGTAAAAAAAAGGAGGACATTGATAGATGGAGACAGGCTTTTGCGGAAGTGGCTACAATCGCCGGAGAACATTCAAGCAAATGGTTCGTCCTCTTGACTCTGGCCGAATCATGAAACTATGAATATATCCTTTGCATTTATATAATAAACAACTAAGAGAAAGTAATGAACGTTTTTTTTTGAAAAATTTTAATTGACTGCCCAAAAATGGGAAGATTACAAAACGTTAATTACATAAATCGGCCTCTACCCCCAAAAAAAATAAAACTGAGTAAAAGCCGAACACCGGAGCATACACACTTCTATCCGCTAATAATAAGCGAACCAACTAGATAACATTATCTCAAATGATCTCCTGTCAAGACGACCTAGAAGACTATCTCGAACACAACGGTCAATAGCTTGAAACAATTGGGACGGCGTTCTAGATAAGTCCCTATGCAACCGATAGTTGCGCTCCTGCCAAAGATGGTAGATCAGACACTGAACCACCATACACTTCAAAAGCTTTCTTACATTCGGCGAGGAAGAAAGAAGCCAAGTGAGAAGAGAGGACCAGTCCATCATATGATGAAAAGATTGTCCCATTCTAGCCATAACCAATCTCCAGACCTGAAGAGAAAATTGACAATGCAGGAACACACGATCTCTATCTTCTATGTCATTACCACATAGGAGGCAAGTCGGATTTATTCGTAGACCCCAAGCCAATAGTCTCATTTTGACCGGCAAACGATCCTTGTTTGCAAGCCAGAAACAGAAAGTAATGAACGTTTTAATATGCATATGAGGTTTTAATGACTATGAATCTTGTTCAGGGATGATGAAGCAAAGATGATAGAAAATATCGTCACTGATGTTTCAAACAAGTTGAATAATTCCAGTCCATCAATGGATTTCGAAGGCTTGGTTGGGATGGAAACTCATATGGAGAAGATGAGACCGTTGTTACGACTAGATTTGGATGGCGTGAGAATGATAGGCATTTGGGGTCCGTCTGGGATTGGTAAGACCACCATTGCTAGATTTCTATTTAGCAACCTCTCCAAAGATTTCCAATTGAGTGTCTTTATGGAAAATATCAAAAGAACATGTACAATACCAGCTTGTTCAGATGACTATGGTCCCAAGTTGCATTTGCAACAAAAGTTCATGTCTCAAATAACCAAGGAGAAAGATATACAAGTTCGACATTTAGGAATTGCCAAAGACAGGTTGAAAGACAAGAAAGTTCTTGTCGTACTTGATGATGTGGACCAGTTAGTACAACTAGAAGCTATGGCGAAAGAACCTTGCTGGTTTGGTCCTTGGAGTCGGATTATCATCACAACACAAGATCAAAAACTTCTAAAGGCACACGGGATCAATCATGTATACAAGGTGGATTTCCCTTTAAATGATGAGGCTTTTCAAATGTTCTGCATGTATGCTTTTGGTCAGAAGTCCCCTAAGGATGGTTTCAGGGAGCTTGCTTTGGAAGTTACATATCTTGCCGGTACACTTCCTCTAGGACTACAGGTTATGGGCTCACACTTCAAAGGAATGTCCAAGGAGGACTGGTCAATGGAACTACCAAGGGTTAGGGCTACCCTTGACGAAAAAATTGAGAGCATTTTGAGGTTCAGTTATGATGCTTTAGGTGAAAAGGATAAAACTTTATTCCTTTATATAGCCTGCTATTTCAACGTTGAATATATGGAGAAAGTCGTAGGGCATCTTACGAAGAGTTTCTCGAATGTGACTCGAGGACTTCATGTTTTAGCTGAGAAATCTTTAATATCTATTGATGATTATGGAGTGATACAAATGCATAGTTTGCTAGCCCGACTGGGTAAACAAATTGTCCGTAAACAACCTGGGCAACGACAATTTTTGGTTGATGATAAAGATATTGTTGAAGTTCTCACTGATCCCACAACCGTAAGTTATCACATTACTCTTTCGATGCATTGCATGTAACAACTTGAGTTTTTTTTCTCATCTCCCCTTACTTTTTGGGGTCTTTTTTTTTTCTTTCAGATTACTAAAAGTGTTATAGGCATAGATTCTCGCGACGATTTGAACGGGGACATGTTAAATATAGTTGAGGGAGCCTTTGAAGGAATGACTAATCTCCAATTTTTAAAATTGGATGGTAAAACTAGCCTAGCGTCTTTGTTGGGATATAAGAAGTATACATCTTCAAAACTTCAATTACTACATTGTGAGCATTGGCCGATGGCAAGTTTGCCTTCTATTATCAACGTGGAGGTACTTGTTGAACTGAGCATGCCTTACAGCCACCTTGAGAAGTTGTGGGAAGGAATCAAAGTAAGTAATTCTAATTTCTCGTAAAACTTTAATTTGTTTTCATGTACTCGGAAAAATTAACTCGAAATGAATATTTTTAGTTTTAAGCGTGTTTTTTTTAATGTGTTCAACTGCTAAGTGTGTTTATGTAATATGTTGTTATTTGTTTGCAGAGCTGCTTCGAAATCTCAAGTGGATGTATCTCAGTTATTCGGAAAATCTAAAGCAGCTTCCAAATCTCTCAACTGCCACTGATCTCCGAACATTAAATCTGATGAAATGTTCAAGTCTCGTGGAGCTCCCTTCCTCGATTAGAAATGTAACCAATCTCCAAACACTAGATCTCAGTGGATGTTCAAGTCTCGTGGAGCTCCCTTCCTCGATTGGGAATGTAACCAATCTCCAAACACTAGATCTCAGTGGATGTTCAAGTCTCGTGGAGCTCCCTTCCTCGATTGGGAATGTAACCAATCTCCAAACACTAGATCTCAGTGGATGTTCTAGTCTCGTGGAGCTCCCTTCCTCGATTGGGAATGTAACCAATCTCCAAACACTATATCTCGGTGGATGTTCTAGTCTCGTGGAGCTCCCTACCTCGATTGGGAATGCAACCAATCTCCAAATACTAGATCTCAGGGGATGTTCAAGTCTCGTGGAGCTCCCTTCCTCGATTGGGAGCGCAACCAATCTCCAAACACTATAACTCGTTGGATGTTCAAGTCTCGTGGAGCTCCCTTCCTCGATTGGGAGTGCAACCAATCTCCAAACACTAGATCTCGATAGATGTTCAAGTCTCGTGGAGCTCCCTTCCTCAATTGGGAATGCAACCAATCTCCAAACACTAGATCTCGATAGATGTTTAAGTCTCGTGGAGCTCCCTTCCTCGATAGGGAATGCAACCAATCTCCAAACACTAGATCTCAATGGATGTTCAAGTCTCGTGGAGCTCCCTTCCTCGATTGGGAGTGCAACCAATCTCCAAACACTAGATCTCAGTGGATGTTCCAGTCTCGTGAAGCTCCCTTCCTCGATTGGGAATGCAACCAATCTCCAAACACTAGATCTCAGTGGATGTTCAAGTCTCGTGGAGCTCCCTTCCTCGATTGGGAGTGCAACCAATCTCCAAACACTAGATCTCAGTGGATGTTCAAGTCTCGTGGAGCTCCCTTCCTCGATTGGGAATGTAACCAATCTCCAAAGACTATATCTCAGTGGATGTTCAAGTCTCGTGGAGCTCCCTTACTCGATTGGGAATGCAACCAATCTCCAAAGACTATATCTCGGTGGATGTTCAAGTCTCGTGGAGCTCCCTTCCTTGATTGGGAATGCAACCAATCTCCAAAGACTATATCTCGGTGGATCTTCAAGTCTCGTGGAGCTCCCTTCCTCGATTGGGAATGCAACCAATCTCCAAAGACTATATCTCGGTGGATGTTCAAGTCTCATGGAGCTCCCTTCCTCGATTGGGAATGCAACCATTTGCCAAGCACTATATCGCGGTGGATGTTCAAGTTTCGTGGAGCTCCCTTCCTCGATTGGGAGTGCAACCAATCTCCAAACACTAGATTTCAGTGGATGGTCAAGTCTCGTGGAGCTCCCTTCCTGGATTGGGAGTGCAACCAATCTCCAAACACTATATCCCGGTGGATGTTCAAGTCTCATGGAGCTCCCTTCCTCGATTGGGAGTGCAACCAATCTCCAAACACTAGATCTCGATGGATGTTCAAGTCTTGTGGAGCTCCCTTCCTCGATTGGGAATGCAACCAATCTCCAAACACTAGATCTCAATGGATGTTCAAGTCTCGTGGAGCTCCCTTCCTTGATAGGGAATGCAACCAATCTCCAAACACTAGATCTCAATGGATGTTCAAGTCTCGTGGAGCTTCCTTCCTCGATTGGGAGTGCAACCAATCTCCAAACACTAGATCTCAGTGGATGTTCCAGTCTCGTGAAGCTCCCTTCCTCGATTGGGAATGCAACCAATCTCCAAAGACAATATCTCCGTGGATGTTCAAGTCTTGTGGAGCTCTCTTCCTCGATTGGGAATGCAACCAATCTCCAAAGACTATATCTTGGTGGATGTTCAAGTCTCGTGGAGCTTCCTTCCTCGATTGGGAATGCAACCAATCTCCAAAGACTATATCTCGGTGGATGTTCAAGTCTCGTGGAGCTCCCTTCCTCGATTGGGAATGTAACCAATCTCCTAACACTAGATCTCAATGGATGTTCAAGTCTCGTAGAGCTTCCTTCCTCAATTGGGAGTGCAACCATTTGCCAAGCACTATATCGCGGTGGATGTTCAAGTCTCGTGGAGCTCCTTTCCTCGATTGGGAGTGCAACCAATCTCCAAACACTAGATTTCAGTGGATGGTCAAGTCTCGTGGAGCTCCCTTCCTGGATTGGGAGTGCAACCAATCTCCAAACACTATATCCCGGTGGATGTTCAAGTCTCATGGAGCTCCCTTCCTCGATTGGGAGTGCAACCAATCTCCAAACACTAGATCTCGATGGATGTTCAAGTCTCGTGGAGCTCCCTTCCTTGATTGGGAATGCAACCAATCTCCAAACACTAGATCTCAATGGATGTTCAAGTCTCGTGGAGCTCCCTTCCTCGATAGGGAATGCAACCAATCTCCAAACACTAGATCTCAGTGGATGTTCAAGTCTCATGGAGCTCCCTTCCTCGATTGGGAGTGCAACCAATCTCCAAACACTAGATCTCAGTGGATGTTCAAGTCTCGTGGAGCTCCCTTACTCGATTGGGAATGCAACCAATCTCCAAAGACTATATCTCGGTGGATGTTCAAGTCTCGTGGAGCTCCCTTCCTCGATTGGGAATGCAACCAATCTCCAAAGACTATATCTCGGTGGATGTTCAAGTCTCGTGGAGCTCCCTTCCTCGATTGGGAATGCAACCAATCTCCAAAGACTATATCTCGGTGGATGTTCAAGTCTCGTGGAGCTCCCTTCCTCGATTGGGAATGTAACCAATCTCCTAACACTAGATCTCAATGGATGTTCAAGTCTCGTGGAGCTCCTTTCCTCGATTGGGCGTGCAACCATTCGCCAAGCACTATATCGCGGTGGATGTTCAAGTCTCGTGGAGCTCCCTTCCTCGATTGGGAGTGCAACCAATCTCCAAACACTAGATCTCTAGTCTCGTGGAGCTCCCTTCCTCGATTGGGAGTGCAACCAATCTCCAAACACTAGATCTCAGTGGATGTTCAAGTCTCGTGGAGCTCCCTTCCTCGATTGGGAATGTAACCAATCTCCAAACACTAGATCTCAATGGATGTTCAAGTTTTGTGGAGCTCCCTTCCTCGATTGGGAATGTAACCAATCTCCAAACACTAGATTTCAGTGGATGGTCAAGTCTCGTGGAGCTCCCTTCCTCGATTGGGAGTGCAACCAATCTCCAAAGACTATATCTCGGTGGATGTTCTAGTCTCGTGGAGCTCCCTTCCTCGATTGGAAACCTTCATAGATTGACGGAGTTTAATTTGGAGGGATGCTCAAAGTTAAAGATTCTCCCGACCAACATCAACTTGGAGTTTCTCTTCAATCTCAATCTCACTAATTGCTCTTCGTTAAAATATTTTCCTGAGATTACCACAAACATTAGATTTCTCAAGTTAAGTGGAATTGCAGTAGAAGAAGTTCCTACATCGATTAGGTCGTGGCCTTGGCTTTCTAGCACCACCTTTCTTCTCGGAGCATCTGTACATTTTCGAGGTTGAAGCTTGTTTTTCCACTAAGCTGGTTTTTGAGTTCAAGCTCGAAAATTACTCTGTCGCTGGCACCTGGAAGATTAAAGAATGTGGGATACTCCAACTCTTGGAGCTTCAAGGTGATGAAGAGATAAGTGACTGGGCTGTGTGAGCTTCTGCAAATGTCCCTAAAACCCCATCTTCGTAAGTCTGTCATAATAACAAGATATAGTAATTAACCTCAAAGATTAATGAATCCTTGAGCGTTGTTGAATATTACAGAGCTTCATTTGTGGCAGATGAATATGGAGACATCGAGATCCCAGACTAACGTCGAAGACTCAAAGATTTGAAGCTCCCTGGAAACGGGACCGACCGGTCCCTATGAGAAAAGACAGAGACACAAACATTCTCTAGTGGAGAAAAAAGAAAAATTTATTTTCTTCTTGGGAGACAACTTTCTTGGTGGGAGTTGGAAGCTTTTGTCTTTTGCTCTTTTTGCCCACTCCCTCTCACATGCACAGACCCACACATCCTCTTTGGACAGAGAAAGACAACACTTTACACAATTGAATATTGAGGGATTTGGGGAGACTCACGTTGGACAGACATACACATTCCACTCACACATTTTTTCTTATTCTATGCTTTTGGGGAGAGGGACTCACGGCACATTTGGAAGGGAGAGACATTCCACCATTTTTTCTAAGTTCTGGGAGAGACACATTCCCAAGGAGACACTCCATCACACATTCACGTTTCCGTTGTTCGAAGTTGGGGAAGACTTTTCAATTATTTTCTCTTGCTTGGGGATTGGCGATTTGAGGAGGAAGTTCCACACTTTTGTTGTTCCGATTGTTGCTCATCCTTGTTGAATACTTTTCAATTATTTTCTCTTGCTTGGGGATTGGCGATTTGAGGAGGAAGTTCCACACTTTTGTTGTTCCGGATTTGTTGCTTCTCCTTATTGGATCATTCTACAACTTTGTTTTGGAGAAGAATTCTAAACTCTAATCTTTTTCAATAATATTATGAATTCTCTTTATAGCTTTGTTGTATTTGATTTCTCCATGCTTGAGTAGTCTTCTAGTTAGGTTTTAGGGTTTTCAATGGATCTCACAGATTAAACTAGACACAGATAGATTACTTATCAATTACCATCTTCATCACTGTTAGGCATAATGCTAGGATTGAACTGGCCATTTAATCACTAGATCTTAGGTTGATACACATTCCAAAAGCTTGTGTATTGCTAGAACTACTGTTGATGAGTAATGCGTTATAACAATTCGAAAGGTTAGTTATAGAGTATTATGAACTGATCAAACCTGAACTATAATGCTTGTCTAGGATAGCCGTGACCATTCCAAAAGTTTAGGTACTCGGATCTCTAGGGAAAGTAATTATTATCACGAAAGTAAAGCAATTTATATCAGTGTTTGAGTTTAAGATGCATGCATATTAGAATCTGAATAGTTGTCTGGTTTATGAATGTGATTTCCTGAGTATTCCCTAATGCCTAACGCTTTTATAAATCTGTTTTAAATCGTTATTTGCAATCTCGTTATTTTACTTTGATAAAACCACCCATCTTTGTTTCCTGCTTAGCTTAGTTCAATTATCTATAGTTTGTTGTGTAACACTTGGTCCTTGTGAATTCGATCCCTGAATATACTACTGCGTGCCTGTGCACTTGCAGTGATTTATTTCGGGTTAAAACTCGAGCTATCAAGTTTTTGGCGCCGTTGCCGGGGACCATTGTGTTTGCCATCGAATTTGATTTGCGAATTTAGTCTAAGCACTTTTCTAATTTATTTTTCTTTTTGTTTTTTTTTTGTTTTTGGTTGTGTTTCAGGTGAATGCAGAGGAGAAGTAATCGCACTGAACCTCTCATATCACATGCTAACGAAGAATTAGCCAGGCTAGAACGGACTAACAGAGCTCAAAGAAACCTATTGCCAGTTATGGACGAAGGGAATCAAGCTGATAACCAGGCTCTTCAGGCTACCTTGTTCGACCAGATAGAGCAGATTCGTGCTGCAACTGCAGCGAGTGCGCAGCTGGCGCAACAACAGATGCAGCAGCAGTTTGCTAGGATGATGGCAGAGCAGGTGCCACCACAAGGACAGAATCTTCCACCACACAGAGGAATTGGAGAAGGGGACAATGTCCACCAATACTACCAGAACAGATCAGCCATTCGTGTCCCTGAGATTCAGAGGAATGACTTCGAGATTAAGGCACAGTTGATCAATCTGGTGGAAAGACATGTCTTCCATGGGTTAGCTTCTGAGAATCCCATGGATCACATAGAGAGTTTTGAAGAGGTCTGCGAGACGACCAAAGCTAATGGGGTACCATCTGACTACCTCAAGTGCAAGCTGTTCAAGTACTCTCTCGCTGACAAAGCTCTGAGGTGGCTTAAGTCACTTCCTCCACATTCTCTAAACGGCTGGGATGAAGCTAGAGCTGCTTTCTTGGACTACTTCTACACTAAGTCCAAGACAGCTCAGCTTAGAGGCAGAATCAGTAACTTTGCGCAGAAAGGTGGAGAATCATTTGCTGAAGCCTGGGATAGGTTCAAGGAGTACCGTAGAGAGTGCCCCCACCATGGATTCACTGAGGAGCAGATGCTCAGGACTTTCTACGATGGAATCACCTGGGACTACAAGACCAGTCTTAATTCGTCTAGTAATGGTAACTTCATGACCCAGAGCATAGAAGGCGCCTACAGGTTGATTGATAACGTGGCGCAGAGCTCCAGCGATCAGTGTGCTGAGTATGATCGGTCAAAGAGGGTCTGCGCCATTGACTCACAATCTGCGGCAGAGATAGCAGAGCTGACAGATGCTAAGCTCCGGGACGTTATGCTAGGAAGCCATCAGGGCATCAGTATGGACAGGAACGTTTCAGACGCGATTTGCTATTCAAAGAATGTTGCATTGGTTCCAGGGGATACTCATGAGGTCAACTTTGTAGGTGGTCAAGGATTTACAGGATACAATGATGGCTATCAGAGGCAGTATGGACAGAATTCAGGCTCCGGGTACCAAAATCAGAATCAATTCTAGCCTAGACAACAAGCTCCTCCACCTCCAGCTTCCAATCCTAACGATGAGCTCAAAGCTATGATGCAGCTTATGTTGGCTAATCAGCAGCAGAGTTCCAGCGCCATTTCAGACATCAATGGGCGATTAGAAGCTGTGACCACTCATCTGAAGATGCTTGACACTCAAGTGGCGCAGCAAGTAGAAGCTGTTAAACGACAGCAAGGAGCCCTTCCGGCTAGAGGAGAGCAGAATCCAAGGAAGGAGTGTCATGCCATTTCTGTAATGGAAAACGATGCTCCAACAGAGATGGGACCGACCGGTCCCATTATCAGACCGGTCGGTCCGGTGAACAGTTCACCGATTCGCGTCTATGTTCCCAAGGCACCCTACCCTGTTTGTCCTAGGAAATCTCAGGAGGATTTGGAAGAAGCAGAATGCAAAGAAACAGTTAACGATCCGACAGTCAAAATCCCTCTGGTAACTAAGGAGTGTAGTGCTATGTTACAGAACAAGACAGTAAAAAAGCTTGGAGATCCTGGTCGCTTTGAACTTTCAGTCCAGATCTGCTCTACAGTTTTTCCTCGCTCACTCTGCGACTCAGGCTCTAGTGTCAACACCATGCCTTACTCCGTAGCAAAACGACTGGGCTTTAAAGATTTCAATCCTTCTAAGATTTCTTTAATATTTGCTGATCAATTTGTTACACGTCCTATAGGTGTTATTGAGGACGTACATCTGCTAATAGGTGATGTTTTTGTCCCTGCAGATTTTGTGGTGCTTGACATAGCTGAAGAACCAGGAGATCCTCTCATCCTGGGAAGACCATTTCTTTGCACAGCTGGTGCAAGGATTGATCTCAAGCATAGACGCATTGATCTCCAATTGGGAGACACTGAGATGACATTCAAAATGGATAAGCTGCTGGAGAGACATGTAACCGATGACCCACCTCCACCGAGCCTTGATCCGGATAAGAAAGTCTCTCATCCTCATATGGACCCTCCTCACGTCTAGACGGTCTACAAAGTCGAGCTACCGACTTAAAACAAGCGCTTGATGGGAGGCAACCCATCGGTAAGGTTTTTGTACATAATTCGGTTTTCATTTCCTTTTATTACTGACATTTTTACTTGTGTTTTCAGTTAAAAAAAAAAAAATTTGGGAATTTCGCCGAGCACCCTAAGAATTAAGCGCGAGCACCTGCTCAACGCACCGCTGTCGCTCCGCCACTACTCGGTGATTTCTTTTCTAACTCTTCTATCCATCATTGTACTATCCGTGTTTATGTTTGTTTTATTGTGTCGCCAATCTCTTGAACTTTTTCACACCGGAGACGGTGTGATTTAGGTCCGGGGGAGCGGTCTTGTTGTTGTGTCTGCTTTTGAATTTGCTTTTGATTTTAGTTTTACTTGAGTCTGCTTTTGAGTTTATCGAGTCAATAAGAGGCTGTTTGGAAATGGAATTATGAACTTGATCTATTGGAATTATGTTCGGACTAGGGATTACTTGTATGACTCACAGCTTGGCCAAAGTTCCATTTTGAGCACCCCACATCTCTGCCGAGCACCTGCTCGTGCAGGGTGCTCCCACAGCAGGTTATGGGTAGATTAAAATTTCCCCCAAAGCTCACACTTATTGAAAATTAGGTTGATCCAATGTCATCTCAAATTCCCATTTGGTATTTAATCTTGACTTTTAATTTCTTTCTCAGGGGTTTGATGTTCATTGGGCAAGACTTTTTCCGACCATATAAGACACCGCAACTTTCCAATAAGTATACTCTTTCCTCTCTAACTCTCCTCTGGGTAAAAAAAAAAAAAAAAAAAAAAAAAAAAACTTCAAAGCAACATGCCCAAGTAGCCAGGGGATGATGCGTAAACCCGTATCTCCTTTGTGACCTCACGGAAAACATATTGTAAGGGAAACTAAAAGTTTCGAAGTGAACCAGGGGATGATGCGTAAACCCGTGTTTCCTTTGTGACCTCATTAGATTCGTCCTATATATATATATATATATAAAATAAAAAAAAAAAAAAAGGAGGTTGAGAAAAAGAGTATACGGGAGAGGGTCTTGGTTAGAAAAAGTCGGCACCCCTTGTTCCGATTCCCTTGGGTAAGATCACTGTACTTTCATTTTCATTAATTGATTAAGAGATGATATTGAGGATTCCGAAGTTTTGCTGAATTGTGAGTGACTAAGGTTAGGTTGTGGTACATGTTCTAAGGCCAAGTGATGAAAGTATGAAGTCCAAAAATCTTTCCAACAAGCGAGTGAATTCCGTGCGTTTTTCAGACACTTTTCTTTTCTTGACTTTTGCTTTGTTTGAGGACAAACAAAGGTCTAAGTCCGGGGGAGTTGATATATCAGTATTTTAGCCTCTTTTACGTATTGTTTTCTATTGTTTTTTGGTTCTTTCTAGTTCCTTTTTTGCGTCTTTTCAGGTTCAAGGAGGCTCTCAAGCATGGATTGGAGTCATTAGGGGTCATTGGAGCAAAATGGACGAATCTGGAGAAAAGATGACATTTTTTCATAACCGAGCACCTGCTCGGTTTGGAGCGAGCACCTGCTCGCCCGAAGACTCAAAGATTTGAAGCTCCCTGGAAACGGGACCGACCGGTCCCTATGAGAAAAGACAGAGACACAAACATTCTCTAGTGGAGAAAAAAGAAAAATTTATTTTCTTCTTGGGAGACAACTTTCTTGGTGGGAGTTGGAAGCTTTTGTCTTTTGCTCTTTTTGCCCACTCCCTCTCACATGCACAGACCCACACATCCTCTTTGGACAGAGAAAGACAACACTTTACACAATTGAATATTGAGGGATTTGGGGAGACTCACGTTGGACAGACATACACATTCCACTCACACATTTTTTCTTATTCTATGCTTTTGGGGAGAGGGACTCACGGCACATTTGGAAGGGAGAGACATTCCACCATTTTTTCTAAGTTCTGGGAGAGACACATTCCCAAGGAGACACTCCATCACACATTCACGTTTCCGTTGTTCGAAGTTGGGGAAGACTTTTCAATTATTTTCTCTTGCTTGGGGATTGGCGATTTGAGGAGGAAGTTCCACACTTTTGTTGTTCCGATTGTTGCTCATCCTTGTTGAATACTTTTCAATTATTTTCTCTTGCTTGGGGATTGGCGATTTGAGGAGGAAGTTCCACACTTTTGTTGTTCCGGATTTGTTGCTTCTCCTTATTGGATCATTCTACAACTTTGTTTTGGAGAAGAATTCTAAACTCTAATCTTTTTCAATAATATTATGAATTCTCTTTATAGCTTTGTTGTATTTGATTTCTCCATGCTTGAGTAGTCTTCTAGTTAGGTTTTAGGGTTTTCAATGGATCTCACAGATTAAACTAGACACAGATAGATTACTTATCAATTACCATCTTCATCACTGTTAGGCATAATGTTAGGATTGAACTGGCCATTTAATCACTAGATCTTAGGTTGATACACATTCTAAAAGCTTGTGTATTGCTAGAACTACTGTTGATGAGTAATGCGTTATAACAATTCGAAAGGTTAGTTATAGAGTATTATGAACTGATCAAACCTGAACTATAATGCTTGTCTAGGATAGCCGTGACCATTCCAAAAGTTTAGGCACTCGGATCTCTAGGGAAAGTAATTGTTATCACGAAAGTGGAGCAATTTATATCAGTGTTTGAGTTTAAGATGCATGCATATTAGAATCTGAATAGTTGTCTGGTTTATGAATGTGATTTCCTGAGAATTCCCTAATGCCTAACGCTTTAATAAATCTGTTTTAAATCGTTATTTGCAATCTCGTTATTTTACTTTGATAAAACCACCCATCTTTGTTTCCTGCTTAGCTTAGTTCAATTATCTATAGTTCGTTGTGTAACACTTGGTCCTTGTGGATTCGATCCCTGAATATACTACTGCGTGCCTATGCACTTGCAATGATTTATTTCGGGTTAAAACTCGAGCTATTAACTATAGACTTTTTGGGTTTAGGGTATATGCTATATCATGGTTTTTACCGGTTTTAAATCATGATATAAGTCCATATTTTAGAGTCTTTTGGTGTTTTCTATGTGTTTTTAGAGTCTTTACAGGAACTGGAGCGTCTGGAGCAGAAAAGATGTTTACTGGAGGTTTTGGAGCATTCGTGGAATGAAGTGGCGAAATGCAAATTCGGAGTCAACATTTCAGAGTTGTGTCGAGCGACGGGCTTGATTGTGTCGCTCGACACGATAGCTTCTGAAGCAAAAGGAGTCGATTTGAAGATTGGTGTCGATCGACACCATCTATGGGTGTCGATCGACACCCTGTTCTGTCAAGCCCAGATTTTAATCAGAAAAGTCCGTTCGAAGCCCAGAAGTTTCCAGATGTTTACTTTTCTTTTCCAGTCGGTTTTGTAACCCTATATATGTGTATTCCAAGCCATTGTTTAGGCTTATGCTTTCTTTTATTGAATTGCTTAGACTTATCTTTAATAAAACCATGTTTTCTTCTATGATTATGTCTGAGTAGTTCCTTTGTTAGGTTTAGGGTTTTTGAAAGTGTTTGATGAGTTGCTGATCTGATCTGATTATTAGGATAAAATCATTAGAAGTTCTTCATCTTAACTTGTTCTTATTGCTGATTTTAGCCTCGCGAACTGAAATCTGATCTAGGGTAATTAATAGAAACGACAGTTTTATTGATTGCTTGAACTAGTTTTTGATGAGCAGAATTCCTATTCGCAAAGGGATTTGGTCTAGGGTTTTGTGAACAATTGTGCCTGATCTTTAATGCTTGTTTAGGTTGTTAGAATTCGCAACGACAGTTGGCTTTCTAGGATTTAGACATAGAAAATATTCGCAGCGACAGCTGGTTTGTTTTACTTTCGTGTGCATGTTCATGAACTGTTCTTCATAATCCTAATATCTGATTTATCCGCAATTCTGATTCACTGTAGAATTCCCTGTGCCTAGCGTCTTTCTTTAATTGATTTACAACCGTTTTTAATTGCTTTGATTTACTGCTTTCATATCATTTCACCTAGCATAATCTGAATCTTTTAATCTATTGTGTTTTCCTTGATTTCCTGTGGATTGATAACCCTAAATACTGCAATTGACCTCTTAATTTGAGAGAGTCTAGCTCTAGGGATAATTTGAGCATATCAAATTTTGGCGCCGTTGCCGGGGAGTCAATAGCCATTAGATTACTATTACTAGGATTTTGTCTAGGTCTTTTTATTTCTTGTTTTTTATTTTTGTTTTTCTTTTTGTTTCTCTTTCTTTGTTTTGCGTTTCAGGTACATGCAAAATCGCAATACCAGGAGCAGCAAGGACAAAGAACTTTTGGAACTGGAACTTGACGATCTAGTGCGCTTGGAACGAACCAACAGAAAAGCGACGAAAGAAGCTAAGAAGATGGTCGCGCGAGTGATGATCTTTCAGAGAGAAGATGGTTTCTTCGACAGAGATGGAAACCGATATGATGAGGATGGACAAAGGCTAGACGAGGCTGGGAACGTGATCGTTGATGAGGCTGAACAGCAGCGAGCTCGCGAGGAAGAAGAAGCAGAACGTGTTCGTGAATAGCAAGCTCGTGTCGCTCGACACGAAGAAAACCTGCAGCTCGCTCGACGCGCAGAGGATATCGCTCGACGCGACAGAGAACTTGGTGTCGATCGACACCCTGTCCAGAACCGGACACTAGCTGACTTCAACCGTCCAGAGCAGTTCTACGCGAATCAAGCCGCGATTCGACCTCCTGCCTTCCAGTGCAATGACTTTGAGCTCAAGCCTGCGTACTTCTCCTTAGTTGCTCAAGACCCGTTTTGCGGTCTTCCACATGAGAATCCAATGGATCACATAGAGCGATTCGAGGACTTGGCATCTGCTATCAAAGCCAATGGAGTCTCAGAGGACTACCAATTCTGCAAGCTATTCCCCTATTCTCTTCATGGGGAAGCTAAGTATTGGCTAAGGATGCTACCACCGGGCTCGCTAACTAACTGGATGGATACAAAGAATGCTTTCCTAAGCAATTTCTTTGATGATGCGAAGTCCGAGGATCTAAGATCGAAGATCGCAACTTTCAAGCAGGGTGATCATGAAGCATTCAAGGTTGCGTGGTACAGGTTCAAGGGCTATCAAAGGGACTGTCCACACCATGGTTTCAACGAGGTCCAGCTGCTTAATATCTTCTACAGAGGTATTGCGTTGCAATACTCTGCGTCTCTGGATGCTGCGAGCAACGGGAATTTCAACACGAATTCTCCTGGGACTGCTACCCAGCTCATTGAGAACCTTGCTAACAGTACCAGCGCCAAGAATATGGACTATGAGAGAAGCCTGCAGAAGCGAGATATCAGTGGAAACCAGCTAGCAGAGGTAACTAAGAAGCTGGATACTATGACTAGCCTTCTAGCTGGGAAGAAGTCAGTTCACTTCACGCAGGATGTTGAGACTACAGAAGAGGATGTGAACTACCTCAACCAGACCGGATTTTAGAAGCCTTACCAGAACAGCAACTATATACGAGACTATGGGTCTTCTTCTTATCAGAAGCCTCCTTCTCCGTCCGAGAACAGTAGATTGGAATCTATGATGGAACGGCTTCTAGAGGGACAACAGAAGTTGGCTGTGGATTGGAATGGGAAGTTTGATTCGCTCTACACTGATTTAAACGGCAAGATCGAGGCTGTCAGTACTCATGTCAAGAAGCTCGACGTCCAAGTAGCTCAAACTGCAGAATCTGTCAAGAGACAAGAGGGATTTCTTCCTGCAAAGACTGACGTCAATCCCAAGAGAGCTTGCAACGCTATCCGGGTGAAAGAGAACGACTATTTTGACGAATTTGATGCGATTTTTGGAGCTCCAGAGCCAGTGTCGATCGACACGTGAAGAATCAGCCGTATCTGAGATCGAAGCTTTGGTGTCGAGCGACAGGGACATTAATGTCGCTCGACAAGACGAAATCAGTAGCATCGATCGACAGGCACCCCATGTCGCTCGACACGCAGCCCAAGCCGAGACTGTTCATCCGAAACCGTCTCAAATCATTGTGGAACCTGTTCTTAAGCCGAAACTGCCCTTTCCCAGAGCTAGGAAGTCCAAACAAGAGGTTGAGGAAGCCATTTGCAAGAGAATGGTTGAGAATATCATGATTGAGATGCCTTTTGTGGATGCAATTAAGTTTTCTCCTGCGATTCGACGATACGTCAAGCGAATGGTTGCGAATGGAATCAATGTTGAGGAAGGTGCGCTGCTGACCAGAGATCTTCAAGCGATACTCCTGAACACTGCTCCAGTCTCCAAGAAGAAGAAGAAGGAGATAGTGGTTTCTGCTGAAGTTAGTGCGATGATCCAGAGCAAAATTCCAGTAAAGCTCCCTGATCCAGGAAGCTTTGTTCTTAATTGCTCCATCTCTGCTGAAAGCTTCCCTCACTCCCTCTGCGATTCAGGTTCTGGAATCAACCTTATGCCACTCTCCGTTGCTACAAGGCTTGGGATGATGGACTTTAAGAAGACAAGAATGTCTCTAATCCTAGCTGATCGTTCAAGACGTTTCCCAAAAGGTATTCTAGAGGATGTGCCAATCAGAGTTCAGGAGCGCGTAGTTCTAACAGACTTTGTCGTTTTGGAATACGATGACGAGCCTCAGGATCCTCTTATCCTAGGAAGATCGTTTTTAGCTACGGCTGGAGCTAACATGGATATGAGGAAAGGGACGATCAAGCTTGACCTTGGTGATATTGTCATGGAATTTGACATGGACAAGACAAGGAGAAGATCCACCATTGATGGTCAAGCTTTCTCTGTGGATACATCGCTAGAAGACAAACCAATCAAGGAGCCTTCGAACGACATTCCTGAAGAAGTGGTCATTTCAGAACCATCTCCTGAGATACCTCATGAAGAGCCCAGGTATGAACCCCTTGTACTTATTTCTGTCTCTTCTACATTCATTCAAGTTGAAAAAGCTGTTACGCGCTTACGCAAGCATCGAGTTCCTCGAAAGCTTGGTTTTTCCCGATGAATTTGCAGGAAACAGAAAAGAAGAGGTGAAACCAAAAAGGACTTCAAAGCCGTTCGCAAAGTTGCGAATCATCATTCCCCAAGAATTGGAGGATAAAGGAGAAGCAGTTCTTCAGGAGATGATGGAGAGAACGATGAGACTTTTCCCTGAGATTGCTTCTGATAAGTCTGGGGGAGATGCAGGGAAGGTTCGAATCAAGCAAGCTGCTGCGAGTTCCACTCAGGATAGAGGAAGTCCAATACTTCCCAAAGATCCACCATAGTCCTGAGTTCTAAAACAGTCCAGCTAATGACTGAAAACAAGCGCTTAGTGGGAGGCAACCCACTTGTGAGTCTACTAACTATCTACTTAGATTTTTGTTTTCTTTTTCAATTTTACGTTTTGGTTTTGTTTTTGTTTCGATTTTCAGAAATCAAACGTTCGAATGCAAGTGAGAATGTTCTTCAGCACTCTGTGTCGAGCGATGAGCATATCAGTGTCGCTCGACACGAGGAGAATCAAGGTGTCGATCGACGAAGGACTTCAGTCACTCGACGCGACCAAACCATGAGTGTCGATCGACAGTAAGGTCGTGTCACTCGACACGACCCCCAGGTACGAATCCTCACTTGATTTTTCATTCGTTTCATTTCCTATTTGTTTTGTTTCACCAATCTCGGGCTTAATAACACTGGGGACAGTGTTGTTTAAGTCTGGGGGAGGTAGTCGCTGACTTTTGTGTTTTCATTTGGATTTTTTGAGTCATTTTTCAAATTTTTAGAGTTAAAACCTCCTTTAGACTTGCTTTGAACAGCACTCAAGGACCATTTCCAATGCAAGTTGGCTGGTTTTACTGAGGTAGGTAACTGGAAGTGGATTGGTTTAACGGAGCGAGTTCAGATTTCTGGAAAATGCCAGAAAGGATGTCAAAGACCCCGACCTAATGAATCTCTAATCTCTTGTCAAGGGCGTTGGTAATCGCAAGACTTGATTCAGCTTCCAAACACTTGAAAGCGAGGACGGACCGCTCTTGAAACTTCTTCCCGAATGACGAATATAACTGTCCTAGATCAAAAGGAAAAAGCCTCATGACCCTGTCTCCACAAGAACACCATTAGTGAGCGCTGATCTAGTGAAGTCATAGAGATGCCAAGGATCTAATAAAAAAAGTCTACAGAAAAGTGTAGTCCAAGCAGAAAAGTGCAAAAGTGCCTGAATAAAACGCAGAGAAACAACAAATGATAAAGGACCCTCTGCTGAGGTACCCGCCATTACAAAAGGCATTGCATCTCTATGATATCCTTAATTGGATACAGTTTCAGAGGGAAGAGAGAGGGTGAAACGCAAGAAAGTGTTCAAGGAAGTGAAAGAATCTAGAAGGTCCAGCGATCGATATTCCCTCGATGAGACCGCACCTAATTAAACTAAAGGGGTTTGCGACTGAAAGTCTGAGTTTCTCTAAGGGGTTTGGATTCAATCTGGAGGACTGCTAAGCTTCTAGGGAAACATCGAAGTATCACCGGATTAGCTTTACAAAGGTATGTGGTTCCTAAAGGAGTGATTACACTGTTTTGCTTAGGGACAAGCAAAAGGCTAAGTCTGGGGGAGTTGCTATATCATGGTTTTTACCGGTTTTCAACCATGATATAAGTCCATATTTTAGAGTCTTTTGGTGTTTTCTATGTGTTTTTAGAGTCTTTACAGGAACTGGAGCGTCTGGAGCAGAAAAGATGTTTACAGGAGGTTTTGGAGCATTCGCGGAATGAAGTGGCGAAATGCAAATTCGGAGTCAACATTTCAGAGTTGTGTCTAGCGACGGGCCTGATTGTGTCGCTCGACACGATAGCTTCTGAAGCAAAAGGAGTCGATTTGAAGATTGGTGTCGATCGACACCATCTATGGGTGTCGATCGACACCCAGTTCTGTCAAGCCCAGATTTTAATCAGAAAAGTCCGTTCGAAGCCCAGAAGTTTCCAGATGTTTACTTTTCTTTTCCAGTCGGTTTTGTAACCCTATATATGTGTATTCCAAGCCATTGTTTAGGCTTATGCTTTCTTTTATTGAATTGCTTAGACTTATCTTTAATAAAACCATGTTTTCTTCTATGATTATGTCTGAGTAGTTCCTTTGTTAGGTTTAGGGTTTTTGAAAGTGTTTGATGAGTTGCTGATCTGATCTGATTATTAGGATAAAATCATTAGAAGTTCTTCATCTTAACTTGTTCTTATTGCTGATTTTAGCCTCGCGAACTGAAATCTGATCTAGGGTAATTAATAGAAACGATAGTTTTATTGATTGCTTGAACTAGTTTTTGATGAGCAGAATTCCTATTCGCAAAGGGATTTGGTCTAGGGTTTTGTGAACAATTGTGCCTGATCTTTAATGCTTGTTTAGGTTGTTAGAATTCGCAACGACAGTTGGCTTTCTAGGATTTAGACATAGAAAATATTCGCAGCGACAGCTGGTTTGTTTTACTTTCGTGTGCATGTTCATGAACTGTTCTTCATAATCCTAATATCTGATTTATCCGCAATTCTGATTCACTGTAGAATTCCCTGTGCCTAGCGTCTTTCTTTAATTGATTTACAACCGTTTTTAATTGCTTTGATTTACTGCTTTCATATCATTTCACCTAGCATAATCTGAATCTTTTAATCTATTGTGTTTTCCTTGACTTCCTGTGGATCGATAACCCTAAATACTGCAATTGACCTCTTAATTTGAGAGAGTCTAGCTCTAGGGATAATTTAAGCATATCAGTATAGAATTATTGTGTTATTTCTATTAGTGAAATATATTATAAGTAATTAATGAATAACACTTCTGATTTTTATGACTTATAGGTGAAAATTTATTTGGGCTTAGAGGGAAAAAATAATTGGGTTTGGAGGGAAAATATTTAGGTTTTATGAGTGAGAGGGAAACCAAATTTGAGTGTAGAGGGACAAAATTTGGGTAAAATTTTTTTAAAAATTTTGGATCCAAAATTATAAGTAGCAAAGTAGTCACACATTTGCTACTATTTTGTTACACTTTATTGGAGTCACAAATGAAACCCTAAACCCTAAACATTTTAAACAAATTATTTGAGCCATATGCCTTTAAATTAGTGTTTATGGTATATATGTTATAGAAAATTTGATTATTTAGACTAAACTAGTGATAATCTTTTGAATTCCATTTTTTAAAAACATTTGAACAAAGATTTTAATGAAAGAACAAGTAACATTACTTAAGATATGTTATGTAAGATGTAAACTTTAAGAAAACTTATTTTGACAATATCTTTAATGAAACCAAATTACTTGGACAAGTATATATTAATGTAACTATAATTGAATCTATGTATAAACTTAAACTTAATCTATTTCTAATATTTTTTTGATGAATTTTTGAAAATCATACTAATTAGTCACAAAACAGTAGCAATGTAGTCGCAATTTGGTGACTGTTTTACGATTCGTGGGTAACGAGTCACTAATTTGCGACTAATTTGTGACTACTTTGCGACTCACTCACAAGCCTATACCCTAAACCCTAAAAATTTGGATCAACCACAAAAACCATATTCCTTTCCAATCAATTTCCAATGTATTTCTTCATTATTTGTTTGGTTTTATTCATTTAAACACTAGTAATCAAAAATGTAGAATAATTTTTAAAAAAATGAAATGGAAGAGTTTAGTTATATAGGTTTTGATGTTGATAAGAAAGCATTTGTTATGCAAAAAATTTTTAGGAAACTTTTTTTTTTGTTTTTTTACTACACACTTATTACTTGAATAAGATGTAAATACAAAACTAACTTACATAGATTTACATTATGGTGTTTAATTTCCCAAAAACATACATGTAGTGGGTAATGAGTCGCAACGGAGTGGCTAATTTGTGACTCCTTAGTTACTATAATACGCGAAACCCTGAAACGTTGCAAAGTAGTGGCTAATTAACGACTCTTTTGCGACTCAGTTACAAGTGGCTAATTTGTGACTCCGTTATGTGTCACTAAGGAGTCGCTAATTTGCGACTCTGGTGTTAGTCGCTACGGAGTCGTAAATTTGTGACTCTTATGCGACTCCACCAAAACATACCAATCGTTGTCGCAGATTAGTCGCAAATTTGTGATTGGTTGTGACACCCCAGTTTCAGAGCATATGTGGTATATGCGGTATATGCGGAGAGGCTTAAAAGAATTGATTTGGCTACCTATATCACAAAACTGCACTTATCTTTTCGGTCACAGGTCTTGAGAGAATTCCAGAGTTAAGCGTGCTTGAGCTGGAGTAGTTTCAGGATGGGTGACCTACTGGGAAGTCATTTCCAGTATCGTGTGAGTGAGATAAAAACACGAGGAAAGATCGCGTGGTGATTTGTAGGGTAAGTAAACATGACTTCCGAGCCTCCCGGACTAACTCACCGACTGTCGGACATGGGTGGGCCCACGGGCCTGTGAGTGGACGGGGGCCCATGGGAGGGGCGGTCGGGGCGTTACACTGGTTAACGACTATGGGATGGAGTCGCAAATGAGCGACTAATGTGTGACTCCGTCAAAAAGAGTCACGCTTTAGTCACAAAAGAGTCACAAATGGGTCGCAAATCTTTGTGACTAACTTGCCACTCGGTAATTCGAGTCACTAACGACCTGTTTTCTTGTAGTGAAAGAAATCCACAGATAATATTTGTCGAAAGCATAAGTGAAAGTGGATATGAATGTGGTCAAGATCGAGATCGAATAGTTTCTATCAAAAATTCATATTTTCATCGGAAGTGAACAAATAGAAAAAGAAAGAAAATTGTGGAAGCACAATAAAGGTAGTATAAAACATATATATGAATGCTCTAGAAGAGCACATAGATATCATTGTCTATGAGAATGTAATTGAAATATTTGATACATATTATTCTTTAAAGTCTCAAAAGTAAAATACATGATCCGAGTAGGATATGTTATTGATTCTAAAAATAGGATTTAATCCGAGATTGATAAATCTACAGTGTTATCATCTCGAGGGGAAGAGTTAAAGAATCTCATATACTATAAGTAAAACATCCAGAAGATTATGTTTACACTAAACATGAGATTGATGAATCCTTTATAAAATAAATCCATGGAATTTTGGGACAAATCATATTTGGACAACAAGTAAAGGAATTGTTAAATACGTCTAAATCACAAATATTTCTCAAGGTAGAAAGTATTCTAAAGTAATCACATGCATTTATACTAGATTGCACTACACAAAGATTTATAGTAGAATGAAGACAAAAGAATAAAAAGTAAACCAGAAGTTTACTCAGAATGAAAAGTAAACCAGAAGTTTACTCAGAAAGAAAAGTAAATCAGAAATTTACTAAAAATTTATATATTTGGCTTAACCGGATTGGTCATCATGGTTTAATAATGATGCGAAAAATTATAATTATTTATGTGGACATTTCGTGAAGAACCAGAAGATTCTTCCTAGTTATTTATCATATGTTGATTGCTCAGAAAGCAATATGATAATGTGACTTTCACCAGTTAAAATATTTGGACTCTGTCCATTTTCTTAAGTATATACAAGGTGATATTTATCGGATGATCACCCACTATGTTGAATATTTTAGATACATTATTGTTCTAATAGATGCATCGATTCAATGGACGCATTGACTCGATGGACACATCGACTAAATATTCACATTTATCCTTGTCATGAAACTGCAACTTGAAGTTTGCAAGGTAATTTAATAAAGCTGATGAATTTATGTTTGGATGTCCATTGAAATATAGTGTTGAACATCTTGAAGCTCATGTTCATATACAAAATGGTTTAATACCATGGATTCGCATCAAGCCAATGAATAGATTATAGTTCTCCCCATCATAATTGGTTTAGGGTCATAAACCAAATCATTCCCATCAGAAAGATTTTTGAATGTTTAAAGTTGCACTTTTTTCCCTTAACCATGGTTTTTCCCACTGGGTTTTCCTGGTAAGGTTTTTAATGAGGCAGCATCTTATGCGTATTAGGAGTAGTTTTAGATAATGGACATCCAAGGGGAATTGTTATAAATGTCATTTATTATGGATGTCCATATAAGGTTATGGCCTTGCTCTCCAAGTCCCTTCCTCTCCAAGTTCTTATTCCTCTCCAAGTCTTTGTAACACTATATATACTCTTTGTTATTCATTGGAATAAATTATCACTCAATTCTCATTCTTTCTTTTCTTATTCTAACACGCTTGAATTTGTCATCATCTTGAACAAACTGCTAATTATCTATATATATTAAAGCAGAAGCATTTTGAGATCATTTTGCTTAGGTGTCATCACTAGGATTTTTCTCACTTTTTCTTAATTAAAAATTCTTTGTTTTCCTAATTCTATATACCATTGCCAAACATTACTTTAATTGCTATACCTATTTTAGTTACTTTTAATTCAGTTGCCAAACACATAACAAATTATAATAGATATTCAACATTTTAACTCATTAAAAATTCTGAAAAATATAAATGACATTCAAAATTAGAACTTATTCGTTGGACATTAGCACATATTATTGAATCGTTACTTTTATAAAACCAAATAGAACTTCTAGGATGTTAAATTGTTTGTCCTTTATGTTTCAATTTTTTTTTTTTTTTGGTAGAGCCCTCTATGTTTCAAATTTGGTCATCAAAATTTGTTTCAAACATAAACCATAGTTTTTTAAACAAAAAAAAGTATTTGAAAAGATACTAAATTTTGTATATTCAAAATATTCACCAAATAATTTATTAACCATAGTTTTTTTAAACAAAAAAAATGTATTTAAAATGATACCAAATTTTGTATATTCAAAATATTCACCAAATAATGAATTTACTAGGCAAAATTAAATAGTCATTCCCAAAATTTAGGATACTATTACCAAAATTTATTTGATTAGATTAAAATTGAAATTTGTGAGCTGAAAATAAAATCTAATAAGGTAACCAAATAATTAGGAACTAGAAATAGATATAAAGTGATTGGTAAATTCACATGTTACCATCTTTTCGTGTTTCAAATATTTAGTTAGTTATAATTAATCAAATAAATCAAAACATATTAAATTTTCAAAAATATTAGTAGGATTTGGTAAATCTCCGTTAATTATTGGAGTGATATTTCAAAATTTTAACCTACTAGAAACAACACTACATGGACACTATAAAATGTGCTTACGTCATTATAATTTTCAGTATTAAAAGTACTATCAAATTCATTTGCCTCGCATAGTTAGAATAAAAAAAATTGATACCATTCACCGATTGTTTTTACTCATTATGTAGTTCACATATTTGTTTTCCTTCATTGATTTTCGTTTCTCTCATTATGATGTTGACTTGGATGCAATCATTTTGTCTAGCCGATGAAAATGTATTCAGGTATATTTTCTCAATGTATTGTTTTTGTTTACAACTATAATCAAATGCTTCTCAAATTTCAGTATCATATTTCTTTACTGTGTCTTGATAAAATATAGTAAGATATGTATATAATTTTGGATAGTTTATTATATCGTAAGATTATGATTATGAATCTATTAGTTGATTTCCTATAACAATTTTTATTCAATAGTGAAAATTATTTGGTTAACTAGAACTATAATAATTTTATTCTATAACTATGTTACTTCGCGTACAGCGCGGGTATTATTCTAGTTTATTTTAAATGCGCTTGAATTTGTCATCATCTTGAACAAACTGCTAATTTATTTTAAAAAAGAAAAAAAAATTCACTCTAAAGCAAGATCAAATTGTTTAAATTACAAAACAAATCTCCAAGAAATAAAGTCAATTGTTAACTTTATTTCCATTATAAATCTCCAAGAACAAAATTTAGGGATTTTTTTTATTTTGACCTCACTTCAGAGCCACTCGCTGTGTGACAAAATAATAGATTGACTCCTCAAAAGCACCAGAAATATGTGTCTCATGTTCTCGGGCTTCCAATGTCTAAAAGTTAGGTATCTTTCTCCGTGGAATCCATTAGTCGGCATGTGAACATGCAAGGAGGTGGAGGAGGAAGAAGAGTAGAGAATAAGTGTGTTAATAATGTTCTTAGAAAAATTAATGACAAGATCTTGGAGTTATTTGAGAAATTTCTTAAGACATAGAACATGTGAA
Organism: Draba incana; assembly: GCA_963576765.1. NCBI lineage: Eukaryota > Viridiplantae > Streptophyta > Magnoliopsida > Brassicales > Brassicaceae > Draba > Draba incana. The sequence goes on along the minus strand of OY755210.1, from coordinate 31,688,125 downwards.
GAGAGAATGTGTTTTTTTTTTACAATTACAACTAATCTAAAATTATGTTCGGTGTTTAATAAAAATTTCAAAGTCAACTAGAATTTCACCTAGATGACAGCTGTGAACATTCTCATTTCTCAGTTAATGGAGTCCACGTTTTCTGTCATTTGATAATTTTATTTCCATTGTTAGATCTTAAAGCCTCTTTGTTAATCCGTCCTCTCTATCTCGTAAAAGCTTTGTGATCTTAAATCTTCTCTCTCGATCGTAGAAATGGATTTTTACATTTTCCTTGGAACCGTTGCTGCTACAATCTTTATGCTTTTGGGTATAACATTTTATATGGTTTACGGAAATATCAGAGTCCAAGAAAACCAAATAATTGTTTCTCCTCCATCTTCTTTTCCTCACAATTGGAAACACCATGTCTTCCCGAGCTTCCACGGGCCAGATGTTCGCAGATCCTTTCTTAGCCACATCCTGAAAGAGTTCAGAAGCAAGGGGATCGACCCATTCATTGACAATGGCATAGAGAGGAGCAAGTCGATCGGTCCTGAACTCATCGAAGCTATTAGAGGATCTAGGATCGCGATTGTATTGCTTTCGAAGAATTACGCTTCTTCCACATGGTGCATGAACGAGTTAGTGGAGATCATCAAGTGCAGAGAAGATTTGGGTCAAATAGTGATGACCATTTTCTATGAAGTGGATCCAACAGATGTAAAGAAACAGACCGGGCATTTTGGGAAAGTATTCAAGAAAACTTGTAAGGGTAAAACAAAAGAGGACATTAAGAGATGGAGACAGGCTTTGGCGGAAGTGGCTACAATTGCCGGAGAGCACTCAAGCCAATGGTTCGTTCGTCCTCTTGACTCTTAACACATGAAACTATGAATATTCTTTGCATTTAAATAATATGTATATGAGGTTTCAATGACATTTTAACGGACTCTTGTTCAGGGAAAATGAAGCAGAGATGATAGAAAAAATCGTCACTGATGTTTCAAACAAGTTGAATCATTCCACAATATCAATGGATTTCGAATGCTTGGTTGGGATGGAAACTCATATGGAAAATATGAGACCGTTGTTACGCCTGGATTTGGATGAGGTGAGGATGATAGGCATTTGGGGTCCGTCTGGGATTGGTAAGACCACCATTGCTAGATTTCTATTTAGCCAACACTCCAAAGATTTCCAATTGAGTGTCTTTATGGAAAATATCAAAAGAACGTGTACAATACCTGTTTGTTCAGATAACCACGGTCCCAAGTTGCATTTGCAGCAAAAGTTCATGTCTCAAATAACCAAGGAGAAGGATATACAAGTTCCAAATTTAGAAATTGCCAAAGACAGGTTGAAAGACAAGAAAGTTTTTGTTGTACTTGATGATGTGGACCAGTTAGTACAACTGGAAGCTATGGCAAAAGAAACTTGCTGGTTTGGTCCTTGGAGTCGGATTATCATCACAACACAAGATCAAAAACTTCTAAAGGCACATGAGATCAACCATGTATACAAGGTGGCTTTCCCTTCAACTGATGAGGCTTTTCAAATGTTCTGCATGTATGCTTTTGGTCAAAAGTCCCCTAAGGATGATTTCAGGGAGCTTGCTTTGGAAGTTACATATCTTGCCGGTACACTTCCTCTAGGACTACAGGTTATGGGCTCACACTTCAAAGGAATGTCCAAGGAGGACTGGTCAATGGAACTACCAAGGGTTAGGGCTACTACCCTTGACGAAAAAATTGAGAGCATTTTGAGGTTCAGTTATGAAGCTTTAGGTGAAAAGGATAAAACTTTATTCCTTCATATAGCCTGCTATTTCAACATTGAATATTTGGAGAAAGTCGTAGGGCATCTTACGAAGAGTTTCTCGAATGTGACTCGAGGACTTCATGTTTTAGCTGAGAAATCTTTAATATCTATTGATGATTATGGAGTGATACGAATGCATAGTTTGCTAGCCCGACTGGGTAAACAAATTGTCCGTAAACAACCTGGGCAACGACAATTTTTGGTTGATGATAAAGATATTGTTGAAGTTCTCACTGATCCCACAACCGTAAGTTATCACATTACTATTTCGATGCATTGCATGTAACAACTTGAGTTTTCTTTCTCATCTCCCCTTACTTTTTGGGGTCTTTTTTTTTCTTTCAGATTACTAAAAGTGTTATAGGCATAGATTCGCGCGACGATTTGAACGGGGACATGTTAAATATAGTTGAGAGAGCCTTTGAAGGAATGACTAATCTCCAATTTTTAAAATTGGATGGTAAAACAAACATAGCGTCTTTGTTGGGATATATGAAGTATACATCTTCAAAACTTCAATTACTACATTGTGAGCATTGGTCGATGGCAAGTTTGCCTTCTATTATCAACGTGGAGGTACTTGTTGAACTGAGCATGCCTTACAGCCACCTTGAGAAGTTGTGGGAAGGAATCAAAGTAAGTAATTCTAATTTCTCGTAAAACTTTAATCTGTTTTCATGTACTCGGAAAAATTAACTCGAAATGAATATTTTTAGTTTTATGCGTGTTTTTTTTAATGTGTTCAACTGCTAAGTGTGTTTATGTATTATGTTGTTATTTGTTTGCACAGCTGCTTCGAAATCTCAAGTGGATGGATCTCAGTTATTCGGAAAATCTAAAGGAGCTTCCAAATCTCTCAACTGCCACTGATCTCCGAACATTAAATCTAATGAAATGTTCAAGTCTCGTGGAGCTCCCTTCCTCGATTGGGAATGCAACCAATCTCCAAACACTAGATCTCAGTGGATGTTCAAGTCTCGTGGAGCTCCCTTCCTCGATTGGGAATGCAACCAATCTCCAAACACTATATCTCGGTGGATGTTCTAGTCTCGTGGAGCTCCCTTCCTCGATTGGGAATGCAACCAATCTCCAAACACTAGATCTCAGTGGATGTTCAAGTCTCGTGGAGCTCCCATCCTCGAATGGGAGTGCAACCATTCGCCAAGCACTAGATCTCAATAGATGTTCAAGTCTCGTGGAGCTCCCTTCCTCGATTGGGAATGCAACCAATCTCCAAACACTATATCTCGGTGGAAATTCTAGTCTCGTGGAGCTCCCTTCCTCGATTGGGAATGCAACCAATCTCCAAACACTAGATCTCAGTGGATGTTCAAGTCTCGTGGAGCTTCCTTCCTCGATTGGGAATGCAACCAATCTCCAAACACTAGATCTCAGTGGATGTTCAAGTTTCATGGAGCTCCCTTCCTCGATTGGGAATGTAACCAATCTCCAAACACTAGATCTCAGTGGATGTTCAAGTCTCGTGGAGCTCCCTTCCTCGATTGGGAATGCAACCAATCTCCAAAGACTATATCTCCGTGGATGTTCAAATCTCGTGGAGCTCCCTTCCTCGATTGGGAATGCAACCAATCTCCAGAGACTAGATCTCGGTGGATGTTTAAGTCTCGTGGAGCTCCCTTCCTCGATTGGGAGTGCAACCAATCTCCAAAGACTAGATCTCAGTAGATGTTCAAGTCTCGTGGAGCTCCCTTCCTCGATTGGGAATGCAACCAATCTCCAAACACTATATCTCAATAGATGTTCTAGTCTCGTGGAGCTCCCTTCCTTGATTGGGAATGCAACCAATCTTCAAACATTATATCTCGGTGGATGTTCTAGTCTCGTGGAGCTCCCTTCCTCGATTGGGAATGCAACCTATCTCCAAAGACTAGATCTCGGTGGATGTTCAAGTCTCGTGGAGCTCCCTTCCTCGATTGGGAATATAACCAATCTCTATAGACTAGATCTCGGTGGATGTTCAAGTCTCGTGGAGCTCCCTTCCTCGATTGGGAATGCAACCTATCTCCAAAGACTAGATCTCGGTGGATGTTCAAGTCTCGTGGAGCTCCCTTCCTCGATTGGGAATGCAACCAATCTCCAAAGACTAGATCTCGATAGATGTTCAAGTCTCGTGGAGCTCCCTTCCTCGATTGGGAGTGCAACCAATCTCCAAACACTAGATCTCGGTGGATGTTCAAATCTCGTGGAGCTCCCTTCCTCGATTGGGAATGCAACCAATCTCCAAAGTCTAAATCTCCGTGGATGTTCAAGTCTCGTGGAGCTCCCTTCCTCGATTGGGAGTGCAACCAATCTCCAAACACTATATCTCGATGGATGTTCAAGTCTCGTGGAGCTCCCTTCCTCGATTGGGAGTGCAACCAATCTCCGAACATTAAATCTAATGAAATGTTCAAGTCTCGTGGAGCTCCCTTCCTTGATTGGGAATGCAACCAATCTCCAAAGACTATATCTCGGTGGATGTTCAAGTCTCGTGGAGCTCCCTTCCTCGATTGGGAATGCAACCAATCTCCAAACACTAGATCTCAGTGGATGTTCAAGTCTCGTGGAGCTCCCTTCCTCGATTGGGAATGCAACCAATCTCCAAACACTAGATCTCAGTGGATGTTCAAGTCTCGTGGAGCTCTCTTCCTCGATTGGGAGTGCAACCAATCTCCAAACACTAGATCTCGGTGGATGTTCAAATCTCGTGGAGCTCCCTTCCTCGATTGGGAATGCAACCAATCTCCAAAGTCTAAATCTCCGTGAATGTTCAAGTCTCGTGGAGCTCCCTTCCTCGATTGGGAGTGCAACCAATCTCCAAACACTATATCTCGGTGGATGTTCAAGTCTCGTGGAGCTCCCTTCCTCGATTGGGAGTGCAACCAATCTCCAAACACTAGATCTCGGTGGATGTTCAAATCTCGTGGAGCTCCCTTCCTTGATTGGGAATGCAACCAATCTCCAAAGACTATATCTCGGTGGATGTTCAAGTCTCGTGGAGCTCCCTTCCTCGATTGGGAATGGAACCAATCTCCATAGACTAGATCTCAGTGGATGTTCAAGTCTCGTGGAGCTCCCTTCCTCGATTGGGAATGCAACCAATCTCCAAACACTAGATCTCAGTGGATGTTCAAGTCTCGTGGAGCTCCCTTCCTCGATTGGGAATGCAACCAATCTCCAAAGACTAGATCTTAGTGGATGTTCAAGTCTCGTGGAGCTCCCTTCCTCGATTGGGAGTGCAACCAATCTCCGGAAACTAGATCTCAGTGAATGTTCAAGTCTCGTGGAGCTCCCTTCCTCGATTGGAAACCTTCATAGATTGACGGAGTTTAATTTCAAGGGATGCTCAAAGTTAATTAATGATTCTCCCGACCAACATCAACTTGGAGTCTCTCATCAATCTCAATCTCAATCTCAAAGATACTGAATCTTCAGATGAAGTGATAAGTGACTAGGCTGTGTGAGTTCTGCAAATGTCCCTAAAACCCCATCTTCGTAAGTCTGTCATAATAACAAGATATAGTAACCTCAAAGATTAATGAATCCTTGAGCGTTGTTGAATATTACAGAGCTTCATTTGTGGCAGATGAATATGGAGACATCGAGATCCCAGACTAACGTCCAAACCAAAGTCAGACAGAGAAGCATCCGGAAAATGAGATTGCAGGGACGAAGAAGAGAGGGTAAAATCACTGGAGCTTGTTCGTGAAGATGACGATAGGTGACAACTTACTCCTTTTGCTTACGATAAAACCCCGAGATTAAGGAACTTAAGGAAAAACTAATTGCATACAAGGCAGACGGTATTGAGGTTGGCAATGTAGAAAGAAATATTTTGAATGTTTGTTTCCTCTTGAGTTGATGTCTGATGGTTGAGGACATTCTTATCTGCATTTTTTGAGCCTGGTCTTTTACTATTTGGACAAGTACACTAACTGCCACAAATTGAACCACACCTCTTATGCTTACTCGCTTTTGACATTCATTTTGCGTCCACTTCCTGCATTTTTCTTTATTGAGCACGTAAATAAACTGCCTAAATTGAATCTCATATTTTTGGATTGGAGTTGTTTGTGTTAAAGCCTAAACTTGTTCTCATTTCGGGAATTCGGAACACAGAATCTGCAGGCGGCGAGATGAAGAAAAGATGGAGCAAATATTTTGGCTTTGAACTTCAACATCATCACCATCGTTCTAAGTGTTTTGAATCTAGCCTCTCAGCTAAGTGTTTATGCAAGAATATTTGTCACGAGGAGAAGCACCGCGTGACTCTAAGAGCCATCATGGTCTGTTTCAAAGATACATTGCGCTGTGTTAGACAGAATGAAGGAGAATCATTGCGTGTTTTCGGATCCGATCAGTCATTAGTAGCATGATTATAAATCTGTGTTATTCGTCATTGGGTAAATATCATAGTGAAATATGAAAGTGGCGCAAATAATGGATGTAAAATTTCTAAATTTTGTGTGCATTTAATCGTTTTTAAGAGTCGGACTTGGCACATCTCATGTAACTCTACTAGTGTACTAGAGACTCTTCCAATAAAAAGCGAGTCAAAATCATAAAAACTAAATTTGTAGGTTACATGTAAACTCCGTCCGAGCTCCTTCACGTGTTAAGACCAACACTTCACGATTTCTCTCATATCAACATTTCATGTAATCTACAAAATCTCCAAGTAAAATAAATTTGTCGGTCTTCTTGTACGCGGATATCGAGGACACGTGCCCCGAGGACGAGCTGCTCGTAGATGGAGAGGGTTTGGCACTTATAAAATGTTGATATGAGAGAAATCGTGAAGTGTTGGTCTTAACATGTGAAAACCTTACATCAAAGACATTATTTGTTGTGGATTTGGTTGGAGTTTTGACTTGTTAATTCAAATTGATTGGCTGTCTACTAAAAGTTGCCAAAAATAATTGAGAGAACTAAGATCATGATTAACATGAGTTGTTTATAAAGCGAATATGCTCTGTTTATTAAAGTATTTGTAAGTTGTTTTAAAAAAAAATATTTTCATGATTATTGGTTTAGCAGCTAAGCACTATTAACTTTTAAATCTATATAAATTATTTATACCTTTGATGGTTTGTTTCAACGGGCATGTGAATCATGATATTTTTTTTTTATTATAATTCTTTTGAATAACGATATTTATTTCAGTCGTGTAAAACTACTATTACCATCCTTCTTCTGGCCAACACCGCCACCACGTCCTCTCTTACCCTGGTTGAGTACAAATAACCGAGAAAAAAGTTAGCTCGAATACATAAAGTAGAGATAAAAAGTTAGTTATGTATTTACATTGGGGTTGAAGGTTTTGAGCGGGTCACCACCTCTTCTGGACCGTTTCTTGTTTCCATTGTTGCGACCACCACCACCTCCACCGGATCTTCTACTACCGCCCATTGCGGCTCTAGCTAGCTTCACCATCTTGCTTGCTTCTTGAGTCTTTGCATCCACTAGATACTCGGGGATGTCCTTTAGATGTGGTGCAGGTGCATTCTTACTGAGAGGCTTATCGTGCTTCAGCAGATCTAAGTCTTTCGGATTAGCTTCGAAATGAGCCTTTAACCTGAAGAAAGAAATATAAAAGTTAAGCAAAACAAAAAAAATTCAGAGAAAACTAAACACACACATTAACAACACTTGCTTACTTTTCGGAGTTGATTATCTCATTTCTTAAATCCTGAGCTCGAGACTCTCGAATCGCAATCCTTGTAACACTTTTCGCAACATCCTGAAAGAAATCACAAGTTTAATACGACTCACTTGATCAAGTATGCACCTTAAAACAGAAATTACACACCTCAGCTCTATATCTTAAAGATTCAACGGCGTTTTTGGTCAACGAAGGGAAAGGTGTGATAATATCAGTATCCTTGTCCTCGTCGCCTGCTAAGAAGGACTTTATTTCTTCAAAACGTTCCATCTCATCAGAAGAAACCTGCGGCAAATAAAGCAAAAGCATTAGACTTGAAAATTTGAAGAGGTCATGTCAGTAATACGGAAACTCACGAGAGAAACAGAAGAACCGCTGCTATATGCTCTCCATGTACGCCCAATTCGATGAATATATCCTGTAACACTTAGAGGCATATCATAGTTTATGACCTGTACATAAAAAGTGGTTTAATGAAACGATAAGAATCTAAAGCAAAGAAAAAAAGATGCAAAATTCCACTAGAGCAAAGTCCAGCTTTGGTTTGCCACGTCTTTTGTTTTTCTTATTCTCGTTGTTATCTTCAGGTTTAGCCTCTTCCTTTTCTTTAGTCTGGTTATTATCGTCCGTTGCAATCAAATAATCGAAAAGACCTGCATTGAGTTGCTGTACAAACATACAATCATTGATTATGAAATGCGGCTATTTCAGAGAAAAAGTAATTCAGGTGTGTGTGACTATAGAATGTAATAGAATGATTATATTACTTGAATGAGATTACAATGTTTATATACTTGTATATATAAGAATCAATAGAGAATATTCACAATAACTACAACGAGATAATGAAGGAGATGATTGTGGAAATCACACATCATACGGCTCAATGTATGGGATGTGAATAATATCTTCTACACGCCCCCGCAAGATGGAGGGGCTGAAGCAATTCCAATCTTGGCAAACAAATCTTGAAAACGCTGCTTTGGTAACGGTTTAGTCAAAGCATCCGCTAGCTGATCTTTAGTAGAAACATGTGTGACCCGTAAAGCACCAGATTGTATGTTGTCACGAACAAAATGGAAGTCCAATGCCAAGTGTTTCATCCTAGAATGAAAAACCGGGTTCGCACAAAGATAGGTTGCACCAACATTATCACAATAAACAACCGGTGTGGTCTGGAGTTGGATACCAAGTTCAGTGAGGAGCGAACATACCCATCGAATTTCAGAAGCTGTATTGGCAACGGAGCGATACTCAGCTTCTGTCGAAGATCTCGCCACACCTTTTTGTTTCTTGGAGGACCAGGCAATATGAGTAGTGCCCAAATATAAGATGTAAGCATTAGTGGGCACATAGTCGTCGGCATCACCTGCCCAATCCGCGTCCGAATAGGCATGTAAAAGCAAAGGATTAGTTTTGCGGAGAAAGAGACCATGAGAAGGGGTTCCAACGAGATAGCGAAGTACCCTTTTCGCCGCATTCCAGTGAACATCGGTGGGTTTGTGCATAAACTGAGATAACCGATTTACTGCATAAGACAAATCCGGTCGTGTAAAAGCCAAGTATTGGAGACTTCCAACCACCATCCGATACTCAGTTGGAGATTCAAGAGGAGTTTTTGAGGAAAGCGTTAACTGTACCGGAGCCATAGGTGTTGCAACCGGTTTTGCATCAGTCATCTTTGTCTTCTCTAGCAAATCCAGAATATATTTCCGTTGGTTAAGATGAATACTTGTCGCTGTGTGAGTAGCTTCTATCCCCAGGAAGTATGATAACGGGGCTGGTTCTTTGAGAGAAAACCGTGTGGCCAGCATATTGATGCAGTCATCAATAATAGCATCCGAATTTCCAGTGATAATGATATTATCTACATAGACCAAGAGGTAGATGAGAGTCCCTGGTTTTGAGTAGACAAATACGGAAGTATCAGCGTGAGAGTTTATGAACCCATATGTAACTAACGCCATTTTCAGCTCTTGAAACCAAGCACGAGGAGCTTGCTTTAAACCGTAGAGTGCTTTCTTCAATTTGCATACATAATGTGGCCTGTCCGGATCAATAAAACCAGGTGGCTGAGCAACATAAACTTCGTCCGTCAAAGTCCCATGGAGAAAAGCATTGTTGAAGTCTAGTTGGAGAATTTGCCAGCCCTGAGTAACCGCAATTTGAAGAACAAGACGGATGGTGAGTGGCTTGACTACCGGACTAAAAGTCTCTGCATAATCCACGCCATATTGTTGTGTAAAACCGCGAGCTACCCACCGTGCTTTATACCTGTCAAGGACCCCATTTTTAAGATATTTAAGAGTAAAAATCCATTTTGTGGGGATCACATTTTGACCCGGATGTGGAGGCACAAGATCATAAGTATGATTTTGGAGTTGGGCATTATGCTCATGACTCATAGCTCCGCGCCAATTGGGATCTTTCATAGCCTGGATAACGGTTTTAGGTGGGGTTGGCTTTGGTGGGTTTTGAGTTGGGGAGTTTGTGACTGTGAGGTGAGTTTGGGGCTGAGTTCGAGCTCGAGACCTGGTTGTCATTGGATGGCTAGGGTGTTTTGGTGGTTTGTGTGGGGCTGTTTCAGGTGGCGGAGGAGGGACTGTGAGGATGGTGGTTTGGGACGGTTCATGGGTGTCGGTTGTGGGATGTGGATGTGGCGGAGGTGATTGTTGAGGAATGGGAGGAGTAATTTCTAGAGGTAGTGGTGTTTGTGTAAGAGTAGTTGTATCCATACCTTGGCTTTGTGCCGGTCGAGACCGACGGTGATAGACCCGAAGCGGAGGCGGCGCCGGAGGATGAGCTTGGACGAGTGGCAGATTAAGGCACGTATGAGGCGAGTGGTTGATGGAAATGGTTTCGTGTAGGGAGACAGCTGGTGGTGAGGCTGCAGCAAAGGGGAACTTCTGTTCATCAAACGTGACATGTCGAGAGACATAGAGACGCCCCGTTGGAACATGGAGGCACAAATACGCGGACTGGGTGAAACAGTATCCTAGAAACACACACGGCATGACCGATCGTCCAGCTTATGATTTGTGTATGGACGCAACCACGGGAAACATAGGGACCCAAAAACCCGCAGCTTGAGATAATTTGGTGATGTGTTGAAAAGCTTCTGGTACGGAGACACGCCATCTAGGCTGGGCATGAGTTGGCGGTTTCCTTGGTTGTGACCCCTATTGTTGTGGCGTGAGCCACCACGGTAGTGATTGTTCTGGCGCGTGACTGCTGCGTTTGCCGTGATGGGAAACGTGAGGGGAGATGCAGTGGTCGCAAGCAGGGTCGCCTCTTTGTTAAGAAGTTTTTCATGAACTTCGGTGAGAGAGGGAGGCACATCGCGTCCTTCGAGTTGGTCCTTAATGGACCTGTATTCTTCAGGTAAGCCATTAAGAATGAATTCAAGTTTGTCCTCATGATCATAAGGTTTACCGAGGAGGGCCAATTCATCAAAACGAGTCTTGAATCCTTGGAAGTAGAGATCAATGGATTTATCGCCTTTGGACCAGGTTTTGACGGCGTTCTTGAGTTGTTGGACATGACCACGGCTCGGCTTGGCGTAGGTCTCGGAGAGTGTCTGCCAAATCTCAGCGGAGGTGGTCGTGGTGGCAAGGATGGGTTGAATGGAGACAGTAATGGCGCCAAGAATTGCGCTGTAGACGAGTTTATCCTGTCTCGTCCAGAACTCAAACTTTTGGTTAGGGGCTGTGCCTTCGAGGGTGGTGAGAGTGGTGGTTGGAGGAGCCAATGTACCATCAATGTATCCAGCTAGTTTGTAACCATCGAGAAGCGAATGCACTTGTTTAGACCACATAAGGTAGTTTGTGGCTGTGAGCTTCGTTACATTGGTCATGTTAACGACGAGAAGAGTAGTTTTGTCATTGACGTTTATGGAATCAGCCATGATATTAGAGAGTTGATCGGAAAAGAGACGAAGAGAAGAGGGGAGAAGAAAAGGGGCGGCTGAGAGTTGAAAAAAAAAAAAAATTAGGTTTTAGAATCTTTGCTCTGATACCATATAGAATGATTATATTACTTGAATGAGATTACAATGTTTATATACTAGTACAGATAAGAATCAATAGAGAATATTCACAATAACTACAACGAGATAATGAAGGAGATGATTGTGGAAATCACACATCATACGGCTCAAGGATATGGGATGTGAATAATATCTTCTACAGTGACTTGGTGATGTACCTCAAGGATATGAAGCCGAGAATTCTGAGGCAACTCTCCGTTTAAAATTGCAGTCTTGATTCCAAACTGACAAAAACAAAAAACAAAAATTAATACACTAGTATTACCAAAAATTTACCTTTTCCAAGAATAATTTCAATCTGAAACCCATATCAATCGAATTGACGAATGTCAGAATCTTTTTCTGAACAACCTCAAGCTTCAAGAGAGCAAGCATGTGAAGGAGTTTATCCTCAGCACTGCATGGAATCTAAGACAAGATAAACGAACCAATCATCATTTCTCAGACACACAACTGTGAATATTGACTTGAACAAATATAAGCGACCAAATCGTACCCAGAACTGCTGAACATTACTTGGGACGGCTTCTTCCTTGTCGTTACCTTCTTGCAAGGTCAAAACAATTGGATTGTGCAGAATCAATCTCTTCAATTTCTCAACATCAGAACTAAGATTTTACAAAAATATCAATTAGCCGATCCAAGACAAACAACAAAGGAAAATGTTAATTGTTATTATCCAGAGATATGTTACCATGTGGTTGCAGACATAAGAAGGCGTTGGCATCGTCTTGGGATTATTGAAATCACCGACCTTAGATTATCTTCATATCCATACGATAACAAAAGATCTGCCTGATAACATAAAGATATCAATATCTCCTCAAAGAGAGCACGATATAATAGCCTCTAAGAAGTAACTGAATTCGTAAACCAAAAAGGCACGAAATGCTAAGGAATGTAGAACATACCTCATCAAGAACCAGAATTTCAAGCGAGTCACCAATAGCCTTAGGCTCTAAAACTCCAGCAGCAAAACATTTTGGAATACAAGCAGGTGTAGTAACAAGAATCTCAGGCAATCCGGCCAATGCGTTACGCTACAATCGGGGAAAAAGAAACAATCAAGCTCAACATATAAAAACACAACTTATAAAAAAATGGATTACTGAAATGTAACAACTAACCATATCAGATGCAGGCATGGTACTAGCCAACTGCACTAGTTTAAGTTGAACACGACACATCTCGATCAGCGAAGAAACCTCTGTGTAAACCTACAAATCAAACAGAATCTCCCATGAATCATTGAAATCTATGAAAGTAAGAAATATGTAAATAATGGTCCAAATACATACTTGTTGAGATAATTCTCGAGAAGGAACAAGAATAAAAGCAGAAGGAGCAAGCTTCTTCTTATTCCCAGATTCTGAAAACAGCTTCTGAAGCAATGGTAAAAGATAAGCCAAGGTTTTACCTGACCCTGTCTTTGCCCTAGCAACAACATCTTTTCCTTCCTATTAGAAAAAACTTTTAACAAAAATCAATTCTTAACAAAAACTTCACTTTAATCAAAATCAATAAGAACCCTAAAGTTAGAAACTTTATTTTAATTACCAGAATGTAAGGAATAGCTGATTGTTGAATCGGAGTTGGTTTCTCAATACCCTTTTTACTTAAAGCTCGAATTAAACGAGAATCAAGCCCTAGCTCCTCAAAACTCTTATCCACCTCCTCTGCTTCTTCTTCTTCTCCGACGTCTATTCTTGGACATACCCATGGAATCAAAATCGTAACTTGAAGAACAAAGAAGAAGCTTGACACAGCGGCGCAAAGAGGTAGAAGAAAAACAGAGAGTGAAGAGAAAAAAAAACCTTACTTTGTTGTGTATTTCTTTAAATGAAAATTATAAAAAGTTTCAATTTTTAATTTTTTTTTTTGGTAGTAGTTTCAATTTTTAATTGAAAGAAAAGGAATGTTTGTTGATTGTTGAATCGGAGTTGGTTTCTCTATACCCTTTTTACTTAAAGCTCGAATTAAACGAGAATCAAGCCCTAGCTCCTCAAAACTCTTATCCACCTCCTCTGCTATGACGAAATCAGGACTATGAAGCTTGTATCAGAGATTTATGTTTGATTCGGTAGCTAGCTCACTTATGTATCTTTAATTTGGAAATGATTGGGTGTATTTATCTAGTAAGAATATGTTTCAAGAGCTAGATTCGTTTCAGTAATGAGTTGCTTGCAGAAATAATTTGTTTATAAATTAAGTAGTTTCTAACTTGTATTCTTGATTCCTTTAGATTTAGGATTGACCGGGACAAAGCTGGGATGCGGTGAAGGTGGTTGTGGAGCTTGCACGGTGATGGTCTCTAATTATGACCGAAAATCAAAGACATGCGTGTGCGTATCTATTCCTCTGATACATTAACTCAAGTTTTAGCCTTCTTTTTGACTTTGTTCATATGGAAAATGTTATGGCAGGCATTATGCTGTGAACGCTTGTTTAGACATATGAAAATCAAAGACATATAAAAAGAGCAAGAATCGAGTGTTAGACAAACTAGAAAATTCCTTGTAATTGGTTTCTGCTACCATTTTCAGGTTGGATATACGAATGAAGGATAAATATTGGCGTTGGACCTTGAAATCTACAACAATGGTGGAAACTCTTTGGATCTTTCCCTTTCTGTTCTTGAGCGTGCCATGTTTCACTCGCATTCCGCATGTGAGATCAAAGGCAAGGTGTGCTTTACTAATTTTCCTAGCAACACTGCGTGGAAAAAGCGTGGCGTAGCTATGGTTCCCCCAAAAAATTTTTTTTTTGAAAAGAATGTTAAATTTTTATTCAAACCAAAAAAAAACGTTTTTACATTGTTTGTAACTTTCAGCTGAAATGAAACAGAGGTTTTAATAGAAAGGAGATTGAAGCTTAGTCATTCCACTTTGCTATTCTAATCCGGTCGAGTAGCAAACCATTGAGTTAAACAGAGGTTCCCCCAAAATTTGGCGTATCAGGTAATTTTGTTTTGGTTGGCTCCTTTTTCCTTGAAACTTAGTAATCTGTCCAGGAATTGGAAAGAAGAAGATAAACCTGCCATGGAAATCTCACCATTGCTTGCAAATATTGAATCTGGATTTTAGATACATTTATCCATTTTTTCATTATGTGGCTGTTACAGGCCGGTGCTCTTGTTCATGTTTACACGGATGGGACTGTTTTGGTGACACATGGAGGTGTGAAGATGGCTCAAGGATTGGATACGAAGGTTGCCCAAGTTGCTGCATCTGCCTTTACCATTCCGCTTAGTTCAGTTTTCGTGTCAGAGACAAGCAACGATAAGGTAAACGTAGAGCACCTAGAATTTAAGATGAAATTTGTTACAAGCAGATTGTCCAAGACATAATCAGACAAAACTGTTCCTGCTCTCTTATCATTTTTATGGTCTTTTAATAAATAGGTTCCAAATGCATCACCAACTGCTGCTTGATATAACCCCTGAAGAAATCAAAGTGAGTTGAATGTTTTGTAGGAATTTTTCTTCCTTTTGTCAGTTACTTATTTTATTGTTTTTCGGTTAAGATTTGTTCAACCCTAATGAAAAAGCCCTAGATTGACTCAGATAACAAAAACCTTTTCAACGGAAACCGCATTTTACCCTTTGATGCTCCTTCGTCTCTTGGCTCGCTCTATTCGTCGCTTTTGGAGTCAACGTTTTCTGTCATTTGATAATTTTATTTCCATCATTAGATCTTAAAGCCTCTTTGTTAATCCTTGCTCTCTATCTTGTAAAAGATCTGTGATCTTAAATCTTCTCTCTCGATCTTAGTAATGGATTTTTACCTTTTCCTTGGAACCGTTGCTGCTACAATCTTTATGCTTTTGGGTACAATATTTTATATGGTTTATGGAAAGATAGTCCAAGAAAACAAAAGAATTGTTTCTCCTCCATCTTCTTTTCCTCACAATTGGAAACACCAAGTCTTCCCGAGCTTCCACGGGCCAGATGTCCGCAGATCCTTTCTCAGCCACATCCTCAAAGAGTTCAGAAGCAAGGGGATCGACCCATTCATTGACAATGGCATAGAGAGGAGCAAGTCGATCGGTCCTGAGCTCATCGAAGCCATCAGAGGATCGAGGATCGCAATTGTCTTGCTCTCCAAGAATTACGCTTCTTCCACATGGTGTATGAACGAGTTGGTGGAGATAATTAAGTGCAGAGAAGAGTTGGGTCAAATAGTGATGACCATTTTTTATGAAGTGGATCCAACGGATGTAAAGAAACAAACCGGACATTTTGGGAAGGTGTTCAAGAAAACTTGTAAGGGTAAAATAAAAGAGGACATTAAGAGATGGAGACAGGCTTTGGCGGAAGTGGCTACAATCGCCGGAGAGCATTCAAGCCAATGGTATGTCCTCTTGACTCTTAACACATGAAACTATGAATATTCTTTCTTTGCATTTAAATGACTATTTAATGACTATTTAATGGAACCTTGTTCAGGGAAAATGAAGCTGATATGATAGAAAAAATCGTCACTGATGTTTCAAACAAGTTGAATAATTCCACACCATCAATGGATTTCGAATGCCTGGTTGGGATGGAAACTCATATGGAAAAGATGAGACCGTTTTTACACCTGGATTTGGATGAGGTGACGATGATAGGTATTTGGGGTCCGTCTGGAATTGGTAAGACCACCATTGCTAGATTTCTATTTAGTCAACTCTCCAAAAATTTCCAACTGAGTGTCTTTGTGGAAGATATCAAAAGAACGTGTAAAATACCAGTGTGTTCAGATGAGTACGGTCCCAAGTTGCATTTGCAGCAAAAGTTCATGTCTCAAATAACCAAGGAGAAAGATATACAAGTTCCACATTTAGGAACTGCCAAAGACAGGTTGAAAGACAAGAAAGTTCTTGTCGTACTTGATGATGTGGACCAGTTAGTACAACTAGAAGCTATGGCGAAAGAAACTTGCTGGTTTGGTCCTTGGAGTCGGATTATCATCACAACACAAGATCAAAAACTTCTAAGGGCATGTGGGATCAACCATATATACAAGGTGGATTTCCCTTCAGATGAAAAGGCTTTTCAAATGTTCTGCATGTATGCTTTTGGTCAGAAGTCCCCTAAGGATGGTTTCAGGGAGCTTGCTTTGGAAGTTACATATCTTGCCGGTAAACTTCCTCTAGGACTACAGGTTATGGGCTCACACTTCAAAGGAATGCCCGAGGAGGACTGGTCAATGGAACTACCAAGGGTTAGGGCTAGTCTTAATGAAAAAATTGAGAGCATTTTGAGGTTCAGTTATGATGCTTTATGTGATGAGGATAAAACTTTATTCCTTTATATAGCCTGCTATTTCAACGATGACGTTATGGAGAAAGTCGTAGGGCATCTTACGAAGAGTTTCTCGAATGTGACTCGAGGACTTCATGTTTTAGCTGACAAATCTTTAATATCTATTGATGATTATGGAGTGATACGAATGCATAGTTTGCTAGCCCGACTGGGTAAACAAATTGTCCGTAAACAACCTGGGCAACGACAATTTTTGGTTGATGATAAAGATATTGTTGAAGTTCTCACTGATCCCACAACCGTAAGTTATCTCATTACTCTTTCAATGCATTGCATGTAACAACTTGAGTTTTTTTCTCATCTCCCCTTACTTTTTGGGGTCTTTTTTTTTCTTTCAGATTACTAAAAGTGTTATAGGCATAGATTCGCGCGACGATTTGAACGGGGACATGTTAAATATAGTTGAGAGAGCCTTTGAAGGAATGACTAATCTCCAATTTTTAAAATTGGATGGCAAAACAAACATAACGTCTTTGTTGGGATATATGAAGTATACATCTTCAAAACTTCAATTACTACATTGTGAGCATTGGCCGATGGCAAGTTTGCCTTCTATTATCAACGTGGAGGTACTTGTTGAACTGAGCATGCCTTACAGCCACCTTGAGAAGTTGTGGGAAGGAATCAAAGTAAGTAATTCTAATTTCTCGTAAAATTTTAATTTGATTTCATGTACTCGGAAAAATTAACTCGAAATGAATCTTTTTAGTTTTATGCGTGTATTTTTAATGTGTTCTAAGTGTGTTTATGTATTATGTTGTTATTTGTTTGCACAGCTGCTTCGAAATCTCAAGTGGATGGATCTAAGTTATTCGAAAAATCTAAAGGAGCTTCCAAATCTCTCAACTGCCACTGATCTCCGAACATTAAATCTAATGAAATGTTCAAGTCTCGTGGAGCTCCCTTTCTCGATTGGGAATGTAACTAATCTCCAAACACTAGATCTCAGTGGATGTTCAAGTCTCGTGGAGCTCCCTTCCTCGATTGGGAATGCAACCAATCTCCAAAGACTATATCTCAGTGGATGTTCAAGTCTCGTGGAGCTCCCTTCCTCGATTGGGAATGCAACCAATCTCCAAAGACTAGATCACAGTGGATGTTCAAGTCTCGTGGAGCTCCCTTCCTCGATTGGGAATGCAACCAATCTCCAAACACTAGATCTCAGTGGATGTTCAAGTCTCGTGGAGCTCCCTTCCTCGATTGGGAGTGCAACCAATCTCCAAACACTAGATCTCGGTGGATGTTCAAATCTCGTGGAGCTCCCTTCCTCGATTGGGAATGCAACCAATCTCCAAAGTCTAAATCTCCGTGAATGTTCAAGTCTCGTGGAGCTCCCTTCCTCGATTGGGAGTGCAACCAATCTCCAAACACTATATCTCGGTGGATGTTCAAGTCTCGTGGAGCTCCCTTCCTCGATTGGGAGTGCAACCAATCTCCAAACACTAGATCTCGGTGGATGTTCAAATCTCGTGGAGCTCCCTTCCTTGATTGGGAATGCAACCAATCTCCAAAGACTATATCTCGGTGGATGTTCAAGTCTCGTGGAGTTCCCTTCCTCGATTGGGAATGGAACCAATCTCCATAGACTAGATCTCAGTGGATGTTCAAGTCTCGTGGAGCTCCCTTCCTCGATTGGGAATGCAACCAATCTCCAAACACTAGATCTCAGTGGATGTTCAAGTCTCGTGGAGCTCCCTTCCTCGATTGGGAATGCAACCAATCTCCAAAGACTAGATCTTAGTGGATGTTCAAGTCTCGTGGAGCTCCCTTCCTCGATTGGGAATGCAACCAATCTCCAAGAACTAGATCTCAGTGGATGTTCAAGTCTCGTGGAGCTCCCTTCCTCAATTGGGAGTGCAACCAATCTCTGGAAACTAGATCTCAGTGAATGTTCAAGTCTCGTGGAGCTCCCTTCCTCGATTGGGAATGTAACCAATCTCCTAACACTAGATCTCAATGGATGTTCAAGTCTCGTGGAGCTTCCTTCCTCGATTGGGAGTGCAACCATTCGCCAAGCACTATATCGCGGTGGATGTTCAAGTCTCGTGGAGCTCCCTTCCTCGATTGGGAGTGCAACCAATCTCCAAACATTAGATCTCTAGTCTCGTGGAGCTCCCTTCCTCGATTGGGAGTGCAACCAATCTCCAAACACTAGATCTCAGTGGATGTTCAAGTCTCGTGGAGCTCCCTTCCTCGATTGGGAATGTAACCAATCTCCAAACATAGATCTCAATGGATGTTCAAGTCTCGTGGAGCTTCCTTCCTCGATTGGGAATGTAACCAATCTCCAAACACTAGATTTCAGTGGATGGTCAAGTCTCGTGGAGCTCCCTTCCTCGATTGGGAGTGCAACCAATCTCCAAAGACTATATCTCGGTGGATGTTCTAGTCTCGTGGAGCTCCCTTCCTCGATTGAAAACCTTCATAGATTGACGGAGTTTAATTTGGAGGGATGCTCAAAGTTAAAGATTCTCCCGACTAACATCAACTGGGAGTCTCTCATCAATCTCAATCTCACTAATTGCTCTTCGTTAAAATATTTTCCTGAGATTACCACAAACATTAGATTTCTCAAGTTAAGTGGAATTGCAGTAGAAGAAGTTCCTTCATCTATTAGGCCGTGGCCTTGTCTTGAAGAAGTGCATATGTCATACTCTGAAAACCTCACGGAATCCCCGCATGTTTTTGACAAAATAACAATGCTTCACCTGACTGATACAGGCATTCAAGAGCTTAGTCCATGGGTCAAGGGCTTCTCTCGTCTACGTGGACTCGTACCCGGTGTAGAAGTGCCTGCGTACTTCACTTACCGAGCTTCTGGGAGTTCCGTGACGGTGAACTTGAATGAACAGCCTCTTTCTACATCAATAAAATTTAAGGCATGCATCTTGTTAGTTAACAAGAGCGAAGATGAAGGGGGATCGTTGAGTGTAGAGTGTAGGATCACGTCCAAACAGAATGCTCTCACTTCTTGTAGCAGAGGATACTTCCTAAAACCACCTTTCTTCTCGAAGCATCTGTACATATTCGAGGTTAAAGCAGAGGAGGTGACTTCCACTGAGCTTGTTTTTGTGTTCAAGGATCGAAATTACCATTGGATAAAAGAATGCGGGATACTCCAACTCTTGGAGGAAGAGATATGATCTGAAGAGATAGATGCTCTGTGAGCTTCTGTATAATAACCTCAAAGATTAATGAATGTGGGATACTTCAAATCCTTGAACGTTGTTGAACATTATAGAGCTTCATTTGTGGCAGATGAATATGGACAGAGAAGCATCCGGAGACAGAGAAGCATCCGGAGAATGAGATTGCAGGGACGAAGAAGAGCTTGTTCGTGAATATGACCATAGGTGACAACTTACTTTTTTACCATTTTGTCTCATATTTTGACTATATGTCGCTAATATATTCATTTTGCTTCCACTTCCTGCATTTTTCGTTATTCAGTACGTAAATAAACTGAGAAAGAATCTCGTATATTTAGATTGGAATTGTTTGTGTTAAAGCCTAAATTTGTTCCCATTTTTGGAATTGGTAACACAGAATCTGCAGGCGGTGAGATAAAGACAAGATGAACTTCAACATCATCACCATCGTTCTAAGTGTTTGAATCGCGTGACTCTAAGAGCCATCACGGTCTGTTTCAATGAAACATTGCGCTGTGTTAGCGGGTCATACAATAGACAGAACGAAGCAGAGAGTGTGTATGTATTCTTCTTTACGCAAAATAGTTTCTCATCTGATGATCAGAATCATTGCGTGTTTTCGGATCCGATCAGTCACCAGTAGCATGATTATAAATTTGTGTTATTCGTCATTGTGCAAATATCATAGTGAAATATGAAAGTGGCGCAAATAATGATGTAAAATTTCTAAATTTTGTGTGCATTTAATCGTTTTTAAGAGTCAGACTTAGCACATGAAAACTCCGACCGAGCTCCTTAGATGTTTCAATTATTTACAAATATGAAGAAATAGAAAGGGTACACACTTAAATACTTTCATAAATAGCTTAACTTAAGATACACGCAAACCCAAAAGCAAATAATCTTGGTTCAACCATATATTTCAAGACTTCTAATCAAACTATGCCTTCAATTCTTGCGTGAGTGAGTCCTACGCAAGCATCAACGAAATCTCCATCGATGAGATCAGTCGAAAGAATCTGCAACTTATCTCCACATCCTTTGGAAACACACTGAGATATAAAAAGCCTCGCGTGTTTTCGAATCCGATCAGTCACCGGTTTAACCCACACAACCGGATTATCAGCTTGCGGCGTAACGGTATTCTCAACCCGGTAAAAGAATTTTCTAGAAGATATCGGTTGCTGCTCGCTCAAATGCTTCAAATTGCTTTCAAATTTCGTCCACGGAAGATCCGTATCGATCCAATTATCTTTTAAATAATCTGAGTTCCATAAAAGTCCACCTCGGTTCGGTTTCGGAGACTCTCTTGGCTTCCAAAATGCAAATAACCCTTTTCGGCAAGATCTCGGATACCGCCTTGTTGTACAAGTTATCGTCTTGCTGTATCAAGAACTGACCTAACTTGTCAACCAAGTAAGTCTCGAACTCTGGAGGATCTTTGTGTCCGTACTCGGTCCTTATCTCCAAGATCAAAATCTCCGAGTGAGTCTCCGACAAGAATCTGATGACGTCATTGATGACGACTTCGACGTCGTATGACGTCAGAATCCCGTGGCAGATTTGCCGATCCTCTTGTACGCGGATATCGAGGACACGTGCCCCAAGGACGACCTGCTCGTAGATGGAGAGGGTTTGGCATTCAGCTAAAGGACGAGAGATCAAAGGTATTCCGATTTCGTTTGTGGCTGAATCGTGAGTTCCTGGCCATACGATCTTGCTGAGAGTTAGCTTCTCAACCGTTAGATTAGCCATCCAGTTTTTCCGATCGGACGGACGGTAGTCGTCGCCTGGGAAATGTGAACCGTCGGATTTTTCGAGGTCGGTTAGGGTTTTTTCTTCATAAGAGACAGATTTTTGCCTGTCGATTTGGTTACAGAAAAAAGAAAGCATGGTTTGAGAGATTGATGAAGAAAATGAAGATAAGGTTTTTGTGTTTCTTGTGGTTTTGAGTTTTACAAGTTTGTGTGTTTATGATCTTTCACTTATAAAATTAGATATGAGAGAAATCGTGAAGTGTTTGTCTTAACATGTGAAAACGTTACGTCAAAGACAAATTAAACGTTACAGAGTTTTGTTTTGTTAATTCAAATTGAGAGAACTATGATCATGATTAATATGAGTTGTTTATTAAAGTACTAGAATAAGGTCCGCGTTAATACGCGGATTAACACATTAAATTATTAATAAATATTTAGGTTTTAATTAAAAATCCGTTGAATTTGATAGAACATAGACTATAAATCAATAGAGATCATTTATATCTCAATTCTTGTGTGATAATTGATATAATGTGAATTCATAATCATATGTATAACATAATTCAAATTATACTCAATATTTTTTTTAAATATATAATAAATCGTAAAACAACTAAAATATTTTAGAATTAAATCAAAAGTATTAAATTTTATGTTAGTAACCTCATAGAAAACATATAAAAAATATTATCAAACATCCATATATACATCTTATTATATCCTCTCTACATCCCATATATTATTACTTATATTAATTTAGACTATTAGAAATTTTCCATTTATATTATCAAACATTACATATGTACATCTTATTATATCCTCTCTACATCCTATATATTATTATTTTTATTAGTTTAGACTATTAGAAATTTTCCATTTAATTATTTGAGTAATTACTTGGAAACTCTTTTTGTTAATTTTTCATTTTTAATTTTATTTTTACTTAACTAAATTTAAGTTTTAACATATGTCATCATCTCAATCAATATTAAACATATGTTCATGATCTCGCGAATTACAATTTTGATTATGTGTCACGCTCTCGTCGACCAGCTTCTTTTTTATATAATAAGATTTGTAAGTTGTTTAAAAAAAAATCTTTTCATGATTAATTATTGGTTTAGCAGCTAAGCACTATTAACTTTTAAATCTATAAATTATTTATACCTTTGATGGTTTGTTTCAACGGGCATGTGAATCATGATATATTTTTTTTATTTTGTTGATTGTAATTCTTTTGACTAATGATATTTATATCAGTCGTGTAAAACAACTATTAACTTTTCATCAATGACACAAGTGGACAAAAAACATTATCCGAACTAGAAACGTGCAAGAAATATTGTTTTCATAACCAACAAAAATTTCATGATACACATGTATATTTTTAATTTCATGATACACATGTATATTTTACAAATTGGTTCATTGCGGCTCTAGCTAGCTTCACCATCTTGCTTGCTTCTTGAGTCTTTGCATCCACCAGATACTCAAGACTTTTTGGTCAACGAAGGGAAATTGTAATATCAGTATCCATCTCGTCAGAAGAAACCAGCGGCAAATAAGCAAAAGCATTAGACTTGCAAATTTGAAGAGGTCGTGTCAATAAAACGGAAACTCACGAGAGAAACAGAAGAACCACTGCTATATGCTCTCCCTGTACGCCCAATTCGATGAATATATCCTGTAACACTTAGAGGCATATCATAGTTTATGACCTGTACATAAAAAATGGTTTAAGGAAACGAAACATTATGAAATGTTTGAAAATTGCTGTACAAACATACAATCATTGATTATGAGATGAGGCTATTTCAGAGAAAAAGT
This sequence comes from Draba incana, assembly GCA_963576765.1. NCBI lineage: Eukaryota > Viridiplantae > Streptophyta > Magnoliopsida > Brassicales > Brassicaceae > Draba > Draba incana. Next base: position 31,664,577 of record OY755210.1, on the reverse strand, counting down.
AATTCAGGTGTGTGTGACTTGGTGATGTACCTCAAGGATATGAAGCCGAGAATTCTGAGGCAACTCTCCGTTTAAAATTGCAGTCATGATTCCAAACTGGCAAAAACAAAAACAAAAAATTAATACGCATATCAATCTGATTGGCGCATGGAGGTGACCAAAAACTTGCCTTTTCCAAGAATAATTTCAACCTGAAACCCATATCTTCGTGCCATTTCTAAGATTCAGAAACACTTGCTCGTACCAAAAAGCCACCATCTTTCCACCATAATCCGCCAATTTAACAAAACTGAACATAGGCATTCCTTCCAAACCCATCAAAATTTTCCACTTTCTTACCTTAGTGTCATACCATTTGAACACTCTTTCCTTATAATAGAACAAGACGTTATTTACCACGCAAAAACTGTTGGGGAAAAGCACAATATTCACCAATTGCGCAGCGGAATAAACTTCCCCACACTTATGTAAGCTTGTGAGAAAAATATAATTTGGCAGCAGCAAATCAAACGCAGTAAAGTAAATGAGACGACAAATTATTTTACGTGGAAAACCTCCTCAACGCGAGGAGTAAAAACCACGGGACCGTAGTCCACTCAAAAATTCCACTATATCAATTTTGAGTTACAACCACGTCCTCTCTGTTCCACAAGAACAAGTCCAGAGACTAAGGCTACAATGAACAATCTCCAACAACAAGAAACACCACAAGAGAGTAATACAAGAGCCTAGAAATAGCAGTTCCAAACGACCCTAAATTCACTAAGATTCCGGTCTCCAAATCAAATCTCCACCGTACAAATCTTAGATAAACAGGTCAGGAATACCTCTACAAAATTTCAGCTCAATCCAAGAAGAATTCACCGTCGGATCTTCCAAACACTCAAGACAACTCAGACTGAAAACAGAACTCGCAACAGCCACGCTAAAACTCTGATCTGCGACGAACCAACCGTTGAAATAGAATCTCCACCGTTGAATATCAAGACCACTGAGTCACGAAGCTACCATCAAAATTTCAGCCAAATCGGAGCACGTTTAAGCCTCCAAACGTTCTCTTGAACAAACTGTATCCAAACTGTTTTCTCTCTTCTTTTTCTTCCGAAATTTTCTCTCTTTCTTTTGTGTCTCACCTACTCCATTATTGGTTCAAAATAATAATAATAAGGCTAATATTATAATGAGGTAAAGGTTTCCCCACTAGGAGGAAAACCAACAAAAACAAGACCAATCCACTGATCCATCAAACATACTCGATTCTACGAGTTTAGATGTACCATCTTTCGGGTTGCAAACCACAACTTTACGACCATACGTATAGAGAGAGAGGCTTCCATCAATCGCTGAAGAGGCTCTGACTTTCTCACCGACGTATATCTCCGTATCAGGGCTGTTACTTGGCTTCCAAGTTTGAGTCTTCGGATCAAAAACCTCAATCCAACCGGAGAAACCGCCGTTTTTCCAGCCGTTACGGCCTCCCGCTACATATATCTTTCCATCAACGACATTTGCGGATGGGCTAACCCGCTTCTCCTGCATCCTTGGACCCTCTCGCCAAGTGTGTGACCTGCAATCTAGGACCGAGACGTTAGAGGAAGACCGGTAATCGATTCCACCAATTTCGTAGATGTCAGAACCAATAGCGACAACACTCGGCGAATCCCCTCTAGCGGAAGAAGAAGGGATTGGGACCAAAAGATTTCCGTTGTTTAGTGATCGATTAGGGTTTCGGGCAGCGACGGCTACGATCAGGAATGAACTCTAAGCACACATAGAGACAACTCTCGATCCGGCCTAAGACTGACCTGTTCCGGTAAAGCAGGAATTGTTTGGAGACTGAGAGAGTTGGATAATATAATCTAGAGACTCGGGCTAAGAAATTCAGAAGCAGATCGTAAGGAAGTGACGAGATTGAGATCGGCTTCTTTTTCATTCTCCGACGCGGTGGTTTTTCGCCGTGAGTGGCGGCTGAAGATCGGGCTTTGGACGACATTGGAATTTGCAATTATTAAAGGAGCAATATTTAAGGAATGTTGCAATATTTAATGTTAAAACCAACAACCAATTATTAAGGAATGTTGAAACTTAGTAATCTGTCCAGGAATTGAAAAGAATAAGATAAACCTGCCATGGAAATCTCACCATTGCTTGCAAAGATTGAATCTGAATTGGGAAAGAATAAGATAAAGCTGCAATGAAACTCTCACCAATACTTGCAATGCTAGAATCTGAATTATGTGGCTGTTACAGGCTGGTGCTCTTGTTATGTTTACACCGATGGGACTGTTTTAGTGACGCATGGAGGTGTGGAGATGGGTCAAGGGTTGCATACAAAGGTTGCCCAAGTTGCTGCATCTGCCTTTACCATTCCGCTTAGTTCAGTTTTCGTGTCAGAGACGAGCACCGATAAGGTAAACTTATAGCACCTAGATAATTTAAGATGAAATTTGTTACAAGCAGAGCACTTTATGGTTTTTATGGTCTTTTAATAAATAGGTTCCAAATGCATCACCAACTGCTGCTTCTGCGAGCTCTGATATGTATGGTGCTGCAGTTTTAGACGCCTGTGAGCAGATTGTAGCTAGAATGGAGCCTGTTGCATCTAAGCACAACTTCACTACATTTGCTGAAGTATTCATTCACTCTTGCATTTTGATATAAACTTAAAACTTTGATACCTATTTTGATGCAAGTGCATGCTACTTTCAACGGATAGACCTATCAGCTCATGGTTTTCACATTGTTCCCGATATTGGATTCGACTGGGTAACTGGGAAAGGGATCGCACATAGCTATTAACCATATGGAGCTGCCTTTGCTGAAGTTGAGATAGATACATTGACTGGTGATTTTTACACTAGAGCCGCCGATATAATGCTGGATCTCGGATATTCTCTTAACCCAGCCATTGATGTTGGACAAGTGCGCGTTCTTCTCTCAACCTACTATGCATTTTTTACAATCTTTAAAAGGAAGAGTGTTGTATCTGAAATTGACCATATGCAGATAGAAGGAGCGGTTGTACAAGGACTAGGTTGGGTAGCTCTAGAAGAACTCAAATGGGGAGATGCAGCTCATAAATGGATTATATAGGGAACTTTACTCACTTGCGGACCCAAAAACTACACAATACCTTCCATTAACGACATTCTGTTTCACCTCAATATTTCTCTTCTCAAGCAATTGAAACTGAACCGAGGTGTGTCTCACCGACTGGTTCCCTCTGGAGACTCCAGCCACTCCAGAACGTATCAGAATGGCTTGTTTCGACGAGTTTTCAGCTCCTTTTGCAAGCTCAGATTTCTGCCCGAAGCTTAGTGTTTGAGCTTTCTATGTGGCTGATTTGGCGACATATCGTTGAGGTGTCCTTTACGATATCCAGTTCATACATTTGTTTAGTGTTTCAGAGTGTATGGAGATTTTGCAACTTGGTTTTGTAAACCGGAGATCTTTAGCATGTGCCAAAGAGAAAACCTTTGTTATGGTCAAGATATGATTGCGAAATATAGAAAAAAATGCGCTTGAATTTGTCATCATCTTCTTGAACGAATCTAAAGCAAAGATCAAATTGTTGAAAATATAGAAAGAAAAATTCACTCTAAAGCAAGATCAAATTTTTTAAAATACAAAACAAATCTTCAAGAAATAAAAAAAATTATAGGAAGGATCCAAGAACTTGGGTTTAGAAAAGCTTCCAAAATTGGTGGAACCTACATAAAGAAAAACTTTATTTCTCTCTAGTGTGTGAACATTCTCATTTCTCAGTCAATGGAGTCAATGTTTTCCGTCTTTTGTTAATCCTTCCTCTCTATCTCGTAAAAGCTCTGTGATCTTAAATCTTCTCTCTCGATCGTAGAAATGGATTTTTACATTTTCCTTGGAACCGTTGCTGCTACAATCTTTATGCTTTTGGGTACAACATTTTATATGGGTTGCGGAAAGATCAGAGTCCAAGAAAACAAAAGAATTGTTTCTCCTCCATCTTCTTTTCCTCACAGTTGGAAACACCATGTCTTCCCGAGCTTCCACGGGCCAGATGTCCGCAGATCCTTTCTCAGCCACATCCTGAGAGAGTTCACAAGCAAGGGCATCGACCCATTCATTGACAATGACATAGAGAGGAGCAAGTCGATCGGTCCTGAGCTCATTGAAGCCATCAGAGGATCGAGGATCGCGATTGTCTTGCTCTCGAAGAATTACGCTTCTTCCACTTGGTGCTTAAACGAGTTGGTGGAGATAATTAAGTGCAGAGAAGAGTTGGGTCAAATAGTGATGACCATTTTCTACGAAGTGGATCCAACAGATGTGAAGAAACAGACCGGACATTTTGGGAAGGTGTTCAAGAAAACTTGCAAGGGTAAAACAAAGGAGGACATTGATAGATGGAGACAGGCTTTGGCGGAAGTGGCTACAATTGCCGGAGAGCACTCAAGCCAATGGTTCGTTCGTCCTCTTGACTCTTAACACATGAAACTATGAATATTCTTTGCATTTAAATAATATACAACTTAAGTAATGAACGTTTGAATATGTATATGAGGTTTTAATGACATTTTAACGGACTCTTGTTCAGGGAAAATGAAGCAAAGATGACAGAAAAAATCGCCACTGATGTTTCAAACAAGTTGAATCTTTCCACACCATCCAAGGATTTCAAAAGCCTGGTTGGGATGGATACAACATTTTATATGGGTTACGGAAAGATCAGAGTCCAAGAAAACAAAACAGTTGTTTCTCCTCCATCTTCTTTTCCTCACAATTGGAAACACCATGTCTTCCCGAGCTTCCACGGGCTAGATGTCCGCAGATCCTTTCTCAGCCACATCCTGAAAGAGTTCAGAAGTAAGGGGATCGACTCATTCATTGACAATGGCATAGAGAGGAGCAAGTCGATCGGTCCTGAGCTCAAAGAAGCCATCAGAGGATCGAGGATCGCGATTGTCTTGCTCTCAAAAAATTACGCTTCTTCTACATGGTGTATGAACGAGTTAGTGGAGATCATCAAGTGCAGAGAAGATGTGGGTCAAATAGTGATGACCATTTTCTATGAAGTGGATCCAACAGATGTAAAGAAACAGACCGGGCATTTTGGGAAGGTGTTCAAGGAAACTTGTAAGGGTAAAACAAAAGAGGACATTAAGAGATGGAGACAGGCTTTAGCGGAAGTGGCTACAATCGCCGGAGAGCATTCAAGCCGATGGTTCGTCCTCTTGACTCTTAACACATGAAACTATGAATATTCTTTCTTTGCATTTAAATAATACAACTTAAGTAATGAACGTTTGAATATGTAAATGAGGGGTTTTAATGACTATTTAATGGAATCTTGTTCAGGGAAAATGACCCGGATATGATAGAAAAAATCGTCATTGATGTTTCAAACAAGTTGAATAATTACTCAATATCAATGGATTTCGAATGCCTGGTTGGGATGGAAACTCATATGGAAAGGATGGGACCGTTGTTACGACTAGATTTGGATGAGGTGAGGATGATAGGCATTTGGGGTCCGCCTGGGATTGGTAAGACCACCATTGCTAGATTTCTATTTAGCCAACACTCCAAAGATTTCCAATTGAGTGTCTTTATGGAAAATATCAAAAGAACGTGTACAATACCTGTTTGTTCAGATAACCACGGTCCCAAGTTGCATTTGCAGCAAAAGTTCATGTCTCAAATAACCAAGGAGAAGGATATACAAGTTCCACATTTAGGAATTGCCAAAGACAGGTTGAAAGACAAGAAAGTTCTTGTTGTACTTGATGATGTGGACCAGTTAGTACAATTGGAAGCTATATATGGCAAAAGAAACTTGCTGGTTTGGTCCTTGGAGTCGGATTATCATCACAACACAAGATCAAAAACTTCTACAGGCACATGAGATCAACCATGTATACAAGGTGGCTTTCCCTTCAACTGATGAGGCTTTTCAAATGTTCTGCATGTATGCTTTTGGTCAGAAGTCCCCTAAGGATGGTTTCAGGGAGCTTGCTATGGAAGTTACATCCCTTGCTGGTGAACTTCCTCTAGGACTACAGGTTATGGGCTCACACTTCAAAGGAATGTCCGAGGAGGACTGGTCAATGGAACTACCAAGGGCTAGGGCTAGCCTTAACGAAGATATTGAGAGCGTTTTGAGGTTCAGTTATGATGCTTTACGTGATGAGGATAAAAAATTATTCCTTCATATAGCCTGTTATTTCAACTTTGAATATATGGAGAAAGTTGTAGGGCATCTTGTGAAGAGTTTCTCGAATGTGACTCGAGGGCTTCAAGTTTTAGCTGAGAAATCTTTAATATCTATTAGTAGTGGAGTGATACAGATGCATAGTTTGCTAGCCCAACTAGGTAAGGAAATTGTACACAAGCCTGGGAAACGACAATTTTTGGTTGATAGTAAAGATATTGTTGAAGTTCTCACTGATCCCACAACAGTAAGTTTTTCCATTACTCTTTCGCTGGCATTGCATATTACAACTTGAATTTGTTGATCATCTTTACTTATTTTTGGGGTCTTTTTTTCCTTCTAGATTACTAGAAGTGTTATAGGCATAGATTCCCGCGACGATCTGAACGGGGACATGTTAAATATAAGTGAGAGAGCCTTTGAAAGAATGACAAATCTCCAATTTTTAAAATTGGGTGGTAAAACAAACATAGCGTCTTGGTTGGGATGTATGAAGTATACATCTTCAAAACTTCAATTACTACATTGTGCGCATTGGCCGGTGGCAAGTTTGCCTTCTATTATCAACGTGGAGTTACTTGTTGAACTAAGCATGCCTTACAGCCACCTTGAGAAGCTGTGGGAAGGAATCAAAGTAAGTAAATCCAATTTCTCGTAAAACTTTAATTTGATTTCATGTACTCGGAAAAATTAACTCGAAATGAATCTTTTTAGTTTTATGCGTGTTTTTTTAATGTGTTCTAAGTGTGTTTATGTATTTTGTTGTTATTTGTTTGCAGAGCTGCTTCGAAATCTCAAGTGGATGGATCTAAGTTATTCGGAAAATCTAAAAGAGCTTCCTAATCTCTCAACTGCCACTGATCTCCGAACATTAGATCTAATGAAATGTTCAAGTCTCGTGGAGCTCCTTTCCTCGATTGGGAATGCAACCAATCTCCAAAGACTATATCTCAATGAATGTTCAAGTCTCGTGGAGGTCCCTTCCTCGATTGGGAGTGCAACTAATCTCCAAAAACTATGTCTCAATGAATGTTCAAGTCTCGTGGAGCTCCCTTCCTCGATTGGGAGTGCAACTAATCTCCAAGAACTATATCTCTGTGGATGTTCAAGTCTCGTGGAGCTCCTTTCCTCGATTGGGAATGCAACCAATCTCCAAAGACTATCTCTCAGTGGATGTTCAAGTCTCGTGGAGGTCCCTTCCTCGATTGGGAATGCAACCAATCTCCAAAGACTAGATCTCTGTGGATGTTCAAGTCTCGTGGAGCTCCCTTCCTCGATTGGGAATGCAACCAATCTCCAAGAACTATATCTCCGTGGATGTTCAAGTCTCGTGGAGCTCCCTTTCTCAATTGGGAATGCAACCAATCTCCAAACACTATCTCTCAGTGGATGTTCAAGTCTCGTGGAGCTCCCTTCCTCGATTGGGAATGCAACCAATCTCCAAAGACTAGATCTCTGTGGATGTTCAAGTCTCGTGGAGCTCCCTTCCTCGATTGGGAATGCAACCAATCTCCAAAGACTATATCTCAATGAATGTTCAAGTCTCGTGGAGGTCCCTTCCTCGATTGGGAGTGCAACTAATCTCCAAAAACTATGTCCCAATGAATGTTCAAGTCTCGTGGAGCTCCCGTCCTCGATTGGGAGTGCAACTAATCTCCAAGAACTATATCTCTGTGGATGTTCAAGTCTCGTGGAACTCCCTTCCTCGATTGGGAATGCAACCAATCTCCAAACGCTATCTCTCACTGGATGTTCAAGTCTCGTAGAGCTCCCTTCATCGATTGCGAATGCAACCAATCTCCAAAGACTAGATCTCCGTGGATGTTCAAGTCTCGTGGAGCTCCTTTCCTCGATTGGGAATGCAACCAATCTCCAAAGACTAGATCTCCGTGGATGTTAAAGTCTCGTGGAGCTCCCTTCCTCGATTAGGAGTGCAACCAATCTCCAAAGACTATATCTCAATGAATTTTCAAGTCTCGTGGAGCTCTCTTCCTCAATTGGGAATGCAACCAATCTCCAAGGACTAGATCTCAGTGGATTTTCAAGTCTCGTGGAGCTCCCTTCCTCGATTGGGAATGCAACCAATCTCCAAAGACTAGATCTCCGTGGATGTTCAAGTCTTGTGGAGCTCCCTTCCTCGATTGGGAATGCAACTAATATCCAAAGACTAGATCTTAGTGGATGTTCAAGTCTCGTGGAGCTCCCTTCCTCGATTAGGAATGCAACAAATCTCCAAGAACTATATCTTCGTGGATGTTCAAGTCTCGTGGAGCTCCCTTTCTCAATTGGGAATGCAACCAATCTCCAAACACTATCTCTCAGTGGATGTTCAAGTCTCGTGGAGCTCCCTTCCTCGATTGGGAATGCAACCAATCTCCAAAGACTAGATCTCTGTGGATGTTCAAGTCTCGTGGAGCTCCCTTCCTCGTTTGGGAATGCAACCAATCTCCAAAGACTAGATCTCCGTGGATGTTCAAGTCTCGTGGAGCTCCCTTCCTTGATTGGGAGTGCAACCAATCTCCAAAGAATATATCTCAATGAATTTTTAAGTCTCATGGAGCTCTCTTCCTCGATTGGGAATGCAACCAATCTCCAAGGACTAGATCTCAGTGGATGTTCAAGTCTCGTGGAGCTCCCTTCCTCGATTGGGAATGCAACCAATCTCCAAAGACTAGATCTCCGTGGATGTTCAAGTCTCGTGGAGCTCCCTTCCTCGATTGGGAATGCAACCAATCTCCAAACACTATCTCTCAGTGGATGTTCAAGTCTCGTGCAGCTCTCTTCCTCGATTGGGAGTGCAACCAATCTCCAAAGACTACATCTCAGTGGATGTTCAAGTCTCGTGGACCTCCCTTCCTCGATTGGGAATGCAACCAATCTCCAAAGACTAGATCTCAGTGGATGTTCAAGTTTAGTGGAGCTCGCTTCCTCGATTGGGAATGCAACCAATCTCCAAGAGCTATATCTCCGTGGATGTTCAAGTCTCGTGGAGCTCCCTTCCTCGATTGGGAATGCAACCAATCTCCAAACACTATCTCTCAGTGGGTGTTCAAGTCTCGTGGAGCTCCCTTCCTCGATTGTGAATGCAGCCAATCTCCAAAGACTAGATCTCAGTGGATGTTCAAGTCTAGTGGAGCCCCCTTCCTCGATTGGGAATGCAACCAATCTCCAAGAACTAGATCTCTGTGGATGTTCAAGTCTCGTGGAGCTCCCTTCCTTGATTGGGAGTGCAACCAATCTCCAAAGAATATATCTCAATGAATTTTTAAGTCTCGTGGAGCTCTCTTCCTCGATTGGGAATGCAACCAATCTCCAAGGACTAGATCTCAGTGGATGTTCAAGTCTCGTGGAGCTCCCTTCCTCGATTGGGAATGCAACCAATCTCCAAAGACTAGATCTCCGTGGATGTTCAAGTCTCGTGGAGCTCCCTTCCTCGATTGGGAATGCAACCAATCTCCAAACACTATCTCTCAGTGGATGTTCAAGTCTCGTGGAGGTCCCTTCCTCGATTGGGAATGCAACCAATCTCCAAAGACTAGATCTCTGTGGATGTTCAAGTCTCGTGGAGCTCCCTTCCTCGTTTGGGAATGCAACCAATCTCCAAAGACTAGATCTCCGTGGATGTTCAAGTCTCGTGGAGCTCCCTTCCTTGATTGGGAGTGCAACCAATCTCCAAAGAATATATCTCAATGAATTTTTAAGTCTCGTGGAGCTCTCTTCCTCGATTGGGAATGCAACCAATCTCCAAGGACTAGATCTCAGTGGATGTTCAAGTCTCGTGGAGCTCCCTTCCTCGATTGGGAATGCAACCAATCTCCAAAGACTATATCTCAATGAATGTTCAAGTCTCGTGGAGGTCCCTTCCTCGATTGGGAGTGCAACTAATCTCCGAAAACTATGTCCCAATGAATGTTCAAGTCTCGTGGAGCTCCCTTCCTCGATTGGGAGTGCAACTAATCTCCAAGAACTATATCTCTGTGGATGTTCAAGTCTCGTGGAGCTCCTTTCCTCGATTGGGAATGCAACCAATCTCCAAAGACTATCTCTCAGTGGATGTTCAAGTCTCGTGGAGGTCCCTTCCTTGATTGGGAATGCAACCAATCTCCAAAGACTAGATCTCTGTGGATGTTCAAGTCTCGTGGAGCTCCCTTCCTCGATTGGGAATGCAACCAATCTCCAAGAACTATATCTCCGTGGATGTTCAAGTCTCGTGGAGCTCCCTTTCTCAATTGGGAATGCAACCAATCTCCAAACACTATCTCTCAGTGGATGTTCAAGTCTCGTGGAGCTCCCTTCCTCGATTGGGAATGCAACCAATCTCCAAAAACTAGATCTCTGTGGATGTTCAAGTCTCGTGGAGCTCCCTTCCTCGATTGGGAATGCAACCAATCTCCAAAGACTAGATCTCCGTGGATGTTCAAGTCAAGTGGAGCTCCCTTTCTCAATTGGGAATGCAACCAATCTCCAAACACTATCTCTCAGTGGATGTTCAAGTCTCGTGGAGCTCCCTTCCTCGATTGGGAATGCAACCAATCTCCAAAGACTAGATCTCTGTGGATGTTCAAGTCTCGTGGAGCTCCCTTCCTCGATTGGGAATGCAACCAATCTCCAAAGACTATATCTCAATGAATGTTCAAGTCTCGTGGAGGTCCCTTCCTCGATTGGGAGTGCAACTAATCTCCAAAAACTATGTCCCAATGAATGTTCAAGTCTCGTGGAGCTCCCGTCCTCGATTGGGAGTGCAACTAATCTCCAAGAACTATATCTCTGTGGATGTTCAAGTCTCGTGGAACTCCCTTCCTCGATTGGGAATGCAACCAATCTCCAAACGCTATCTCTCACTGGATGTTCAAGTCTCGTAGAGCTCCCTTCATCGATTGCGAATGCAACCAATCTCCAAAGACTAGATCTCCGTGGATGTTCAAGTCTCGTGGAGCTCCTTTCCTCGATTGGGAATGCAACCAATCTCCAAAGACTAGATCTCCGTGGATGTTAAAGTCTCGTGGAGCTCCCTTCCTCGATTAGGAGTGCAACCAATCTCCAAAGACTATATCTCAATGAATTTTCAAGTCTCGTGGAGCTCTCTTCCTCAATTGGGAATGCAACCAATCTCCAAGGACTAGATCTCAGTGGATTTTCAAGTCTCGTGGAGCTCCCTTCCTCGATTGGGAATGCAACCAATCTCCAAAGACTAGATCTCCGTGGATGTTCAAGTCTTGTGGAGCTCCCTTCCTCGATTGGGAATGCAACTAATATCCAAAGACTAGATCTTAGTGGATGTTCAAGTCTCGTGGAGCTCCCTTCCTCGATTAGGAATGCAACAAATCTCCAAGAACTATATCTTCGTGGATGTTCAAGTCTCGTGGAGCTCCCTTTCTCAATTGGGAATGCAACCAATCTCCAAACACTATCTCTCAGTGGATGTTCAAGTCTCGTGGAGCTCCCTTCCTCGATTGGGAATGCAACCAATCTCCAAAGACTAGATCTCTGTGGATGTTCAAGTCTCGTGGAGCTCCCTTCCTCGTTTGGGAATGCAACCAATCTCCAAAGACTAGATCTCCGTGGATGTTCAAGTCTCGTGGAGCTCCCTTCCTTGATTGGGAGTGCAACCAATCTCCAAAGAATATATCTCAATGAATTTTTAAGTCTCATGGAGCTCTCTTCCTCGATTGGGAATGCAACCAATCTCCAAGGACTAGATCTCAGTGGATGTTCAAGTCTCGTGGAGCTCCCTTCCTCGATTGGGAATGCAACCAATCTCCAAAGACTAGATCTCCGTGGATGTTCAAGTCTCGTGGAGCTCCCTTCCTCGATTGGGAATGCAACCAATCTCCAAACACTATCTCTCAGTGGATGTTCAAGTCTCGTGGAGCTCTCTTCCTCGATTGGGAGTGCAACCAATCTCCAAAGACTACATCTCAGTGGATGTTCAAGTCTCGTGGACCTCCCTTCCTCGATTGGGAATGCAACCAATCTCCAAAGACTAGATCTCAGTGGATGTTCAAGTTTAGTGGAGCTCGCTTCCTCGATTGGGAATGCAACCAATCTCCAAGAGCTATATCTCCGTGGATGTTCAAGTCTCGTGGAGCTCCCTTCCTCGATTGGGAATGCAACCAATCTCCAAACACTATCTCTCAGTGGGTGTTCAAGTCTCGTGGAGCTCCCTTCCTCGATTGTGAATGCAGCCAATCTCCAAAGACTAGATCTCAGTGGATGTTCAAGTCTAGTGGAGCTCCCTTCCTCGATTGGGAATGCAACCAATCTCCAAGAACTAGATCTCTGTGGATGTTCAAGTCTCGTGGAGCTCCCTTCCTTGATTGGGAGTGCAACCAATCTCCAAAGAATATATCTCAATGAATTTTTAAGTCTCGTGGAGCTCTCTTCCTCGATTGGGAATGCAACCAATCTCCAAGGACTAGATCTCAGTGGATGTTCAAGTCTCGTGGAGCTCCCTTCCTCGATTGGGAATGCAACCAATCTCCAAAGACTAGATCTCCGTGGATGTTCAAGTCTCGTGGAGCTCCCTTCCTCGATTGGGAATGCAACCAATCTCCAAACACTATCTCTCAGTGGATGTTCAAGTCTCGTGGAGGTCCCTTCCTCGATTGGGAATGCAACCAATCTCCAAAGACTAGATCTCTGTGGATGTTCAAGTCTCGTGGAGCTCCCTTCCTCGTTTGGGAATGCAACCAATCTCCAAAGACTAGATCTCCGTGGATGTTCAAGTCTCGTGGAGCTCCCTTCCTTGATTGGGAGTGCAACCAATCTCCAAAGAATATATCTCAATGAATTTTTAAGTCTCGTGGAGCTCTCTTCCTCGATTGGGAATGCAACCAATCTCCAAGGACTAGATCTCAGTGGATGTTCAAGTCTCGTGGAGCTCCCTTCCTCGATTGGGAATGCAACCAATCTCCAAAGACTAGATCTCCGTGGATGTTCAAGTCAAGTGGAGCTCCCTTCCTTGATTGGGAGTGCAACCAATCTCCAAAGACTAGATCTCAGTGGATGTTCAAGTCTCGTGGAGCTCCCTTCCTCGATTGGGAATGCAACCAATCTCCAAAGACTAGATCTCCGTGGATGTTCAAGTCTCGTGGAGCTCCCTTCCTCGATTGGGAATGCAACCAATCTCCAAACACTATCTCTCAGTGGATGTTCAAGTCTCGTGGAGCTCCCTTCCTCGATTGGGAGTGCAACCAATCTCCAAAGACTACATCTCAGTGGATGTTCAAGTCTCGTGGACCTCCCTTCCTCGATTGGGAATGCAACCAATCTCCAAAGACTAGATCTCAGTGGATGTTCAAGTTTAGTGGAGCTCGCTTCCTCGATTGGGAATGCAACTAATCTCCAAGAACTATATCTCTGTGGATGTTCAAGTCTCGTGGAGCTCCTTTCCTCGATTGGGAATGCAACCAATCTCCAAAGACTATCTCTCAGTGGATGTTCAAGTCTCGTGGAGGTCCCTTCCTTGATTGGGAATGCAACCAATCTCCAAAGACTAGATCTCTGTGGATGTTCAAGTCTCGTGGAGCTCCCTTCCTCGATTGGGAATGCAACCAATCTCCAAGAACTATATCTCCGTGGATGTTCAAGTCTCGTGGAGCTCCCTTTCTCAATTGGGAATGCAACCAATCTCCAAACACTATCTCTCAGTGGATGTTCAAGTCTCGTGGAGCTCCCTTCCTCGATTGGGAATGCAACCAATCTCCAAAAACTAGATCTCTGTGGATGTTCAAGTCTCGTGGAGCTCCCTTCCTCGATTGGGAATGCAACCAATCTCCAAAGACTAGATCTCCGTGGATGTTCAAGTCAAGTGGAGCTCCCTTCCTTGATTGGGAGTGCAACCAATCTCCAAAGACTAGATCTCAGTGGATGTTCAAGTCTCGTGGAGCTCCCTTCCTCGATTGGGAATGCAACCAATCTCCAAAGACTAGATCTCCGTGGATGTTCAAGTCTCGTGGAGCTCCCTTCCTCGATTGGGAATGCAACCAATCTCCAAACACTATCTCTCAGTGGATGTTCAAGTCTCGTGGAGCTCCCTTCCTCGATTGGGAGTGCAACCAATCTCCAAAGACTACATCTCAGTGGATGTTCAAGTCTCGTGGACCTCCCTTCCTCGATTGGGAATGCAACCAATCTCCAAAGACTAGATCTCAGTGGATGTTCAAGTTTAGTGGAGCTCGCTTCCTCGATTGGGAATGCAACCAATCTCCAAGAGCTATATCTCCGTGGATGTTCAAGTCTCGTGGAGCTCCCTTCCTCGATTGTGAATGCAACCAATCTCCAAACACTATCTCTCAGTGGGTGTTCAAGTCTCGTGGAGCTCCCTTCCTCGATTGTGAATGCAGCCAATCTCCAAAGACTAGATCTCAGTGGATGTTCAAGTCTAGTGGAGCTCCCTTCCTCGATTGGGAATGCAACCAATCTCCAAAGACTATATCTCAATGAATGTTCAAGTCTCGTGGAGGTCCCTTCCTCGATTGGGAGTGCAACTAATCTCCGAAAACTATGTCCCAATGAATGTTCAAGTCTCGTGGAGCTCCCTTCCTCGATTGGGAGTGCAACTAATCTCCAAGAACTATATCTCTGTGGATGTTCAAGTCTCGTGGAGCTCCTTTCCTCGATTGGGAATGCAACCAATCTCCAAAGACTATCTCTCAGTGGATGTTCAAGTCTCGTGGAGGTCCCTTCCTTGATTGGGAATGCAACCAATCTCCAAAGACTAGATCTCTGTGGATGTTCAAGTCTCGTGGAGCTCCCTTCCTCGATTGGGAATGCAACCAATCTCCAAGAACTATATCTCCGTGGATGTTCAAGTCTCGTGGAGCTCCCTTTCTCAATTGGGAATGCAACCAATCTCCAAACACTATCTCTCAGTGGATGTTCAAGTCTCGTGGAGCTCCCTTCCTCGATTGGGAATGCAACCAATCTCCAAAAACTAGATCTCTGTGGATGTTCAAGTCTCGTGGAGCTCCCTTCCTCGATTGGGAATGCAACCAATCTCCAAAGACTAGATCTTCGTGGATGTTCAAGTCAAGTGGAGCTCCCTTCCTTGATTGGGAGTGCAACCAATCTCCAAAGACTAGATCTCTGTGGATGTTCAAGTCTCGTGGAGCTCCCTTCCTCGTTTGGGAATGCAACCAATCTCCAAAGACTAGATCTCCGTGGATGTTCAAGTCTCGTGGAGCTCTCTTCCTCGATTGGGAATGCAACCAATCTCCAAGGACTAGATCTCAGTGGATGTTCAAGTCTCGTGGAGCTCCCTTTCTCAATTGGGAATGCAACCAATCTCCAAACACTATCTCTCAGTGGATGTTCAAGTCTCGTGGAGCTCCCTTCCTCGATTGGGAATGCAACCAATCTCCAAAGACTAGATCTCTGTGGATGTTCAAGTCTCGTGGAGCTCCCTTCCTCGTTTGGGAATGCAACCAATCTCCAAAGACTAGATCTCCGTGGATGTTCAAGTCTCGTGGAGCTCCCTTCCTCGTTTGGGAATGCAACCAATCTCCAAAGACTAGATCTCCGTGGATGTTCAAGTCTCGTGGAGCTCCCTTCCTTGATTGGGAGTGCAACCAATCTCCAAAGAATATATCTCAATGAATTTTTAAGTCTCGTGGAGCTCTCTTCCTCGATTGGGAATGCAACCAATCTCCAAGGACTAGATCTCAGTGGATGTTCAAGTCTCGTGGAGCTCCCTTCCTCGATTGGGAATGCAACCAATCTCCAAAGACTAGATCTCCGTGGATGTTCAAGTCTCGTGGAGCTCCCTTCCTCGATTGGGAGTGCAACCAATCTCCAAAGACTACATCTCAGTGGATGTTCAAGTCTCGTGGACCTCCCTTCCTCGATTGGGAATGCAACCAATCTCCAAAGACTAGATCTCAGTGGATGTTCAAGTCTAGTGGAGCTCGCTTCCTCGATTGGGAATGCAACCAATCTCCAAGAGCTATATCTCCGTGGATGTTCAAGTCTCGTGGAGCTCCCTTCCTCGATTGGGAATGCAACCAATCTCCAAGGACTAGATCTCAGTGGATGTTCAAGTCTCGTGGAGCTCCCTTCCTCGATTGGGAATGCAACCAATCTCCAAAGACTAGATCTCCGTGGATGTTCAAGTCTCGTGGAGCTCCCTTCCTCGATTGGGAATGCAACCAATCTCCAAACACTATCTCTCAGTGGATGTTCAAGTCTCGTGGAGCTCCCTTCCTCGATTGGGAGTGCAACCAATCTCCAAAGACTACATCTCAGTGGATGTTCAAGTCTCGTGGACCTCCCTTCCTCGATTGGGAATGCAACCAATCTCCAAGGACTAGATCTCTGTGGATGTTCAAGTCTCGTGGAGCTCCCTTCCTCGATTGGGAATGCAACCAATCTCCAAAGACTAGATCTCAATGAATGTTCAAGTCTCGTGGAGCTCCCTTCCTCGATTGGGAGTGCAACCAATCTCCAAAAACTATGTCCCAATGAATGTTCAAGTCTTGTGGAGCTCCCTTCCTCGATTGGGAGTGCAACTAATCTCCAAGTACTATATCTCTGTGGATGTTCAAGTCTCGTGGAGCTCCTTTCCTCGATTGGGAATGCAACCAATCTCCAAAGACTATCTCTCTGTGGATGTTCAAGTCTCGTGGAGGTCCCTTCCTTGATTGGGAATGCAACCAATCTCCAAAGACTAGATCTCTGTGGATGTTCAAGTCTCGTGGAGCTCCCTTCCTCGATTGGGAATGCAACCAATCTCCAAGAACTATATCTCCGTGGATGTTCAAGTCTCGTGGAGCTCCCTTTCTCAATTGGGAATGCAACCAATCTCCAAACACTATCTCTCAGTGGATGTTCAAGTCTCGTGGAGCTCCCTTCCTCGATTGGGAATGCAACCAATCTCCAAAGACTAGATCTCTGTGGATGTTCAAGTCTCGTGGAGCTCCTTTCCTCGATTGGGAATGCAACCAATCTCCAAAGACTATATCTCAATGAATGTTCAAGTCTCGTGGAGGTCCCTTCCTCGATTGGGAGTGCAACCAATCTCCAAACACTATCTCTCAGTGGATGTTCAAGTCTCGTGGAGCTCCCTTCCTCGATTGGGAATGCAACCAATCTCCAAAGACTAGATCTCTGTGGATGTTCAAGTCTCGTGGAGCTCCCTTCCTCGATTGGGAATGCAACCAATCTCAAAAGACTAGATCTCTGTGGATGTTCAAGTCTCGTGGAGCTCCCTTCCTCGATTGGGAATGCAACCAATCTCCAAAGACTATATCTCAATGAATGTTCAAGTCTTGTGGAGGTCCCTTCCTCGATTGGGAGTGCAACTAATCTCCAAAAACTAGATCTCTGTGGATGTTCAAGTCTCGTGGAGCTCCCTTCCTCGATTGGGAATGCAACCAATCTCCAAAGACTAGATCTCTGTGGATGTTCAAGTCTCGTGGAGCTCCCTTCCTCGTTTGGGAATGCAACCAATCTCCAAAGACTAGATCTCCGTGGATGTTCAAGTCTCGTGGAGCTCCCTTCCTTGATTGGGAGTGCAACCAATCTCCACAGAATATATCTCAATGAATTTTTAAGTCTCGTGGAGCTCTCTTCCTCGATTGGGAATGCAACCAATCTCCAAGGACTAGATCTCAGTGGAAGTTCAAGTCTCGTGGAGCTCCCTTCCTCGATTGGGAATGCAACCAATCTCCAAAGACTATATCTCAATGAATGTTCAAGTCTCGTGGAGGTCCCTTCCTCGATTGGGAGTGCAACTAATCTCCAAAAACTATGTCCCAATGAATGTTCAAGTCTCGTGGAGCTCCCTTCTCTCGATTGGGAGTGCAACTAATCTCCAAGAACTATATCTCTGTGGATGTTCAAGTCTCGTGGAGCTCCTTTCCTCGATTGGGAATGCAACCAATCTCCAAAGACTATCTCTCAGTGGATGTTCAAGTCTCGTGGAGGTCCCTTCCTTGATTGGGAATGCAACCAATCTCCAAAGACTAGATCTATGTGGATGTTCAAGTCTCGTGGAGCTCCCTTCCTCGATTGGGAATGCAACCAATCTCCAAGAACTATATCTCCATGGATGTTCAAGTCTCGTGGAGCTCCCTTTCTCAATTGGGAATGCAACCAATCTCCAAACACTATCTCTCAGTGGATGTTGAAGTCTCGTGGAGCTCCCTTCCTCGATTGGGAATGCAACCAATCTCCAAAGACTAGATCTCTGTGGATGTTCAAGTCTCGTGGAGCTCCTTTCCTCGATTGGGAATGCAACCAATCTCCAAAGACTATATCTCAATGAATGTTCAAGTCTCGTGGAGGTCCCTTCCTCGATTGGGAGTGCAACTAATCTCCAAAAACTATGTCCCAATGAATGTTCAAGCCTCGTGGAGCTCCCTTCCTCGATTGGGAGTGCAACTAATCTCCAAGAACTATATCTCTGTGGATGTTCAAGTCTCGTGGAGCTCCCTTCCTAGATTGGGAATGCAACCAATCTCCAAACGCTATCTCTCACTGGATGTTCAAGTCTCGTGGAGCTCCCTTCCTCGATTGGGAATGCAACCAATCTCCAAAGACTAGATCTCCGTGGATGTTCAAGTCTCGTGGAGCTCCTTTCCTCGATTGGGAATGCAACCAATCTCCAAAGACTAGATCTCCGTGGATGTTAAAGTCTCGTGGAGCTCCCTTCCTCGATTAGGAGTGCAACCAATCTCCAAAGACTATATCTCAATGAATTTTCAAGTCTCGTGGAGCTCTCTTCCTCAATTGGGAATGCAACCAATCTCCAAGGACTAGATCTCAGTGGATTTTCAAGTCTCGTGGAGCTCCCTTCCTCGATTGGGAATGCAACCAATCTCCAAAGACTAGATCTCCGTGGATGTTCAAGTCTTGTGGAGCTCCCTTCCTCGATTGGGAATGCAACTAATCTCCAAAGACTAGATCTTAGTGGATGTTCAAGTCTCGTGGAGCTCCCTTCCTCGATTAGGAATGCAACCAATCTCCAAGAACTATATCTTCGTGGATGTTCTAGTCTCGTGGAGCTCCCTTTCTCAATTGGGAATGCAACCAATCTCCAAACACTATCTCTCAGTGGATGTTCAAGTCTCGTGGAGCTCCCTTCCTCGATTGGGAATGCAACCAATCTCCAAAGACTAGATCTCTGTGGATGTTCAAGTCTCGTGGAGCTCCCTTCCTCGTTTGGGAATGCAACCAATCTCCAAAGACTAGATCTCCGTGGATGTTCAAGTCTCGTGGAGCTCCCTTCCTCGATTGGGAGTGCAACCAATCTCCAAAGAATATATCTCAATGAATTTTTAAGTCTCGTGGAGCTCTCTTCCTCGATTGGGAATGCAACCAATCTCCAAGGACTAGATCTCAGTTGATGTTCAAGTCTCGTGGAGCTCCCTTCCTCGATTGGGAATGCAACCAATCTCCAAAGACTAGATCTCCGTGGATGTTCAAGTCTCGTGGAGCTCCCTTCCTCGATTGGGAGTGCAACCAATCTCCAAAGAATATATCTCAATGAATTTTTAAGTCTCGTGGAGCTCTCTTCCTCGATTGGGAATGCAACCAATCTCCAAGGACTAGATCTCAGTTGATGTTCAAGTCTCGTGGAGCTCCCTTCCTCGATTGGGAATGCAACCAATCTCCAAAGACTAGATCTCTGTGGATGTTCAAGTCTCGTGGAGCTCCTTTCCTCGATTGGGAATGCAACCAATCTCCAAAGACTATATCTCAATGAATGTTCAAGTCTTGTGGAGGTCCCTTCCTCGATTGGGAGTGCAACTAATCTCCAAAAACTATGTCCCAATGAATGTTCAAGTCTCGTGGAGCTCCCTTCCTCGATTGGGAGTGCAACTAATCTCCAAGAACTATATCTCTGTGGATGTTCAAGTCTCGTGGAGCTCTCTTCCTCGATTGGAAATGCAACCAATCTCCAAACACTATCTCTCAGTGGATGTTCAAGTCTCGTGGAGCTCCCTTCCTCGATTGGAAATGCAACAAATCTCTAAAGACTAGATCTCTGTGGATGTTCAAGTCTCGTGGAGCTCCATTCCTCGTTTGGGAATGCAACCAATCTCCAAAGACTAGATCTCCGTGGATGTTCAAGTCTCGTGGAGCTCCCTTCCTCGATTGGGAATGCAACCAATCTCCAAAGACTAGATCTCTGTGGATGTTCAAGTCTCGTGGAGCTCCTTTCCTCGATTGGGAATGCAACCAATCTCCAAGGACTAGATCTCAGTGGATGTTCAAGTCTCGTGGAGCTCCCTTCCTCGATTGGGAATGCAACCAATCTCCAAAGACTATATCTCAATGAATGTTCAAGTCTCGTGGAGGTCCCTTCCTCGATTGGGAGTGCAACTAATCTCCAAAAACTATGTCCCAATGAATGTTCAAGTCTTGTGGAGCTCCCTTCCTCGATTGGGAGTGCAACTAATCTCCAAGAACTATATCTCTGTGGATGTTCAAGTCTCGTGGAGCTCCTTTCCTCGATTGGGAATGCAACCAATCTCCAAAGACTATCTCTCAGTGGATGTTCAAGTCTCGTGGAGGTCCCTTCCTTGATTGGGAATGCAACCAATCTCCAAAGACTAGATCTCTGTGGATGTTCAAGTCTCGTGGAGCTCCCTTCCTCGATTGGGAATGCAACCAATCTCCAAGAACTATATCTCCGTGGATGTTCAAGTCTCGTGGAGCTCCCTTTCTCAATTGGGAATGCAACCAATCTCCAAACACTATCTCTCAGTGGATGTTCAAGTCTCGTGGAGCTCCTTTCCTCGATTGGGAATGCAACCAATCTCCAAAAACTAGATCTCTGTGGATGTTCAAGTCTCGTGGAGCTCCTTTCCTCGATTGGGAATGCAACCAATCTCCAAAGACTATATCTCAATGAATGTTCAAGTCTCGTGGAGGTCCCTTCCTCGATTGGGAGTGCAACTAATTTCTAAAAACTATGTCCCAATGAATGTTCAAGTCTCGTGGAGGTCCCTTCCTCGATTGGGATTTTTATGTATTGTAAAGAAGAAGGAAGTAATCGATTTGAGATTTGACTTGTCGTCGTCAAATTCGTCATCTTTCGATCTCAATCAGAGATTTTTCAGTGAGAAATGGGTTCGTTGAAGAGGGAAGGTGAAATCGGAGACGAGTTTATGGAGGCGATTCTGTACGTTAATGGAGTTTTAGCTGATGGGTTAGCTCATATGACACTTGTCGAATATCTCAGAGGTGTGTAATAACCAATTGATCTCTAAAGTATGCTTTTTTATTTTGGGTTTCGTGTTTGATTTAAGATCCGAGAGTTCAAAGAAGTTCACTTTTCATTCTAATTATGAAGAACTCAGGATTATGAAGCGCCAATTAGCTGAGTCGTATCAGAGATTTATGTTTGATTCACTAGCTAGCTCACTTATGTATCTTTAATTTGGAAATGATTGGGTATATATATTTTATCTAGTAAGAAATAATTTGTTTATAAAGTAGTTTCTAACTTGTATTCTTGATTCCTTTAGATTTAGGATTGACCGGGACAAAGCTCTTTGGATCTTTGGATCTTTGGATCTTTCCCTTTCTGTTCTCGAGCGTGCCATGTTTCACTCGTATCCATTGCTTGCAAATATTGAATCTGGATTTTAGATACATTTATCCATTTTTTCATTTTACACATTATGTGGCTGTTACAGGCCGGTGCTCTTGTTCATGTTTACACGGATGGGACTGTTTTGGTGACACATGGAGGTGTGGAGATGGGTCAAGGATTGGATACGAAGGTTGCCCAAGTTGCTGCATCTGCCTTTACCATTCCGCTTAGTTCAGTTTTCGTGTCAGAGACAAGCAACGATAAGGTAAACTTAGAGCACCTAGAATTTAAGATGAAATTTGTTACAAGCAGATTGTCCAAGACATAATCAGACAAAACTGTTCCTGCTCTCTTACCATTTTTATGGTCTTTTTATAAATAGGTTCCAAATGCATCACCAACTGCTGCTTGATCAAAGTGAGTTGAATGTTTTGTAGGAATTTTTCTTCCTTTTGTCAGTTACTTATTTTATTGTTTTTCGGTTAAGATTTGTTCAACCCTAATGAAAAAGCCCTAGATTGACTCAGATAACAAAGACCTTTTCAACGGAAACCGCATTTTACCTTTTGATGCTCCTTCGTCTCTTGGCTCGCTCTATTCGTCGCTTTTGGAGTCAACGTTTTCTGTCATTTGATAATTTTATTTCCATTATTAGATCTTAAAGCCTCTTTGTTAATCCTTGCTCTCTATCTTGTAAAAGATCTGTGATCTTAAATCTTCTCTCTCGATCTTAGTAATGGATTTTTACCTTTTCCTTGGAACCGTTGCTGCTACAATCTTTATGCTTTTGGGTACAATATTTTATATGGTTTATGGAAAGATCAGAGTCCAAGAAAACAAAACAATTGTTTCTCTTCCATCTTCTTTTCCTCACAATTGGAAACACCATGTCTTCCCGAGCTTCCACGGGCCAGATGTCCGCAGATCCTTTCTCAGCCACATCCTGAGAGAGTTCACAAGCAAGGGCATCGACCCATTCATTGACAATGACATAGAGAGGAGCAAGTCGATCGGTCCTGAGCTCATCGAAGCCATCAGAGGATCGAGGATCGCGATTGTCTTGCTCTCGAAGAATTACGCTTCTTCGACATGGTGTATGAACGAGTTGGTGGAGATAATTAAGTGCAGAGAAGAGTTGGGTCAAATAGTGATGACCATTTTCTACGAAGTGGATCCAACAGATGTAAAGAAACAGACCGGACATTTTGGGAAGGTGTTCAAGAAAACTTGCAAGGGTAAAACAAAGGAGGACATTGATAGATGGAGACAGGCTTTGGCGGAAGTGGCTACAATTGCCGGAGAGCACTCAAGCCAATGGTTCGTTCGTCCTCTTGACTCTTAACACATGAAACTATGAATATTCTTTGCATTTAAATAATATACAACTTAAGTAATGAAAGTTTGAATATGTATATGAGGTTTTAATGACATTTTAACGGACTCTTGTTCAGGGAAAATGAAGCAAAGATGACAGAAAAAATCGCCACTGATGTTTCAAACAAGTTGAATCTTTCCACACCATCCAAGGATTTCAAAAGCCTGGTTGGGATGGAAACCCATATGAGAGAGATGAGATGGTTGTTACGCCTGGATTTGGATGAGGTGAGGATGATAGGCATTTGGGGTCCGTCTGGGATTGGTAAGACCACCATTGCTAGATTTCTATTTAGCCAACACTCCAAAGATTTCCAATTGAGTGTCTTTATGGAAAATATCAAACAAACGTGTACGATACCAGCGTTTTATAATGACTACCGAGCCAAGTTGCATTTACAGGAGCACTTTATGTCTCAAATAACCAATCAGTTGGATATCAAGATACCACATTTAGGAATTGCCAAAGACAGGTTGAAAGACAAGAAAGTTCTTGTCGTACTTGATGATGTGGACCAGTTAGTACAACTGGAAGCTATGGCGAAAGAAACTTGCTGGTTTGGTCCTTGGATTCGGATTATCATCACAACACAAGATCAAAAACTTCTAAAGGCACATGAGATCAACCATGTATACAAGGTGGCTTTCCCTTCAACTGATGAGGCTTTTCAAATGTTCTGCATGTATGCTTTTGGTCAGAAGTCCCCTAAGGATGGTTTCAGGGAGCTTGCTTTGGAAGTTACATCCCTTGCCGGTGAACTTCCTCTAAGACTACAAGTTATGGGCTCACACTTCAAAGGAATGTCCAAGGAGGACTGGTCAATGGAACTACCAAGGGTTAGGGCTAGCCTTAACGAAAAAATTGAGAGCATTTTGAAGTTCAGTTATGATGCTTTATGTGAAGAGGATAAAACTTTATTCCTTTACATAGCCTGCTATTTCAACGATGACGTTATGGAGAAAGTCGCAGGGCACCTTACGAAGAGTTTCTCGAATGTGACTCGAGGACTTCATGTTTTAGCTGAGAAATCTTTAATATCTATTAGTAGTGGAGTGATACAGATGCATAGTTTGCTAGCCCAACTGGGTAAAGAAATTGTCCGTAAACAACCTGGGAAACGACAATTTTTGGTTGATGATAAAGATATTGTTGAAGTTTTCAATGATCCCACAACCGTAAGTTATTCTATTACTCTTTCGATGCATTGCATGTTACAACTTGAGTTTATTTTATCATCTCCCCTTACTTTTTGAGGTCTTTATTTCTTTCAGATGACTAAAAGTGTTATAGGCATAGATTCCCGCGATGATCTGAACGAGAACATGCTAAATATAAGTGAGAGAGCTTTTGAAGGAATGAAAAATCTCCAATTTTTAAAATTGGATGGTAAAACAAACATAGCGTCTTTGTTGGGATATATGAAGTATACATCTTCAAAACTTCAATTACTACATTGTGCGCATTGGCCGATGGCAAGTTTGCCTTCTATTATCAACGTGGAGGTACTTGTTGAACTGAGCATGCCTTACAGCCACCTTGAGAAGCTGTGGGAAGGAATCAAAGTTAGTACATCTAATTTCTTGTAAAACTTTAATTTTTTTTCATGTACCCGGAAAAATTAACTCGAAATGAATCTTTTAAGTTTTATGCGTGATTTTTAATGTGTTCAACTGCTAAGTGCGTTTTTGTATTATGTTGTTATTTGTTTCCACATGTGCTTCAAAATCTTAAGTGGATGGATCTGAGTTATTCGGAAAATCTAAAGGAGCTTCCTAATCTCTCAACTGCCATTGATCTCCAAAAACTAGATCTCAGTGGATGTTCAAGTCTCGTGAAGCTCCCTTCCTCGATTGGGAATGCAACTAATCTCCAAAAACTATATCTCAATGAATGTTCAAGTCTCGTGGAGCTCCCTTCCTCGATTGGGAATGCAACTAAACTCCAAAAACTAGATCTTTGTAGATGTTCAAGTCTCGTCGAGCTCCCTTCCTCGATTGGGAATGCAACCAATCTCCAAAGACTAGATCTTGGTGGATGTTCAAGTCTCGTGGAGCTCCCTTCCTCGATTGGGAATGCAACCAATCCCCAAAGACTTGATCTCGGTGGATGTTCAAGTCTCGTGGAGCTCCCTTCCTCGATTGGGAATGCAACCAATCTCCAAAGACTATATCTCAGTGGATGTTCAAGTCTCGTGGAGCTCCCTTCCTCGATTGGGAATGTAACCAATCTCCTAACACTAGATCTCAATGGATGTTCAAGTCTCGTGGAGCTCCCTTCCTCGATTGAGAGTGCAACCATTCGCCAAGCACTATATCGCGGTGGATGTTCAAGTCTCGTGGAGCTCCCTTCCTCGATTGGGAGTGCAACCAATCTCCAAACACTAGACCTCTAGTCTTGTGGAGCTCCCTTCCTCGATTGAGAGTGCAACCAATCTCCAAACACTAGATCTCAGTGGATGTTCAAGTCTCGTGGAGCTCCCTTCCTCGATTGGGGATGTAACCAATCTCCAAAAACTAGATCTCAATGGATGTTCAAGTCTCGCGGAGCTCCCTTCCTCGATTGGGAATGTAACCAATCTCCAAACACTAGATTTCAGTGGATGGTCAAGTCTCGTGGAGCTCCCTTCCTCGATTGGGAGTGCAACCAATCTCCAAAGACTATATCTCGGTGGATGTTCTAGTCTTGTGGAGCTCCCTTCCTCGATTGGAAACCTTCATAGATTGACGGAGTTTAATTTGGAGGGATGCTCAAAGTTAAAGATTCTCCCGACCAACATCAACTTGGAGTCTCTCATCAATCTCTATCTCACTAATTGCTCTTCGTTAAAATATTTTCCTGAGATTACCACAAACATTAGATTTCTCAAGTTAAGTGGAATTGCAGTAGAAGAAGTTCCTTTATCGATTTGGTCGTGGCCTTGCTTGAAGAAGTGCATATGTCATACTCTGAAAACCTCAAGGAATCCCCGCATGCTATTGACAGAATAACACAGCTTCACTTGACCGATACAAGCATTCAAGAGCTTAGTCCATGGGTCAAGGAATTCTCTCGTCTACGTCGACTTGTACTAAATGAAATGCAGAATCTGGTATCACTCCCACAGCTCCCGGACTCCCTAATGATCCTAGATGCTGAAAATTGTGTCTCCCTGGAGAGACTAGATTGCTCCTTTAGCAATCCAGTTATTAGTCTCAAGTTTCGAAACTGCTTCAAACTAAATCAAGAAGCGAGAGATCTCATCATCCAAACATCAACTAGTGAATATTCGGTCTTACCCGGTGGAGAAGTGCCTGCGTACTTCACTTACCGAGCTTCTGGGAGTTCCGTGACGGTGAACTTGAATGAACAGCCTCTTTCTACATCAATAAAATTTAAGGCATGCATCTTGTTGGTTAACAAGAGCGAAGATGAGGGAGAACGTCTGAGAGTGAAGTGTAGAATCACGGCCAAACAGAATGCTCTCTTTTCTTGTAGCTCATTTGGAAAGTTGCTAGAACCACGTTTCTCGGAGCATCTGTGTATATTTGAGGTTCAAGCAGAGGAGGTGACTTCCACTGAGCTTGTTTTTGAGTTCACACCCATCAATTACCGTTGTTGCACCTGGAAGATGAAAGAATGTGGGATACTCCAACTCTAAGAGCTTCAAGGTGATGAAGATATAAGTGACTGGGCTGTGTGAGCTTCAACATCATCACCATCGTTCTAAGTGTTCCTGCATTTTTCTTTATTGAGTACGTAAATAAACTGCCTAAATTGAATCTCATATTTTTGGATTGGAATTGTTTGTGTTAAAGCCTAAATTTGTTTTCATTTCGGGAATTCGGAACACAGAATCTGCAGGCGGCGCGATAAAGAAAAGATGGAGCAAATATTTTGGCTTTGAACTTCAACATCATCACCATCGTTCTAAGTGTTTTGAATCTAGCCTCTCAGCTAAGTGTTTATGCAAGAATATTTGTCACGAGGAGAAGCACCGCGTGACTCTAAGAGCCATCATGGTCTGTTTCAAAGATACATTGCGTTGTGTTAGATGTAAGAATACTTCCGTTAGTGTGGCCGAAATACTAACGGTCCGACTATTATAGTTTAAGTTTAATGTAAGGTTTAAGGTTTCTGGTATGTAACGGGATACGGTGATGGACCGAATCAAAGAAAAGATACCGGAATGGGTTTGATGTCAACCCTCTTACTCCACCCAATAAAGAATCTAATCTAAGGTTCATATACATTTATATATAATGGATTAACTTATATAAATGTATATGTATTAAAGTATAGTTTATGTGTTATGTTTTAATGAAGGGATGTCTCATTAAAAGGGCACAACTTCCTCCTCTTAATGAGAATCACGTGGGCCTCATATAAAAGAGAGGGAGAGGAAGTTGTTGCAGTTACAAGTTCTCATTTGCTGTTTTTGAGACAAAGAGACATAACATAGAGACACAAAAGAGAGATTAGAGATTGTGATCGGAACCGGAACACCCCGGCTCCGTCGAAGGGGAGATCGCAGTAAGGAAGGGAAGGAGAAGATCAAACAATCATCAAGGAATCATCATCATGCCTAACAATGAAATGGAAAAAGGTTAGACACTCTTCTTTCTCATCACCGAAAACTCCATCAATATGAAATTGTTGATTCATTTGTTCTAGTGGCGATTATGGGATGGATTACAAGTTTGCAATCATAAGGTTAATCTTACATGTGGTATCAGAGCCACCCTAGAATCATTTGTTTCATTTTAAAGCATATTCATGGATAAAACCGAAAAAAACTCGTTTTTCTCTATAAGAAATTCATCAACGCATTGAATCTGAAAATGGTATAAACGTTATATCAATGTGTAGAGGATAAAATTATCTATCCATCGGTATAAATTTCATTAAAATCCATCAAGTAAATCAAAAGTTATAGGATTTTAAAGTTTTTGAAAATTTTAAATTCGCGACTGTTCATCGCGATGAAGGTAACCGTTAGAGACCGGACCGGTCGGTCTATGTGTTGGACCGGTCGGTCCATAAAATGCATAAGGAGCTCTGGAAAGTGGACCGGTCGTTCCGTGGTCTGGACCGGTCGGTCCATGAGGTGCTTGAATGTCTCTAGAAACCGGACCGGTCGGTCCGTGGTCCGGACCAGTCGGTCCAAACCCCGAAAAAAAAAACAAAAAAAAATTTAAACCGTAAAAGACGTTTCCGCTGTTTTTTTCTTAAATGTGAAAAGCTAATCTATTATGAAATGTTAATATATATAAAACTTTTAATAAACTCTATAATAAAGAGTTCACATTACGTATAACTTGTTAATCACCAAAGTGGTTTGGTTATATTTAATGTGACGGTAAAGTAAAGATTCATAATTGATCACGATTAAAGGATGCTAAATGACATGAAAAGTTTATTGATTGATCAATTGCTTACTTAGTATATCCTAAGAGATCACCCAAAGGTGGATCATTGGATGTATTGAGTAACAACTAAAGTATTAATCACCCATGTTGCGGTTGATGGTGTGTATACCCAAAGGTAGCATTGCTATCCACTGAAACTATGGATTGATTAATTATTAAAGAAAATCTAAACAAGCATCAATTTAAGTGTATGTGTTTAAATTATTGCCCAAATGTTGCTTGAATACATACAAATGAAAGTGTTTAGATTATTTGTTGTCGATGAATCTATTAAAGTCTTATAGAACTAATGGTAAGCATATATAAAATATTTTTCAAGCTCCGTTTGCTTCAGCAAACTCTGTCGTGAAGTTCAATGGGCTCAACTATGAGGAATGGTCTGAACAGATAAGGTTCTCTTTGGGTGTAATGTCCCTTGACCAGGCTATACTCACGAATGAGGAGCCAGCAACCATTACAGATCAGAGCACCAAAGTGGAAAAGACTCGTTATGAGACTTGGGAGTGCTCTAACCGGCTGTGCCTGAATTTACTTAGGATGTCGATGGCGGACAGTGTTAAGCCATCCATGCCTAAGACAGAGAAAGCAAGGGAATTCATCTTGAAAATCAAAGAACAATCCCAATCAGATGTTGCTGACAAATCGATTGTAGGTAGTCTCATGAGTGAGCTAACTACGAAAAGATTCGATTGGTCTCAGACAATCCATGATCATGTCACTCATATGTCAAACTTGGCATCAAGGTTATCGTCCATGGGAATGGAAGTGCATGAGTCCTTCTTAGTTCAGTTTATTATGAACTCTCTACCTATGGAGTATGGTCAGTTCCAGGTGAATTACAACACCATTAAGGATAGGAACCTTGAGGAATTAAAGGCCATGCTCGTTCAGGAGGAAGCGAGATTAAAGAAACAGAAGGGAGACATTGCACTGTTTGCTGGACATGATAGTGCCATGGGAAACTCCAAGAAATCAAGCAAAGGCAAAAGGAAGGATAAGGCTGTCTTTAAGACTCCGGAAAGCAAAATCCGTAAGGCTGTCAAGTGTTTCTTCTGCAAGAAGGAGGGACACATCAAGAAGACTGTCCTAAAAGGAAGGCATGGTTCGACAAGAAAGGTACCGAACATTTATATGTTTGTTCTGAAATGAATCTTGTAGAAGTGCCTAGAAATACTTGGTGGCTTGATTCTGGAGCTTCTACTCATGTATCTCATATTGAACAGGGATTCAGTTCGATCCAGCCTTTAAAGGGAACTGAAAGGTACTTGTTCATGGGAAACAGGATGAAGGCGCAAATAGAAGGCATTGGGACATATAGATTGATCTTCAACACTGGATGTTTTGTAGATCTTGAAAATTGTCTCTTTGTACCTGAGTGTGCTAGAAACCTTGTTTCAGTAAGTAGGTTGGATGATGTAGGTTTTAACTTTGAGATTGGTAATGGTGTGTTTTCGTTGTACCGTAACAGATACTTTTATGGTAATGGTACATTGTGTGATTCACTTTATAAGTTCAATCTTGATAAAGCCTTCTCTGAATCTTTGTTTAATATTGAGTATCAAGGAATTAAACGTAGTGCAACTAGTGAAAACTCAGCATTTTTGTGGCATAAAAGATTGGGTCACATATCCAAAGAACGGATGATGAGGTTAATAAAGAAAGAATTATTACCTCCATTGGATTTTAGTGACTTAGATGTGTGTATAGAATGCATTAAGGGAAAGCAAACCAAACACATCACAAAGAAACAAGCCACAAGAAGTAATGAACTCTTAGAGTTAATTCACACAGATATTTGTGGCCCTATAGATGCTCCGTCATGGAGTGGTGAGAGGTATTTCATCACTTTTATTGATGATTACTCACGGTATGGATATACTTATTTGTTGCATGAAAATGCTCAATCGGTGGACGTACTGAAAGTGTTCATTGATGAAGTAGAAAGGCAACTTGAAAAGAAAGTGAAAGTTGTGAGATCTGATAGAGGTGGTGAATATTATGGTCGATTCACCGAAAAGGGACAATGTCCAGGG
The DNA here is from genome assembly GCA_963576765.1 of Draba incana. Taxonomy (NCBI): domain Eukaryota; kingdom Viridiplantae; phylum Streptophyta; class Magnoliopsida; order Brassicales; family Brassicaceae; genus Draba; species Draba incana. Next base: position 31,634,039 of record OY755210.1, on the reverse strand, counting down.
CCATTTGCTAAATTTCTGGAAAGTAAGGGCATTTGTGCTCAATACACAATGCCCGGAACACCTCAGCAGAACGGTGTAGCTGAAAGGCGTAACCATACTTTAATAGAAATGGTTAGGAGCATGTTAAGTAATTGCAAACTACCAATGTCAATGTGGACATACGCATTAAGTACTACGACATATATTTTAAACCGGGTTCCTAGTAAAGTAGTTCCAATGACTCCATTTGAACTATTCACGGGAAGGAAACCCAGTTTAAGACATTTACGTCTCTGGGGATGTCCAGCTGAAGTAAAGCCGTATAATCCGCATGAAAAGAAATTGGACTCTAGGACGGTCATTGGATTTTTCATTGGCTATCCAGCAAAGTCAAAGGGGTTTGTGTTCTACTGTCATAACCACTGTACGAGAATTGTCGAGACTGGAAATGCTAGGTTCATTGAAAATGGTGAATCTAGTGGGAGTTCAGAATCTAGGGGAGTGAACATTAAAGAAATTCGGGTAGAAGATTCTTCACCCGTAGTTCCAACCCAAGTTGTTGTTCCTATTATCGGTGTACAGCTCACTATCGAAATAGAACAACAGAATGAAGAACATACGGACCCACTAGTTCAGAAGGAAACCGAAAATGAACAAGTCGTCATTCAAGAACAATTAACCGAAAACAGAACGTTATACCACAAGAACAATTAAGGCGATCTGGAAGGCAAAGAAGATCCGCCATTACAGATGACTATGTGGTTTATGATGTTGAAAATGAATGTGACCTTAGTCTTGATGAAGAACCGAAAACATTCAGAAAAGCCATGGAAAGTGAAAATTCTGAAAAGTTGTCGAATGCTTCAGATGAAGAAATGTCTTGTATGGATGTGAACCGAGTGTGGGACCTAGTAGAGTTACCTGATGGTTTCAAAACCGTCGGGTGTAAATGGATCTTTACGACCAAACGGAACTCTATTGGTAGCATAGAAAGGTACAAGGCTCGCCTTGTTGCTAAAGGGTTCACTCAAAAGGAGGGCATTGACTATACGGATACCTTCTCTCCAGTTTCTAAGAAGGATTCCTTAAGAATTGTCATAGGATTGGTAGCTCATTATGATTTGGAGCTTCACCAAATGGATGTTAAAACCTCCTTTCTCAATGGAGAGCTTGAGGAAGAAGTTTACATGGACCAACCAGAAGGTTATGTGGCTGCAGGAAAAGAAAATCTTGTGTGTAAGCTGAGGAAGTCAATATACGGATTGAAACAGGCCTCCCGACAATGGTATTTAAAGTTCAATGATATCATTTTGTCATACGGTTTCATAGAGGTCATCGTTGATCGATGTATTTATATGAAAGTCAGTGGGAGCAAGTTTATCATTCTAGTATTGTATGTTGACGACATATTATTGGCTACAAATTATATGAGTATGTTGACTGATGTAAAGAAATATCTCTCCAAGAACTTCGAAATGAAGGATATGGGTGAGGCAAACTATGTGATAGGGATTGAAATAATCCGGGATAGATCACAAGGATTGTTAAGTTTGTCTCAGAAAGGATACATAGATAAAGTCTTGAAGAGATATGGGATGGAAAAGTGCAAGTTAAGCAAAGCTCCAGTTCAGAAAGGGGACAAATTTAATAAAGCTCAATGTCCAAAGAATGAACTAGAGAGGAAAGAAATGGAGATGATACCTTACTTGTCAGTGGTAGGAAGTTTGAATTACATTCAAACATGTACTCGACCAGACATCAGTTTCACGGTTGGTGTCTTGGGTCGGTATCAAAGTAATCCTGGAATGGACCACTAGAAGGCTGCTAAGAAAGTTCTCAAGTACTTGAAGGCACCAAAGAGTTTATGCTTACGTACAGGAGAACCGATAATCTTGAAGTAATCGGATACTCTGATTCAGACTATGCCGGGTGCGTCGATACTCGAAAATCGACATTTGGCTATCTGTTCCTATTAGCTGGAGGAGCAGTATCATGGAAAAGTGAAAAGCAGTCCGTCATTGCTACTTCCACAATGGAAGCGGAATTTGTGGCATGCTATGAGTCCACAATTCAAGCATTGTGGTTGCGGAACTTTGTCTTAGGACTTGGACTTATTGACAGTATTTCCAAGCCGCTGAGAATGTATTGTGATAATTCCGCAGCAGTCTTCTTCTCAAAGAATGACAAGTATTCGAAAGGTGCTAAGCACATGGAGATAAAATACTTGTCTGTAAAGGAAGAAGTGCAGAAACGCAGAGTAGCAATTGAGCATATAAGAACGGATATGATGGTTGCGGATCCGTTAACGAAAGGACTCCCTCCTGGTATATTCGCTGGCCATGTAGAAAGGATGGGAATAATTCATAAGACCTTGCTGTATTGATATTATGCTATTGTAAAGATGCTAACTTAAGTAATTTGAATTCAATAAAGTTTAAGTGTTTTCTGCAAATCTAATATGTTATCATTAGGATATGTACATGTAGTGTTTGGATAACATATGAGTTGAGAATAAAGTTATATCTCAACATAATGGATTTTGAGAATTAGGTAACCTCTCAAATATTAAAGAAGTAGTAAAGTTGGAATTTGTTCGTGATGATGGAAGGGAACTTATCGTTGTAAAAGATAGGGGACCGCCTCATTCGATGAGTTCTGATTTTATGGTACTTAAAAGAATAATTAAGCTTAATGAAAGGATGCGCATTAAAGGAAGTTGAACCATTAAGTTAATACACGGCCAAGTGGGAGAATGTAAGAATACTTCCGTTAGTGTGGCTGAAGTATTAACGGTCCGACTATTATAGTTTAAGTTTAATGTAAGGTTTAAGGTTTCTAGTATGTAATGGGATACGGTGATGGACCGAATCAAAGAAAAGATACCGGAATGGGTTTGATGTCAACCCTCTTACTCCACCCAATAAAGAATCTAATCTAAGGTTCATATACATTTATATATAATGGATTAACTTATATAAATGTATATGTATTAAAGTATAGTTTATGTGTTATGTTTTAATGAAGGGATGTCTCATTAAAAGGGCACAACTTCCTCCTCTTAATGAGAATCACGTGGGCCTCATATAAAAGAGAGGGAGAGGAAGTTGTTGCAATTACAAGTTCTCATTTGCTGTTTTTGAGACAAAGAGACATAACATAGAGACACAAAAGAGAGATTAGAGATTGTGATCGGAATCGGAACACCCCGGCTCCATCGAAGGGGAGATCGCAGTAAGGAAGGGAAGGAGAAGATCAAACAATCATCAAGGAATCATCATCATGCCTAACAATGCAATGGAAAAAGGTTAGACACTCTTCTTTCTCATCACCGAAAACTCCATCAATATGAAATTGTTGATTCATTTGTTCTAGTGGCGATTATGGGATGGATTACAAGTTTGTAATCATAAGGTTAATCTTACATTAGAAAGAATGAAGGAGAATCATTGCGTGTTTTCGGATCCCATCAGTCATTAGTAGCATGATTATAAATCTGTGTTATTCGTCATTGTGTAAATATCATGGTGAAATATGAAAGTGGCGCAAATAATGGATGTATAATTTCTAAATTTTGTGTGCATTTAATCGTTTTTAAGAGTCAGACTTGGCACATCTCATGTAACTCTACTAGTGAACTAGAGACTCTTCCAATAAAACTAAATTTGTAGGTTACATGTAAACTCCGTTCGAGCTCCTTAGATGTTTCAATTATTTACAAACCCCCTCGGGAACGAAACGTTTCAATTATTTACAAATATGAAGAAGCACGGAAAAAATAGAAAGGGAACAAACTTAAAACACTTTCATAAATAGCATAACTTAAGATAATCTTGGTTTCAATGATGAAAGATCAACCATACTTCAAGACATTCTAATCAAACTTTCCCTTCAATTCTTGCGTGAGTGAGTCCGACGCAAGCATCAACGAAATCTCCATCGATGAGATCAGTCGAAAGAATCTGCAACTTATCTCCACATCCTTTGGAAACACACTGAGATATAAAAAGCCTCGCGTGTTTTCGAATCCGATCAGTCACCGGTTTAACCCACACAACCGGATTATCAGCTTGCGGCGTAACGGTATTCTCAACCCGGTAAAATAATTTTCTAGAAGATATCGGTTGCTGCTCGCTCAAATGCTTCAAATTGCTTTCAAATTTCATCCACGGAAGATCCGTATCGATCCAATTATCTTTTAAATAATCTGAGTTCCATAAAAGTCCACCTCGGTTCGGTTTCGGAGACTCTCTAGGCTTCCAAATGCAAATAACCCTTTTCGGCAAGATCTTGGATACCGCCTTGTTGAACAAGTTATCGTCTTGCTGTATCAAGAACTGACCTAACTTGTCAACCAAGTAAGTCTCGAACTCTGGAGGATTTTTGAGTCCGTACTCGGTCCTTATCGTAGATGGAGAGGGTTTGGCATTCAGCTAAAGGACGATAGATCAAAGGTATTCCGATTTCGTTGGTGGCGGAATCGTGAGTTCCTGGCCACACGATCTTGTTGAGAGTTAGTTTCTCAACCGTTAGATCAGCCATCCAGTTTTTCCGATCGGACGGACGGTAGTCGTCGCCGGGGAAATGTGAACCGTCAGATTTTTCGAGGTCGGTTAGGGTTTCTTCTTCATGAGAGACAGATTTTTGCCGGTCGATTTGGTTAGAGAAAAAAGAAAGCATGTTTTGAGAGATTGATGAAGAAAATGAAGATAAGGGTTTTTGTTTTTCTTGTGGTTTACAAGTTTGTGTGTTTAGGGTCTTTCACTTATAAAATTTGATATGAGAGAAATCGTGAAGTGTTTGTCTTAACATGTGAAAACGTTACATCAAAGACAAATGATTTGTTGTGGATTTGGTTGGAGTTTTGACTTGTTAATTCAAATTATTTGGCTGTCTAATAAAAAGTTGCCAAAAATAATTGAGAGAACTAAGATCATGATTAACATGAGTTGTTTATAAAGCTAATATGCTCTGTTTATTAAAGTATTTGTAAGTTGTTTTAAAAAAAATATTTTCATGATTATTGGTTTTCTTCTTCCTTTAGTTAGTTTGCCAATGCAAATACTCATATTTCTAACCCTCCAAAGTTTTGGCATTATTTTGTCATAAGAGGTTATAACATATGGTTGATGGTTAACGTCATCAACCAAAAATACTCCAAAGGCTAAATATTAATGCTTGCAAAATTCTGTTTTCTGATGCTACAAGAATGGAGCTAAAGATTGTTAATCCTTTCTTTTGTGTGATTATAAAGAGTCAAAATTTGGTTACACATGAGCAAAAACTAAATAACCTTAAACCGTCTTCTGTTTTTTCTGTTGGTTCGAGCCATCGTTAGATCCTTTACCATCCTTCTTCTGGCCAACACCGCCACCACGTCCTCTCTTACCCTGGTTGAGTACAAATAACCGAGAAAAAAGTTAGCTCGAATACATAAAGTAGAGATAAAAAATCGAGTTAGTTATGTGTTTACATTGGGGTTGAAGGTTTTGAGCGGGTCACCGCCTCTTCTGGACCGTTTCTTGTTTCCATTGTTGCGACCACCACCACCTCCACCGGATCTTCTACTACCGCCCATTGCGGCTCTAGCTAGCTTCACCATCTTGCTTGCTTCTTGAGTCTTTGCATCCACTAGATACTCGGGGATGTCCTTTAGATGTGGTGCAGGTGCATTCTTACTGAGAGGCTTATCGTGCTTCAGCAGATCTAAGTCTTTCGGATTAGCTTCGAAATGAGCCTTTAACCTGAAGAAAGAAATATAAAAGTGAAGCAAAACAAAAAAAATCAGAGATAACTAAACACACACATTAACAACACTTGCTTACTTTTCGGAGTTGATTATCTCATTTCTTAAATCCTGAGCTCGAGACTCTCGAATCGCAATCCTTGTAACACTTTTCGCAACATCCTGAAAGAAATCACAAGTTTAATACTACTCACTTGACCAAACATGCATCTTACTACAGACATTACACACCTCAGCTCTATATCTTAAAGATTCGACGGCGTTTTTGGTTAACGAAGGGAAAGGTGTGATAATATCAGTATCCTTGTCCTCGTCGCCTGCTAAGAAGGACTTTATTTCTTCAAAACCTTCCATCTCATCAGAAGAAACCTGCGGCAAATAAAGCAAAAGCATTAGACTTGCAAATTTGAAGAGGTCATGTCAGTAAAACGGAAACTCACAAGAGAAACAGAAGAACCGCTGCTATATGCTCTCCCTGTACGCCCAATTCGATGAATATATCCTGTAACACTTAGAGGCATATCATAGTTTATGACCTGTACATAAAAAATGCTTTAATGAAACGATAAGAATCTAAAGCAAAGAAAAAAAGATGCAAAATTTCACTAGAGCAAAGTCGAGTAGCATACCGTGTGAACTTTTTTGAAATCGATTCCCCTAACTACACCGAACTCAGCGTCCAGCTTTGGTTTGCCAAGTCTTTTTTTTTTCTTATTCTCGTTGTTATCTTCAGGTTTAGCCTCTTCCTTTTCTTTAGTCTGGTTATTATCGTCCGTTGCAATCAAATAATCGAAAAGACCTGCATTGAATTGCTGTACAAACATACAATCATTGATTATGAAATGCGGCTATTTCAGAGAAAAAGTAATTCAGGTGTGTGTGACTTGGTGATGTACCTCAAGGATATGAAGCCGAGAATTCTGAGGCAACTCTCCGTTTAAAATTGCAGTCTTGATTCCAAACTGGCAAAAACAAGAAAATAAATTAATACACTAGTATTATTACAGTAGCATAAATCGGATTGGCGCATGTCAATTCTGAACAATTTCAATCGGTAGGTGACCAAAAACTTGCCTTTTCCAAGAATAATTTCAACCTGAAACCCATATCAATCGAATTAACGAATGTCAGAATCTTTTTCTGAACCACCTCAAGCTTCAAGAGAGCAAGCATGTGAAGGAGTTTATCCTCAGCACTGCATGGAATCTAACGCAAAATAAACAAACCAATCATCATATACCAGACACACAACTGTGAATATTGACTTGAACATATGTAAGCGACCAAATTCATACCCAAAACTGCTGAACATTACTCGGGACAGCTTCTTCCTTGTCGTTACCTTCTTGCAAGGTCAAAACGATCGGGTTGTGCAGAATCAATTTCTTCAATTTCTCAACATCAGAACTAAAGATTTTACAGAAATATTAATCAATTAACCGATCCAAGACAAACATCAAAGGAAAAAAATGTGAATTGTTATCATCCAGAGATAAGTTACCATGTGGTTGCAGACATAAGAAGGCGCTGGCATCGTCTTGGGATTATTGAAATCACCGACCTTAGATTATCTTCATATCCATATGATAACAAAAGATCTGCCTGATAACAAAAAATAAATCAACTTCTCCTCAATGAGAGGAATCGAAAGAAAGCACGATATAACTTCTAAGTCCTAATTGAATGTGTAAACCAAAACGGCTTATATCCAAAGCATACAACATTGAGGCTACTATTATAACATTATCGAGGCACAAAATTCCAAGGAAAGCAGAACATACCTCATCAAGAACCAGAATTTCAAGCGAGTCACTAATAGCCTTAGGCTCTAAAACTCCAGCAGCAAAACATTTTGGAATACAAGCAGGTGTAGTAACAAGAATCTCAGGCAATCCAGCCAATGCGTTACGCTACAATCGGGGAAAAAGAAACAATCAACCTCAAACATATAAAAACACAACTTATAAAAAATTGGATTACTGAAATGTAAACAACTAACCATATCAGAGGCAGGCATGGTACTAGCCAACTGCACAACTTTAAGTTGAACACGACACATCTCGATAAGCGAAGAAACCTCAGTGTACACCTACAAAATCTCCAATGAATCATTGAAATCTATGGAAGTAAAATAAAAATATGTAAACAATAGTCCAAATACATACTTGTTGAGATAATTCTCGAGAAGGAACGAGAATGAAAGCAGAAGGAGCAAGCTTCTTCTTATTCCCAGATTCTGAAAACAGCTTCTGAAGCAATGGTAAAAGATAAGCCAAGGTTTTACCTGACCCTGTCTTTGCCCTAGCAACAACATCTTTTCCTTCCTATTAGAAACACAAACAATTAAATCAATTCTTAACAAAAACTTCACTTTAATCAAAATCAATAAGAACCCTAAAGTTGGAAACTTTATTTAATTACCAGAATGTAAGGAATAGCTGATTGTTGAATCGGAGTTGGTTTCTCTATACCCTGTTTGGTTAAAGCTCGAATTAAACGAGAATCAAGCCCTAACTCCTCAAAACTCTTATCTACCTCCTCAGCTTCTTCTTCTTCTCCGACGTCTCTCTGTTCTTCAACTTCTTCAACTTCCGGTTTCAAATCCTCCATATGTTTGAACTTAGACTTACCCATGTAATCAAAATCGTAACTTGAAAAACAAAGAAGAAGCTTGAAGCAGCGGCGCAGAGAGAAAACCTTACTTTGTTGTGTATTTTGATTTGGAATGGGCTTTTTATTTATTTACATTAAAATGAGAAAAAAGTTTCAATTTTTAATTGAAAGAAAAGGACTGTTCACAATATCAAAATTTGCTTTTGTTTATTGTGAAGATGGAACTTCTTCTTAAATAAAGAAAGGATTTTTATGTATAGTAAAGAAGAAGAAGGAAGTAATCGATTTGAGACTTGACTTGTCGTCATCAAATTCGTCATCTTTCGATCTCAATCCGAGATTTTTCAGTGAGAAATGGGTTCGTTGAAGAAGGAAGGAGAGATCGGAGACGAGTTTATGGAGGCGATTCTGTACGTTAATGGAGTTCGTAGAGTTTTACCTGATGGGCTAGCTCATATGACACTTCTCGAATATCTCAGAGGTGTGTAATAACCAATTGATCTCTAAAGTATGCTTTTTTTTGGGTTTTGTGTTTGGTTTAAGACCCGAGTGTTCAAAGAAGTTCACTTTTCATTCTATTTATGAAGAAATCAGGACTATGAAGCTTGTACCTGAGTTATTTATGTTTGATTCACTAGCTAGCTCACTTATGTATCTTTAATTTGAAATGATTGGGTATATTTTATTTGAGAAATGAGTTGCTTGCAGAAATCATTTGTTCATGAAGTAGTTTCTAACTTGTATTCTTGATTCCTTTAGATTTAGGATTGACCGGGACAAAGCTGGGATGCGGTGAAGGTGGTTGTGGGGCTTGCACGGTGATGGTCTCTAATTATGACCGAAAATCAAAGACATGCGTGTGCGTCTCTATTCCTATGATACATTAACTCAAGTTTTAGCCTTCTTGTTGATTTTTTTCATATGGAAAATGTTGTTGCAGGCATTATGCTGTGAACGCTTGCTTAGCACCTCTCTATTCAGTAGAAGGAATGCATGTAATTTCCATTGAGGGAATTGGGCATCGCAAACTTGGCTTGCATCCACTTCAGGTAAGTGTTTACTTTTATCAAGTTCTGGTTTCTGAAGATTCTATGTCAGCTGCTAAACCGTGTTGTGATTCGTAATTCTCTCAGGAGTCAATGGCATCTTCTCATGGTTCACAATGTGGGTTTTGTACTCCCGGGTTTATCATGTCGATGTACGCATTGCTGAGGTCAAGTAAAAACTCACCTTGTGAAGAGGAGATTGAAGAATGCCTTGCAGGGAATTGATGTCGTTGTACTGGTTATAGACCAATAGTTGATGCGTTTCGGGTTTTTGCAAAATCTGATGATGCTCTATATTGTGGTGTATCATCAATTAGCCTTCAAGATGGTTCAAATATCTGCCCATCTACTGGCAAGCCTTGCTCGTGTGGTACCAAAACAACAAATGAAGCGGCTAATTGCAATGGAGATAGATTTCAGTCTATCTCTTATAGTGATATTGATGGGGCTAAGTATACGGAGAAGGAACTTATTTTTTCCCCTGAACTTTTGCTGAGGAAATTAGCTCCTTTAAAGTTAAAGGGAAATGGAGGGCTTACCTGGTATAGACCTGTAAGTCTTCAGAACTTGCTTGAGCTCAAAGAAAATTATCCTGATGCAAAACTAGTGGTAGGTAATACGGAGGTGGGAATCGAAGTGAGACTGAAGAGGTTACAGTATCAAGTGCTAATCTCTGTTGCTCAAGTCCCAGAACTCAATGTGGTTAATGTCAATGACAATGGGGTAGAGGTTGGTTCGGCTTTGAAACTTTCTGAACTCCTGAGGTTATTCAGGAAGGTTGTCAAGGAGCGTCCTGCGCTTGAAACATCAGCATGCAAGGCTTTTATTGAACAGCTGAAGTGGTTTGCGGGAACACAAATCAGAAACGTTGCTTGCATTGGTGGAAACATCTGTACAGCTAGTCCAATATCTGATTTAAATCCTCTTTGGATGGCTTCAAGAGCAGAGTTTCGGATAATCAACTGCAGTGGAGATGTTAGGTCTATACCTGCAAAAGATTTCTTCCTCGGTTATCGAAAAGTTGATATGGGAAGTGATGAGATTTTGTTGTCAGTGTTTCTTCCGTGGACTAGACACTTCGAGTATGTGAAAGAATTTAAGCAGGCTCATCGTAGGGATGATGACATAGCTATTGTCAATGGTGGAATGCGTGTGTTTCTGGGAGAGAAGGGCGAACAATTGATCGTTTCTGATGCATCAATTGCTTATGGTGGTGTGGCTCCTCTTTCATTGCGTGCGAGAAAAACCGAGGAATTTCTAATTGGAAAGATTTGGAATAAAAGTCTTCTGCAAGATGCTCTCAAGGCCATACAGAGCGATGTCTTAATTAAGGAAGATGCTCCTGGTGGGATGGTTGAATTTCGGAAATCTTTAACCCTAAGCTTCTTCTTTAAATTTTTCTTATGGGTATCTCATCATGTACATAATGTAAAGCCAACGGTAGAGACCTTCCCACCCTCTCATATATCAGCTGTGCAACCTGTGCCTCGCTTATCTAGAGTTGGAAAACAAGACTATGAGACAGTCAAACAGGGAACATCTGTTGGATTGTCGAAAGTTCATCTTTCAGCAAGAATGCAGGTATGGTGTTCTATATACTTTGGTTCTCATACTCATGGTTTTCTTAGCATGTCTTTGATTTACGTGGCACGTCTTTGATAATCTCTGGGGTAACATATGTCTACTATGTAATTTCGTTGATTGATGTTTGTGATAAGAGTAAAATAGAGAAGATGTTTATGAAGTCTGTGTGGGCTAACTTTTCTGAATATCTTATAAAGCTCTTAAATCATTTGCTATGAACACACATTACCTTCTAGAACAAAGACTTACGGTTATAAGCTTCAGGAAATATGTATTACATGATTATGGCGTCTGAGATTTTCTTCCTCTACATATAGTTTATGGGCTCTCTTTCCTCTACATTTAAGCTTGGTAAAGTGATCAGCTTGGTCTGCATATTGTTTGGTTTGGAGTGGTTTTGTTGTCTTAGGTTGGTGACTTTTGATCTTACGTGTATCTCAACACTCTTATATTTTCATCTAGGTCACAGGAGAAGCGGAATATACGGATGATACCCCAGTGCCTCCTAATACATTGCATGCTGCCTTAGTGCTAAGCAAAGTGCCACATGCCCGCATCCTTTCAATCGATGATTCAGCAGCCAAATCTTCACCTGGTTTTGCTGGTCTGTTTCTTGCCAAAGGCATTCCCGGGGATAATATGATTGGACCAATTGTTGCCGATGAAGAATTGTTTGCTACGGACGTGGTCACGTGCGTGGGACAGGTAAGAAACTTTGAAACCTCAAATTTTCGCTTTCTTTTTTTGCTTTTTCCATGGAAACACAATGGGAGAAACTTTAATATCCCTGTGTCTTAGAAGTAGTGCTACATGCAAAACTGTTGGTGTGCTGCCTTTAATCACCGGGATGTAAACAAGCAAGGTTTATGCATGTATTGATTTTTCTTATAAAAGTAAATGAAAGTACTCACAGATATCAACAATTTTGTTATTTTGTTAGATATATGTTTTTCTTTCATTCATTTAATCAAATCTGGTATTTCAGGTCATTGGTGTGGTTGTCGCGGATACACATGAAAATGCAAAAACTGCAGCAGGAAAAGTTGACGTTAGGTATGAGGAACTACCTGCAATATTATCAATCAAGGAGGCTATTAATGCTAAAAGTTTCCATCCGAACACGGAGAAAAGGCTAAGAAAAGGAGATGTAGAGTTATGCTTTCAATCTGGTCAATGTGACAAAATAATAGAGGGAGAAGTAGAAATGGGTGGTCAGGAACACTTTTACTTGGAACCTAATGGCACTTTGGTTTGGACAATTGATGGAGGCAATGAAGTTCATATGATTTCATCCTCTCAAGTAAGCATACTATTTAGTACTGTCATTTACTTCACTGAGTGGGATTCACTTTGATACAGCATAAGCTTTATGAATTTCGTACATTAAGATATTAAATGGCTGTCTCTGCTTAAGCAATATTGGTGGTTGTGATTTATTTGCAGGCTCCTCAAAAGCACCAGAAATATGTTTCTCATGTTCTCGGTCTTCCAATGTCTAAAGTGGTATGCAAAACCAAACGAATTGGCGGTGGCTTTGGTGGTAAGGAAACAAGATCAGCTTTCGTTGCTGCTGCAGCTGCTGTTCCTTCTTACCTATTGAATTGTCCCGTGAAACTCATACTGGACAGAGATGTGGACATGATGATAACTGGTCATCGTCATAGTTTCATTGGAAAGTACAAGGTATATTTCTCTGTTGCTTCGATTTTTTTCTCTTAGGCTGTGGAATCTATTGGTCCGCAGACATTTAATTGGAAATGACTGAAAACAGTTGAGAATAGATTGTAATTGTATTCTGGTACTCTTTACAGGTTGGATTTACCAATGAAGGAAAAATATTGGCTTTGGACCTTGAAATCTACAACAATGGTGGAAATTCTTTGGATCTTTCCCTTTCTGTTCTCGAACGGGCCATTTTTCACTCGGATAATGTTTATGAGATCCCGCATGTGAGGATTGTAGGGAACGTTTGCTTTACTAATTATCCTAGTAACACGGCTTTCCGAGGATTTGGAGGTCCCCAAGGTATGCTTATAACTGAAAACTGGATTCAGAGAATCGCAGCTGAGCTTGATAAAACCCCTGAAGAAATCAAAGTGAGTTGAATGTTTTGTTTCTTATAATAATTTTTTTCTGGTGTATTTACTTTAGGAGATGAACTTTCAAGTAGAAGGATCGATCACACATTACTTTCAGTCTCTTCAGCACTGCACATTGCATCAGCTATGGAAAGAGCTGAAAGTATCCTCCAACTTCTTAAAAGCTCGTAGAGAAGCTGACGAGTTTAATAGTCAAAATCGGTGGAAAAAGCGTGGTGTAGCTATGGTTCCCACAAAATTTGGCATATCATTTACCACAAAGTTCATGAATCAGGTAATCTTTCTTTGAGGTGGATCCTTTTTCCTTCAAACTTGGTAGTAATCTGTCGAGGAACTGGAAAGAATAAGATAAATCTGCCATGGAAATCTCACCATTGCTTGCAAAGCTAGAATCTGGATTTTTAGATATTTCGGTCCATTTTTGTTTTACAGGCCGGTGCTCTTGTTCATGTTTACACGGATGGGACTGTTTTGGTGACACATGGAGATGTGGAGATGGGTCAAGGATTGCATACAAAGGTTGCCCAAGTTGCTGCATCTGCCTTTAACATTCCGCTTAGTTCAGTTTTCGTGTCAGAGACGAGCACCGATAAGGTAAACGTATATCACCGCTTAGAGCACTTTAGGCGATGGCATAATCACACAAAACTGTTCTTGCTCTCTTATCATTTTTATGGAGCCTGTTGCATCTAAACACAAGTTCGACACATTCGCTGAGGTATTCTTTTTCTCTTGCATTTTGATATAAGCTTGGAAGAGTTCAATGCATATATTGAATAACCTCTCTGCTCACATTGTATGTAGCTGGTAAGCGCATGCTACTTTCAACGGATAGACCTCTCTGCTCACGGTTTTCACATTGTTCCCGAAGTTGGATTTGACTGGATAACTGGGAAAGGGAACGCATTTAGATATTACACATATGGAGCTTCCTTTGCTGAAGTTGAGATAGATACATTGACTGGTGATTTTCACACTAGAGCCGCCGATATAATGCTGGACCTCGGATATTCTCTTAATCCAGCCATTGATGTTGGACAAGTGTGTGTTCTTCTCTCACCCTCCTACGCTTTTAGCTGTTCATTGGCTTTTTGCAATCTTTAAAAATCCAGATCATGAAGCAAAAATGTTGTCTAAAATTGACAATTTGCAGATAGAAGGAGCGTTTGTACAAGGACTAGGTTGGGTAGCTCTAGAAGAACTCAAATGGGGAGATGCAGCTCATAAATGGATTAAACCGGGAACTTTACTCACTTGCGGACCCGGAAACTACAAAATACCTTCCCTTAACGACATTCCGTTCAACCTCAATGTTTCTCTTCTCAAGGTATTCAACTATAAGAACAAGCTTTGCATTGGTAATTGCATTGGTAACAAGCAATAGACATTTGAAACTGACCCTGAGATTTGTACTTTATTAAATCAGGGGAATCCGAATACAAAGGCAATACATTCATCTAAAGCAGTGGGTGAGCCACCGTTCTTTCTTGCAACATCAGTCTTCTTTGCAATAAAGGAAGCGATCAAAGCAGCTAGAACCGAGGTGGGTCTCACCGACTGGTTCCCACTGGAGACTCCAGCCACGCCAGAGCGTATCAGGATGGCTTGTTTAGATGAGTTTTCATCTCCTTTTGTAAGTTCAGATTTTTTCCCTAAGCTTAGTGTTTGAGCTTGTAATTTTATCAAAGTGGCATAAGACCGATCAATCTACTGTGACAAAGTCATACATGCAAGTTATTTCTAGTCTCCAAATAAATGTACATTACAAAGATATGGTTAACTTTGTTGACTACTAGTGCCTCAAGCTTTGAACATTGGTGGCTTCCTGATCAAAGTTGCTTGTTCAAAGCCATAAGCAATCTCAATGAGCTTTGGCTCGGAGAATCTTAATCCTCCAAAGCTAATCCCAAATGGAACTCCTTCACTATTATATCCTGCAGGGACATTGATTCCTGGATACCCTCCAATGGCGAGGACAGGGCTAATCGTCGAACCTAGACCCACTATTGCATCTAACTTCTTTTTCTTCATCAGCTTTTCGATTCCATTCCTCGACAGTTCTTCCATCTTCTGCAATGCGGCTTTCTCTTTCTCACCCATTCCATTGGTGGCTTCTGCTGCAATGAAGACTTCTTGTCCCCATTCTTTCACCTTTTCCTGTCAGTTTTCGACAATTCAACGATTTACATTTCATTCAAAAACCTGAGAAAAAGGTAAGCTTTCGGTACCTTTTCAGCAAATTTCTTGTTGAAGGCAATAACCTTTGCTAAGGACCGGACTGGTGATTTCGCGAGCTTTTTAAGATATGCATTAAGAGACATCTTGAACTCAGCCAAAAGTGCTATCTCTTCACCGCTCTTTCTCCGATCCATAATGACTTCGATGTTTGGTATCGTCAAATTGTCATTGACGATCGCGCCTTCTTTTCTTCATCCCAAGGAAAATAGTCATATTGTGTTCTCGAGTTTTAATTCGATTGATCAAATCGACTTATTGTTACCTTAATGTTTTGATGTATTGATCAAGATGAGTATGCTTCATTACAATCCCTAATCTCTTACCCTTGAGGCCACTAGCTTTCAGAAATTGCTTGTAACCGCCTTCAGGAATGAACTTGGACGCTGTCTTCGTGGCCTTGTCCAATGGATCATAACCCACTATAGCATCCCAATGAATCATGATATAGTAAGGAAAAATTTGACCTTTCCTTGAAGACCACGTGCACTCCAACCATTATGGATGAAATAAGAACGGAAACTAGACCATTCGCTTAAACTAGCTTTGCCCAAGATCACAGCACCAGTGTCTCTCAGCTTCTTGACAACAGTCGCGTCTCGAGCCACGACTGAACCGAGCAAAGCGAACGAACCAGCCGTAGTGTTAAGTTTGTCTTTGGTTGATATAGAGTCTTTGAGCAGAACCGGAACACCGTGCAAGAAAGGAAGTTCAGTGATGCCTTTGAGCTCACGTTCTCTGTCTGCAATCTCTGCTTGGCTCAATGCGTCTGGATTCGTCTCGATTACTGCGTGGAGGATCGGATTAAGTTTCGAGATAGATTTGAGGTAGAACTCAACGAGTTGCTTTGATGTTAGTTTCTTTTCGTTGAAAGCAAGTCTAATGTCTTTAATGGTGGTTTCTTGAAAAGAGAATGTTGAAGTGGGTTTGATTGTAGACCCATATTGAATAAGAATAGCTATAAGAAGAAGAAGAGATGGTGAAAAGATGAAACAGAGAGCAACCATGGCTAGAAAGAGAAGAAAAAGAAAGAGTAAAGTGAGTGAGTGAGAGAAGAAGTGAGCAGAATATGTTAGTAGCCATTTTACCATATTTAGGGAGACTAACAAAAATAAAGTATTTTCTTAGTTGTCTCACAATTTACCATTTCATGAAAGGTAAAATGTGTGGTAGCTACTCCAAGTATATCTCATTAAATGGCTATACATCCCAACTAAATTATTGTCACGTAATATGAGAATCTCAATCCTCCAAAGCTTTATCCTAAATGGAACTCCTTCACTATTGTTATTTTATTATACAAAATAATAAAATAGAATAAATTGTGAGAGGATGTTTTGTTGTTGATGATTCGATGATCATGTGTGTATAAAATGAGAAAAGCATGGCTTTATTTTATAGCCATCATGCCAACGTTTATAAACGCATGAACCATAAAGGGAGAGTTGGAATTTAATCTCACCATAATTTGATGATCATCAACACAATATATATACTCATTTAACACAATATATATGCTCATCAACACATACCATCTCTATGACTAATTAGAGCCATCAAACCGAAGCAACCAAACAGTGCAACTCTTCATATGATTCGACAGGAAATGTAAGCACATCGACACACTCAACGTTACCCCAAACTTCTCGTCCATTGCACCTTGATTCTAAAGAAATAATGGCATACCATATTTTGGTTTCCCGTTTGATACATTTTGGATAAGGATCCCATATAACTAAAAGTTTTCCACCATAGTCATCTATGTAAAGTAATCTCCCAATATTCAAGCCCCTTGTACGGTGCTCACACAATTTTTCCAAACCCTTGATCTTTCTCCACTCTCGAACCTCAGAGTCATCAGACCACATTAAACCCCCGTTGTAAGTGTAATTGTAACAGTACACTACATTTTCTATCTTACACCACCCGTATACGAAACTCGATTCCTCTTTGATAACTTTCCATGTACCATATTTTGGGTCGTAAGCGTAAACCTTTTCATCTGCCGCTACGTAAATCTTTCCTTCAAACACATTATCTATATCACAATATTGGCGTTGTAACTGAGCTCGTAACTCGTCATCACTAGGACCAGGCAAGCTTGTCCAAGACTGTGTTTTTATTTCAAACACCTCAATCCAATTAGCAGAGTAATCGTCAATCTCACAACCTCCAATCACATATATTTTCTCATCGAGTAATACCGCACATGGTCTCTCCCGAGCCACTGTCATGTGAGGGGCCTCACGCCAAGTGTGATTACGACAATCAAGAACCCGAACAGAGGTAGACCCCTTCTTGTAGGGTCCACCGATCATGTAGATGTCCGAACCGACCGCTACGATGTCGTGACTTGGGATGAAAGGATGATTGGAAGAATTAGTGAAACGTATCGGAACAACCGCATTTCCACTTGAATTCTGCTTAAACCTAATCTTCCCTCTCCGTTTGGTTTTGGTTTGAATTTGATTAGGTTTCGACCAAAGACTAAACTATTAGTTATTGAGGAAGTCAAAGAACAACAACCCCATAATTTAAGGAGGAAGACTAGGAGGACTTTAGGGAGGAAGACATGGAGGACTTTAAGGGGGAAGACAAGGATTAATATTCTAACTTACTTTGGAGCCTCTCCCTCTCCTTTGTGCATACAAACTCTATAAATATGTTGTTCCATTCATTGTAAAATTCATCTTGAATTAATAAGATTAATCAAGTTCATACACTTACTCTCTCTAGTTCTTCATTCTCTTTCTATCCAAAATACTCTTAATCTTACTATCTTATTCCGCAAATTCCAACATGGTATCAGAGCAATGATCCTTGATTGTTAGCTCAAACTCTTTTGTTACTCATTCAAAATCTCTCGGAAATTAAAATTTCCTCTTTCTCGGTTCTTTAAAATTCAAATTCTAAAGATTCCTCTAATTTCTCAAGGGAAGAAGAAGTATGGATTCATCTAAGCCTCTTGTTATCTCGGTAATTCTCAAAGGAGAGAATTATCTCTTGTGGTCAAGAACCACCAAAACCGTCTTAAGTGGCTGCGGCTTATGGAGCCACATCGATTTAAGCCTTGTTCCAAAGGAGACCGAAGCCGACCTTACCGACTCTACCGAAGAAAAGAAGGAAGAGGTGAAGGAGGCTAAGCGAGTCAAGAAAGCCTTATGGTACCAAGAAGATCAAGCCGTTCTAACGATTCTTTACAACGGTCTTGAAGCATCTATACTTGAAGCATACTCATATTGCGAAACTGCAAATGAGTTATGGGAAACACTCAAGAAAGTTTACGGGAACGTCAATAACCTTACTCGGGTCTTCGAAGTCAAGAAGGCTCTCAACACCTTAAGCCAAGATGACTTAGGGTTTACCAAACATCTCGGGAAATATCAATCCCTCTTTGCCGAACTAAAAGGGCTCCGACCTTTCACCATGGATCTGGAGGCTCTCATTATTCGAAGAGAACAAGACAAGATCTTTGGGCTTCTCTTCTCACTCAATCCGGTCTACAATGACCTCATCAAGCATATCCTTCGGTCCGACAAGCTACCAAGCTTTGACGATGTTTGTTCCCAAGTTCAAAGGGAACTAGGATCTAGTGGATTATTTAACGGAAAGGGAGAGCTTCCTATGGCTCACAAAGGAGCGTATGACCGATTTGAAGATCGGCGAAACAACAACCGTGTCAAACACCCTCACCTATGGTGTGAGTATTGCAAGATGAACGGCCACACGAAAGCAAAATGTTGGACACTCCATCCACATCTAAGGCCGAAAGTGCTACCCGAACGTAGAGAACCAAGGGCCAACTACGGATGCAACAATGAAGACACCGGTCCTTCAAACAAGAAGGAAGAAACAAACCATGGAGGTTGTATGTCTAAATCCGACTTGGAAGTTGTCATCAAATCCCTCAAAAATTCTAGTATCAATTTTCTATCCCATAAGTCTAGAGACTCTTTAATTGTGGATTCGGGTGCTTCACACCATATGATTAGCAATGAGAACATTCTAGGGAATATAGAAATGGCTAGTGGAAATGTAGAAATTGCTAATGGTGATAGAATCTCAATCAAAGGAATCGATAATTTAAGACTATTTGATAAGAATTCTAAGGCATTTTATATGCCAAAATTTACGAGTAATCTTTTGTCGGTTAAGAGAGCGACAAAAGACTTGAATTGTTATGTTATATTTGGTCCTAATGGAGTTTATTATCAGGATATTGATTCGGGAAAAATCTTTGGGGAAGGAGGAACCGAAGATGACTTATACCTCATTAAGGATTTTACTTCAAGCTCGGATAAATTGTTCTCGTTTAATTCTCGTTTTAAAATTTCAAATAATGCATTGTGGCATGCTAGACTTGGTCATCCTCATTCTAGAGCTCTTGAACTTATGTTACCAAATATTGTTTTTGATCATTTAAATTGTGAGTCTTGCATTTTGGGAAAACATTGCAAACGGTGTTTTCTAAATCTACAACTATCTATGAAAATTATTTTGACTTAGTTCATTCGGATGTGTGGACATCTCCATACTTATCTATAGATAACAACAAGTATTTTGTGACTTTCACAGATGAAAAGTCAAAATATATTTGGGTTACTCTCCTTCGATCAAAGGATCGTGTTTTTGAAGCATTTACTAACTTTGAAAATCATGTGATTACTCATTACAATGCCAAGATAAAAGTGTTTAGGTCGGATAACGGTGGTGAATACACGAGTCACAAGTTCAAGGAACACCTAGCCAAACAAGGAATAATTCATCAAACATCGTGCCCGTATACACCACAACAAAACGGTGTCTCCGAGAGGAAGAATAGACATCTTTTGGAAGTGGCCCGATCGATGATGTTCCACACAAATGTTCCAAAGAAGTTTTGGGGAGATGCCGTGATGATTGCATGCTACCTAATCAATAGAACGCCGACCAATGTTCTTGGAGATTACTCACCATTTGAGGTACTTACTAAATCTAGACCGTCTTTAGAACATCTAAGGGTTTTCGGTTGTGTTTGTTTTGTTCTAGTACCCGGAGAATTACGTAACAAGCTGGATCCGAAGAGCACCAAGAGCATGTTCCTAGGCTATTCAACAAACCAAAAAGGATACAAATGCTATGATCCGGTAAACAAAAGGACACTAGTTTCCCGTGATGTGAAGTTTATAGAAGATCAAGGTTACTACGAAAAGAAGGATTGGGAAGACTTGAAGGACCTAGCAACTCCCTCGGACCGGAGTGCATCATTAAGATTCCTACTTAATCATTTAGGAGAACCAGTCCCAACAAGGAAAGAGACGGCCTCAAATGAGACCTAGATGAAAATCTAAGTGAAGAAGGAACTCCTCACACTAACGATCTAAACGAAGGGCCACAAGAGGAAACTCTAGAACCGGAGATACAAGAAGAAGTCGATACTCAAGAGGTTGATCAAACCGAGATTGTTCAACCGCTTAGAAGAAGTGAGAGGATTCGGAGTGATCCATCATGGAGAGACAAGAGGATGTTCTACAACTATGAGGCCGTAGCTCACCCAATCCAAGCCGTCTGTTCTCTCGCCCTTTTGCCTCCGGAATTTCAAGCATTCCTTGGGAAGATTGATGAACATACTATTCCCTCAACCTATGAGGAGGCCATGAAAAAAGAAGAGTGGACCAATGCGGTTGATGAAGAGGCTGGAGCCATGGTCAAGAACCATACGTGGGACGAATCCGATCTTCCAGAAGGTAAGAGGGTCGTGAGCTCTAAGTGGGTGTTCACCATCAAGCACTTGATTAGTGGAGAAATTGAACGGTTCAAGGCAAGATTGGTCGCAAGGGGATTCACTCAAACCTATGGTGATGACTACACGGATACATTTGCACCGGTGGCCAAACTACATACGGTGAGAGTTGTTCTATCATTGGCCGTGAATTTGGAATAGGATCTTTGGCAAATGGATGTGAAGAACGCCTTTCTTCAAGGCGACCTAGAAGAAGAAGTTTACATGACTCCACCACCCGGCCTTGAGAGTTTAGTTAAGCCGGGAAAAGTCTTGAGATTGAGAAAAGCGATATATGGTCTTAAGCAATCACCAAGGGCTTGATACAAGAAACTAAGTTCCACCCTAATGGATAAGGGGTTCAAGAAGTCGGAATTGGATCATACTCTTTTTACAATGCAAGGGCCGAAGGAAATTGTGGTCGTCGTTGTTTATGTAGACGATTTGATCATCTCCGGAAGTGACAAAGATGGAATTCAAGACACCAAGGACTATCTCAAGATTAAATTGAGATTAAGGACCTTGGCGAGCTCAAGTACTTTCTTGGGATTGAGGTTTGTCGGTTCTCAAACGGCTTACACATATCTCAAAGGAAGTACACATTGGATCTACTCAAAGAGACGGGGAAGTTAGGAGCCAAACCGGCCAAACAAGCCAAAACTCCTCTAGACGAAGGCTACAAGGTCGTTCGAAAGGGGGAGATAGAAGATGAACCATATGAAGATCCATCAAAATATCGGAGATTGGTGGGTAAGATGATCTATTTGACTCTTACTAGACCGGACCTTTGTTTTGTTGTGAACCAAGTGAGTCAACACATGAAGGACCCGAAGGTCCATCATTGGAACATGGTGGAACAGATATTTCGATATCTAAAAGGAGGTCCGGGTCTAGGCATTTGGATGGGCAAGAACGGTGACACGGAGCTAGTTGGTTATTGTGATGCAGATTGGGTCGGTGATCGGAATGACTGGCGGTCTATAACCGGTTATTGTACATTCCTTGGAGGGAACTTGGTGACATGGAAGACAAAGAAACAAAAGTCGGTATCATGCTCAAGTGCCGAAGCCGAATATCGAGCCATGAAAAAGCTCACCAATGAGCTTACTTGGCTCAAAGGGATCCTTCTACATCTAGGGATTGAGCAAGACCATCCGATCACAATGCATTGTGACAACCAAGCAGCGATCCACATTGCAACAAACTCGGTGTTTCACGAAAGAACCAAACACATCGAGATTGATTGTCACAAGGTCCGAGAGAAGATCGTGCAAGGAATGACACTTCCATGTTACTCTAAGAGTGAAGATCTATAAATATGTTGTTTCATTCATTGTAAAAATCATTTTGAATTAATAAGATTAATCAAGTTCATACACTTATTCTCTCTAGTTCTTCATTCTCTTTCTATCCAAAATACTCTTAATCTTACTCTCTTATTCCGCAAATTCCAACATAAACCAGCTCGGATTATTTGGCTGTTCTAAACAGACATAGACACATGTTTCTTTGGCTCCGATTTGAGATCGCGTCTTGTAGATTTCCATGAAAGATAAAAGAGATCGGAATCTCTTTGAGACAAGAGAGAGCCACGGGTAATTCCATCTCGACACACGTGCAAGAATGTTCTCTGCGATTTCATCTGGTAGTGACGAAAACGACGTTGGCTCAGGAATTGTTTTCTGCGTTGCTTCAACTTCTTTAGATATCATGATGATCTCCCCCATGTTGCAGTAGAGGCTAGTAGAGAGGAAATTAGGGTTAGCTATATAGCGATTAGGTTTTTAGAATAATTATTAACGCATATATATTAAGACCTTTTGCTTTTGCAACCCAAAAAAAAAAAACTATGATTTTTGCATTCCAAACCCCTCATCTAAATTAAATTATCTACTAGACCTATGTTCACGTAAATTATTTAGAGAAATTAACAATATAGTTTCACTGCAACATAATAGTTATTTATAGTTCAATAAACAAAAGGAAACACAAAATCTAGAAAACATAAGTAGTGTAACGTTCTTTGAAGCATTGTGTCGAGCACCTTGTGTGCCTATAGTTACCAATATTCTCAATTAACAAATAAACAACCAAACTCAACCCAGATGCCACATATCATCATTATTTTGGTTATAAATTATCTAAGAGCTACGAAATACAAACTCAATAGCTACGGAAATCAAACTAGAAACTTGATTCACAAGTTTCGATTTTTAAACGTACAAATTATAAATACATACCTCATTGATGCGAAATCGAACTCAAATCCCTATGCTTACACGATTTAGAAACTTTAAAAGAAGAAATGAGCTCGGAAGCAGACGACGACCCGGTGGAGAGAAAGAGGAACGACGGAGAAAGGGAGGAGAAAGAAAAAATTTGGCGTTTGGTCAATGGTCGGGATTGGTTTTTTTTCTTTTCTTTTTGTTATTAATTTTCCTCCAACCATGGACTTACACGTACACAATATTTTGGGGTGCTATAAACTCTAATTTTAGCACCGGTGTTATGAGTTTGATGTTCAGATTATTATTTAATTATTTTTTACTCTTTAGCAATTCATTAAAAACCACTAAAAACTAGCCATAAACATGCTCTAAAAGCATGATTATTGGAGACCCAATAGGTGTAATTATTGGGGGTTTAAACTAATAATTAATTGAGTTTAATGTTTTTAGACCCTTTCAGAAAGACAGAGATATATCAAAGAAGAGAGACTTTTTAGTCGATTCAGTGAAACGAACCTTTCATAACAGAGAAGAGATGATGATGAACCGCTTGATTTCAAATGACCAAATTTCCGATTGCTTTTGACATCCAGAACAGCTGAATCTGACCTAGATCCTTCGACGACTAATATGGGAATTTCCGACTCATTTCTCGACTCAAATCGGCGTCTCTCGACGATCAGAGACAGGATTTGAGAATCGCCGATGATTCTCTATCGGAGAAAACAGAGAGAGAGAGAGAGAGAGAGAGAGAGAGAGAGAGAGAGAGAGAGAGAGAGAGAGAGAGAGAGAGAGAGAGTAACACGGGGAAATCATCTTTTGCTGATTCATTTTTTCAATCCAACAGACGAAATTGGGCCACGTCACCGGGTCTTAACTGCAAAAAAGATCCAAAATTAGATCCCAAACTACATTTTTAGACACCCAAAATTTTGATTAAATCATAAATTAATATTTAGACACCCTAATTAGACACTAGTGGGTCTCCATTAATCATGCTCTAATTGATCTAGAAAATTGATTCAACCCCTCTCAGAAGTCAAATTTCACCAACGGATCTAGAAAACGAATCCGTGGGATTGTTTTATTTGATGATGATGATGCATATAAAATTGCATTCTGGATCTCAAATTATTCTCATGAAAGACCATAAAACTATTATAGAAGTTTCTTTTACCGAGCAAAACAATCCCACGGATTCGTTTTCTAGTATGTAATAAAAACAATTTATCAAATAAAAAAAAATGCTGCATAGAAATATTGGTCACACAATTTCCAATAGTGGTCACAGAAATATGAAAATATCTTCTATTTTGAAAAAAAAAAAAAATCTACAAAACATCTTATACTATGAAATGAGTAGTTGATGCTTTGTAAACTTACAAATAGCTTATTAAGAGTATAATAGATAGTTTGAGCTTTTTGGTGACACATGGAGGTGTGTAAGTTCAGATTTTTTCCCCCTAAGCTTAGTGTTGGAACTTTTAACATCATCAAAGGGGCATAAGATCGATAAATATACCGTGACAAAATCATATCTGTTAGCTATTTTCAGTAACCAAATAAATGTACATTACAAAGATATAGTTTTCCAAATCAGCAACTTTGTTGACTACAAGTGCCTCAAGCTGTGAACTTTGGTGGCTTCCTGATCAATGTTGCTTGTTCGAAGCCATAAGCAATCTCAATGAGCTTTGGCTCTGAAAATCTCAGTCCTCCAAAGCTTATCCCAAATGGAACTCCTTCACTATCATATCCTGCTGGGACATTGATTCCTGGATACCCTCCAATGGCGAGGACAGGGCTAATCGCCGAACCAAGCGCCACTATTGCATCTAACTCCTTTTCCTTCATTAACTTTTCGATTCCATTCCACGAAAGTTCTTCCATTTTTTGCAACGCTGATTTCTCGTTTTCACCCAATCCATTAGTCGATTCCGCTGCAAGGAACACTTCTTGTCCCCATTCTTTAACCTTTTCCTATGTTTTTGGCAATTCAATGACGCGTTTTCTCAAAACCGAAATGGTGAATTTTTTTCCTAAGCTTAGTACTTACCTTTTCAGCGAATTTTTCGTTGTAGGCAATAACATCTGCTAAAGACCGGACTGGTGACTTCACAAGCTCTTTAAGATATGCATTGAGAGACATCTTGAACTCAGCCAAAAGTGCTATCTCTTCACCGCTCTTAGTCCAATCCATAATGACTTCGATGTTTGGTATCGTCAAATTGTCAATGACGATGGCGCCTTTTCGTCTTCATTAAAGGAAAAACAGAGCTATATATAATTAGATATGAGGATCTTCTCAGTTGATTTGATTGATGAAGCAACTTAAAACAAAAAAAAAATTACCTTAGTGTTTCTATGTGATGATCAAGATGAGAATGTTTCATTACAATCCCTAATCTCTTACCCTTGAGGCTACTAGCTTTCAAAAACTGCTTGTAACCGCCTTCGGGTATGAAATGGGATGCGGTCTTTGTGGCTTCGTCTAAAGGATCATAACCAACAATAGCATCAAGAAGATGAACAGCATCCGAAACTGTCCTACATATTGGCCTAACATAACAAACACACAATAAAGTAAGAAACTTGGCACAATGGTATAGAAAAATAATTAGTAGTGGTCTCACCCAATAGTGTCCTGTCTTAAGGAGATAGGAACCACCCCGGCTCTACTCGTGAGCCCGACTGTCGGTTTAATCCCGACCACCGAGTTCTGATTCGCTGGACAGAGAATGGAACCATCAGTTTCAGTCCCAATCGACACAGCCACAAGATTAGCCGCTACTGATATAGCTGATCCACTACTTGACCCGCAAGGATCCGCTGATAAAACATACGGATTCTGCAACCATTTAAAGACTTTTCATGAAACTTTTTGTAACATTTTGGCAAAGTTTTTTTTCTTTGTTTTAGAGAACCAGAAAGTGATTCAGGATTTAACTACCCGACTAATCTCCCCAGGGTAAGGTAAGTGTATCCCTCGTGTAGTCCACTCACTGATTTTCTAATGGGCCTAAAGCGTGGTACCATTTCAACTGACCAAAACGGAACTAAGTTTGCTACTTTCTGTGTATGATTTCAATAAAAATGAATCTCATGGAATGAAGAAATTTGTACCTTTCCTTGGAGGCCACGCGCGCTCCAACCATTTGGAATGGAGAAAGATCTGAAATGAGCCCATTCACTTAAACTGGC
Organism: Draba incana; assembly: GCA_963576765.1. Classification (NCBI taxonomy): domain Eukaryota; kingdom Viridiplantae; phylum Streptophyta; class Magnoliopsida; order Brassicales; family Brassicaceae; genus Draba; species Draba incana. The sequence continues at coordinate 31,607,550 of OY755210.1, read as the reverse complement.
TTTCCCCAAGATCACAGCACCAGCTTCTCTCAGCCTTTTTACAATACTCGCGTCTCGAGCCACTACCGAACCAAGCAAAGCCAACGAGCCAGCAGTTGTGTTAAGCTTGTCTTTGGTGGAAATAGAGTCCTTGAGCAGAACCGGAACACCGTGCAAGAAAGGAAGTTCAGTGATGTCTTTGAGGTTGTTGCGTTCTTTGTCTGCGATCTCTGCTTGGTTCAATGCATCTGGATTGGTCTCGATTACTGCGTGGAGGATCGGATTGAGTTTTGAGATTGATTCGAGATATAACTCAACGAGTTGCTTCGATGTTAGACTTTTCTCCTTGAAAGCAAGTCTGATTTCTTCGATGGTGGTTTCTTGGATCGAGAATCTTGAGGTGAGTTTGATGTGAGAAGGTGATACAGATTTCATAAGAAGAGCTTGAGCAAGAAGAAGAAGAAAAAGAAGTGGTGAAGAGAAGGTGAAATGTAGAGAAGCCATTGCTAGACAAGAAAAGTCAACGTCAATTAGCCTTATTGGCTCTTTTCCATAGATCCAGTTTGGTTTATAAATTAAAAAAAGTATTTGTTATTTCTTTATGCGTATTATATTACTGTCAAGGATTATTTAGTTGTGGTTAGCAAAAAGAACTCAAGTTTACTGATTAGATCCCACTCAGTATAATCATTAGCAGGCAAATATTTTGATACAATTATTACTTTCTACATAAAACTTATAATCACAAATACGAAAGATTGATGTTTTGAGTTTTTCACATATATTAAGACACAATAATATTTGTTTTAACTAATTATATATTTTTACTTTTTAACTTATTTTTTTGTTTTTCAATAAAAATATTAACTACATCACACCAATTTTCTCTTTCTAATTGATTAAAAAACATTTTAATCACTTGGTAAAGTTAAGTGGAGAAAATCAATAATTAAGAGAAAAATCTAAAAAATCAATCTTTTAAATTCAAAAACAGAGGGAGTATATATGAAGTAGATTTCAGCATACTTTATTTTTTAATCAGAAACTATAACTGCTCTCTTTTTGATTTAAGACCTAAAAACAGAGCAATGTTCAAAATCAAAACAGAGGAAAATCCCAAAAACTGAAATCAGAAGACTAACTTTTCTGCGTTTTCAAACGCTTCGCTTCTAATTTCGTGTAACCTCTGTTTTCAAACAGTTCGTCGTTGTAGGGTTGTATTTAGCCGTTTAATCATACGAATCTAACAACAACTAAAAAAAGTCTTTCAATTTTATGCTTTTTCTTTTTTCTTTCAACCAAATTTCATGATTCCACTATGAACACACATTGAATTGCAAAAATCAGAAAGATGAAAAGATTAATATATTGTTCTGAATGAGTTTCTTGATAAAGTAGAAAACCCTCATAGTGAGCCAGAGATATCTAAAAACTAGTACTTTTATTCATGGTTTTCAAATTTCAAACACAAAAGATCCAATATCAGAAACTCAAACCCTAGAATATAGGGAAGAACAAGAAGAAAAAGGAAAACAATCAAAAGCAAAAAACCATTCTTCCATTAGATTCAACACTCTCGATCATTCAAATCTAACAAATCTGACCACAATCCGCAACGACCACGAGCTTCGAAGTCTTCCCAGAGTCAGATCCAACTTTCTCAATCGCCTTCACAACATTCATACCTTCAACAATTTGTCCAAATACAACATGTTTCCCATCTAACCACGAAGTCTCATCAGTACAAATAAAGAACTGAGATCCATTAGTGTTAGGACCAGCGTTAGCCATTGAGAGAATCCCAGGTCCTGTATGGTTCTTAATAAAGTTCTCGTCTTTGAACTTAGAACCGTAGATCGATTCACCACCGGTTCCATTCCCGGCGGTGAAATCACCTCCTTGACACATGAATCCAGGAATCACACGGTGGAATATCGATCCCTTGAAGTGAAGTGGCTTACCTGATTTCCCGATTCCTTTCTCTCCGGTACAGAGAGCTCGGAAATTCTCGGCTGTTCTCGGTGTCGTATCGGCGAAAAGCTCCATCACGATCCGACCTGCGGATACGCCACCGAGAGTCATGTCGAAGAAAACTCTAGGGTTAGGCATGACTATGACGTGTGTAGAAGATGTTAAATTAGGGTTTTTTGGAAAGGTTTCTTGTGACGTGTGAAGAAGTTGTTAAATTAGGGTTCTTTGGAAAGGTATTTATAGAGAGGAGAAGATTTAAATTCCAAGGCGGTGAATCTCAAGAAAAAAGGAAATGATGTTAGTGACCGTTGATATAGGACACGTGTAGGGTTATAATGACGTGAAGAATATCTGTGATTAAGTTGAATTTGACTAGGGTTTAAAGTAGTGAGGCGGCGAATAAATTGTCTTTTTTGTAGACTGACCGACCGAATTACGGCGGTTTAGTTTTAAGTGGGCCAAGTTTAAAAGCAAGAAAGCCCAATATCTTATTTTATCGGCAAAATACTTCTCTTTGTTCCAAAAAATGAAAAACTCTCATAAAATAGTTTTTGTGTGTGTGTGTTCCACAAGCAAAAACAGAATTAAACTTCTAGATTAAGGCTTACTACGAGATGTGGCCTTGTATTTCAATTTTCAATACATATTTTTTGGTCTGAAGACTAAAGCCTTTTTTGAAGGATTTAGTCTTAGCGATGAATTTCTAATTTGTTTTTGATAGAATAAGCCTTTTTCAAAAAAAACTTTTTCATTGATAGAATAAGTTACACACATATATTAATGAAAAACTTGAGATCTTGAAGAAAACAAGATGTGAAAATGGTGTGGCACATCTATAACTACTACATAATTTGAATGGCTAGGAAATTTGGTTGAGACGTTTTGGGTCATTTTGTACTCATTGTACTTTTATTTGTTCTATTCGATCTACTTGTTATACACCGTTTGTTTTAGGTGCATATTCTTTTGTTACTACTAAGAGTCTTCAAAATTATAAAATATGAATGTAGGATACAAATATATGTATTGATTACTTAAGGTAGAATGACACTAATTATGCTTGATGGGACGTTTTGTAAGATTAGTGTGTTACTTTTTTGTAGATTATAGCCCACTGTGTGTTTGTATGCCAAAGAGGTTTGACTTTTATCAAATGACATAATTATGTCGTGATGTGAATCCAAAACGAATAAAAGTACAAACATCGAAAGCTATTTTTTATATGGTTTGTAGATCCAACGACTCTTAACTATTTTCAATAGACAACTTTCACTCCATAATATTTCATAATCATATTTTTTTCGGCGGCACTGATGTTACATTTGCAACTTATGTCACATTATTTTCTAGATGACAAAAAGTCCAAAAGTTTAAATAAAATCAACCATCGCAAAGAAACTTATGAAGTTCTCCAAGAGACAACTAATAGTCATTATTTCTATGCTATAGGCTCTAAATGGTAACGGTAGAATGATTATTTTTCTAGCAGAATGATTATTTTTCTAGCAGAATCTGGCAGAATAAATGAAAGTTAAATAATATCAGTAGAACCATTATACCAATGGTAGAATCATTTTAGAGACAAAAAAAAATGGTGGAACCATTAAACTGACAGTAGAACCATTATACTAATAGTAGAACCATCAGTAGAACCATTATACCAATGGTAGAATCATTCTAGAGACAAAAAAAAATGGTGGAACCATTAAACTGACAGTAGAACCATTATACTAACAGTAGAACCATTAAACGAATGGTGTCAGTAGAATGGTTATACCCATAGTAGAACCATTAATCTTACACCATTTAGGGCCATAATCTAACTAGTAATACTCGATTATTTTTTTGTTGATTCACATATTGATTCACAAAAAAAAACTATAGATTTGTAAGGAAACGATGTGAAAAATGGTGTGGCACATCAATAACTACTACATGATCTGAATGGCTAAGATATTCGGTTGAGACGTTTTGGTCATTTTGTACTCATCATAATTTTTATTTGTTCTATTCGATCTACTTGTTATACACCGCCTGTTTTAAGTGAATATTTTTTTGTTACTACTAATAGTCTTCAAAAAAATAAAGAATGAGTCTAGGAAACAAATATATGGATTGATTAATTAAGGTAGAATGAGACTAATTATGCTTGATGGGACTTTTTGTGTTATTAGTGTGTTACTTTTTAGTAGATTATAGCCCACTTTGTTTTGTTTGCCAATGTGATTTGATAATTATCAAATGACATAATTATGTCGTGATGTGAATCCAAAACGAATAAAAGTATGAACATCAAAAGCTATTTTTAATATGGTTTTTAGACCCAGCAACTCTTAACTATTTTTAGTAGACAACTTGCACTCCACAGTACTTCATAATCATATTTTTTCGGCGGCATACATTTGCAACTTATGTCACATTATTGTCTAGATGACAAAAAGTCCAAAAGTTTAAGGCTCTAAATGGTACCAGTTTAATGGTTCTACCATTGGCTTAATGGTTTTACTGACACCATTCGTTTAATAGTTCTACTGTCAGTTTAATGGTTCCACTATCAGTTTAATGGTTATACTGTCAGTTTTTGTCTCAAAAATGATTCTGCTATTGGTATAATGGTTCTACTGACACCATTTAACTTTCTTTTATTCTGTCAGATTCTGCTAGAAATTTAATTATTCCGCCATAAATTTAATCATTCTGCTGTACTATTCATAGCCTAAATAAAATCAATCATTGCAAAAAAACTTATGAAGTTCTCCAAGAGACAACTACTGTAATACTCGATTATTTTTTTGTTAATAGTAATGTTTATGCAAATTTGAATTCGAATTGTAAAACACTAATGCAAAATATATGTTCCATTTCTATTCAAAATTATTAGGGAAACAAGATAGATACTTCTGATTCAAATTAGAAACTTGACCTACAAAATTGATCATTTCTTAATTAACTTGAGAAATATTCAGAAACCAACAATTAGTCAGTCAGACTGACTGCGCAGGGCACGAGATCCACTGCCACCGTACACGTGGACAATCAAACATTTTACTCACTGCAAAGATACTCTCTCACGTCACTAATTATTAACGTATTATACATCGAAAACCATATTATATAAATTTAAAATAAAATAAAAATAACGATTGGTGAAACTCAAAAAAGCAAGAAACCTCCGTGCAATCATATCATATGCATGGCTTAAAGGGTTAACTTTTCACCTTCCCGATCGCTAAAGTCACTGTGCCCGTCACCATCTTCCCGTCACAATCACATCCTGTTCGTACACGTGGATCCCAATCACCTTTACCTGATACGTCGTCTTCCTCTGCCGTTTAATTACTTGTTCGACTAGTGAAGCGTGATGATACTATTCCTCTAGCTTCTCTTCTGTTGCGGTTTAGAGCGAGAGAGAAGAGAAGAGAACTTCGTCGTCTTCTTCGTTCGACGCTGGATTCCAAGGTTCGTGATCTGTTCTTCGTTTACGAACATTTACGTTTTTGTTTCCGCCTTGTTTTCGCCGGATCTCTTCGAGAAATCGTTTACGTTCTTTAGTTTTCGATCTGTTTTTTGCGTGATTTCGTTCGGAATCGAGTCGGAATCTCGTTCGTTTTCTTGTTCTTTGCGATTACATGAAAATCCGACGGTTCCTTGTTCAATTTCCGTTCGAAGTTGCTATTATTCGTCAAGTTTCTCTGAATTTTGTGTTTGTTTGCACTCCGCTTGATCGGATTACAGTCTCCACGAAACGTTTTTGATTGATTACGTTTTTTGGTATTTCGACGATTTCTGCGATCTGAATCAAAGTATTGCGTTTCAGTTGAAGTTGCTGAATCGACCTTCTGTATATATGTTACACGTTTGATCACGCCATTGTTGTGTGTTGTTTCCCCTAATTTTTGATCCATTTTTGTGAAATGCAGGGCATGATAATTGGACTGTTGTTCTGAAATCTGCAGAATCGATTTGGAGCAATGTCGAGTTTTAATCTGAATGGAGAATCGAATCATAATGGGGATATCAAGAATTCTACTGATTCTTTGTTTACAATGGACGATATTGATGACATTGATTTCTCGAAGTTGCTTGAAAAGCCAAGACCGTTGAATATTGAGAGATTGAGATCACTTGACGAAAGGTCTCTTACTGAATTATCTGGATCACCACAACTTAGAAATGCGGATAACGCTTCTCGTGTTCATGATCATCCGGATTATATGAATTCACCGAGCGTTGGTAAGAGGTCTGGATTCAATACTCCTAGGTCACAGAATGGATTCGAGTCTCATCCAATGGTTGGTGAGGCTTGGGATGCTTTGAGGCGTTCGATGGTGTACTTTCGTGGACAACCTGTTGGGACGATTGCTGCAGTGGATAACTCTGAAGAAAAACTCAACTATGATCAGGTGAAGAATCTTAATATTTGCTTAAAACTTCTCCTGACTAACCATATTTTATTGTTACGTTTCTATTGAATCCTGTGTTGATTGATTTGGTATCTGCCTGAATTTATTATTTAGGTGTTTGTGAGAGACTTTGTGCCAAGTGCTTTAGCATTTCTGATGAATGGGGAACCAGAGATAGTAAAAAACTTCCTTTTGAAGACTCTTCGTCTTCAATCGTGGGAGAAAAAGATTGATAGATTCCAGCTTGGTGAGGGAGTTATGCCTGCTAGCTTCAAAGTTTTCCATGATCCTGTTAGAAACCATGAAACGCTCATAGCTGATTTTGGAGAGAGCGCTATTGGAAGAGTTGCGCCAGTTGATTCAGGATTCTGGTGGATTATACTGCTTAGAGCCTACACAAAATCTACGGGTGATTCTTCTCTTGCTGAAATGCCTGAATGCCAGAAGGGTATGCGGCTGATACTAAGCCTGTGTCTGTCTGAGGGATTTGATACCTTTCCCACTCTCTTATGCGCTGATGGTTGCTGTATGATTGATCGTAGGATGGTGAGCAAAATTTATTTGCTACTCATTTCTAGTGTTTCTTTGATTCTTCGTTGCTTGATCTTGTGTTTTCTTTGTGTTTAGGGAGTTTATGGTTACCCGATAGAGATACAAGCCCTTTTCTTTATGGCCTTAAGGTGTGCCTTGCTACTGCTTAAACAAGACGCGGAAGGTAAAGAAATGGTGGAACAGATAGTTAAGCGACTTCATGCATTGAGCTACCACATGAGGAGCTACTTTTGGTTAGACTTGAAGCAGCTTAACGACATTTATCGATATAAGACAGAGGAATACTCTCACACTGCTGTCAACAAGTTCAACGTAATCCCAGATTCTCTTCCAGAATGGGTTTTCGACTTTATGCCGCATCACGGAGGGTTTTTCATCGGTAATGTTAGTCCTGCAAGAATGGACTTCCGTTGGTTTGCCATGGGTAATTGTATAGCCATACTCTCTTCCTTGGCTACTCCTGAACAGTCAACAGCAATTATGGATCTCATAGAAGCTCGCTGGGAAGAGTTGGTTGGAGAAATGCCACTGAAAGTTTGTTATCCCGCAATCGAAAGCCATGAATGGAGAATAGTAACTGGTTGTGACCCCAAAAACACTAGGTGGAGCTACCATAATGGAGGTTCCTGGCCAGGTAAATTTTCTATTTTCGATTATAACAAACCCTTTCCTTGACCTTGATATGTGGTATCTTAATATTAGTAGAAAGCTTATGATCTGACTGTTATTGATGTAATAATATTCAATGGTACAGTGCTGCTATGGCTACTGACAGCTGCTTGTATCAAAACCGGTCGACCTCAAATAGCAAGACGAGCAATTGAAGTAGCAGAGGCGAGGCTTCATAAGGACAACTGGCCTGAATACTATGATGGAAAGCTCGGGAGATATGTGGGGAAACAGTCACGTAAATGCCAGACCTGGTCAATCGCTGGTTACTTAGTAGCCAAGATGATGCTTGAAGATCCATCACATGTCGGTATGGTTGCTCTTGAGGAAGACAAACAGATGAAACCCGTTATGCGCAGATCCAACTCCTGGACTTGTTGAAAATCATCGCCGAGGTAACGTAAGAAAGAGAAGAGCTTAAGAAGAAACTTCATGATTCCTGGTTTTAATACTGATAATGACTCTTTCTTCGTTTTTTTCAAGTGCACATTTTACGTTTGTTTTGCTTTTTAGACTACGAAAGGATTACTCATCGTAAAAAGATTTCATCTGTTTAGCTACATTTCTTATTATATGCATTTCTCTCTGTCTCTCGAAATGTCTATAGAGCAAATGGGAATTTTCTCTTGAGTAGCAAGGTAAAATCCAAAACCCTATTACTCTTGAGTGTTATTTTAAACATCAAGGTTTCGAGCAACGATGCCTTCAAATGTAACACCAGGTCCAAAAGCCAGAATCAGACCCCACTCGTTTTCACCTTCGTTCGTATTCCTCACTTTCCGGCTCTCTTCCAACATATACTCCAACACATAAACGATTGAATTGCTACTCGCGTTGCCATAGTCCATGAGAGCTCTTCTGCTTGGACTTAGCTTCTCTGGCGACAGGTTTAGCCGCTTCTCCATTCGGTTCAAGATCGCCGGTCCACCTGGATGAACAGCCCAGAACATTTGGTTATAGTCTTTATGAGCCAGTCCTGCTTTTCCTATTAGCTTCTTGCAGAAACCCTCCACATTGTCTTCTATTATCTGTGGAAGCTCCCTCGATAGCTTGAAGTTTATCCCTTGTTCCGTTAGCCTCCCATCTATCGTCTTCTCCGTGTCTGCGACATGATAATGCAATACCAAGTTTAGCCAAAAGTAGTCTTAAGTTGTATGCATAAATTGGGTGGAACAATCTAGTGGTTTTACCTGGTAGGAAATTTTGAATTGCAGTGTGAAGCTCAAAGAGAGGCTTTTCGCAAATCGGGTCTGGATCGGATCCAATGATCATAGCTCCGGCTCCATCACCAAACAAGGCGACCCCGACAAGATCATACGGTCTATCCACACTCGGGGGTTTGAACCCAATGATGGTCGTCTCAGAAGTGGCAAGCAAAACTCTACTTCCCGGATTGTTCTCGGCTATGTCTTTGGCTACACGGAGACCCGCAACGCCACCAGAACAACCGATGAAGTAGAGCAGAACACGGTGTGTCTCGGGACTGAGTCCAAGCCCCTTGGCTAAGTACAAGTCGCCACCAGGAAGACGAGCTTCGCTTGAAGAGACATAGACAAGGTGAGTTATGTCGGAAATAGAACGGCCCCAGTTCTTGATACAAGCTCTGGATGCTTCCACTGCCATTTCGGTCACAGCGTCGTTGCAGATGTCTAGCCGCTGCGTCACTGTGGATCCACCTTCAATGGCTAGCTCTGGATACTTTGTGAGTATCTCCTCAGACATCACAACATACCTCGTCTTCACCGTTGTTGTCTTGCCTGTATAGTAAACAAAACAATCAAACAATCTCTCATTATCCTCAAAAACTTACAAAATGAGATCAAATTTTTAAGAAACAAGGTTAGAAAGTGAAGACATTACATAGACGAGTAAGCTTCTGTTTGAGTTCAGGATCATCACAATTGGTGGTTTTGAAGTAACCATCAACTAAGTACTCTTGCATCACTAGCTGGTGAGGAAAGGCTTTCCCGATCGCAAGAATTGTCGCTTTTCCTGGGTTTGATTTCTTCTCTGAACCCAACTCCGCGGCATCGATGCTTCCCATTTTCTTAATCAATATTTTCTCTTGTCCAATGACTCAATCTTGGTTCTTTATAAAAAGGTTAAAGGGAAGGCATATATATACACTGTACCTTTGCAGTTTATGACTTGCATCTTGTGCTGTGTTTCTGTCTAGTTAATGTTTGGGTGAAGATTAGGTGTGAGATTCAGGAGCTTCATGTTTATTGCATTTAAACTTTCTAAAACCCAACTCCAATTCTTTGAAAATTCTCTTCACGCATTATCTTTGGGCCTAAATGACTAAAAGATATTTTTTAAGTGTGTTATAGTTGTTCTGAAAAAATTTAATACTTCTTGATCTCTCAAGAATCATTAACAAGAACATCAAATATCAGTCTTGTGAGAAATTTTCTTCTCTCATCAATAAGGTATCAAAATTTGCTACATAATCATACGAAAGGTAGCGAAAAAGAGAGAAAAACAAATGAGGGAAAGTGGAGTTAAATTTCTGCACCAACCTATTGCTTAATTTGCCTATATCCTTTGCTTGAATCGTTATATCCCTTCTTCGTCCAGTGCACATACGTGAACCTTATCGACGAAACTTGTCAGAGGTCTGAGAGACACTTTCCATTGATGAAGTCGATCACTTTGGCAGCTGTCTCATCAAGTTCGGCAGTGACTTCAGCTAAGTTCTCCAAAAATTCCTCTGAAGTTGGTCTATTTCCATCAACGATATCTGTCACTCCTTTTAACAAAATCGTAGGAACCTTAAAAATATCAGCCACATAGACAACTGCTGCTCCCTGAAATTCCAACAAGATACCGAGAATCAGCAATAGCAACAAACATATAAGCTTGGAGCTAAGTTCATAGCATGAGATTGTTTACCTCCATGTCTTTCACTGTAGCATCATTTGCAGTAATGGATTCTTTGTCATGTGGAGACATATCCATAGAATCACCAGTGGATAATCTTCCTACCTGACAAAATCAAGACCAAAACTTGAATACACCAATTACGAAACTTGTGTGTATGCAAAACAAATCAAGAAATGATAAAACAAAATTTGCATGAGGATTGAATGGTGATACACCTTATAGCAATCATAAAGTATACACCTTTAAGTTCAGCTCCTTTATAAGGTTAGGTGTAGGGAAGGCTTTACGCATACCAACACCATATAGATCAAGTCCCTGAAGTAATAACAGAGAAATTGTTCAGTGAAAGGCGATCTGCAACAATCCGATACGAGAAAGCAAGCATTTCCCTCAAGAACAGCACTTTAACTTTGCAACGAATAAAAGACTGATACATGAGAGCACTCACAGGAACAGGTATTCTTCTGTCATGGAAAGCAGCATTGGAGACAATATAAACATCGGCAATACTTGCTCCTTTGGCCTGAAAGGACCATCGAGGATAGTGTTTACTCTTTCTGACACCTATGCGGCTTGAGACGACTATGTAACAAAAGCGATTATTAATGTCTATACCTTAAACCCACCAGCAGTTCCCGCATTAATGATTAAGTCGGGCTTCATTGCTAAAATGGAAGCATAAGTCACGAGCGATGCAGGAACCGTGCCTACACTATCAACCCCTGAAAAGAATTGACCCAAATAACAAGACCATACATTCAGATATAGTAACAATGACCATAACAAATAACACCAAGAACTCCACAGACTCATTTAAGAATCACAAAAACAATGTAAAAAATTCATGTAACTACATGGATACATTACCAAGAGTTGAATCTTTTCCTGGACATACTATACTGATATTCAAGTCTTTATACATTCCATTAAACAGAATCCAAGTCACTTCTTTTGGAAACCTACAAAAAAATTCGATTTTTTTTCTTCAATTTCCAAGTAGACAAAATCGTCAATGGAAAACAGTAGCAAGAAACTCACGGCGGATTAGCGTCTTTAACGAGACGGAATCTGTTAATCATAAGCTGAGCTTCCTTTTGCATAGCTACAATCACACATCAATCAGAAATCAATCGAAGAAACTTCAAACAAAGACAAAGAAGAGAGAAAAGAGAAAAATTATACAGTACCGATTATGAAGACGATAGTAGAAATCTGCCCTTTCTCTACCTGACCCATGGAAACCTCTGAGAATCCGTCTCCGAAAGCAGCCATGACGATTCGTCAAGATCAAATTTCCAGATTTTCCCTCGAATTTGGCACCTTCCTACAAAATGCCCGGATCCGACCCGGACCCGCCAGATCCGGACTTGGATCTAGGCCCAATAAAAAATGAACATTCTTATTTTTTTGTTTTGTTTTTGAATAAAAAATTGGGAAACGTTGACGACTTAACGGCCGTTTACGCCACGTCAGCATATGGTCCACAATCCAAAAGCTTAGTCGTTCGTTATTTCATATCCTCACTCTTCTCTTCTCCTTTATCCTCTCATCGTTACTCTCTCTCTCTCTCTCTCGTTTTCTCTCCAATGGAGGTTTCCTCCACACTCATCTCCACCACTAGATCGTCGAAATATCTTACTCTAACCTCATACTCTCCGGCGATTCTTCCGGCTTCTTCTAGTCCCCGGTCAATCCGTACTGATTTTCTCGGCTGTTGTCACAGTTTCCGTCCTCCTCATCTCCGAACGCGCGGCGGAAAACGAAATTCCGGTCGTAATCCGACTCGATCGCCTCGGTTAATCGTTAGAGCTTCTATCGATTCTGGTTTGATTATTGTTATTGTAGCTGTTACTGCTTTTTCCGCCATTGCTTTCGCTTATTGCCAACAAAGTTTCAGGAAACGGAAAATCTCCGATAAGGTAATTGAAAATCCTGAGTTTCGTAATTTTTGGTACATCGCCCGAGAATTTCTTGTTTGTGTAGTTTGTAGTGTATAATTTGTGAGGATATGAGCGTTAAATGCTGAGTTTGAGTGACATTCATGTGTAATGGACAAATTGAGGAATCCGGAATCTTATTTTGAGTTGCTGATTGTTTATGAAGTTTGATTAGGATTTTGACTGGCTAAAATGTTCAGGTTGCAGCATCTTCCGAAACGCTTCATGGTGGGAAAGTCAGTGCTGAGAATCGGCGGGAAAGTAAAGATTTAGAAGCTGAAGATATTCATGTGGGGGTTAATGGAGGTTTCAAAAAGGAAGAAGAAAGTGTGAACATATTGGAGGAAGAGAAGTCTCATCAAATCCAGGAAACTGCTGTGATGGAGTATGAAGCTGAGGAATCTCAGTTTGCTGTTGCTAGTGTCAGCACAATTGCTAATGAACATAGTTTTATAGATGAATCTCATTCATCTTCCATAAGTAATGGGTCTGTTGCTTTGGAATCAGCTACTTTGGTAGCGAAAACGCCTGAAAAAGACGTTGAAAACAGCGAAGAGGAGAAAGTTATGGTAGGAGTTCATTCGATTGCTTCTCCACTTGTGGTAGATGATAAACGTTCTCTAGAGTATGAGTATAATGGTTTGCTCAAGAAGCCTATTGAATACAGCATCTTCACGGAGACTAAAAGAGAAGAGATTCACACATTTTATGGGTCTAATCATTCATCAGCCAAGTCTTCAAGGCTGACTACCATTAAAGCAGCTTCTCCTACTGTTACTTCTTCTGCAACTGAAAGTTTATTGTTGGACCACAAGAACAATGGAATAGTTGATAATGGGTTCTCAGGACATACTTTTGGTCAGGCTACTGGTACGTTGACAATGTGGTACTTGCTTAGTCAGATTTGACACAATCTCATGTTTCCTTTCTGAGAAGCTTGCACTGCCAATCCATTACAATGATTCTTCTAAGTTACTTTCCTTTGCAGGTGTTGAAGAAGAAAAACTTGTGACACACGGTAACGGTAACGGCGGTTTATCCCACACAAAGAAAGATGTGATAAGAGACTGGAAATTTCCAGATGATGGCAAGCATGTGGTTCACCAAACTGATGAAAGCATGCCTCAGTTCCCAGCTCAGCTGCTTACTAGTAATGGGCGCTCACCAGAGACTAGTGATGCTTATTACCGTTTACTTCGAGATGGGAGGTAATAAATATTTTCTGGTTAGAAAAAACAATTCTCTATTTTGGCTGTCCTCTTTATTCCTCTCCTGTCATTGCTTTTATTTTTTGGGAAGTTTTAGTACCAAGAAAAATTACTTCAAGATTGTTTGGTTTTGAGAGTATAATACCATTTATAATAGGATAAAGGATTGCATAAACTTACTTGAAGATATGGAGACAAGGGATTTATTGGACATGGACAAGGTATGGCTGCTTTCCTGAGCATTTATAGATAAAATCTGTAGTATTGCTTCTCCTTGAATAGTTGAACTTTGTGAGTGATCTTTTTTAAATGTTTCTTCACATCAGATCTATCATGCAAGCTTCTTTAAAATCTGCAAGAAGCAAAGGGCAGTCAAGGAAGCATTTCGATTTACGAAGTTGATTCCAAATCCAACCTTGAGCACATTTAATATGTTAATGTCTGTCTGTGCAAGCTCCCAGGACATAGAAGGTGATATTTTTATCCTTATTTAATTTGGCCTTGCTAATGGTCATTCTTCTAAATGTTGAAGTGTTACTTATGTAGGAGCTCGGGAAGTTTTGCAGCTGGTGCAAGAGCGCGGTATGATGGCTGATTGCAAACTTTACACAACTTTAATATCAAGTTGTGCTAAAAGCGGGAAAGTCGATGCAATGTTCGAGGTATAGTAATAGTAATCTCTGTTTGCCTGATTGTTATTTGGACAAAGATTTCCACAGCTTTCATTCTCTTTCTCTCTCTGGACTCTTAGTTTCAGATTCTGACTGCAATTAAACTTCCTTACTGGTAAATCAAAATTCCTTAGTACAACTCAATTCATAGATGAGTATTTGGCACAATACTGAACCATGTTAGAACTAGCGACCATAATATTTTGTTGGATTTCTACTCATCCTACTGAGTGCTTATTGATCAAAGTTAAAAGTCATTTCTTTATTCCCCAGCATTTCTACCAGTGCTATGTTTATTTTTTTTGTTATCCACATTGGTAAGACTTTCCCCTTCTTCCCTAGTGGAAATTTTTTTACTCATTGAATTCATTTTTGTATTTAGTAAACAATTTGATATATAGTTCATACTCTATCTCGATTTGATCACACTTTGTTGAATCTTGTATACATGATAAGCTTACCGTCTGACCTTTGAATAAGCATCCTAAATGGTGCAATGTATACTGAACTTCTTTATATCTCTGTGTGGTTGTATTCTCAGGTGTTCCACCAGATGGCAAATTCTGGAGTGGAACCCAATCTTCACACGTACGGTGCACTTATTGATGGCTGTGCTAGAGCTGGACAAGTAGCCAAGGCATTTGGTGCTTATGGAATTTTAAGGTCTAAGGTAAGCCTGCCATGAGTTTGTTGGCCCTCCTATCATGTGTTGAGACTGAAAATATTATCCTCTTCATGGCTACAAAATGGTTTTTAATCTTGCTTGTTATTTTCATTTTTGGTTTTAAATCTCAAGGCTATTATTACATTGATGACATTTTCGATGCAGTAGAATGTTAAGCCAGACCGGGTTGTATTCAATGCCCTCATCTCTGCCTGTGGTCAATCAGGAGCTGTGGACCGAGCTTTTGATGTGTTAGCTGAGATGAAGGCTGAGACGCACCCTATAGACCCTGATCATATCACGATCGGTGCATTAATGAAGGCGTGTTTTAATGCTGGTCAGGTGTGTGGCTTTTTCTTTCTGTTCTTTTCTCTGTTTTTGCCTTTCTATTTGATTACAACTAAGTTTATTGCAGGTTGAACGAGCTAAAGAAGTTTACAAGATGATCCATAAATATGGAATAAAGGGTACTCCGGAAGTCTATACCATTGCTGTAAATAGTTGCAGCAAGTCTGGGGACTGGGATTTTGCATGTAGCATATACAATGACATGAAAGAGAAAGGTGTTACTCCTGACGAGGTATGTCTGTTTCGAATTCTACGTCATGTATGAAGTTGCAGGACGCATGAACTCTATGCATACTAGTTCCAAAATTCTTTTTTGAGTTACATACGCCAGCTGAAACTCATGGAAGTGGCTGATATGTGGCAACTGGTTAATTAAGCGAATTTCTTCGGAAGTGCATCTAAACCATCTTGCTTATATATGCAACCTTTGGTTTGACCTTCTGCAGGTGTTTTTCAGTGCATTGATCGATGTTGCAGGACATGCAAAAATGTTAGACGAAGCTTTTGGCATTCTTCAGGATGCGAAATCTCAAGGAATACGTCTGGGAACTATATCATATAGCTCACTGATGGGAGCTTGTTGTAATGTATGTGCCTTTTTATTTCTGTAGCATAAAATTTGTTAATGCCTTGAAGATTACTAAAGTTTTGAGCTCTCTACGCCAGATGATTAAAATATAAGTGATGGATCCTTGAGGGAAACGGAAATTTGGTCTATATTTCACTCTGGTTTAGAGGTGGACATAATCAATCAACTGATCCTTATTTGGTGAAACTTGTCTTTGAGATGTAGTTTTCATTGTCTTAGGGATCTATTGTGATTATGGGGATGGTGTGATCACATTGAATTTCTTGAATTAAACTTTTATGGAGAAACTTCTGATAAATTTTCTTTTTGATTTAGGCGAAGAACTGGAAGAAAGCACTGGAGCTCTATGAAAAGATCAAGTCAATCAGGCTTAGACCAACAGTTTCAACAATGAATGCCCTTATAACTGCATTGTGTAAGACCTCAAACATTGCTATCTTAATCCTTTGCCCCTAGATTATAAACAAGTCTGATTTAGTACAAGACAGAATTTTAAAATGCAATATGGCATTACTACAATTGCAGTATATAAAGTACCCCATACAAAATATCATTCCCTGGTATGACTCCTTAGATTATCAACAGGTGAAGGTGGTCAACTGCCCATGGCTATGAAATATCTCGATGAAATTAAGACTTTGGGATTAACACCAAACACTATCACTTACTCTATGCTCATGCTGTCAAGTGAAAGGTACCACCTTCTTTTAAGTTACATTATTTAGGCTCATTTGATTAGTAGTTAGTGCAGATGTGAGAATTCATTAATTTTTTTTTTGACTTTTCTCTGTGTAGGAAGGATGACTTTGAAGTAAGTTTCAAGCTCCTTTCTCGAGCAAAAGAAGATGGAATATCACCAAACTTCATCATGTGCAGATGCATAACCAGTAAGCTTATATTTTGTATTCGTCACAATTTTATCTAGCTGAGTTGTACCGGAGTAGGAAACTATTCAACTGTCGAGGAGTTGTTATTTGGTATATTTTGAAATACTTATGATTATCCATTTCAACCTCAAATCATTAGAGTTCTTCAGGGATTGGTTCTTCCACCAAATTATTGCCAAACAACTCCATCCAATTAAGAGCAGAGCTGGCTTTGTC
The DNA here is from genome assembly GCA_963576765.1 of Draba incana. Classification (NCBI taxonomy): domain Eukaryota; kingdom Viridiplantae; phylum Streptophyta; class Magnoliopsida; order Brassicales; family Brassicaceae; genus Draba; species Draba incana. The sequence continues at coordinate 31,590,573 of OY755210.1, read as the reverse complement.
TTTCCTTATTCTTTGAGGCCTGCAGAATAACATAGTTCTTCAGATGTCTCATGCTTTCATATGATGCAATCCAACATGAAAGCGTTTGTTTAAGTGTAGCACTTATGCTTCATTTTTGTTGTTTGCTATTTTTATAAAGGCCTGTGCAAGCGAAGGTTCGAGAGGGCTTGCGCTGCTGGTGAACCTGTCGTGTCTTTCAAATCAGGGCGACCTCAGATTGAAAATAAATGGTCAGTATAGCTTCCTTTTCAAGTCTTAAGTTAGTCACTCTTCTTCTCAATGTTGAGGTCGAGGAAATCTTGTTATGCTTTCCAGTTAAAACAATCTTGATTGAGGTTTGAGTAAAATTGTTGTGTTTGATTTAAAAGCTGTGTTCAAGGTACATCAGAAACCACTTCCAAGTTCATACTGATAAATTTCACTTTCTGTCAGGACATCAATGGCCTTAATGGTTTACCGTGAGACAATTTTAGGTGGGACGGTTCCAACTACAGAAGTAGTTTCACAAGTTTTGGGATGCTTGCAACTTCCCCATGATGCTGCTTTACGGGATAGGCTGGTTTCAAATTTAGGCATAAATATTTCTTCACAGAAACAACATAACATAATCCCACTAGTCGATGGATTTGGAGAGTATGATCCTCGTGCATTTTCACTGCTCGAGGTATGTTGGTAGCATAAATTCTTTTGGGTCTCATTTGGTGTACAGAGTTGAAATGTTTCTTGATTTGCAGGAGGCTACTTCTCTTGGAGTTCTTCCTTCTGTCTCTTTCAATAAAGTTCCACTATATTTTGACACGACAGAATTGCCGGAAAACGTGGCTGAGGTAAACTGCCATCGGGTCCCTTTTTCGTGGTCTCGCCCACGTGCCTTTAATTTCCAATGATCATGAATTGTTTATATTGTATCTCAACTTTGTTTGGAAAAAAAAAAACATAAATCAATCTCTCTATATTTTAGTACTTTTGTGATTCTCACTGATCTAACTACAATGTCATGATCAATTTGGCAGGTTTACCTCTTAACCATCTTTAAAGGTCTTAAGCATCGCCTTGCAGCTGGTAAAATAATCTCTTCTCTAGACTCATTGCCTTTCAAGCTAGGAAAAAATTAGTTGTACAATTTTCATTAAGCATCTATCTAACTTTTAATTTATCTTCTTTACTTTCCCTGTTTCCATTAAATTGGTAATATACTGGTAATTTGGCACATTCTTGCTTTGGATATCCACCACCTACCATCAAAACACGAATCTTTAAGATATACTATCATTCTATCAGAGGAAAATAGTTGAGTGTATCTAGGTAAACAAATGGCTACTAATGAAGGTCTAACCGGTTGATTGAATTTTCCAATGACTTTTGAGGTCAGTAAAATCTCTTGACTTTCAAGCTGATATATGTATCAGGCGCGAAGATACCTCATGTTAATTTGAACATTACCATGGAAGAGAAGGAACTTACAACTCCTGAAGGAGAGAAGACAATAGAGCTTGCAGGAAGGTAAAACTGAGAGTATCCTATCTTTGGTTTTAGTATGCAGTGATGATGTTTATTGTTAAAGTATATATTCAAAGTCATGTGCTTCTAAGATCATCATCGATTTTGTTGACAGGGTCGGGCTCGATATCTCTGCATTGTTGAGAAGATTGGGAATACCTTATCATAGAAAAGATTCAAAACTAAGAATCAATGGTGTTTCTTTAAAGAACTGGTTTCAACCAAAGCTTGATTCGCCTTTCTCTAGAAAACCAGGGGATTTAAGATCATCACAAGTACCTCTAGGAAACCAAATTACTCGTCAGCAACGCAGTATTCGCCTAGGGAACCTATCACTTGACTGAGAAACTGAAAAGGCTCCTCTCATTTTGATCCTTAACCTTGGAGAGTTACTTTTTGTTTGTTGTTAAAGGATTAGTAAGTTCCACGCAACTTCATGGTCACATCGCATTCCTAGAGTCATCGCAGAAGAAGATGAAACATTCAAGTTTTGCTTTCAATACCTGAGTTTGTTGCAAGAGGATGTTGCATAGTGACATGAAGTTAAATTGCATGGTAAAGTAGTTGGTATGTATATCAAAAGTTTGTATTTATTTGTATTCGCATGTATAAATGGTAAATGATTGTTTTAAGGTATATTCAGAAACTTTTGTATGTCCCCTTGAGTCTTTTTAGTGAATTTAAATTTCAGTACAGTGCCTCATCATCTTCTTCACGTTCCAAAAATGTCAACAGATTCGAAACCAAACCAAAAGCTAACGATTCCATTCAAAACCAGAATCGCTCTCTCCGTTATCTCCACCTTCACCGATAACGTACAACGTTCCGACGGTTCTATCAACCGCCGTCTCCTCCGCATCTTTGATTATCGCGCTTCTCCCAATCCTAAACCGATCAACAACGTCTCTTCCTCCGATTTCGTCCTAGATCCATCCCGTGATCTCTGGTTCCGATTATTCACTCCACACGTCTCCGGCGACCGTATCCCCGTCGTCGTTTTCTTTCACGGCGGAGGTTTCGCTTTCTTAAGCCCTAATTCGTTTCTCTACGATAATGTATGCCGGAGATTCGCTGAGAAATTACCTGCTTACGTCGTCTCCGTTAACTACCGTTTAGCTCCGGAACACCGTTACCCAGCTCAATACGACGATGGATTCGACGTATTGAAGTTCCTCGAGGAGAATCGCGACACGATTCTTCCGGCGAACGCTGATCTGACGAGATGCTTCTTCGCCGGAGACAGCGCCGGAGCAAACATCGCGCATAACGTCGCGATTAGAATCTGTAACGCGAATTTCACAGTTGTGAAACTCATCGGACTCATCTCGATCCAACCTTTCTTCGGCGGTGAAGAGAGGACTGAATCGGAGAAACGACTAGTCGGAATGCCTCTTGTATCGCCGGATCGAACGGACCGGTGGTGGAAAGCGATCCTTCCGGAAGGATCAAGCCGTGACCACGTGGCGGCAAATCCATGCACTGGAGATATTTCGGATTTGGATTACCCGGAAACGATGGTGGTTGTGGCCGGGTTTGACCCGTTAAACGATTGGCAAAGAAGTTACTATGAGTGGATAAAATTAAACGGGAAAAGAGCAAGACTAATCGAGTATCCAAACATGTTTCATTCGTTTTTTATCTTCACTGAATTACCGGAGTCAGGTCAGTTAATCCAACGGGTTAAGGATTTTGTTACCGAGCGCGTGGCTTCACTCTCGGTTAATCACAACCGAGTCTTTGTTGGCTCTAATTTATAACATGAGTTTAGACTCTGAACTCAAATAAATCAATCAGAACATGCACATTGGGGAGACTGAGTCTCATAAAACATACTTATTAGTTTTAATATTAGTTTATTGTTAGATTTATTAGTGTCGGTCTCATAAATTTTTTTTTAATGTTTGTAAAATAGAAAATAATCAAAATAATATATATATATATATAAATAGAAGATTATAAAAAGGGTAATATTATAATCTGTAAAAACGTTGAGTGCAAGAAAACATATAAAAGCATGATGAAAAAGACAATTAAGTCGGCTCTAGTCTTCACTTCTGCTATATTTTTGCCAAATATATTGTTCACATTTGAAGAAATTCAACATTTGATAAAAATACTCAAATCTCCAAAATTTCAAAAAAAAAAAAATCAATACTCAAAACCATATCAATCAAATTCCAGAAAAAAAACAAAACAAAAAAACAATACTCAAAACCTTACCAATCGAATTTCAGAAAAAAAAAAATTTTCGTCAGTGACATTGCGCCACGCAGCCTATAGAGACTGTCTCAGCCAAAATCTCACCATTTAATTTTTTTTCTTTATTTTTCTTTTCTTTTTATCACATGAGACTCTAAGAGCATCTTCATCCATAGATCCACATTTTTTAGTCTTAAGAATATATTTAATATAAATAGTTGATGATGAAAATTTAAGACTTTTAATAAGTGAATTAAATTTTGTTGCTTCTATTGGTGGATCTTAAAACTAGAAGATCTTAGAAAAAAAAATTATGTTTTTTTTTATCATAAAAGGATAAAACAAGAGAAATTCCCTAGGATGCCACCAAACAAAGTTTTTGTTTCTTAAATACCATTAATTTTTAAAAGTTCCTTAGATACCACTATTTCAAAAAAAAATCAAAATTTCTAAAAATACCTCAAACACAAAAATTGATTTTTAAGGATCTATAATTTATATTTTTGGGTTTGGGTTAACTATTGCACAATTAGGGTATAGTTTTAGGGGCTAGAGTGTAGGTTTAGGGCTTAAAGTTTTAAAACTATTTTTAATTTTGTGGTATTTTTGGAACATTTGAAAAAAGTGGTATCTAGGGAACTTTTAAAAATTGGTGGTATTTAAAAAAATTTTAAAAGTGGTATCTATAAGAATTGCCCATAAAACATTATGTTTTTTGTTAATTTTTAATTTTTTTTTCCAATAAAAAAAACAGAAACCACCAGATATCGACATGTGTCCAGTGTCTAATACTAAGATCCGAAATCTTAAGTGTCCCGCATAGGATCCGGATCTTGGGTTAAAAATCCATTTTTTATTTAATTGTTTTTCACGTAGGCAATATTTTTAATTAAGATCTATCTAAGATCTCTGGATGGAGAGATACTCTAAGAATCTCACCATTGCAACTTGCTAGTGCTCTAACTGAATGATAACTCAAATTTTATAATTTGTCAAATCAAAATTTTATAATTTGAGTTAGAGTTATAATTTATTTATCATTTTGAGTTATAATCTTTGTATAATTATTAACTCAAAAATTAACCCAACATCAAGAAAAATATGATGAGTTAGAGATTGACTTATAATTTTTCATTTTTTTTATTTTATTTTTGGTGATTGTACCTTCCCACGTTTTTATTTGTTTATTGGCTTTATTTTTCTATTGTTCATCACAATTCACAAGTACCACCAGGAAACCAAATTACTCGTCAGATTGCAGTTTTCGACTAGGGAACCTAGCAGTTGGCTGAGAAACTGAATCTCTCGTTTTGATCCTTAACCTCCGAGACTTTTTTGTTTGTTGTTGAATGAATAGTTGTTCGATGCAACTTCATGGTCACATCATATTCCTCGAGTCATCGCAGCCGAAAATAAAACATTCAAGTTTTGCTTCAATACTTTAGTTTGTTTGCAAGAGCCAAGAGGATGTTGCATAGCAACTGAAAGTTAATTGCATTGTAAAGGAGTTAGTGTGTATAATCTACAAGTTTGTATTTATTTGTATTCACATAACTAAATGGTAAATGGTATGCCCCCTTTATTAGATAACCATATATATATATACTGTATGAGATTGGTAATTTGACTAAGACTCATGAAGTCTTTCTCTTTCTTTTGTCGAGTCGTTAAGTATGAACGATAAGTATTGTTGTTTGAGCGGTTGCAAAGAACCATTTTTTTTTTTTTTTTTTTTTGATAAAAGTTAAATTAATTGCTCAAAAGGGAAAATCTGTACAACCATTTTAATACAAGTCCCCACTTTGAACCAAAAAAAAATAAAAAAGAACAAAGTGGAGAAAACTAAACTAGACCGAACTACTCGTAAAAGTAGGCCGATAAACCGCATATGACAATATGCATCTATATTCGTAAACCCAATATTTCTATCCCAGATGCAACGATGTATGACAAGTCTATGACAAGTCTCTAACTGGGTAACCCGGTTCAACGGACACCATGACCAATGACGACTGATCCGAAATTCAGGATCCCCAACGAGGAACTAATCGACGCCGGGGAAGAGTGAATCGTCGGCCGGCGATGAGTCGGAGGGGCGAAACGGATTCACCGAAGCAATTCCAATCACACCATCCATAAAGCTCTGCGATTTGAATTGGAACAGAGCAGTAGACTAGATCTAGGACATAGATCCAGTTAATGATAGATCCGGGTTCGGTGAAGCAGTCGGAACCACCTAACACCTCTCCCATCTAGAGTCGCCAGAGAGAACAGTCATCAACTCCGGGAACTAAATCATCGACTCCGGAAATAGATCGTCACTCCGGGAAACAGACAAGCCGTAAACTCGCCGGAGCAAACATGAAACTCGTCGGCAGGCCTCTCCCTCTGAAGGATCGAGATTAGAGAAGAGGGACAGAGGGGCCCCAAAGAACCATTTACCATCGAAATGCCCTTAAATCATTGGAAACTACGAAAATATTTAATTTCGCTTAAAAGAAAATATTTAATTTCGCTTACAGGTTTCTAATACAGAATATGGTTTTTATATAGATGCATGTTGTGAAGCTCTTCATTAAAGCTCTTCGGCTCATAATATTATATATATCTCAGCTCATCAAAAATTCTCCATGATTAAAAAATACATTAGAAGAAAATGATGAAAATATACATTTTCAATCTCAAGAACAAGTTCTCAAGATCTCTTTACAAATACAATTCTCCTAAAAAGCATCAAAATTTTGCTCTTAAAACATTATTGTAAACGAGAAGCAATAAGATTAAGAAACACTTCTTCTCTACAAGGAATGGTCAAGCCTCCCATAGGATGATTGAATCCAAACTCTTCCTCTGCTCGACTAAGAAACTCTCTAAAGCAAGGATGATTCAAAAACGAGATTGGAACCACAAATCTCTTCTTCTCCTTCTCAATTTGTTCTCCAACGTACACTGCCACATGCCCTTTAGGGACCTGTTCCGATGATGATGATGTTCGGTTTCTGTTTGCCAATGAGGTTAGCTTCAATATTTGTTTTGTTGCATTTGATATGGCAAAACGGCTCAAACCCAACTTTCTTTTTTGCTCTAAGACCAAAGGTGTTAAAAGAATTTCCTCTATGAATTTTTTTTTTTCTCTTTTTCACCAAAATGCTTGAGATGTGAAGAAAGGTGGCGATGATTGTCTTTATTTATAATAATGGAAAGTCTTAGAAATAACATTTCATAGCTTTCCAATGATTTAAGGGCATTTAATGGGTTTTAGTTTTTTCTCGTGTAAGTTGTTTGAGTTATATCCTCTTATCACATGGCTTAACTCATCCATAAAGTTCTCCAACAAAAAGTTCTATGTTCTTTCCTATATAAAAACTAATAAAACTATGTTGAAAAATCAAGATAATATTATAATATATGTTTTTTCATGATTTTTAAAGTACACTTGTGAAACAAATCGTGCTTCATTTTGTATCTTCAACATAGAAAATATGTGCCTTTCAAAAGATAAAGAACAAGTGGACAAAGAATTTTTAGAAAGAAGATAGAGAACAACTTGGCACATTGGATGATATGTCAATGAACATAAGTAAAAATTCAGGATACATGTAGATATATCAGATTAAATAGAATAAATGCTCAATTTGGTTAATCATTGGATTTCTTTCGTTTGATCGATGCCAATCTTCTTAGTAGAAATTCATTACATTTGATCTTTGATTTGCTGAGTCGCATCCAACTACCAAAATTTCAGTCTCTAGTCACATGGATGCTTCGTGGAATCATTCTTGTTTTTCTAGTTGGAGACTCCACATTTGTTATCTTTCGAATACAACGTCAAAACAAATTTCAGTAATATGTATTAAAAACAATTTTAACTAGTAACATAGCAATTTAATCCAAGATCTATGGTTTTGTAGCATGTTTTCGTTATTTTTTATACATAAATGTCAAACTTTTATCTAGTGTCCGATTTCAATTTTTTTAACTCATCCAGGGTTATCAAATGTTAAACAAAATGTTTGACCATTCTATAAAGATGGCCTATGATTTGGTTTGAAGTCCGCCAAAAAAAAGTCAATGAAAGAATGCTATAAAATCTTTAGAGAAAAAACGATTTGAGGTACATATATATATATATATATATATATATGCCTAGGTTTTTCATTAATTTTATGGAATGAATTGTTAACAAACTCTCATAACTCAAATATATAAAACTCGATACAACTAAGAGTAAAAAAAATACAAATATTTATAGCCATAAGAATACCTCATGCTCACTAAGGTCATTTTATAGTGTCTAGAGATTTGAAGTCCCCAAAAATAACATCATTTGTTAAAAAAAAATGTAGTGCAAAATAGTTTTTAATAAAATTGGAAAATATGCTGAAAAGACTAGTATTTGTATTTGTTTCCTTATTGCTAATGCTCAAAAGGATAATATTTTTATCTGTTTCCTTATTGCTTTTTCAGAAGTTAATTTTTTTTTTTTTATATAGTTATTTGGACAGATCTTTTTATTGCTATTTGGCAACTATTCTATATACAGTAGTTTGATGTGGAATAAAAAATCTCCATCTCTAGAATTTAATATATATGTGTTGATCAATGAGATAAAAAAAGACTAGAAAAATATTTATTCGACTTTGTTTCCTGACAAATATATAAGATCATTAGTTACCCTACTCAATGACATGGTTGTTTCTTGATTTAATTCCTAGTCTTGTAAATTTTGAAGATGTTCTAAGGGCTGTTGTGATCTTTTGTTGAAATGTCATTCTCTTTAATTTCTATTTAATACACGATATATATAACTGCCACGATCTTATCTACTACACTCAAACTGAAAATATTTGCAAATCACGTACTCGTATATGACACTGATATGTTATAGAAGTTAATGCATCGCAATCAGAAAAGGAAATGAAGAGGCCTATCGTTTGTCCAGAACGTGGCCGGTTCAATTGGTCCAAAGCTTTTTTATAGTATTTTTGTTAGGAATCTCAAATCAAAAGTTCTAAATAATATATGGAAGATATGTCAATGCATTTATTGCCAATAAATTTTAAGTTCAAGCTCATGAAATTTAACATAGAGTGCCATGTATATATTAGATTTCCAGATGATAGTTGCCAGTTGGATGTCATATCATCACAATCTGGAGATGATTATAGATTTCCAGATGATGGCAACTATCCTATATACATAGCATGTGAAATCTATATGTCAATGCATTTCCAGATGTTAGTTGCCTTTTTCAAGCATCGTCGTCCGGTTTATTGTCATGGCATGTGAGTGTCCCAAATAACCTTTATTGCTAGTCCTAGAGTGAGATCCAGTTTTAAATCAGACGGAAGAATCATCTGGAAATGATGTTTTAGGAATCTCATATCAAAAACAAGATGGGAAATAAGTAATATATAAGAAATATAGATCAATATATGACAAACTTGGTTTTGAGTTAGAAGTACATGAAACTTAACATTTTCTATTAATAAAATATGTTTAAGCCGTTATTTGGTATCTCTTAAAAATTTGTAGAGTTTTTTTTTGAAAATAAAAAATTGGTTTGTTTTGACAAATCTTATATTCATGCCACCGAAATATTTAGCTAAACTGATATTGAAATTGTCAAGGTCTAAGTTTCGATAGCAAATGCATGAAGTCGTCCTTACAATAACCATCCAATAATTCAGTAAGGTCTATGAGTAATGAGTTCACACAATAATAATTGACAATGAGTTGAATAGTAATGTGTTTATACAATTTGACTAAAAACAATCAAGTGCAGATCAAATAGATTTCTATATTCATACGACCATGTTATCATTGGATTAATTAGAAATTAAAACCAATATAATTACTTCTTTTTATGACATAGTGATTGGATCATCTTAAACTAGGGTTACGATTAAATTTCGGAAAACATGTGATTCTTGATTCTTTGTAGAAATCATCAATTAAGCGGAGGTTCTTGGAATATACATGTTTTTGTTAAATACTTAGGATATTCTGAATTTATATGACAAGATCTTTGAAAACATGAAAATGTTTTCATCAATTAATGTTTCTTTTGTCGAAGTACATAAAAAGTATAACCTGATCATTTGACTGGTTACACAACATATTTAATTACATGCTGATTCAATGTGTTCTCCTTTGCAGAAATAAACAAAGGGAACAACCAAAAAAAAATCTATAAAAGGAAGAAGAAAATAAAAACTTTGGGTTTTCCCAAAAAAAAAAAATGTCTCAAGTTGAAACAATACAACCATAAGAATTCAAAAGACCCACGAATGTTTCTTCTCTGCAAGGAATAGTTAATCCACCAATTGGATGATTGAAACCAAACTCTTCTTCTGCTCGATTAAGCAAACCTTGAAATAAAGGATGGTTCAAATACGAAATCGGAACCACGAATCTCTTCTTGTTCTCCATCTCTTCTCCAACATAGACCGCAACATGTCCTTTTGGGACGCGAGATTGCTGTTTTTGTGATTGTTTAGAGTTGATAACACGGGACAATCGAATCGCCATGTCTTTAACAAGAATTTGAGAGGATCTACAAAAATACTCTGTTTTATGAAAGCAAAGAAAGATTGATGATGCTTTTGGTGGAGTTGTGTTTCAGTTTGTTGTTATTTATAGAATTCTTTATAGGTTAAAAGGGAATCAAATTTCAAAGCTATGTTTAATGATACAACCAATTATTTTATTGGATATAAAAAAAATTAGGAGCTTTGCAGGATTTCACATGGTATACTTTTATAAAAAACTAGGGTTTACCTAGAAAAAGCATCAAGCTGATTCTGATTTTTCTAGGTGACTTAAGAATATAATCAAATAGGGTCCCACCAACGTTACAAGACTCACATGCACTCTCTGTCACTTATTAAAATCTCTGGCCATTACATGAAACCAGTTTGAAATCCTATTGGTAAAGATGAATAGACAACAGAAACAAGTGTCTACTGATTTTTACAGAAAGAAAAAACAAGTGTCTATTGATAAAGATAGACACACTACAAAAAAACAGGTCGTTAGCCACTCAAATTACCGAGTGGCAAATTAGTCACAAAGATTAGCGACTCATTTGTGACTCTTTTGTGACTAAAGTGTGACTCGTTTTGACGGAGTCACAAATTAGTCGCTCATTTGCGACTCCATCCCGTAGTCGTTAACCAGTCACAAATTTGCGACTAATCTGCGACAACGATTGGTATGTTTTGGTGGAGTCGCATAAGAGTCACAAATTTACGACTCCGTAGCGACTGACACCAGAGTCACAAATTAGCGACTCCTTAGTGACACACAACGGAGTCACAAATTAGCCACTTGTATATGAGTCGCAAAAGAGTCGTTAATTAGCCACTACTTTGCAACGTTTCAGGGTTTGCAACGGAGTCACAACGGAGTCACAAATTAGCGACTCCTTAGTGACACACAACGGAGTCACAAATTAGCCACTTGTTTATGAGTCGCAAAAGAGTCGTTAATTAGCCACTACTTTGCAACGTTTCAGGGTTTTGCAATGGAGTCACAACGGAGTCACAAATTAGCCACTCTGTTGCGACTCATTACCCACTACATGTATGTTTTTGGGAAATTAAACACCATAATGTAAATCTATATAAGTTAGTTTTGTATTTACATCTTATTCAAGTAATAAGTGTGTAGTAAATACACAGTAGAAGAAAAAAAACAAAAAAAAAGAATTTTCTAAAAATTTTGCATCACAAATGCTTTCTTATCAACATCAAAACCTATATAACTAAACTCTTCCATTTCATATTTTTAAAAATTATTCTATATTTTTGATTACTAGTGTTTAAATAAATAAAACCAAACAAATAATGAAGAAGTACATTAGAAATTGTTGGAAAGTAATATGGTTTTTGTGGTTGATCAAAATTTTTAGGGTTTAGTGTATAGGTTTGTGACTGAGTCGCAAATTAGTCATAAATTAGTCTCAAATTAGTGACTCCGTAGCCACTCGTCTGCGACGCTGTACGTACTGTGACCCAATTAGAAGATGATAGCCAATTAGAGAAGATCACTAGGATCGCTGTCGTGGCAAACTTTGACATACTCCTAGATTATCTTGTCCGTCCGTTAACTTTTTCTGTGTAATCTTGTCCGTCCAAAAAATAAAAATAAAAATAAAAACAAATATTTGAGATCTAATTCCCAAATCTCATTTTCAAACCCTAGTCCCCATCATTCCCGTTCCCTTACGCCGACGATAAATCTCTTCGTCCGGCGAGACCAAACTCTCATCGCCATGTCTCCCTGAATCTCGCCTTTGTCCGTCGTAATCGACTTTCCTTCTCACTCTCGATTTATCCCTTCACCGCCGCGAATCCTGACCTTCTTTCTGACTAATTTCAGAATCTAATCTCCGACCGAGTCAACTCAGAACGGACCAGATTCGGGTACTGTAAAAGGGGTTTCCGGTGCTATTTTGAATCAGATGGATGAACACCTCCATATTTTGAATCAAATTCAGTTCCGGAAAAACCCAGAAAAATGTTCGGTGAGTGTTGTTTACTGGTGATTTCTTGTGAAATTGAAGTGTTTTAAAGAAGCTGTCTTTTTCTCGTTATACTCTTTTGATTTGTTTAAGATATGAAATCTCGCAATTTGTAGTTTTACTAAAGATGGTTTCCTTTGTATAAATGTTCCACTGTGAAATTAGAGAAGCTTAAGAAATATTATGCTGAACATAGAGAAGAGTTAAGCTTTTAATGCGTTTGGTTTCTTGTGCTTAATTGGTTGCATGATTGCTTTCCAGTATATTAACGCACTTGGACGAAGCATATTAGGACTGATTTTTCAGGTAAGTATGTTTGTTTTTCATCTTATTACAGTTGGTAGTTTGACATTCTTGTGATTTACATGAACAAAAACGGTCAATTGGTTAGTGAGTAATTTTAAATCTGTTAAAGCTAGATGAGGCTTTATGTTCGATTACTCTTGTGAAGGCAACATCTCGCCAAGTTTCCTTGATTTATAATCTTTGATTACTATTTCTTGGCAGGCTTTTCCTGATGCTGCAACGGTTTCCAGTAGAATCTAAAGGGCGGCGCAAGAAGCTGCAAGAGGTGAAACTGGAATTGTAAACCAAATTTTAGCAGATCAAGTTTCCTTTGTGTGTCCCTGATCCAACCCCTTTTCCTTTCTGTGTGTATTGCAGGTCGGTTATGTGACAACCATATGCTTTACGTGCTTCCTCATCAGATGTGTCATGGTAATACACATACACTTCTTAATATTGACAATAATAGATAGTTTCTTATTGCTTTGCTAGTGATCAATTTCCGAAGTTACAACTAACCAAAGCTTTTGTTTCATCATCTGTTAATGGTGTAGATGTGCTTTGATGCATTCGACGATGCAGCAGATCTTGATGTCTTGGATCACCCCATCCTAAACTTCATATATTACCTAGTAAGCTCACTCACTATTCATCTGTTGTTGAGCTATCATGGATGCGTATATATGCTGTTGTGGATCGTCTTATATTCTAAATATATGAAACTTCTTTTGAAAAAATCTCTAAACAAAAGGCGTTTGGCTTGTGTACTTACAGTTGGTGGAGATATTGCCTTCTACTTTGGTTCTCTTTATCCTAAGAAAGCTTCCACCAAAATCCGAAGCTCAACATACTTCTATTACCATGGGTAAAAGACTAAGCTCCTAAGCCTCGAGAAGCTCGTCAAGTTCTTGAAGAACGACGATCCCCGCATTGCTGCTAACTTGTGTGTTTTGAGTTCCTTCTCTATGTAACTCTCTTTTGAACAAACTTGATATGTAACTCTTTTTGGTACTCTTATCTTGTCCCTTGATTACTACTTTGGTTTGTTTTAATTTAAGTCTTTTTCTTCTTCTATTTTAGCTTCTTAAAATAAATATTTAGATTCAAATTAGTAACAATTTGGTACCAAATCAGTAGCAAATAATTGACTAAACAAGTGATATTTGGTGGCTAATAAGTGACACCATAGAGACTAATTTATGACCAACTTATATCTTCATAGAGTGACAAAATAGTAGCTATTTCGTCGCTAATTAGCCACTACGTATATTAGTCTCTCATCAGTCACAAATTTGCGACTACGATTAACAGACACATATTAGTCGCTGATTTGCGACTAAAATAAAGAGTCACAGAAGAGTCGCTAATTTGACTCATTTGCGACTCGAAAAATTAGCGACTCGACTATTGTGACTCCGGTTTTCGAGTCGCAAATTAGTCGCAAATGGCTCATTTGTGACTCTTTTGTGACTCTTCCTGGAGTGACTAACGACCTGTTTTCTTGTAGTGAGACTTTTGACAAGTCTCTTGTTTTAGACCCAAAAATAAATAAAGAGACAAGTCTCTCGTTGGCTCTTGAAAATGGTGGCTTTTGGTCTCTATGTGTTACCCCTATAGCCCACTTAAGAGGACCCTTTTGTGAGTTAAATAAAATTGACTTCACAAACCTTATTATCTATATATTATAATTATTATTATTAAATCTGTAAGACTAAGCTTGGAGTCATGAAAATGAGCAACAATGACACATGCATGGTTTCTTTGGGTTCCTATAATGTTGAATTTTAACTAGTTGAGCATTTAGGTAGAAGTATGAGTTTTCGGCACAAAAGACTGCGTTTGGAACACAATAATTTCAGGACAATAATAGTATTATCGATATCGTCATCATTTATTTTGCAATTACATTAAAAAAATTCTGAATTTATTTTAGATGAATTTGTTGTCTATAATAGTAGGTAGAAAGCTCGAAATAAATTTATTTCAATTTTTAATAAAAATTAATTAATCGGTATATTATGTCACTGGATATTTGAAATATCCATTTCTAGTGCTTCGTCTAAAGGAATTAATTAGTGAGTAGAAATCGCATATACTTATAATTAGTTGAATTACCTGGTTTACAGTTATTCTAAGAAATTGCAGTTATTGAAAAGATGATCACGTGTTTCCGTTGAATTATTATGATCACAATTATCTCTTCCTAATAACGGAGCGTAACATGTGCTTGACAATCTAAATATGAAATAATTTAGATATAATTTATTTCATTTATTATGATAAGTTTTCACCATCAAATAAAATAGCGCACTACAGCTTCAATCATTTTCAATAAATATATTTATTTGAATGTCTTCTTCTGATTAATTAACGGTTTGGGTGAATTTGTGGAATGACAAAAATAAAATTATAATCTAAAAACTAACAAATGGGTTAGAGAGATAGGGAGAGATAGAGAGAGAAAAATGTGGATTTTGGTTAGTTATTAGATTAAAAAAAATTTGGGTGTTATATTTGCTAATTACCCTTGATACTATCGTTATTGATCATCACTTACAAGTTATAACCCATATTTACTTTCTTCGGAAACTCAGAGTGCATGTGATCCACTATTCCTTTAAATACGTTAAACTCCTCGAAGAAATCTTATATATTTTCTTAAGGTACTTTATTCATATAATGTACGTCAGAACTAGTTATATGTTTTTGTTTTTAATGTGATTTTTTAGTAGAGATTTGCCATTATTTTAATGTTTTTCTTAACAATACTATTAGAAGCATGTTACATTTTCGAAAAGCTCAATTTATCTTCGGAATTCCAAACTTTTTACTAGTGAGTAGGGAGTAGCGGAGCAAATATTTGGTCAGGAAATAATATCTATCGCAAACACCAAATTAATTGTGGATTTGGATAAAAAAGTCATTTTCTAGCATGTTGAACAACTCGTAATTGACGAAAACATGTTCAATAGTGGTTTGTATTAATGTTTTCGAAACATTACCATGCGTTTAAATTTGCATATATTAAAAAATATAAAGAATTAACCGTCTTTTAAGATTTTTGTCATTTTCTCCATAAGAGTTAAAAGTTTAAATGTTGAGCTTTTGATAGTTTAAATAATAGGAATATTCACACAATGTTTTTTAATCTTACTTCACCAACTTAATCTCTGAACAAGTCTCATATACACATATAACTACATTTCCTATAATTCTCTTCTTAAAGAGAAAAAAAAAAAAAAAAACTTCACCAAAAAACCCTTAAGGCGGGTGTCTAAACTTTTTTTTATTAAATTTAATTTAATTAAATTAATTTTTAGACACTTTGGGGTCTAAAGTCCAAAAAGTGTCTAAATTTAGATACTTTTTGGACTTTAGACCCCAAAGTGACTAAAATTTAATAAAAAAAAGTTTAGACATTTAGACACTTTTTGGACTTTAGACCCCAAAGTAACTAAAATTTAATTTATTTAAATTAAATTTAATAAAAAAAAAGTTTAGACATCCACCCCAAAGTTCTCCATTCAAGGTGCCCTAAGAAATCAATATATGTCCCTCAATGCAGCTGATGAGAAATAATGAGATAAAGAAACGCTTCTTCCCGACAAGGGATCGTTAAACCGCCCATCGAATAATGAAATCCAAACTCTTCCTCAGCGCGATTAAGAAACTCTATGAACAAAGGATGGTTCAAATATGATATCGGAACCACAAACCTCTTCTTCTCCATTCTTTCTCCAACGTAAACCGGTACATGACCTTTAGGAACAAGTCCTGAAGATGTTGTTGATGATGATGATGATTCGCTTTTGTTCCTCATAGATTGTAATTTGAATATTTGCTTTGCATTCGGAAGCATGGACCGCATTAAACCCATCTTCTTTTTAGTTTTTGAATGCAACTTTTGAAATTGAGTAGGTATAAAAGATATTTGAAGCTAGTGACTTAATAGTCAAGGAGAAGAAGAAGTTTCTATATATAGTAGTAAACATAAGGTATGTAACTTCAAGATAAGGAAAAGACTTAAATGCGAGAAATAACAGTAAGATGTGATATCTTAATCACTAAAAAAACCCAAAAGTTGTGGGCTATTGGACCCCTCCTCGTCCATCTGGCTCACATGGCTTAGGTTATCTTTACATACGGACATATATATAAAAATAAAATGCACATAACGTACCCTTTCGATATGATTGCCAATATAAAAATTCTGTATGTGGATGGATATTTTTGATCAAAAAAAAAAGTTGATGGATATTTAATTAGAGCCTCGAAGTGGTGAATAGTGTGACCTGGGTCAGGCTAAGTGGGTCCAGTTCTTGAGCCACTTTTAGCAATGGTCGATCGTTACATTTGAGTCAGTACTCAAACTACGGGCCGTACTGATGGGTCGAAAGATGAGTAATGAGATGGTTTTTTTTTCCTTTTCTAAACTAGATATATTTTTATCAAGATAAACCGTTACATACTATGGCTCGCGCCAAATAGTTTTTGAAGGAATTACATAGGATGTAAAAAAATAGCAGTAGCTACATAAACCAGAATCTTCCGCTTCGGGTCAGTTTAAAACCTTGTGACGATGGTTTTGTCTCTCTATATATATATTTGATGAAATAGTAAATCGTTTTCAGAAGTGTTATAACTTATATTTCGAATTTGTATTATTTGTTTGTTAAGATTGCACTCTAAAAGTTGTTTGCTGCCATTGGATAAGATTTGACTAGTACATTACATATTTTGCATGTGATTATGACGACACTACAAGAAAACACTGCCAATTCCGACGGAAAATTCGAACCGTCGGAATTCCGTCGGCAATTTCCGACGGAATCCCGACGGAATGCTGACAAATCAAGTTTCGTCGGAATTCCGTCGGCAATTTCCGACGGAATTCCGACGACGTATAGATGTCGGTATATTCCGACGGAATTCCGATGTCGGCAAAGTTTGAATGGTTCATATATCTTCTGCGGTGGCCGATGTGATTGATGGGGTGTTATGTCGGAAGGTTTGACGGATTTCCGACGGATTTCCAGTTCTATATAAGTTTCCACATTTCTTCTGACGTTTATTATAACAACATCTGAAAAAAAAAAACAAAAGAAATGAGTTCTTCATATTTTCGGTCATGGATGGACGCGCCAATGAGGGAGGAGGGGTCGAACTTATTAACGACTGAATACGCTCAAGGTATTTGCGAGTTCATGCATTTACCTAGAAATCAAGAGGCGGCCAACAAAGGTCAGGATATCAAATGTCCTTGTTCTAATTGCGGTAATAGAATTAGTGGTTCGGTTAGTAAAGTTTGGAATCACTTATATATATATGGATTTAGGCCGGGATATAAGGTTTGGTTTTTACATGGAGAAACCAATTATGAATATGGTAGTAGTAGTAGTAATGCACCTTATTTTCCGACGGTTTGCGTAGGAGAACGTACACCGGAAGTAGATGTTGGGGTAAGTACGGTTGCGATGGTTAACGATGCGTTTAGAGAGAATTTGCAGTCGGGTGGGTATCATGAGGGTGATAGGGTTGAAGAACCTAATTTAGAATCCCGAAAGTTTTTCGATATGTTAGACGCATCAAAGCAACCTCTATACAGCGGTTGTAGGGATGGTCATTCACCGCTATCTTCTGCTAGTAGGATGATGAACTTGAAGACTGATTATAATTTGTCCGACGGTCATCCGTTCTACATAAGTTGGCACATTTTCTCATTCCTTCATAAAAATTTTGAACATAATTTCAAAACACCGAAAAATTCAACTGCTTAATGGCAAACAGAGATCTATGGAATTACTATATAGAAAACCGAGCCCCCGGTCAAAACCCTCAAACCACACCTCTTGTTCCTTCAAGCCCTCCTTACGATAACTTAAATGTTACTGATGCTGAACCGACAATTTCACTCCATCCAACTCAACAATCCCAGAACCAAATGCCCGTAATACCGGGACCAGGCCAAGTGGTACGGCGAGGCCTGTTTCGAAAGAGGTCTCATGATGCAAAGGTGATGCGAGGTGAAAGTTCTCAGCCACGCCCAACACAAGATTTTATTCGTGAGGTCATTAATGAGGCACCACAAGCCGACCAGGATTTTAGTAGTCCTCGGTGGACTTCTACTATCGATTACATAATTCGAGAAGGTATATATATATATATTTACCGTTATTACTATTACAATGAGTGTGGTTGACAAATACAAAATCAATCATTTATAAATGTAGGTTCTTATCACAATAGGACCACACCATTCTGGACACAGGTTGCTGAAATTCAATGCCCGCGTTCACAATTTGTGAAAGTAAAAAAGGTCCACGTTTCCTTCCAATTTTATTAACATTTAGAGAAACAATTTATCTGACAAGCTAGTATATTCCAATTAATCTATCAGATGGTGGCTATGCTCTCTAGTTTGACCCCCACTGACCATGGAGGTCTGCTTGTCACCTTAAAAGATCCGTCGGGAATAATCGAGGGAACCATGCACCATAACATATTCAAGAATGACGAGTACAGACTCACGACTGCTGTCGGTGCGGTTGTCATCCTGAAGAATGTTACTGTATGCCGTTTTGATAGGAACCCAAAGTACCTAAACATCACAGAGCGGAACATTGTTAAGGTACATACACCATTCGTTTATAAATATTTGAGGGATTGGTACATAAATTTTTTTGTTTTGAAACAGATAATCGGTGCCAATTCCATGATTGCAGAATACCACCCAACGGAAGTATGCACCATCGAGGAGGAAGATGAAGGAAATACTGGGTACGCATATGAAACAGTTCCAGAATCAGATGAAGAATAAATAATTTATGTTGCTTTTGTGTTAAATAATTTCCTACTATCTATTCTACGCGTGTAACCGGATAATGTTGTTATTTATGTGTAATATGTTACTATTTTGGTATTGAAATTCTGTATTTTTTTATAATGTAGTTGCTAAGTTATATCCAATGGTTACTTTTATTTTTTCGGTTCAGTTCTCGTCGGTTCCAGTTCGGTTCAGATAGGAAATTTAGTAACAAAAAACCCTAATTTTCTTCGATCAGTTTCTCTAATTGATTAACAAAATTAAAGACTAAACCAAAGGAATTGAGCCATACGAACATCTATGTAAATGAAACCCTAAATCACTATAAAGCAATTGGAAAATTAATTTGAAAAAAAAAAAAATTCCGTCGGAATTCCGTCTTTATTTCCGACGGGATTCCGACGGATGTTAAAATTTTATTTATAATTTTTATTCGAAAAATATTTTTAAAAGTATTTCCGTCGGAATTCCGTCTTTATTGCCGACGGGATTCCGACGGCTATTAAAATTTTATTTAAACTTTTAATTCGGAAAATATTTTTTAAAAATCCCTTCGGAATTCCGTCGGAAATAAAGACGGAATTCCGACGGATTATAAATTTTTTTTTAAATTTAATTTCGAAAAATATTTTAAGAAATTAAATTTAAATGGAGTAAATTATCAAGAACTAAAAACAGAACAAGCCGAAGATTCGAAATCCATATGTACAACCACGACGGCGGCAAAGCCGAACGCCGGGTTAATCACCGGAGTATAGATCGAGCTTACTCTAGAAGGTTTGAGTCTTAGAGAGAAGAAGAGAAAGAAAAAGATGTGTTTGTATAAATAGTTGTCTTTTTTAAGAAAAAGATGTGTTTGAGTTTTCTTCTTTAATTCAGCATTGTCAATTGTTTTTCTTTTGTCAACGCGTGTCAATTTGTTCAATGTATAAATTTTATATGATTTAATATATTAAAGTCAATGTATATGTAAGAGACTGAGTTGGCAATATGCCCTTCAAGGAATCAAGAGAATTGTTCACATCTGCTCCCTATCTCTTAGGAGTGATTACCATTTTTTAAATACATAAAGAAACTGTCAAATCAAAGCACTAAACTAAATTATAAATGTGCATAGATCTAAAACATTATGTGTTCTGAAACGGAAATGGAGTAGGATAAAGTATTTGGGTATAACACCTAGATACCAGAAATTAGTAAGGAGATCAGTGTTCGGCTACTAGATATCGAGTTTCAGCAATGAAAAACATAATTTATGAACAATTGCAAAAATATCATTTTTGAATTATATTTTACAAATATGCTATATTTAAATTACTTTTTTATCAATATTTAAAGAAATAAAATTTAAATCCGTCGGAATTCCGTCTTTATTTCCGACGGAATTCCGACGGAAACCCTAATTCCCCTTGCCGCCTTTGACCTTTGGTTTCACCGCCAAAGCGGCAATTCCGTCGGAAATTCCGTCGGAAATATTAAAGACCGTCGGAATTCCGTCGGAATGCCGTCGTCTACCGTTATAAATCCACAGACTTCGTCTTCTCCGATTCCATTCGCACAAAACTGTAAAAAAAATTTTTTTCCTCCGCCGATTACGCCGTCGTCACACCGTCGTCACACCGCCCCAAATCTTTCACCAAATCATAATCAATGTACGTTTTATATAATTGTATAGAGTTTTTGTGGATTTTTTGTTGAATTTCGAGTTTGTATATGGTTTTAGTGAAATTGGATAGAGTTTTTGTGATTTTGTGGTTGAATTTGGAGATTGGATAGAGTTTGTGTGATATTGTGATAGAATTTGGAGATTGGAAAGAGTTTTTGTGAAATTGTATAGAGATTTTTGAGAAATTTGGAGATTGTATGAGAATTTTTGTGAATTTGGAATTAAAAGTTTGTATATAATTTTTGTAAAATTGTATAGAGTTTGTATATAATTTTCAAATGTTTTAATGATTTTTATGATTTTTTTTTAAAAATATGTTTATGAATAATATGTAAAATACTATGAAGAAAATACTAATTATTAACAACCTAAACCTTAAAATTTTAAAAACTAATTAAAAAAACTAAAATTTAAAACTTGAAATCCAACAAAATTTAAAATTTATTAAATCCTTAAAATTTAAAAATTTTTATTTCCATTATTAAAAATTGTCCACATTAGAAATGTTTTTTTGATTTTGAGTGATTTTTAAAAAAATTATTATTTGAATAATATGTCTCAATTTTCAATTTATAAATATCATATATACAATATTTTAAGAATATCATTTACAATCCTTTAAATTTTAAAATTAAATAACATTAATAAAACATTTTAAATCTTAAAATTTTAAAAACTAATTAAAAAAACTAAAATTTAAAACTTGAAATCCAACAAAATTTAAAATTTATTAAATCCTTAAAATTTAAAATTTTTTAATTCCATTATTAAAAATTGTCCACATTAGAAATGTTTTTTTGATTTTGAGTGATTTTTAAAAAATTTAGTATTTGAATAATATGTCTCAATTTTCAATTTATAAATATCATATATACAATATTTTAAGAATATCATTTACAATCCTTTAAATTTTAAAATTAAATAACATTAAGAAAACATTTTAACTCTTTACATTTTTAAAACTAATTAAAAATTTTAAAAAATTTATTTGTAAATTTTTAAAAATTTTAACCTTTAAATCCTTAAAATCCATTAACTTTTATTTGAAAATTTACAATTTCTCATAAATTTCTAATTGGAATTCGTAGGGACTATGGGCAGCATCATCGCTCTAGGACTAGGACTCCCAGTACGGGAGGTGCGAGTGCGAGTCACACTCAGGTTCCCGACAGTAATGTCGCGGTAGAGACGCCACGCATGTCTCAGCCCATGGGTACATCCAGCTCAGCTCCCACGGTCATGAGCATCGAGGAGTTTCTGTCGCAGCCCGGACGTGATAGGTTGCCTCGTCTAGATCCAGACGTTCCACCTAAAACGACATGGTATGTATTTTTTTAAATATCTAATGGTTTTAATTAATTTATGTTAATATTTAACTAAATATTAAAATAGGTTTCAATACTCGGGGAACGGGATTACGAGTTCTATCAATGCAATGATGAATTGCTTGGTAACTAAACCGTATCCCTCATACAGTGATATGCCAGTCGAGGACCGAGACACATGGTTCCGGCAATTTGCGGTATGAGTTTTTTTTAATCTTTTTAAAATATATTTCTTATATGACTCATTTTAATTTCTAATGCGTGAATGTTGTTTTTTTTTGCAGCAAGAGTTTACGTGGGACCCGGTCATCACGTCGATGGTCCGTAAGCAGTTCGATGCAAAGGCTTCGAGGAAGTACTCGTTGAAGATGAACGAGTGGAAGGAGAAGTGGTACAAGAAGAGGGAGGTGCCTAAAGTTTTGCAACCGAAAGAAACCTTATGGGCTGGACTTCTTGAACATTGGGAACGCGAGGAAACTCGGGCGTCCTCGATGCAACACTCATCTAACCGCAATAGCGACAGGAAGGGGAAGGGAAAGGCGACCCACAACCTCGGAGCAACGAGCAAGGCGTCAGTTGCGGATAAAATGGTAAGTTCGATGCTTTTTTAAATATTTCATACTTTTTATAATTCGCTAATGAAATTTTATATGTTAACAGTTTCAGGAAACCGGTGTGCTTCCATCAAATCTAGATTTGATCAAAGCAACGCACACCAACAAGAAGACCGGTGAAATTCAAGATCCGGTTGCTCGAGAAATCGTGGAAACCGTGGAGAGGCGGCAGGAGGAGTACCTCCAATCGCAACCGATCGAGGAAGGAACTCCGGCGGCCACCGAAGTTCCAGTGGAGAAGGTCAACGAGTTCACGTACGAGGTTAGTAACCGTGTTGTTTTTAATCTAATTTCAAAATAATTTTTACTAGAACTAACTTATACGCTTTCATTATTTTTTTCCCGTAGGCGACTCCGAAGACAAGAGGCCGTGTATACGGTCTCCCTGAAGAAAGTTCGTCGTCCGTCTCCTCGGTTCGACATGTCGGTGCTAGCCGATTGTTGGCGGAAAACCGAGACTTGACCGAGCGCCTTAGGGCAATGGAGCAAGCGAGAGAGGCAGATAGGGCGGAGGCGGAGCGAGCGAGAGAGCAAGATAAGGCGGAGGCGGATCAACGATTTAACGCGCTGGAACAGAAGATGAACGAGTTCTTCCGTAACCATAGGCCCGAGTAGATTTGTTTTATATTTACGTTTAAATACTTTTAAATGTAAAACTTTTAAAATACTTTTAAAACAATTTAATATATTGTTTTCTTAATTTTAAATTTAATTTTAATAATTTAATTTCTTTTTATTTATTCAATTTATTTAAATAATTTCCATTTTTTAAAAAAAAACACGCATGCTGTCGGAATTCCGTCGGAGATCTAATTTCCGACGGAATTCCGACGGAGGTCTAATTTCCGACGTAATTCCGACGGTTTGTTGTCCGACGGTATTCCGACGGAGGTCTAATTGCCGACGGAATTCCGACGGAGGTCTAATTTCGGACGGAATTCCGACGGAGGTCTAATTTCCGACGGAATTCCGATTAAATGTCGACAGAATACGGCAATCCGTTTTCCGTCTGAGAACCGTCGGAAACCACCGACGATTTTCCGACGGTTTAAACTTTCCGACGAGATAGAAACGACGGACTGTTACCGTCGGAAATCCGTCGGAATTACCCTTGTTCCGACGGATTTCCGACGGTTTTGCCGTCGGAATAGGCAGTGTTTTCTTGTAGTGCGATGGTGATTGTGATTGTTGCTAGGACTGAATTTAGATACAACATATTACTGTTTAGTGATCGATATAGATCGAAAACAAAATCCTCATAGATCTATAGCTCTTTGCTAGATATGGCCTACTACACTTTTTTCGTATCCTGACTTTATTGTTGTAAATGTATGTTCTTCGTATTTGGTCCTAAAATAGGTATTTGAATTATAGTTAGACTGGCATATTGTATATGTTAAAAGAGAAGAACTGACAAGAAATATCATCAAACAAATAAATATATCTGGTGTATTGTCCTAGCGTAAAATATGTTTGATTGAATCAGTTACATGTATATAATACAGATATATCACGATTTATTAATGAAAAAGTAATAGATCCAAAATCTAAATCTAATTGTTTGTATATTATTGTCGCCATTTTACTACCAAATTCAAACTAGTATATGGTTTGGACTTTAACAAAAAAAAAAATAGAGTATATGGTTTGGCCAGTTACAAATAAATAAAAGGGAGAATTGCCAAAAATAGGTCACATTCATTTGCACAATGTCCCAATAGGACTTTCTCATATTTGGTCAATTTTTTCTAAAAATGCCCTTACTTTAAATTAAAAAAATTGAAATATAAGGTTTTTTAAATCTGAAAAAATCTGAAAATTATAAGCATGTCATGAATAGTACATTGTATAAAAATTTTTATTTTTTGAAGTTGAAAATCATGTGTTAAAAATGAATCTAGTTTTCCATTATACCGCTGATTTTTGCAGTAGAATTTAGATTCTGCCTAAGTTACATAAGTCTACCGAGCGTAATTCTACCAATATAAAACCATTACCACCACTTAAGCGCAGATAGTACCTTCTGCCTCATAATTCTACCAATATAAAACCATCTACTGAATAGTAGAATCTAGTTTCTGCATAATTAATAATCATTTCCTTAAATTTAGGAGTGAATATTTTCTTTTCTAAAATAAATATTTCGTACATATTTTTTACATTTTAAACGTTTTTTGAAAATATTTTATATTTTTATTTATTTAATTAATTTTTTACTATTAACTTCCCATTTTAAAGTTCTAAAAACTAAAAATTCCAAAAAAGTAGCAAAATAAATATTTGTAAACATATAATAAAATTTTGTAAATATTACGTAAAATAAATATAATAAAATTTTGTAAATATTACGTAAATATTTTTTACATTATTAACGTTTTTTAAAAATATTTTATATGGTTTTTTATTATTTAATTAACATTTTTACTAATAACTTTCCATTTTGTTTTTGGGTTTTTTTTATTATTTAGTTATTTATTATTAAAATATATGTTAATAAAATTTTCATAAAATTTCAGATTTTTTTCTAATGTCCCGTAAATATAAGAGGAGATTTTTCGAATTTCAGTTAAGATTTTATGAATTAAATGATTTTTATTTACTTTCCTAATTTTAATTTTAAACTAATATAGGTATTTAAAAATAAATAATTAAGGAAAAATTTGGGATTTGAAATTTCATAGTCCTAATGGGACATTGTGCATTTCAATTTGTCTTATTTTAGCAAATTTCTCATAAATAAAACATAATACAACATTAACATATATAATATCGATTAACAACTTACAAGATCCATAGTGGTATATAACCTAATTAGTAGAAAGTTACTACTAGTGACCATGAATAAACATGACACAATATTTGAGGTATTTCCATCATACTTACATTTACATGTAGTCGTAGAGATTTCTAATTTTTTGCGTACCTTAACATATAGAGATGATTAAGATTTTGAAACCAAAAATATATTAATATGATAAGTTATCCATCCATTAATGGTGTATAACGGTAATTGAGTGACACATGATAACAAGAACATGGGAATGTTGATGAAATCTCGGATCAGAAATGAAACTGATCGGCCACTCATTGTTAGTCTGACATCGCTGAAGAGGCCACAAAAACTATATAATATACAAATTAATGTATCAAACCGTGGGCTTCGACGAGTTTTTATATATAATATGAAATGACTATCATTTGATTTTTATTATAATGTTATAATGCCCCTTTTAAGCGATTATTAAATAATGAATTAACTCGATGTACTCTAATGAAAACACTTTAAAATTTACAACTATTGTAATTACGACTAAGACTTTGAACAGGACATAAGAACTTAAGAAGGTCGATAATAAGTTCTGTATTCACATTGGAAGAAACTGTGGTCAGTTGGAAGTTTAGTCTATAACATGTAGTTGACCCCAAAAAAATAGTGTATAACATGTAATGATTTTTATAATTACGGAAGTATAAAATACTGCTTACACAAAATGTATTAAGTAATGTTTGTCAAAAATGATGTTGTAGACTGCGCTACATCATAGTCCTCATTGCATCTAATGAGATACAAATTTCGAAGATACCTGTCAGAATCCAGCTCATAGAGTAACAGATTTCCATAAACTCATTGTAAGGTTTCCATAAAAAGGTTTTACATAAATAGGATTCGTTCAAATCTGAGCGAATTTTGGATCTCTAACCAAGTGTGAGACTCAGGATGCAAAGCTTACAAGTTACAAAAAAAAATCTATAAACTCTACAAGTGCATCAATGCATCACATGTAGTCTTTAGGTGTCGAACAACAGAAAAGTATAAATGAGGACTATGATGCAGTTGTTATAAATCATAGTGGATTGTCATAACTAGTTCTGGTCCGTTTACGGCCCATTAACACTTAGTCTTTAGGCCGGTTTAATGAATCCTAGTTGAATTAGGATTTTCCTTTTATGTACTTTCCTTTTCCCATTAGGAAAAGGAATTTTCCTTTTCTCTCTTGTAATAATCCTATATAAAGGATCTTATGATTAATGAATAAACACAATCTTCCCCATTCGTTCTCTTGATTCACAACACGTTATCAGCACGAGTTGCTCCCTAAACCCTAAAAACACAAAAAACGCGATTACTGTTCATCGTTACTATTCATCGTACTGTTCATCGCGTACTGTTCATCGCGCACTATTCATCGCGCACTGTTCATCGACGATTACTGTTCATCGACGATTACTGTTCATCCGGCGTTACTGTTCAAATCATAGTTCATACAGCCTTTAAGGTTACGGCGAACTAGAAGAAAGTTCATACAACCTATCAACGGTTACGGCGAACTAGAAGACTCACGGAGGTTAAGAAACCCTAACTTGAAACCCTAACCTAATTCAATTAAAATCCAAACCGATTGCATGATCTGTACCCGTGTCGATCGACACTAGTTTTATGTCGATCGACACGTAAACTTCTGCCTGAATTTGTTGTTTGAATTAAACTGTGTCGATCGACACAAATCACCCGTCGATCGACAGTAAACACTCTGTCCAAATTTGGTTGCATATTTATTTGAACTCGTTTGTTTGTTTGCTTGTTTGGATTGATTCGTTGATTGATAAACATGAAACTGAAACTGATTGCATCATATAGACATAACATGCTTGATTAAAATCCGGTCATATCATCATACGGTTTAGAATTTGAATACTAGGCCTGCATCATGAGCATATAAAAACATTATGTTAGGTTGTTAAACATAAAAATCTGGTTTCATAAGCATCATGCATCCGTACCCGTTTATATAAGCACCCATGACCTATTTTGCATCATATGCATAAACTTTAAAATCTTATAGTTCTTAGAGAATAGGATGAATGTTTTCAGATGTCGAAAATCAACAATTTGGATTATGCTGCCCTCAATCTCTCTGGAGACAATTACTTACAGTGGGCGTTGGATACTAAGATAAATCTAAAGTCTAAAGGACTTGGCGAATGTATCATTGAGGATAATAATGAGAATGAAAGGAATCGATACAGAACGATATCGATCATTCGTCATCATCTTGTTGAGGGTCTCAAGGATCAATACCTAACCATTGAGAACCCTTTGGACCTTTGGAAAGAATTAAAGATAAGATATGACCACCATAGAACGGTGTTGTTACCAAAGGCCAATTATGATTGGAGGAATCTCAGGTTCCAGGACTTCAAGTCCGTGGAAGAATATAACTCGGCTATGTTCAGAATAGTTTCTCAATTGAGACTATGTGGTGAGAAGGTAACTGAGAAAGACATGTTGGAAAAGACCTTCTCCACCTTTCACACTAATAACGTGTTGCTTCAACAGCAATACCGTGAAAGAGGTTTTGAGACATACTCAAAGCTTATAGCATGTCTATTACTAGCCGAGGAGAATAATACACTGCTAATGAGAAACAGTGAGATGAGACCTCCTGGATCAGCCCCACTTCCTGAAGCGAATGTGGCCATAGATGAAAAGAAAGAAATTAACCACGTCCAAAGTGATTATAGACATCGTGGTCGTGGACGTGGGGGTAGATGGCAAGGACGTGGCCGTGGCCATTTTAATCCATACGGCCGAGGTCAGGGCCGAGGCCACGGATTCCATAACGATCATTCTAACCGCGGGCGAGGACGAGGACGCGGATACCGAACTGACTATGATCGTAATAACCGTGGTATTACTTCTCAACCACGAGAATCAAACCCAAAATCAGTTTGCCATCGATGTGGAATGAGTAATCATTGGGCTAAGACATGTAGGACTCCCAAGCATCTGGTTGAACTCTATCAAGAGAGCCTTAAAGGGAAGAATCCAGAAACTCATATGATCCAGCATGATAATGAAGGAGATTTCGATCATGAGCAAGATGACTTGATGAATTTTGAAACCTCAGATATACTTAAGTGATTGATTTTGATTTTCTGTTTTGGTGTTTTGTGTTTTGCTTGTTTTACGTTTTACACTTTATACTTTGGTTTTGTGTTATTGCTTTCTATTAAACTTTATGGAATGAAAGAGTGTTATTTAAAAGTATCTATTGTTATCTCTTTTGAAGTATGAACGATATGGATGTGTTCATTGTGGATAGTGGATCAAGCCACTCGATATTAAGAGATAAGAGATACTTCATTGATCTTACACTTAAAAAGGCAAATGTAACCACAATTGTGGGTATAGCAAATTTAATTGAAGGCCACGGTCAAGCCCATATTTTATTACCTAAGGGCACGCATCTAGAAATTTCTAATGCGTTATATTCACCTAGTTCAAAGAGAAGTCTATTGAGCTTTAAAGACATTCGAATGAATGGTCTTCATGTTGAAACTAAGGACGAGAATAACAAAGAATTCCTTCAAATCTTTGAAACCGTCCATGGCTATAAGAAAGTCCTAGAGACTATACCTGCCATTTCTGTGGGCCTTTATTGTGCTAAGATCGGAATGATAGAAGCAAATGCTATGGTAAACAAAGAGTTTACTGAGAATTTCACTTTTTGGCATAACCGGCTTGGCCATCCCGGTGCTAACATGATGCGAAAGATATTAGCAAGTACTAATGGGCACACCTTGAAAGAAAGGAGAGTTATCCCAAAGAATCTCACGTGTGAAGCATGTTCACTAGGGAAACTCATTACTAGGCCATCACCAATCAAAGTAACTAAGAAAACGATAAATTTTCTGGAAAGAATTCAAGGAGACATATGCGGACCAATACACCCACCTTGTGGGACGTTTAGATATTTTATGGTCCTTATTGATGCATCCACGAGATGGTCACATGTCTGCCTATTATCAACTAGAAATGTGGCATTTGCAAGATTGCTTGCCCAGCTCATACGTTTAAGAGCACACTTTCCAGATTTTCCTTTAAAGACTATACGTCTTGACAATGCTGGTGAATTTACGTCCCAAGCGTTTAACGATTATTGTATGTCCATGGGGGTAAGTGTTGAATATTCTGTGGTACATGTACATACACAAAACGGTTTGGCTGAATCGTTTATTAAACGCATACAGTTGATTGCTAGACCGTTGCTAATGAGATCAAAACTCCCGGTCTCAGCTTGGGGACATGCAGTTTTACATGCAGCAGAGCTAATTCGTATCAGGCCATCTAGTGAACATAAATATTCCCCATCACAGTTAATAACGGGTCAAGAGCCAGACATATCCCATCTTAAAACATTCGGATGTTCCGTTTATGTGCCTATTGCACCACCACAGAGAACAAAGATGGGACCTCAAAGGAGGATGGGGATATATGTTGGATATGATTCTCCTACTATCATTAAGTACCTTGAGCCAACCACGGGTGATTTGTTTAAGGCCAGGTACGCAGATTGTCATTTTGACGAATCTGTCTATCCAACATTAGGAGGAGATAACAGACTGGTAAAGGAAATTATATGGAATCAAACGTCCTTAAAATGGCAAGATCCTCGGACTCAAGAATGTGAATTAGAAGTCCAAAAGATTATATATTTACAAAAGCTAGCTAATTAATTGCCAGATTCCTTTGCTGACCCGAAAAGAGTAACTAAGTCTTACATACCAGCTGTTAATGCACCGATTAGAATTGATGTTCAAGAGGGACACAATCAAGTTGCTACAGAATCTAAACCACACTCAAAACGTGGCCGGCCAATAGGTTCCAAAGATAAGAATCCTCGGAAAAGAAAGAAAGGTGCTGAAATCGTGGTTGAGGAATCTGATGGAACCCCAGACATAACTGAACCGATAGTTCCAAGCAATGAGACTCGGGACGCCGAGTTTCATGGTTCTGACGTTCCTGAAAATAATGAGATCTCAATGAATTATGTTATGTCTGGAATACAATGGAATAGAAAGTGTGTGGAAATCGATGATATATTTGCTTTTAAGGTAGCACTTGAACTTATGGAGGATCTAGAACCCACGTCGATATATGAGTGCACTCAGAGTGAAAATTGGACTAAATGGAAAGAAGCTATAAACGTGGAGTTGAATTCTTTAAGGAAAAGGGATGTCTTTGGTCCAATAATTCGGACACCCTATGAGATTAAACCAGTTGGACATAAATGGGTCTTTGTGAGGAAAAGAAATGAACATGGTGAAATCGTGAGATATAAAGCACGGCTTATTGCACAAGGATTCTCACAGAGACCAGGAATAGATTATGAGGAGACATACTCCCCTGTGGTGGATGCTACAACTTTTAGATTTTTGATAAGTCTGGCTATAAGAGAAAAGTTGGATATGCGGTTAATGGACGTTGTAACTGCATACTTATATGGTCCACTGCATAATGAGATTTATATGAGATTACCAGAGGGTATTGAGCTCAAAGATAAGAAAGGTTCTCGAGAACAACACTGCATAAGGCTGAACAAATCCCTTTATGGACTGAAGCAAAGTGGGCGTATGTGGTACAATAGATTGAGTGAGTACTTAGTCAAAGAAGGCTATAAGAATGATCCCATCAGTCCATGTATTTTTATAAAAAAGTTTGCAAACAAAGGGTTTGTTATCATAGCAGTTTACGTGGATGATTTGAACATCCTTGGAACCCCTGGTGAAATCGTCCAAACAGTTGAATGCCTCAAGAAAGAATTTGAGATGAAAGACCTAGGCAAAACTAAGTTCTGTTTGGGATTGCAACTTGAGTACATAAATGATGGAATCCTTGTGCATCAAATGGCATATACTGAAAAGGTACTCAAGCGTTTTAATATGGATCAATGTCACCCATTGTCCAGCCCAATGGTGGTGAGATCTCTTGATCTAGAAAAGGATCCGTTTGGTCCTAAGAGAGACTCTGAAGAAGTCCTTGGTCCCGAAGTGCCATATCTCAGTGCCATAGGAGCTTTAATGTATCTGGCAAGCCACACTAGGCCAGATATATGTTTTGCCGTGAATTTATTATCAAGATTTAGCTCATGTCCGACCCAAAGGCACTGGGACGGGATAAAACATATTCTTCGTTACCTACAAGGAACGAAAGACTTGGGTCTATTTTATACTAACCAATCTAAGGACGGTTTAGTTGGTTTTGCTGATGCAGGTTATCTTTCAGATCCTCATAATGCACGGTCCCAGACAGGTTATGTGTTTACTCATGGAGGAACTGCAATATCTTGGCGGTCAATGAAGCAGGCCATTGCAGCTACATTTTCTAATCATTCAGAGATATTGGCAATTCATGAGGCTAGTCGTGAGTGTGTTTGGTTAAGGCTGATGACCCATCACATAAGAGTGGATTGTGGAATGGCCGAAGGTAAGCAGGAATCGACGGTCTTGTTCGAGGACAATGCAGCGTGTATAGCTCAACTTAAGGGTGGATA
Organism: Draba incana; assembly: GCA_963576765.1. Taxonomy (NCBI): domain Eukaryota; kingdom Viridiplantae; phylum Streptophyta; class Magnoliopsida; order Brassicales; family Brassicaceae; genus Draba; species Draba incana. The sequence goes on along the minus strand of OY755210.1, from coordinate 31,558,302 downwards.
CATCAAAGGTGATAGGACGAAGCACATTCTGCCAAAATTCTTCTTCACATCCGATCTACAGAAAGATGGAGAAATTCAAGTGCAGCAAGTACGATCAAGTGAGAATTCAGCAGACCTATTCACCAAGTCACTTCCAACCTCAACGTTCAAGAAACTTACTTATCAGATTGGAATGCGTCGTTTGAAAGACTTGCAGTGAGGTTCAGAACAGGGGGAGTAATACGTGTTGTACTCTTTTTCCTTCACCACGGTTTTGTCCCAAAATGGGTTTTACTTGGTAAGGTTTTAATGAGGCAACATCCAAAGCGTATTACAAGCCCATTAGAGTTATGACATCCAAGGGGGAGTGTTATAAATCATAGTGGATTGTCATAACTAGTTCTGGTCCGTTTACGGCCCATTAACACTTAGTCTTTAGGCCGGTTTAATGAATCCTAGTTGAATTAGGATTTTCCTTTTATGTACTTTCCTTTTCCCATTAGGAAAAGGAATTTTCCTTTTCTCTCTTGTAATAATCCTATATAAAGGATCTTATGATTAATGAATAAACACAATCTTCCCCATTCGTTCTCTTGATTCACAACAGCAGTAATATTTTACATGGCATTTTATAAATTAATACATCCTAATCCTCACATTATTGTAGTAATATTTTACAAAATGTCAGTCCAAAAATGGGAGTAAGGGAGGATGGAAGCAAAATGGTTAATGAGATTGTTTCCCCAGTGCATGGACATCCTCTACGCTGATTATTTAGTTCTTTTAGAAATCAATCATTATTAGTTTTTGATAGGATGACATGCTAATTAACTTTTAATCTGAAGTTGTCTTGATTTTTCTTGATGTGAAAGATAATATCTCAAGATTATCTTGTTACAAAATTTAGTGATGATTACAAAGTGGAAAGGTCTTCATTTGTGTAAAATTTGAAGTCTTGCCGTAGATGTGCATGTAAAAACCAGTCATTTTAGTTTCATGTATCATATTTTGTCGTTTTTGACACCTACAAATTGTTGGATATACAAAACTAATACATATATAGCTTAGATTCCTAAAATCATACAATTTTACTTTATAAGGTTTTGTGTAGTTTTGGAATTTGGAATATGCTACATTCTTATACATTTTTTTAAAAAATCATAAATTGTGAAATTTAATTATTTTTACTTTTTGGATTATTGGGGCAAAATTATTTCGGTAGAAGAAAAAAAAGAGCGAGAGGGCGTAGGAAAAAAAAGAGTGGGGAAGAACTTGTGTTTTATAGTTGAAAAATTTACCTAAAATAACAACAACAAAAAATGAACCATTTAACCTAGATTTATTGGGCATAATAATGCTACATAGGCTAATTTTGGTTACTTTGCTAATTTTTTTATTTTTTTTGGCTAGTGAAAAAATTAACCATTATAATTAAGCAAAAACGAGAATATAGAAAATATATTAATGTCAGCAAAATAAAGAAAATAGATAAGAGAAACTGTGATAGATCATTAAAGATAAAAATAAATTTAAGAGAGGAGATGTATTTAATTGTTAATATATATATATATATATATATATATATATATACAAATTATGTTATACTATATATGCTTAGATACTTACAAATCCATTATTATTTATTTCAATTACTTACATATATGTTATAAAATCTTAAATATTTAAAACAATGACTAACAACTATTAAAGCAGAAAACCCTCATCCCTATCACTACAAGAAAACATCTCTGTTTGTGACGGAAAAATCCGTCAGAAATCCTTCAGAATCAGGGGTTTTCCGACGGATTTCTGACGGATTTGTTCCGTCAGTTCTATCTCGTCAGAATTTCAAATCCGTCAGAATTCCGTCAGGACACTCTGACGGAATTCTGACGGCCAACGGATCACCGGAATCCGTCAGGAAACCGTCGGACTTCGTCAGTATTTTGAACCGTCAGAAAACCGTCGAAATTCTGGGCTCCGACGAAATTCCGACGGTTGCGTGACGGATTCCGGTGATCCGTTGGCCGTCAGAATTCCGTCAAGGTGTCCTGACGGAATTCTGACGGATTTGGCATTATTTTTTTTTAAAAAATTATTTTTAATAAAATAATTGCAAAAAAACAAATTAGTAAGAAAAATTTTAATTAAAAAAAAAGAAAATTATAATTAAATAGAAATTGTTTTAAAAATAAATTAAAAGTTTTACATTAAATTTAAATTACAATATAAATTTAAAGTCCTTGACGACGTAAGAAGTCGTTCATCTTCTTCTCCAGCTGATTGTATCGTTCGTCCGCCTCCGCCTTCTCTCTCAGACGCCGTGCCTCCACCTCCTCAATTTGTTTCTGCAGACGTGCCTCCGCCTCCGCCTTCTCGTTGTCGTACCGGTCCTCCAAAGAGCTAATCCGCTGGGTCAGCTCGGTGTTTTGTGCTACCAAACTGCTACCACCGAGATAGCGATACGACGAAATGGATGAGCAACTGTCTTCGAGGAGACCGTAGACACGACCTCTGCTCTTAGGGGTTACCTAAGAAACAAAAAATCAATTTGAAGTCGTATTAGTATTAAAAGGTATTTTAAATGTGTTTAAAATTGACACGTTTACTAACCTCGTAAGCGAACTCGTTGACCTTGTCGAATGGAACTTCGGTTAGCGCCGGAGTTCCTTCGACGATCGGTTGCGATAGGAGGTATTGCTGCCCGGCCTTCTCCACGCTCTCCACGATTTCCCATATTTAAAATTTTCTCATCAAATTTTCTTCCATATTTAAAATTACTATGTCAATTATAGATATAAAATTTACAATCTTTATTACGTAGTTAGGGCTTTTGGGAATTTTGATTTTGAGTTTTTTAGATTTTACAATTTATGGATTTTAGGGTCTATGGAAATTTGGTAATATGCGATATTGGAAATTCGTGAAAAAAGCAATGAAATAATTCCCCGACATCACCAAGAACAAACACGTAAAATTTTAAAACAGTTTAAAGGTTTTTAAGATATAGTTGTTTTTTGATTTTTTGATCATATATATATATATATATATATATATTATATAGATTTTGGGATTTTGGATGTGTTACATAATTTAATTTTTTTAAAAAGTTAAATGTTTTTAAAACTTAGATAATTTTAAATATTTAAAAATTACATAGTTACATGTTTGTAAAAGTTTATAAAATTCTTTAAATTCCTATAAGAGTTTAAAGTTACATGTATTTAAAAGTTACTTCTTTTTTAGAGTAACATATTTATAAATTTATGAGTTTTTAAAAGTGTTTTCAATTTTTTAAAGTTAAATGTTTTTAAAAGTTACATCTTTTTAAGAGTAACATATTTATAAATTTAACTGTTTTTTAAAGTTTTTTCATTTTTTGTTACAGTTAAATGTTTTTAAAAGTGACATTTTTCTAAACGTAACATAATTTGTTACAATTTTTAATTTATAGATTTTCTTATATTAATCCTATTATAAATCTCAATAAATACTTTAAAATTACACACACTTATTAGAATAAAATTTGGTAAATCCCTAAATTCATACCATTTTCTAAATCCCTAATTTCATAAAATTTTCAAAATCTCTAAATCTTAAATAACTAAACATCTCATAATCAATTTCGAAATCATGTTAAAGTATGATTCTAATTCGACATTTACCCATTCCTAATTGAAGAACACACAATTTCAACCACAAATCCGTTTATATTGTTAAAAATCAACAAAAACTTACATTGTTTTGTAGATTTGGTGAAGGTTTATGATTTGGAAAGGGGAGGTCGCAATTCCGGTGACAAACGGCGGTGAAGACGGCGGCGAAGACGGTGGCAACGTCGGCGATTTTGGGGAAACAATTTGGTGAAAACTGGTTGTGACTGCGGGGAAGCCGAAGTGTGTCTTTTTAAAGAACTATTCGACGGCATTCTGACGGAATAATGACGGACTATTAAAATCCGTCAGAATTCCGTCAGTTATTCCCGCTTTATCGATGAGATCGATGTATTTAGGCGGGATGAAATTAGGGTTTTCCGTCAGAAATCCGTCATAATATTGTCATAATATGATTTAATATTAATTGCGATTCCGTCAGTATTCCGTCAGAATTAATGTTTTTTAAAAGTTTAATAAGGATTTAACAATTTAAATGTAAGACATTCATTTGTTTTTGAGATATGAGAAATTATAGATTTTATACATTTTATTTCCAGGACTAAGGGATTGTAAAAGATTTTTAAACATTTAAAATCATTTTAACATCTTCAAAATTTAAAAAATTAGGAAAAAAATGAGTTTCCGTCAGTATTCCGTCATTATTTCTGACGGAATACTGACGGAATTATTAAATTTTAATTCTTTTAATTGCGATTCCGTCAGTATTCCGTCAGAATTAATGTTTTTTAAAAGTTTAATAAGGATTTAACAATTTAAATGTTAGAGATTCATTTGTTTTTGAGATATGAGAAATTATAGATTTTATACATTTCATTTCCAGGACTAAGGGATTGTAAAAGATTTTTAAACATTTAAAATCATTTTAACATCTTCAAAATTTAAAAAATTAGGAAAAAATGAGTTTCCGTCAGTATTCCGTCATGATTTCTGACGGAATACTGACGGAATTATTAAATTTTAATTCTTTTAATTGCGATTCCGTCAGTATTCCGTCAGAATTAATGTTTTTTAAAAGTTTAATAAGGATTTAACAATTTAAATGTTAAAAGTTTTTTTTATGAAGAAAAGATGTAATGTGATAACTTATATTTCCTAAATGTTTCGACAGAAACTTTGATTCCAAAGAGTCGACTTAGCCTCATACCGTACTTAGATTGCCGGATATGGGAAGGAGTCGATTGGGGCTAAATCCACCCTTTGGGAATCAATTTCCTATCGAGTTTTGATAAAATGAACTCATATCATAAAAAAATTTGTAATTACTCGAAGTTGTGTTCTGATGCAATCAACAAATGTGAACTTATATAGGATGGTATTCCGTCAGAATTCCGTCACAAACCCGTCAGTATACCGGCGGACCCTCCGACATATCACGACATCGCCAACCGTCGGAATTCCGTCAGTATTCCGTTACAAAATTAAAGTCCGTCAGAATTCCGTCAGGAAATAATAGTTGGAAAATTGTAAAAATATAGTAGTGTTTTTAAAATTTATTTTTTTCTAAGGGGGATTTGTAATGAAACACAAATTAAGTCGGAAATCTTTATTATAACATATAAAATCATCGATGGTAGATACTAAAATCATGGAGGGTAAAATATTACACATAACAACATTATTCGGATAAACTCGTACAATGAAAAGTCGAAAATTATTAAAATCATGGACGGGTCGGATGTTTATTCATCATCATCTGAGTCTGGAACTGTTTCATAATCGTACCCAGTAGTTTCGTCATCTTCATCATCAATGGTACATACTTCCGTTGGTTGGTATTCAGCAATCATCGAATTAGCACCGATTATCTGTTTGAAAAATTAATTTAATTAGTTAATTAAGATTTCCTAGAAAAAATTATAAACTTATAATATACATGTACCTTAACAATGTTCCGCTCTGTGATGTTAAGGTACTTTGAGTTCCTGTTAAAACGGCAAACGGTAACATTCTTTAGGATGACCACCGCACCTACACCAGTTGTGAGTCTGTACTCCTCCTTCATGAAGATGTTATGGTGCATGGTTCCCTCGATTTTTTCTGAAGGATCTTTAAAGGTTACTAGCAGATCTCCCTGGTCATTGGGGGTTAAACTAGAGACCATAGCCACAATCTGATAATGAAATAGAATATACTTGTGAGATAAATTTTATGTCTACATGTTAATAAAATAGGTCGACTACATGTTAATAAAATAGGTCGAAAACGTAAACCTTTTTCACTTTCACAAATTGTGAATGCGGACATTGAATTTCTGCAAGCTGGGTCCAGAATGGTGTGCTCCTATTGTTATAAGAACCTACATGTATGAATGATTGATTAAGTATTTGTCAGCTACGATCATTATTGTAAAAGTAAACATACATATATACCTTCACGGAGTATGTAATCGATAGTAGAAGTCCACCGAGGACTACTAAAATCCTGGTCGGTTTGTGTTACTCATTAATGACCTCACGAATAAAATATTGTGTTGGGCGTGCCTGAGAACTATCACCTCGCATGACCTGCGCATCATGAGACCTCTTTCGAAACAGGCCTCGGCGTATCACTTGGCCAGGTCCCGGTATTACCTGCGTTTGGTTATGGGATTGTTGAGTTGGACGGAGTGAAATTGTCGGTTCAGCTTCAGTAACATTTAAGTTATCGTACGGAGGGCTTGAAGGAACAAGAGTTGTGTTTGGAGTGTTATGACCGGGGGCTCGGTTTTGCATATAGTAATTCCACAAATCTCTGTTAGCCATTACGCAATAGAATTTTTCTATGTTATGAGTGTGTGTTGAAATTTTTTTGTTTTTCAAATGATCTTATGAACAACCGGAGAAATTGGAAAACTTAAGTAGAATGAAAATCCGTCAGAATTCCGTCAGACAACCGTCAAAACCTCCGACATATCGACACATCAATCCCATCGGCCAACTCAGACGATGTGTTAACCACACAAAGTTTGCCGACATCGGAGTCCGTCACAATTCCGTCGGAATTCCGTCAGCCCTATAAAAAATCTGATTTCCGTCAGTGTTCCGTCATTAATACCGTCGGAATTGGACGACCAATTCTTGCCGTCAGTATTCCGTCGGTTACTAATGACGGATTTATGACGGAAAACTGACGGCTTCCCTTGCCGTCAGTATTCTGTCGGTTACTAATGACGGATTTATGACGGAAAACTGACGGCTTCCCTTGCCGTCAGTATTCCGTCGGAATAAACTGACGGAATGAATTTTCTGTCAGATTACCGTCAGTAAACCGTTGGAATTGACCGACGGAAATACTGACGGCTGAAAATTCCGTCAGAATTGATGGTGTTTTCTTGTAGTGTATAAATTACATTTGTAGATACAAAATCTACACATGTATCTCCTTTCAAGCTATTACAAAGTTTGAAGATAGACATGATTGGATTCAAGGATATAGTTCTTCAAGCAAAGAGAATCGTCGTTAAGAAAATATCGCGTGTAAGGCAAATAATCAACGTACGAAAAGGCCACTTCACGGTATATGTGGGAGAAGACGACGTAGAGACGAAGAGATTTGTTGTTCCAATCTCTTATTTGAAACATCCTTTGTTCCAATCTTTGTTGCATCAAGCCGAACATGAATTTGGCACAGACCATCGGCGAAATTCCCTCACGATTCCTTGTGCTGAAAATGTCTTCATTGACGTCACTTCTCGTCTCAGTCGTTTTAAAATTACTAGTGCTCAAAGTTGTTAATTACCCTTAAGAATTGATATTAGCATTTGTTTACTTTCGTCATCAGTTTCGTTTGGCGATTAATGGTCATATTGTATTAACGGGCTCAGCGTATAAGCCAACAATAGAATCATCAAAACCAAAATGTATTAAAGAAAGAATGGAAACATTATAACATTATTCATTATTAATATTACAAATATTTAGCTCCGTTTAAAGTTGTTTCCAGTTTCTTTTTGAAAAACACTATATTAATACAAAATTAAAAAAGAATGAGTAAAATTAAATGCTTTTCTACAGTTTCACCAAAATTTATTTCTGATTTCAGAACTCGAGTTAACAATACTATTTCGCAGTCAGATTCGATAACTTTTTTTGTCTATGGGTACTTTAAAATAAAATATATATTTTTAATATTGTTACAAACATTATATATGTATAAATATATATATATATATATAGAGATGTGTGTAAATGTTTATTTTTGTATGTTTATAGTATAAGTTTTGTATCAATTAGGTATGTAAATAAGAAGGTGATCTTTGAATATTTAAGGTACAATCCCCGGAGATAAGGCACACTCTGATGGTTCTTCAAAATCCAAAGGCTAACTCTGTTAATAGCTCTGAAATTCCGATCTATCTTTGAAAGGAGAATTACAAACATGTCACATTTGAATTTTTTTTTTTTCAAATATGTCACCTTTGAAAATTTATCGCAAACATGCCACATTTTGTAGAAAAGGACAAAATCATTAGTTTTGTTTCGTTCTCTCAAAACACAACTCTAAATTCTACCCCCAAAAATTATACCCTAAATATAAAATAGTTAACCCAAACCCAAAACATATAAAAGTTAAGTTAAAAAAAAAGGCATTCTTGCAAAGATTTTAATTTCAAATGATGGCATAATTGTAAAGTAGCATGCCAAGAGTGGCATATCATGAAAATGTTCATTTTCGAATTCAATTCTTTTTAAGGTATAATAACCTATTCAGACCCAAGAAAATAATGTTTAATTTATGTGATTTTTTACTAGTCTATATGGGATGTATCTATCTTTAAATAGATGAATTTCTAGGTGGCATTTCATATGTTTATGTACTGGCATAAGCAAGCTAAGATATAATCTTGTATACAATATAAAATGTAAACAAATCGACAGGAAAAGAATCTTAGATTAATTTTTCAGAAATAAATCCTTTACAAATGGAATGGTTAAAAGAACTCGCAAGATCTTTTTAGAACAAAAATTGAAAGAGATTCACTTAGTATCTCAATCTCGAGTTATTTTCTCACACCTTCCTTAGATACATTATAAAAAACACATAAATATATATATATTTATATATAGAAACTTAATGAATATTTTGATGATCAGTGATCTCCCTTATCATCATGAATCATTTAGAAAGGAAGCTAGAGAAGTGAAGTAATCTTCAGTGCAAGGGATGGTTAGCCCTCCCATAGGATGATCGAACCCAAACTCTTCTTCCGCGAGGTTCAATAAACTTTGAAACAATGGATGGTTCAAATACGATATAGGTATCACAAATCTCTTCCTATGATAACTCTCTCCCACGTAAACGGCCACATGTCCCTTTGGGACATTATTAGGGCCCGACATGGCCAAGAGGCTCGCGATTCTTGCTGATAAGCTTCTTTGAAGCTTTTGCTTGGCGTGAGATAGTTCGATCAATTGAATACCCATCTTTGAGGATCAATGCAAGTAAATACAAAGTGAGATCTTGAAAAGAAAAAGAAAAAAAGTGATGAATATTTGAACAAGAATGTTGTATGCCTTGGGCTTCTATGAAATGGATTAGATTTAGTTAGTAAGCAAGTTTCTTTAAGTGTGTTAAAGTATATATAATGAATTAAGAGAGGTTGTGACCGCAAGTTATTGGAGAGTATAGTTTGAGGAACATATCAGGTGGAATTAATGGATGAAGTTCACATGCTTATGTCCTTTTAGAAACCACTTTGTTTTTTCTTTCTTTTTAGTGAAACATGTTTATAAGACCCTACCATTCTCTAATATAAATTATAAAAGACCCTACCATCTAGATGGTAAAATTTTATTCATTGGAAAACAATCGTGAAATTGTTATAATATCGTACATCCTAAACAAATATGCCTTTTATTTGTATGCGAGGAAAACAAATTATAAATTTAGGATCCGTTACAAATCCGTAAGACGTTACCGTATTTTAATTGTTATTTTATTTTTATTTTTTAAAAAAAATAAAATTCCGTCAGAATTCCGTCATAAATGTCTGACGGAATTCTGACGGTTTTGTATTTTTTTTTAAAAAAAAAATTAAGGATTTAACACTTTAAAATGTAAAACATTCTTGTTTTTTATTTTGATTCATTACTGGCAAAAAAGTTAAAGCATATTAAGAATTTAGAAAGTTTAATCATATTATAAATTTCCTTAATTAAATATAAATTACAATTAACTTATAAGAAGTAAAATTTTATTCATTGGAAAACAATCGTGAAATTGTTATAATATCGTACATCCTAAACAAATATGCCTTTTATTTGTATGCGAGGAAAACAAATTATAAATTTAGGATCCGTTACAAATCCGTAAGACGTTACCGTATTTTAATTGTTATTTTATTTTTATTTTTTAAAAAAAATAAAATTCCGTCAGAATTCCGTCATAAATGTCTGACGGAATTCTGACGGTTTTGTATTTTTTTTAAAAAAAAAAATTAAGGATTTAACACTTTAAAATGTAAAACATTCTTGTTTTTTATTTTGATTCATTACTGGCAAAAAAGTTAAATCATATTAAGAATTTAGAAAGTTTAATCATATTATAAATTTCCTTAATTAAATATAAATTACAATTAACTTATAAGAAGTAAAATTTTATTCATTGTAAAACAATCGTGAAATTGTTATAATATCGTACATCCTAAACAAATATGCCTTTTATTTGTATGCGAGGAAAACAAATTATAAATTTAGGATCCGTTACAAATCCGTAAGACGTTACCGTATTTTAATTGTTATTTTATTTTTAATTTTTAAAAAAAATAAAATTCCGTCAGAATTCCGTCATAAATGTCTGACGGAATTCTGACGGTTTTGTATTTTTTTTTTAAAAAAAAATTAAGGATTTAACACTTTAAAATGTAAAACATTCTTGTTTTTTATTTTGATTCATTACTGGCAAAAAAGTTAAATCATATTAAGAATTTAGAAAGTTTAATCATATTATAAATTTCCTTAATTAAATATAAATTACAATTAACTTATAAGAAGTAAAATTTTATTCATTGGAAAACAATCGTGAAATTGTTATAATATCGTACATCCTAAACAAATATGCCTTTTATTTGTGTGCGAGGAAAACAAATTATAAATTTAGGATCCGTTACAAATCCGTAAGACGTTACCGTATTTTAATTGTTATTTTATTTTTATTTTTTAAAAAAAATAAAATTCCGTCAGAATTCCGTCATAAATGTCTGACGGAATTCTGACGGTTTTGTATTTTTTTTAAAAAAAAAAATTAAGGATTTAACACTTTAAAATGTAAAACATTCTTGTTTTTTATTTTGATTCATTACTGGCAAAAAAGTTAAATCATATTAAGAATTTAGAAAGTTTAATCATATTATAAATTTCCTTAATTAAATATAAATTACAATTAACTTATAAGAAGTAAAATTTTATTCATTGGAAAACAATCGTGAAATTGTTATAATATCGTACATCCTAAACAAATATGCCTTTTATTTGTATGCGAGGAAAACAAATTATAAATTTAGGATCCGTTACAAATCCGTAAGACGTTACCGTATTTTAATTGTTATTTTATTTTTATTTTTTTAAAAAAATAAAATTCCGTCAGAATTCCGTCATAAATGTCTGACGGAATTCTGACGGTTTTGTATTTTTTTTAAAAAAAAAAATTAAGGATTTAACACTTTAAAATGTAAAACATTCTTGTTTTTTATTTTGATTCATTACTGGCAAAAAAGTTAAATCATATTAAGAATTTAGAAAGTTTAATCATATTATAAATTTCCTTAATTAAATATAAATTACAATTAACTTATAAGAAGTAAAATTTTATTCATTGGAAAACAATCGTGAAATTGTTATAATATCGTACATCCTAAACAAATATGCCTTTTATTTGTGTGCGAGGAAAACAAATTATAAATTTAGGATCCGTTACAAATCCGTAAGACGTTACCGTATTTTAATTGTTATTTTATTTTTATTTTTTTAAAAAAATAAAATTCCGTCAGAATTCCGTCATAAATGTCTGACGGAATTCTGACGGTTTTGTATTTTTTTTTTAAAAAAAAATTAAGGATTTAACACTTTAAAATGTAAAACATTCTTGTTTTTTATTTTGATTCATTACTGGCAAAAAAGTTAAATCATATTAAGAATTTAGAAAGTTTAATCATATTATAATTTCCTTAATTAAATATAAATTACAATTAACTTATAAGAAGTAAAATTTTATTCATTGGAAAACAATCGTGAAATTGTTATAATATCGTACATCCTAAACAAATATGCCTTTTATTTGTGTGCGAGGAAAACAAATTATAAATTTAGGATCCGTTACAAATCCGTAAGACGTTACCGTATTTTAATTGTTATTTTATTTTTATTTTTTTTAAAAAATAAAATTCCGTCAGAATTCCGTCATAAATGTCTGACGGAATTCTGACGGTTTTGTATTTTTTTAAAAAAAAAAAATTAAGGATTTAACACTTTAAAATGTTAAGCATTCTTGACTTTTATTTTGATTCACTAATGGAGAAAGGTTAAATTCAAAACTATAATGAATTTAGAAAGGTGAATGATATTATAAATTTCCATAAATACATATAAATTACAATCAACTTATTTTTTAAATTGTTTAAGATTTGAAATTCAAATCATTGGAAACAATTTCATTTCATTTTTTTCATCAAGGGGATTATTAATTGATCACAAAAAAGTTGTAAATCCATATTATTCCATATTAAATTATAGCTGGTACATTGTTATAAAATCATCGACGGTAAAATATTACACATAACAATATTATACGGATAAACTCGAACAATGGATAGTCGGAAAATATTAAAATCATCGACGTGGGATGTTTATTCATCATCATCTGAGTCTGGAGCTGTTTCATATTCGTACCCAGTTGTTCCGTCATGTTCATCATCAATCGTAGATACTGCCGGTGAATGGTACTCAGCAATCATCGAATTAGGACCGATTATCTGTTTAAAAAATGAATTTAATTAGGTAATTAAGATTTCATAGAAAATTGCCAATAAACTTATAATATACATGTACCTTAACTAGGGATGTTTATTCATCATCATCTGAGTAAATGGTTCTAAGAAAAGAAGAAAAAGGGAAAGAACATCCCTAAAGTGGAAACCGACATAAGATTTTCAAATGCGGAGTTTATTATGTAGTTGTACCATAACCGTTGTGTGTTTAATATTTGCAAGGATTTCGTGTACCTTTTTAAGACTTTTTAAGAATGTGTTCTAAATTTTATGTTTCATTATATGTAATGTTTTATTGGAGTTGCAATACCAATAATATATATATTATTAAATAATTCGGAACACACAAATGTGAGAGAAGAACATAAAAAACCTAACAGTTATTCCCAAATTACTATTCTGAATCTTCGGAGGGACCTTCACTAGGGATGGAGTCTGAATCGTCGTCAAATTCCCCTAGTGTTTCCTCTTCGTCCGAATGCACTAGATCATCCCCGACATGTGTGACATCAACGACAAGGTCAATGTTATCCATCTCCTCAACAGGTGACATTGGTACACTTCTCGATGGTTGTAGAGCATCATGTTCTGGAACTCCATAGATTTTTCCTCTTGGGTTAATTGGAGTTACTGTGATCCACGGATCTGTACGGTAGGTAACTCGAGGATATGGCATGTAGCAAACCTATTAATAATTAGGTGATATTGTTAATATACATGAACAAGAAACCTTAACTATGAGTACATATGTAAACATATTAGTGTATTAATACCTGGTCTGCTTGAGAAGCAAGGATAAATGGATCATAATACGGTAGTTTTCGGCTTGAATTTATCGAAATAACACCAAGAGGGTCAACTCGAACCCCTCGACCATTGCATGGATCATACCAATCACACATAAACACAATGCACCTCAAGTTCAACATTCCTGGATAGCGGATTTCCAAGATTTCTTTTAAAATCCCATAGTACATGGTATCGCCGGAATTTGCCGAAATACCATAGTCCGCAGTTGACGTTTCACGTCCTTCCTTGCGGATCCTGAACGAATATCCCCTAGTACAAAACTGGGGATATGAAGTGGCGGTGCTGCGTAAACCATGGACAAACTCCAGTAACCATGTCGGGATGGGATGAGCACGTGCTATACAATCGGAAACCTAAAAATGATAATAGTAAGATATAAGTAACATATGAACGTGACAACATCGCAAAGTAAGAGTAAGTAATTATAGTAAACTTACATAACATTTCAACCACCTCTCAAATTCTTCGTCTTTCAAGACAGCAAGTTCGGCATCTGTCTTATCGCGATGGTATTCACGTGCGAGAGACATGTATATCCTGTAACATAACAGTCGTTAGTAGATGAAGTAAAATAATTCTATAAATTTAGTATGATAACTGATATATATATACCTTTCGTACTCCAAAATTTCATCACAGTTTCTTAGGATATATGTATGCAAATGGGTGACCTCTTGTGGTGATAGTCTGCGTTTCTTTGCTTTTCCACTTGGTCGACCAACTTGGGAAAACAACTCGGGAACTACCACGTCATAGACTGCTTTCTCACCTCTATCATCATGTCGGGGAGGCCGTCTCGCCTTAGTACTAACTCCCGGTGGAAAGTAATTTTCGGAAAATTGTGAGACTTCCTCGTTTATGCTTTGTGCGACAATTGATCCCTCAACCTTGCTCAAATTTTTAACCTTTTTCTTAAGGTGGAACATGTACCGCTCGAACGGATACATCCATCGGTATTGAACAGGGCCTCCTAAGGCTGCTTCGCGGGGGAGGTGAATAGCAAGATGTTCCATAACGTCAAAAAAAGACGGTGGAAATATCTTCTCAAGATTACAAAGGAGAACCGGGATATTGGCCTCCAAGTTACGTATCCCGTGTGTGGTAAGCGTTCTTGAACATAAATCTCGGAAGAATGCACCAACTCCTAAAAAAAAAAATTAAACAAGTTAGTACATATATAATACTATTATGGTTGTAAAAAAATAATGGGAGTAAGAAATATACCTCCAATAGATTGGTGGATAGGTTGTGGAAGAAGATATGCAAATACAAATGGAAGAAGACGTTGCATCACGACATGACAATCATGACTCTTCATCCCTATAAACTTGTCTTCCGTAGAATCCACACAATTACGTAGATTAGATGCGTAGCCGTCTGGAAATTTTACAAATTTTTTGAACCATTGAAAAAATACTTCTTTCTGCCCTGCGTCTAACCGGAAAGCAGGCATCGGCAATCTACCGTTCTTTACATGAAGAGATGGCCTCGAACAAATTGATGGCAAGTCTAATCTAGAATTCCAGTTATCTTTTGTCTTTCCAGGTACGTTTAATACGGTGTTCATGATGTTATCAAAGAAATTTTTTTCCACATGCATGACATCTAGATTATGCCGAAGTAGATGGTCTTTCCAGTAAGGCAAATCCCAGAAAATACTCTTCTTGTGCCAATTGTGATATTCCCCACAACCGTCAACGGGGTAATGGCCATTACCCCCACATTCCGGAGTTCGCTCTGCACCAAAATCTCGTAACTGTTCCAACATGCTGCGACCATCTATCTCAGGAGGTGGACCATGAAACACTCGTACATCCGTCTTGAACTGTCGTTTAGACTTACGATATGGATGATTGGGCGGCAAAAAACACCTATGGCAATCAAACCATGAAGTCTTCCTGCCGTGCTGCAATTGGAAAGCTGAAGTATTGTCTTGGCAATAAGGACATGCCAATCGTCCATGCGTTGACCATCCAGATAACATACCGTACGCCGGAAAATCGCTTATGGTCCACATAAGAACCGCACGCATGGTGAAATTCTGCTTCACTGAAATATCATAAGCCACAACACCATGCTCCCATAACATCTGCAACTCATAGATCAATGGTTGGAGGAATATATCGAGCGACCGTCTTGGATGATCTGGCCCGGGAACTAGAATTGAGAGAAACAAGAACTCTCGTCGCATGCACATAGATGGAGGCAAATTGTAAGGTGTCACGATGACCGGCCACAACGAATATTTTCTTCCATGCTTGCCAAACGGGTTGAAACCATCAGTGGATAAGCCTAAGTATACATTCCGTCGTTCACAAGAAAAATCTGGATATACTGCTTGGAAGTGTTTCCACGCTTCCGCGTCAGAAGGATGCGTGATATCTCCATCTTGTCTATGCTCTGCATGCCATCTCATAGAGTTAGCTGTGCGTTCAGATTCGTACAGCCTCTTCAACCTCTCCGTTAAGGGTAAATACCACATCCGTTTGAAGGGAATCTTCACCCTCCCACTTGTGTCCTGGAACCGTGGTTTGTTGCAAAATTTACATTTATTTTGGTTCTCGTCTTCTCTCCAGTATATCATACAGTTGTCGATGCACACATCAATAACCTGGTAGGACAAACCAAGACCGGCAACAAGTTTTTGGATCTCGTAGTATGATGCAGGGGCCAGATTATCCTCTGGCAAAATATCTTTCACGAACTCGGCGAATGCATCAACACAATCTTCGGACAAATTGTAATTAGTCTTTATGTTCATCATCCTTGTAGCAGAAGATAGCGGTGAATGACCATCCCTACAACCGCTGTATAGTGGTTGATTTGCTGCGTCTAACATATCGAAAAAACTTCGAGATTCTAAATTAGGCTCTTCAACCCTACCACCGTCATAACCACCCGACTGGAAATTATCTCTAACCATCGCAACCGTACTTACCCCAACATCTACTTCCGTACTTACCCCAACATCTACTTCCGTACTTACCCCAACATCTAATTCCGCTGTAGGTTCCCCTACGCTATCCGGAAAATAAGGTGCATTACTACTACTGCTACCATATTCATAATTCCTTTCTCCATGGAAATACCAAACCTTATATCCCGCCCTAAATCCATATCTATATAAGTGGTTCCAAACATTAGGAACATCAACACTAATTCTATTACAACAATTAGAACAAGGACATTTGATATGCTGACCTTTGTTGGCCGCCTCTTGATTTCTAGGTAACTTCATGAACTCGCAAATACCAGTAGCGTATTCAGTCGTTAATAAGTTACCCCCCTCTTGCATCATTGGCCCGTCCATCCATGACCGAAAATATGAACTCATAACTAAATTTTTTTTTTTTTTTTTGTCTAATGATCTTAGGAACAACCGGAGAAAGTGGAAAACTTATGTAGGATGAAAATCCGTCAGAATTCCGTCAGACAACCGTCAAAACCTCCGACATAACGACACATCAATCCCATCGGCCAACCCAGACGATGTGTTAACCACTCAAAGTTTGCCGACATCGGATCCGTCAGAATTCCGTCAGAATTCCGTCAGCCCTATAAAAAATCTGATTTCCGTCAGTGTTCCGTCATTAAAACCGTCGGAATTGGATGACCGATTATTTCCGTCAGTATTCCGTCAGAATATACTGACAGATTTATGACGGAATACTGTCGGCTATCCTCGCCGTCAGTAATTCCGTCAGTATATTCTGACGGAATACTGACGGAGTGATTTTCTGTCAGATTACCGTCAGAAATCTGTCAGAATTGACTGACGGAATTACTGACGGCTAAAAATTCCGTCAGTATTGATGCTGTTTTCTTGTAGTGAACATGCAATTATCCCATCGCTTCTTCTCTATGCAAAGATAACACCCTAACATCGCGTACTGAATTAACTGTATTTCATTTTACTATAAACAGTTATGAATATGAAAGAATATGTTCCATTGGCTACTTGCCTACCACAATTTTTGGCATCTTATATTAAAATGATTTCTTTAGTTTTGATGCAGCGTATAATTAAAATAATCATCATTTATTTGTCTTTTTCGATTTTTATTGATTTCTTTGAATATTTTGTATTTTATGCATATTTTTTTTATTTTAGTCAGTTTTCTTATTATAGTTAGTATTATTTTTAAGGGTTTCTAATAGTTTTTTACTATTTTAATATTTCTTTATAAATAAATTTTTTTTTTTTTGATATACCCTATCGGCTGATCCGGATAGCCTCGGTAGAAACACACCGAAATGGTACAGAGTGGACTTTTCCCCGAAGGACTACCACACTGTCTATCCCTAATTTGGAATGTGCTTTCTGACTAATGTCAGGGGTAGCCATATCGCATGTTATTGGACTACAAGGTAAATTGCATGGGCTTTAGGCCCACGTCCAAACTTCCCACATGGATGTGTTTTGGTATTTAGAGAAACTCAAACCATGAAAGAATGTTTTAGCACATTCTCAAGTCTCATTTACCACTAAACCACAGTCATGTGGGCTAAACATTATTTTCTTAGGCTTATATATGTACTATTCAGTTGTTAATTTTGCAATAAAAAGCTTTGTGTTTTCAAATATAAGATGAACTGAACGTACCCATATAAAAGCAATAAAGAAAAAATCTAAATGAACAAAATCCAAAATTCTATGAGACAAGTGCAACTAATTGTTCTTTGTTTAGTTGTTTCTCACTATCACTTTATATAAAGACTGTCCCTATATATCTACCAACTCATATGTCTTGCTTTCTTTTTAAAGTGGATGTACTACTGAAAATTAAATAAAGTGACTTCATTCATATACAGTGGAAACTCTATAAATTAATAATCAGCATAAATTAATAAATTTTCCTGGTCCGAGTCGAGCCGATGAAAAAAATAACAAAACTCGATAAAATGATAAGATAATAATTTTTTAAAACTTATGTGTAAAATATGGTCTCAATAATTGTATAAATTAATAATTATGAATTATACACACATATATATATTTTTTCTAAAACAATTTAGTGAAATATGCCTTTTGTATTATCTTTTTCTTTTAAACTTGGACTCTTGTGGTAATAAAAAAAAAATTTCATCAAAAACTTATAGTGTTATTATCTCGATTTGCATCCAAAATGTCACCCCGGTTTCAGGGCATATGTGGTATATGCGGTATATGTGGAAAATAATTGATTTGGTTACTTATATCACCAAAGTGCATATCTTTTCGGTCACAGGTCTTGAGAGAACTCCAGAGTTAAACATGCTTGAGCTGGAGTAGTTTCAAGATGGGTGACCTACTGGGAAGTCATTTCCAGTATCGTGTGAGTGAGGTCAAAAACACGAGAAAAGATCGCAGGGTCAGTAAATAAGACTTCAGAGCCTCCAGGACTAACGTACCAACCGTCGGACATGGTGGACATAGAGTGGACGGGGGCCCATGAGAGGGGCGGTCGGGGCGTTACAAGTGGTATCAGAGCGAACCCTGACATCTGTGAAGAGTCAGATTGTCGGAGTAACGATGTTGGTATACGCAACGAGGATATGGAACAAAAATATTCTGTAAAAGTTTTTTTTTTTTTTACAGAATATGGAACAAAAAAATCTCTCTATCGATAAATTAATAATTTTCTAAATTAATAAATTTTTTAAGTCCCAATATTATTAATTTATAAAGGTTTTACTGTAGTTACTTAAATTCGCATGATTAAAATAACAACGTTTTCATAGTCATGCCATTTTTGGTGTCACCATATCAAACTTGTACAACTTTCGGTGTCCCGTCAAGTAGTACTCTATTTTTTCATTGAAACAAAAAAGTTGTCAGTGTTTTCAAAATATTAAATTTGATTACAAGCAAGTGTTACGAAATTAAGCTAAAGAACCACATGATGTTTGTTTATTTTATTTACATCAACATCCATTACAATATTTCAAACTTTCATATAAAAATAAAATTTAATATCGGAATGAACATAAGAAGTTTAAACTATTCATACGAGCAAGTCTACATGCCACATGCGAGTCAGATGCATCTCCAACTTGCAAATGAGCAAGAAAGCTTCCGATGGCTTCAATATTAGTATCATTTTTCCATTTTTGTTTCGTTTTTAAACAAACAAAAAAAATTAGATTAAAATAAAAAACCGAAATGTCCAATTATTATTGATGTTTATGTCCTCGTGACCTCTTGACCGAATTTGACATAATTGAGGTCAAAAAGGAAAATAAAATTATTGCTCGAAGCTTTATTAATTGGGTGGATTATCTGAATATGTTAGTGTTTGGCAGCGTACAACACGAGGGGCTTCATCATCAACTCACTGACTCTCTACGTTTGACTGATAAAAAGCTAAATGTTATTGGAAGATCTTGTGACGGTCCATTCGTGGATATTCATGTTTCTGCAATTTCATTTTCGTTGCTTTATACCTATCTTTTTTTTTCCTTTTGGAATGGCTTCTCGTATGAAATTATTAGAGAGCATATGATATGACCCACCAAATTATAGAGGAAGCGTTTGATATATGAAAAGTTTTTCAAATATAAATCAGCTATCGGAAGGAAATAGTATATGATATGTAGGACTGGGCAAATTATCCGTTAGATTTGCTCCGATCCGAAATCCGTTTTGATTCGAACCGAAAAATCAGGATATTCGTTATGAATCAAAGCAAAGCAAATCACAAATACTAATTTTAAAAATTCGAATATCCTATCCGATCCGTAAATTACATATATGTACATATAATATAATAGATTTACAATATTTATTTGCATTTTTTAACTTTTTCAATACATTGAACGGATATATTTATAGTAAACTTAAGTAGTTACTAATTTTTTTAATTGAAAATCAGTGTTTTCATATTCTTTTCTTAAAAAAATAATAAATATTTCGTTGTCCACCATTTTTTTTTTCATTTTCATTCTATTTTTTATTAAATCTAATAAAATTATATAGTTAATATTATTTTTTACTCCTTAGTTTAAATATTATATTAAAAGAATAATTTTAAAAATATTTTCCTTTCGTTTTTTTTGTTTAAAACGAATATCCGCGAGTATCCGAATATCCGCAAATATCCGGAAAAAATCCGGATATCCGTACGTCCAAATATCCGAATTTTTTCAAAGCAAAGCAAATCGAAAAATTCAATATCCGTGAAAAACAAATCGAATCACAAATACTGTATTTTTTCCGGATATCCGATCCGCGCCCAGGCCTAATGATATGAGAGCATATGATATGACACAACATGTCCATTTTTGTTGTGTTACAAGGAAATAGTAACTTTGGACCTTTGGTCATTTTGGTGCCCAAAATATGAAAAGTTTTTCAAATATACTTTGTATCAAACTGAAATAAGTCATTATTGTATATATTTTTCTTATGTAATCAGGAAAGAAATCTGGTTTTTAGTCTATTAATTAAAGCTTCGTTAAATTAAAACCGGTTTTCGATCATACTTGGTAGGTTTAGAAAGTGTAAATCGTCACTTTCCGAAAACGTTTTGAGCTTAAATTAAAAAGCCGACACTACCATTATCGGCTGATCTTAGCATTTTGGTGGACTAAATCTTTTTGTAGTTACTTATATGAAAAAAATTACAACCTAAATTAACAAAACTAGAAAACCAAATAAATTACCCAAACTTGTGGTTAAAAAAGTCAGTGGAAGTGGAACCATGTCTCCTCCAATATGATGAGGTTTAGAGAATAACAAACAAAAAATTGGATCTACTTAATTTTTTTTTTTGGTTTTGATCGAACGATCTACTTAACTTTGGGCCAGACATGTAACTCATTAGCCCAAAAATAATCTAGCATTTTCCTTCATAATTTGGCAGATATATCTTATTACATAAAGAAAGGAGAGTGACCAAAATTGTAACTCACAAAATGATGATATGTGTTAAGTAGTCATTCTAAACACATGTCAATTATTTAAATATGTAAGTTTTTCAGTATCAAAATTGTTAATTACCCAAAAAGTAAGGAAATTAAAATGGAAAAAAAACACAAACATAAAGTAATTCTACAAATTGCACAAAACTTCTATACGAATAGTTATATTTAGTTGAAAAATATATTTTTATTATATAATAGAGAGTGACCAAAATTGTTACTCACAAGATCGCAACACGTGTATAAGTAACCATTAAATTTTAACACATGACAATTATTTAAATATGTAAGTTTTTTAGTATCAAAATTGTTAATTAGCCAAAAAGTAAGAAATTAAAATGGAAAAAAACACAAGCATAAAGTAATTTTACAAATTGCAAAAAACCTCTATACGAATAGTTATATTTAGTTGAAATATATATTTTTTTAAAGATAAATTTAACAGAAAACAAAATTTAGGCAAAGAAAAACAACAAATTATATAATTAAAAGTATAAACAACCATGTTTATATCGTTATATACAGGAAGAAGTTTAACAAATATATATATATATATATATATATATATATATATATATATATGGAGAATACATAATAATTGACATGGATAAACTAGATCAACGAGAAAGCAAAGACAAAAAAAAATTGGTTAACAATATGTTTTTACATGTTTAAAATTTACGACATAACATCAAAGCATGATTTGAATCTTTTTCCCCAAAACATTTTTTAAACATAACTTTTTACAATAACTCAAATAATTCTCGCATCGCGAGGGTCTTAATCTCGTTGGATATAAAGTAGAGAAATTTACAAAAATCTACCACTTTTACAAAAACAATTATCTAAATCTACCACTTCCCGAATTTTATTTCATATCCCTACCACATTTCACTATTCATCATTCTCTCTCCTATTCCAAATTACTATTTTACCCATCCTTGAATTCATCACTTCTCATCTTTTCTTCTCTCATTCTCTCTCTTCTCTTCTCTTCTTTTTTCTCTTTAATGCTTTAATGGAGAAGATAGAGAAGTTTTCTCTTCAATGGTGATGGATGGTGACAACGGCGGCGGAAAAAACGGCAACAACCACGGAGAACAAGACAGTGACGCACATAGTGGTGGTGGAGAAGACGTTTACACTGGAGACAAGATGACGTCGGAGACAACGGCGGTGGACAAGATGAGGTCGGAAAACAGTCGCGGGACAAGATTGCGACGAATACAACGGTGATAGATAAGACGTCCACACCGGAGACAAGACGATGTCGGAGACAACGGCAGTGGACAAGATGATGTCGGAAAAGGTGGTGGTGGACACGATTACGACGGATACAACGGTAGTGGACAACTTATCTTAGAAGTATGCATATGCATTATACGTGGACAATAAAAATACGTTTTTGCGGTAGACAACAAAAATAGGAAAGAATAAAATAAGAAAAAACGAGAAAGAAAAAAAAAAGAAAATGAGGAAAAAAAAGAATAAAAAAATAAAAAATGAGTTATTTTGTCAGATCACTTTCTCCCACATCTATCAACATCATTAACACCTTCTCTCATGGCCCACTCATTCACCTCCAAGATAATCTGATCTGCTTAATATGAGAATTTGTTTTTGTCTTTTTAACACAACAAAACAGTGTTTTGTGGTATTATTTGAAAGCTCATTTCGTTTGTGGTATTTTGTGAAAGAAGTTTTGGTAAAACTAGTAGAAATTATGATAATCCCTATAAAGTAACCTAGAAACCCTAATTCTATTGGTATTGTTCTAATGGGTTCCCTGCACTCCATTCTACGAGAGGAACCAAGGCTCTACGTTGATGTTAACCGAGTTTTTAATTTTACCATAAACTATTTGTAAGACTCTTCAACACCCAATGATAAGAAATCGAAAACACAGTGTACAAAAACTGATCAAATATAAGACTATTAGTACATCATCTGCGGATTCTACGCTATTCTTTTTTAAAAATTTGGCTCTTTCTTTTTCTTATAAACAAACATGTTAGGGCATGTGCATTGGTCACCCAGGAAGGTCTAATTGGGGGTCTAAAGAACTAAACTGCAATTAAACATAATTTAAGAAGATCCAAAATAATTGGACCGGGTCTTATTTAGGATCCATTTTCAGTGTTTAGACACGGCGACGTGGCGTATTGTGGTTAAGCGAGGAAAAATAATGCATGGAGGAGAGAAAAATGTTTTAAATTGGAATTTTATATTTTAAATGTTTTATGTAATGTATGTTTCAAATTTCTAATTTTTTAATATATTTTGTATGTTTTATCCAATCTACTATATTTATAAATTTTAATAAAATAATTCTATTTAAAATAAAAGAATTAAAATGTCTCTCAAATGCTAGCCATTCGAATTCGACTTCGTGATAGAAAGAAGCATAAAGACTTGAAAAATGATTTAGTTGAGCATGTATAGCAAAAATGACGACCACGTTAAGATTAGAATGCACCGTTCCTTGTCCGTTTATGATTTGGAAGATTATGTTTGACATTTTTTTTATGTCATGTATGTTTTAAATTTTATTCAACCTTTTTATGTTTTAAATGTTTTTATGTTTAATAAAATGTTCTATCTATTAAAATGAATAAAAAATAATAGTTTTTTCTTTTAAGACCCCTAAAATTAGGTGTCTCAATTGGAAAGATCCATAATCAAAAATATCTTAAAACAAAAAAAAAAAAATTAAATTTAATTCAAAATTACTTTAGACACACGTGATGGTACATGCGCTCATGGGCCAAGTCTATTTTTTTGGACGAATAATAATACAATAAAACCTCTATAATTTTAATAATGTTGGGCTTTAAAAATTTATTAATTTAGAGAGATATTAATCAATCGATAAATTAATAATTATTAATTTATAGAGATACCTTTTCAATTTCTAATCTTAACAAAATTATTTTATTTTAAATGGAAATTTTTTCTAAAGTTCATATTCTAGTAAATAATGTTTTACTTAAATTTTCAAAATGTTTTGATTTTTACATATTTTATATCATTTTTTCTTTTACTAAATGATATTTTCTCTTGTATGTACGAAATTTTATTTGTTTCAATATTCTTCTTAGGTTTTTGATTAAACATTCTTCATGTTTAATATTTTATCATTGTTTCAACGCCATAATTTGCAATGGCTTCCCAACTAAGATTTATTACGAAATCAATAATGACATATTAGATGCCCAAAGAGTTATGTAAGTACAAAAGATATCATGTCATGCATCCGAAAAGATTTGCAAACGTAGTTGGAAGAAAATTTTAATCTAAAAATTAGTCAAGAGGTACATTCTCAAACACACTTGAGAAGACAACACAATAAATTGTTGATGCAATAAAAAAAATTAGAGTTAAGCTTCAACGTAATTCTAACTTTAAGAAAAAAACTAACAATATTGGAGTCATCTATTACTAAGTCGTCTTAGTTATATATATTATACATATAATTTATAATTATTAATTTATGATGTTGTTGAGACCATATTTTACATAGGATTTTCAAAAATAATTATTATCTTATTATCTTATCTTTGATAATTTTTACATTGGCCCGACTCGGAGCCGGGAAATTTTATTAATTTATAGTGATTATTAATTGATCGACTATTAATTTATAGAAGTTTTCCTGTAGTTTAATTATTTACACCGGTACCAACGCAAGTTCAAAGGGACTCTCTTGCCTCATTAATTCTAATCAGATTTTCATAGATAAAATATATATATATATATATATATATCATGTCAAATTATGTTACAGGGGGATACTTCATTATATGGGCACGAAAAGAAATCAATACGACTCCATACCACCACGCGCATATGAAAACAGTTTAACACTATTATAGTATAGTTTACAACTTCAAGTGAAAACAAAATTTGTTTTAGTTTTCTCTCTCTAACGGATATGTTGATGTTACGAAAACATTAAACTCTATAATTTTATTGTGACTCCATAATTGAAAATGTAATAAGAACATTTAATATGTCAAATATAAGTTGTAAACTTGTAACGGTAAGGGGTATTGTTGTATGGATAAAATTACAAATACATTAAAAAAATTATTAATTAATAATGTCGAGATTTTAAAAATTTATTAGTTTAGAGAAAAATTAATTTATAGATGAATTTATAATTATAAAAATCGAATGCAATTTTTCTCTCTCTAGAAAAAAAGGGCGACTAGGGTTTCTTCGAAGTCTTCGTCGTGCCGCCGGTGTGGCCTCACGCCGCCGGTGAGAAAATCCCTCTCCTCTCTCTTCTTCTTGCCTCTCTTGTCTCCCTTGGCTCTGTAGCGGCCTGAGATGTTGCTAGCTCCGTTGCTGGCTCCTCCTCCACCAGATCCAGATCCGGAACCGCCGCCGTCCGATCTGGATCGGATCTTGCATGTGTTACAGCTTGACAGTTTGAGCAACCTGGATGCGAATCCCCTCCATCTCTGGCCTCTCTTCCTCTTTTACGGTTTATCGACGGAATCGACGGTGCCTCAAAGGACAAGGCTCCCGAATCTGCCGCATCTGCTGCTTAAGAGGCAAGTACCGAAGCGTGAGAAGCGCCTGGGTTTCGCCTCCTCTCCCTTTCATCCAAACCTGTCACCGTCGCCTGATTCTGCGGTTAAGCCGGTGTACAACTATTTGCCGCTGATCTCTTTGGATCCGGTGATTATTCTACAAAGCTCGTTAAACCCAGCGTCCTCCACATCGAGCTTGGAGAGACACACCACCTTGCTCCCCTTCAATTGGTTTCCAGTCGGCGTGGGATAAGGTGTCGATGAGAGCCATACTTGTTCAGGAGATCTCGCCGGAGCTCCCATCCATTTCTGTAAGCATCTCTGCCGTACTCTCATCATTTGGGTAAAGGAGCCTTTGGGCTTGTTGAATTATTGGGCTTGGCCCATAATGTGTAGACAGGTTTCTATCCTGTCCCAAGGAAAAAAAAACCCATCCATTGTTTATCATTGTTGCCAGTAGCTGATAAGAGCGATTCCCCCTCCTCCTTTGTGAGAATTATTAAGTTTTCTGGGTTCTTCAAAAACCTTGTAAACCCTACAGTTCGGAACATGTTTGATTCTATAATTCCTCATGTCACTCTATTCATCACAATGGTAAGCTATGTAGACTTTAGATATGAATTAGGACACATATCGAGAGTTGATCTTACTTGCTTAGTATGGTTAGGTGCTAAATGGAACCATTCCAGTTTGATTAAATCGTGTGTATTTGTTTCCTCCCTTGAGGCTAGATGCATACGTCCTCTTATCCTTTCATTGAAAGGGAATTGGCTTCCGGTTTCAAAACCGAGAAAATGCTCCGCCTTTAGGGTGCGAGTCTATGTAAGCTCTACGCTTTTGGTTTTAACCAAGAGAGCTACGAACGACTATTTGAGGGTCGTGGTTATAAAGAAAGGTGATGCAATGTGTATCTCTCTCCAATGTTCAACATTACGAGTTCCCGTGGACTGGGTTTCGCTTATTGAATTTTTGGTGGTCAGATGTGCAGCGGCTGAAGCTTCGGTCTTAGTTTACAGTATTTCGAACAAGTTCTCGGAATCAAACTTTGGCTACCTACCTATCATGGAGGTGTTTGCAAACAAGTGTTGTAACTCCTTTGTTATTATCCTGCTCTTAATGTATTTCTTTTTATGCTTTTGTAGTTTCTGTTGTAAAACTGTCAAGAAGATGTGATGCAGCGAGATATTTGGAAATATTCCAAATATCATTATTTATTATTTAATCATTTATATTTATATTTTAATGTTTATCTTTTAGAATATTCTAAGAAATATTAGGGTTTTATGGTTTATTATAAATAGCCTTCTTATGTCTCCTATTGTATTCAGTTTTATTGATATTGATTAATCGAAAGATTTTAAAGAGGTTTTAATAACCACTGTGAAGAATATTCACAAACCAAGAGCTTTTGCGAAAGCCCTGAGAGGAGGACTCTCAAACCCTATCCCTAGAAGCTTCCGCCTGCATCATTTGGTATCAGAGCCGCGCCTCTTTGGTTTCTTAATCAAAGACGATTCTGGTGATTATGGTGAGTCAAAGCATCTACCCTATCCAGGACGAAAGTCCATTCGTTGAAAGAAAAGAAAACCATATGATCTATAGAGAGATTTATGGTGTTCCTCTTTACGATATTTATGACGATGAAGACGACGAGGAATTTATCGACGATGAAGCCGTGAAGAATTTTGCGGTCAATCATATTTGTGAGTTAGCATCGATCGATGAAAACCACAATTTTGACCACATCAATCCAACAACAAAATACGTGGGAAGATTAAACAAAAACCATATTATAATGGTGGCTCTCCATGAAGGCAAAAGTAAGTTGGAAATTTTATTTTATCCTACTGTCAATTGCAAAGAGAGAGAAAGTCAATTTGTTGTGACATGTGTTGGAGTTAATCGTTGGCAAATTAAGAAGATTGGTAGAGAGAACGATCGCATCTTATGGTTTGTTTTTAAATGGAAATTTCGAAAATAAAAGAAGAAGAAGAATGCTTCTCGTCAAGGCTCGAAGTTTCGGATCAACAATTCACCGTTCAGATTCGAAGACGAATCTTTCTTGGCCGGCGGGAGCTAATGCAGTGCAGATACAAGATTCGAGGACGAATCTTTTCTTGGCCGGTGAGACCTGATGCAGCGAGATATTTGGAAATATTCCAAATATCATTAGTTATTATTTAATCATTTATATTTATATTTTAATGTTTATCTTTTAGAATATTCTAAGGAATATTAGGGTTTTATGGTTTATTATAAATAGCCTTCTTAGGCCTCCTATTGTATTCAGTTTTATTGATATTGATTAATCGAAAGATTTTAAAGAAGTTTTAATAACCACTGTGAAGAGTATTCACAAACCAAGAGCTTTTGCGAAAGCCCTGAGAGGAGGACTCTCAAACCCTATCCCTAGAAGCTTCCGCCTGCATTAGGATGCTTAATTCCCTCTTATGTATATTACTAGTTTGAGTTGAATGGAAAAAAGAGTATGTTGAACCAAAAAAAAAGATGAATTTATAATTATTAATTTGTAGGAAAGAAAATTTGGGATAATATTTTTTTAGCAAAAATGGTTCAAACGATGTTAAATTACATAATCTAATTGAATCCATTAGTTAAAATAAAATATATTAACTTGAAATTATGATTAATATTTGCGGTTATCGCTGTTAAATTGACATTAGTTACATAACATCGTAATAGAGTATCTAGATAACAATAAATTATACACGATTTAGATACTAAATTCAGAAGAAATAGTGATTATTAACTTGGGAAATTTGTAAAACTACATATGATTATTAATTTCTATCATTATTAGGACAATATTTTACATGATAATTGTTATCTTATTATTTTATCCAATTCCGTTAAATTATATATTGGCCCAAAACCCAAAAAAAAAAATATTTATAGGAATTGTTAATTTATAGAAGTTCTGCTGTAAAACATTTATCGAACGTTGGGCACCGTATCAAACTTCCCAATTAATAACGAAGAACTGTAACGGAATTTGCGGACTTATGTAAACCATTTTCTAAAACAGTTGATCAAAGAGGATTCAAAGACCAATTTGGACCTCGATCGGACCTCCCCAGATAAGTTGAGTAATTATGTATTAATTTATTAAATTAACTACAAAATTTAAATGTTGACAAAAAGAAAACTAAAGCTACAAAAATTAAATATGATATTAATTTAATATCATAGTAAATATGATATGTATGTGTATACTACATAAGCACATAGTATATGATTTGTAAATCTTAATTGATTAATTTTTCAGATGATCTTTTTCAATCAATGCGACTACACAACATCAAATCATAAAATGGAGAAGCAACGACATATTTTGACGTACGCTTTCAAAGTACCAACATTAGCTGGATATATAAACACTGACCTTATAATTTGAATGGGTCCAGAATTAGCTGTTCTAATTCATTTCAATTCAATTCAATAAATGCCCTTGATTGGTTATCTTTTGATGCAACTGTAAATATTCGCAATAATTCATGATCATCATGAACATCTGATAAGATGAGGCAATGCAAGCTAAGATAGACTAAAAGAAAAAAAAAAAACAAGCAAACTTTGACATGGTAAAATGTCATGGTCACTATGTTGTCGTTTGTTAGCCATAGTATAAACTACATGCACGATGGTGAAATACAAAACTAAGCAATGTTTTTATGTTTTTATCTGGAGACCAAAAGATTCATACACTTCAGAAAAATAATAAAATAGTTGCAATTTGTTATTGAATTTTTTTTTTAAATCACGAGTTAATCGAGTTTATTCATGGTCTTCAAAGATCAATCAAACTCACACAACATGTATATGACAAAAAGTTGCTAAGTAAGAAATAAAAGGAGTAACATGGCATTTCATGTGCTCACAGCCTCCCTGACCCTAATGTCACCATCAAGCTAGCAAGACCACCAACGAAGAACGACAACATTCACTATTGGACATAAACCATTCAATTGATTTGATTTACTAGCCAATAGAAACTTAAGAGAAATATATACAATATACAATAATGACTAATTTAAAATAAAAATAAAAAGAAAAACACTATGGGCCCTTATGCTTATGGTCATCTTGTTTCAATCACATATTCCCACGATACACCTTGTGTCACAGAACATGCAAAGCACACCCAAAAAGAAAATGCATGACTACGTACCTCTACGTCTATTTTTTATTTTCTTACTAAACATTTTTTTTTTAATTTCACCAAACAATTTTTTCTCCTATCCTTTTGCCTTCGTTTTTCATTTGGGATATATTTGTTGTGATTTTAATCATGATTTAACCTACCCTAGATCAAACACTTTTTGGTTGAACAACATAAATTCTAAACCCCAAATCCTCTCTATGGTGTAGAGTCCGGATTTTCCCAAATCAAACTTGTATCGGTTACAGAATTTGGCCACTTTAAAAAAAACAAAAAAAATAGAGATATAGCCACTAAATTTGACTTAATGGATACAGGTTATTAGATTCATCAAGACTTTAGTCCACGATTCACAAATTATCCGAATATTTGAGGATAGTCTTTTTTTTTTAATAGAAATGAACTCAATTTAAGGAGAAAAAAATATAAATCATCAGCTGATTCTAATACTTGTTATATTGTTATAATACAACAACATTACTTATGAGATTTGAAGTATAATTTTCTAGCAAGGTTCGGAAATCTATCAATAAAATCCACGTATCAATTTTTTAATGCAGAAAAACCCCAGATTCTATAAGACAAATGACAACACCTAAATAAACTACACATTAAGAACACCCTGATCTGCTGCTACTACAAGAAATAAATCTTGGTGTTTCCCTCTTTTCTTTTTTCACCTCTTATTACATATCTCTCTATATATATAATACAACCTAAGACAGGGTTGGGAAATGAATGATAGATTATGTAAATATACACCCATATTGGACAATTGGGAAATAATTTTTTTTGCATGAAATTTCAGACTTTCAATCATAATATTTTGTGATGCTTATATCCAGCGGCTGATAATTTCACATTTAGAATGTAAATCGCTTTTCCTAATTAAGTGAAGATGTACCAGTGACTTTAATACTCTCAAAATTACTAAGAATCCTACATATAGTTCTAGTTCTAGAGGTTTGAAGTAAAAAACAAATCAATGTTTTAGAAGTAAAGAAACAAAGTACGAGTAAGAGACTAATAAAGAAATTCAGGATATGTCGTAAGGGGAGAATAAGGAGATATCTCTATATATATCAACCACATTTCTTAAACTGTCTGCTTAAACATTAGGCATAATCTTGCCTTATGTTATCTTTAGTTTTTAATCCACCGAATAAAAATTTAACAAACGAAGTATGTCTAAGCGGGTTTGATTACGAGAAATTTACAACTACAATTTGCCATTTTCTAGTTGTTATATTGATAATCCCAGAAACTAATACAGTATAGTATAATTTATCTAAAATCTCTAATACATTTTCTATACTAGAATGTGGATCTCACAACTATCAAAAGTTTCAGATATTTATACTATATTAAGAGTTGATTAAGACTAAGAGCATGATTATTGATAGGTTTTAGAAGAGTGCTAGTGAATTTAAATGAATATAATAATATGCGGGTTCCATATTGGAGTTCTTATTTTTACTCTATAAGAGCATTACCATCGGTGAGCCTCTCTGGCTCAAATTATTATTTTTTAAAAAAATTTAATACTAATGAATTGTTGGAGAGAGAGGAAGAGTTGTTGAATAATGAATTTTTTTTTTTTTGTGTTTTGCCCCAATGATGAGTTGACACGTTTCCATGTGCCCCTATGAGACCGTCTCATAATCTCGTTCTAGAGAGACTCTTCCCCTTTCTCTCTCTTCCTTCAGTTTGTGTTTCTTATTTTTTTAATCTATGAGACTGCTTAAAAGTTTACCGATTGAAATGCTCTAAGTGCTAATTTTAGCACTTATAACATCTCATTTTGAGTTTTTTATTTTTACTTTACACAATATATTATTAAAAAATTACTTAACACCTCATATTAACATCTACCCATAATCATGCTCTAAGAGACATAGGTGGCTCCTTAACGCATGGGTCGTATCTCCCAAGACAGAGCATATGGGATTGTTTAAGACAAAACCATGTTTTGCTTTAATAGTAATCAATTTTCGATTATGACTATCTAATTTTCGAATTAGATTATCCCCCCAAAAAAAACCTTTCGAAATTTTGTGACTAAACCAATCCCGTTGATTATGGAAAATTCTTCCTTTTTCACGTAAATTTCGAGTAGGTGTACAAAAGTGATATTTTAGTTGACATCAACGTCTCATCTGTAACCAAAGAAGCTACACTTTCTATATTCATATTGCCCACCTTGAGTCCAACCCGATAAACTAGTTCACATTGGTCTTTCCCAATTTGTTTCTTGTTGTATTTACAATAATCTTCTAAGTTGTATTCAACATTTACTCTTTTGAGTTTGTAACGATTTCAAAATCAATAATAGACGTTTAAAAAAAAAAAAACAATCGTGTCTCGACATTACGGATCGTTTCAGAATAAGATTTATTAAATATAATATTATTTTATTATATATGTGTGTGTTTAAATTATATAGATAATATTCTAAGTGTCCCAAATTTTTATTAGTTTTATAATGATTTTTTGGGTTCGATTTGTTACTATGCATGAATGGTTTTCAATGAAAATTAAATATTTTAGAACATTTCAACTCATTACTTTTAAAAATACAAATTGCGTTTAATTCTAATCTCACTCTATTAAGAGTAGAAAAGACGATAAATAAACTAATATTTCGTTTTAGTTTTATATTTCAGTCAAAGTTTTGTATATATGGGAAAACGAGTAGAAAAGTGTCATGCATATCATAGGATAATAGTGATGATTTTTTTTCTATTTATATCTAAGATCGTGAAGATCGTATTAATATATATGACCACAGATATTTATGAGATTTATCAACAAATATTTCAGTCGGTTGATTCATACGAACAGTATCTAGCTGGATGAGACATCTATTGGAATGTGGAAGAATCATCAGTGTTACCTTACCTTAGTTCGAAGAAAAGTGGATAAGAAGTTTACCAAAAAAAAAAAAAGTGGATAAGAAACCTAACTTTTCTCATTAATTTTTTTTGGTTACTAATAATTTCATGAGAGAACTCAAGTTCTGTCTTCAAACAAAACAAAAATTGTTTAAAATGTAAGGATTAAGACTTTATTTACTTCGACCAAAAAGACTTTATTTACTAGTGTTTTGCTAAATCATATCTTACTCGTGCATTATTGTTATTGTGGAACTTAATCTCTCGCTGATTATAAAAAAATATATAACTGGTTTTTCTACTAATTATCCTAGAATGTTAAGCAAGCTAAAACTTCATATAGGGCTTTTTACTCACTCTACCATTGTAAAAACAAATCTCTATTTATCTACGTTTTTGTAAACTAGTACTAGAGATTACCACTTTTTGTAAATGTCCACAATATGTTTTAGTTTATCAAAGTGTGTCCATGAAAACTTGTCCAACAATATATATTACCTAAACACTTGTCAATCTATAAATGATTTACTAAAACATATACTGCATGTAGTAGACTGGAACGAACTGAACTAGAGAATTTTCATGATGTGCCATTTGTGGCATGTCACTTTATGCCATCGTTTAAAAATCTTTGTAAGAATGTCATTTTTCTTTCAACTTAACTTTTATATTTTTTGGGTTGGGGTAACTATTTTATATTTAGGGTATAGTTTTTGGAGTAGAGTTTAGGGTATAATTTTTGGGGTAGAGTTTAGAGTTTGGTTTTGAGAGAGAAAAAAAAATAATGATTTTTTTTTTAATCTATAAAAAGTATAAAAGGTGGCATGTTTGCAATAAATTTCCAATAGTAGTATATTTAAGAAAAAATATTTTCAAATGTGGCATTTTTGTAATTCCCTATAGAACTAATTATTTAGTCGATGTGCTTACTAAATAGAGATTATTAGCATTTGATTTAAAAAATTTGTGGACAAGTTTTGGTACCATTTTGTGGCAATTACAGACAAGTACGAAAATGTGGCAATTTTTAGTATCATTTTGTGAAAGCAGTAGATCCGCAAACAAAAAAAAAACTATTCTTATTTTTAAGCCGAATGAGTAATTTATATTTTAAAGATTTCATACTTTTCTTCGTTTAGTTAGAGAATCTTTTGCTTATTTTGTTCTCAATTGTTAAATTCATATTGACGTAAGTGCAGAAAAAACACAAAAGTTGTAAACTCCCAATTTGGTTATTGTAGAATTCATATCCAATTTGGTTATTGTAGAATTCATATCGAGTGAAATTAGACATATTTTTTTCCAATAAATGGTGGTGACCCATCGTAAATTCGTGTACATTGTTTAATTTCTACTAGTAATCATTTTCAAATGGTCGAAATTAGGACCCAACTTCTAACACTTCCGAGTGAATACTAAACTACTATTTTATGTGCCTAGTTTTGGGTGATCAAATATCATAAAGAAAAAAGAAACATTGAAGACAATCAATAATTCAATAACCGTGAAACTAAGTTCCTTTTGCAAAAGAGTATAATTCCGTCGGTAGCAGAATTGGTACTTGAGATTAGCTGCGAAGGCAAGTAGTCACTTCAAATGGTGACTCAGACCAATCTATTTTCATTATCCTTGTGTGTCCTAAATAAGTTTTTTTTTCGTTTGTACATACCAAGACGCGTTTTTCATAGTACTATTTTAAAGGTTTATGTTTATATATACTAAAATTAAATAAATAAATAAAAGAACAAGGCTGAGGATTAACTGCAACCTACCGTTGGAAAAGAAAAACGATCAGAAACACTGAATTAATATAAGGTAAAACAGAAAAGAAATGGAAAAAAAGAGAGGCACATGGGTGTCTGCAAAAGAAAAGGAAAAAGAAATTTTGTTTGAAAGTGTCACAGGCACACACTCTCTCGAACCACATTTAACAAAAAAACAAACACTAGTCTCGTCTTCTACTTTGTACTCTTCAGTACATTACTCTTTCCAAAGTCCGTGATTTACGCTCTTCGATGACACCTCTCTATTGCGAGAGAAGACAGGTGTTGCATTTTCTTTCTTCCTCACATTATATTTTATGCACTTGATATTTTTTATTTCAGTATTGAGAACTAGCCAGTATGTAATTAATAACAAAAATTTTACTTTCGGTTGGAGAATCCTTTTGATAAAACTTATAGACACTATAATATTAAGTTGTGTTCTTTTGTATTGTTTGATATGAAATCTATATAATGTGAAGTTGTTATATGACACATAAAAATATAAATATGAAATGAAACTAAATAGTTGTTTGTACAAGAATAATATCGAAAATCTAATGAACATTTTTCAATTTTTTACACTTTTAGATTTCACTTGATTTATAGTCGGGTTTTGACGATCCAATTAGTTGATCAACAAACTTATTCCCGACGTTATCTCCAATACATTTTTGCATTTTAGTTTTTTCTTTTAAGTGTTGAGATAGCAAACTAAGTCACACATATGAAGTTTAGACAATAATGGTCTAATATATAAGTAATGTCCGACTACAATTAATATAAAAACTTTTAGGAAGGAACCAAAGATAAATCAATGCAGGTTTTGCCTCTTCGGTCTAAAACGGACAATATGATACTAATAGGGGAGTTGGACATGTGATTGGAAAAATCCCACATTAAGAAATTACTCATGATGATGAATATCTACATACAAATAAAATGTGAAATTGTCTATTGTTCTATTTATCACTAGACGATGAATATGAACAGACGG
The DNA here is from genome assembly GCA_963576765.1 of Draba incana. Taxonomy (NCBI): domain Eukaryota; kingdom Viridiplantae; phylum Streptophyta; class Magnoliopsida; order Brassicales; family Brassicaceae; genus Draba; species Draba incana. The sequence goes on along the minus strand of OY755210.1, from coordinate 31,522,609 downwards.
AGGAAAGAGCGAGTTTGGAGAAGAAGATAGTTACGAGACAGAAAATAATGTGTATTTTGTTTATTAATGGACCAACTTTCCTAGACTCCATTGCTTCCCCAAAGCAAGTTTGATATCGATATATATAGCTATATCAGATTATTTAAATTAAATAATTGTGATGGTAGTTCACCTAACCATTCGCAATAGATGCATGTAAACATAACACATTTAAACTAGAGTTTCACTGGCCACTGCAAGTCTGCAACTAACATGACACATCGCATAGCTTAGAAACAGAATTGTGGCCCAATGAAAACGAACTTCTTGATTTAAAAACTTGTTAAAAAATGTGTCAAGCTTTGAATTTTTCTTTAGTTTTCAATATGTTGATTTAATTAGAAATGTATCGTTGTCTCTCTAGATACGAATTAAAGTAACGGATATAGAAGGGTGGTTATCATTTCTTGGTTATAGTATTGAGTTTCGAAAACTGAAAATACAAGTGTGACTGTATTGCATATGCTTGGCGATTATTTTTATTCAAGTAGTCACACTCACACAATATACGTGTTTAAAGTGTATATTTATACAAAGAAATAGTATAAGAATTAGGAAGTAGAAAAATAAAAAGGATATAGTATTTATGGTGTATCTTGGTAAGGACCAGGAGATCAAAAGGGGCCACAATGTCACAAAGAGGACCAACAATTAAATTAAATCTTAAGCTGGCCTTTTGCCATTTTGGCTCCCACCCTCTCCCTCCACACATATGCACATGTCTTCATGTCTCTCTCTCTCTCTCCCTCTACACACACAAATATGTATAAATAAATAAAAATATAAAATCTTTATTTATAAATATATACTCCCTCAACTCCTCAATAACCACCATCTCTTCTCCATAACTCTCTCTCATTCCAAAACATAACCAAAAGCTTTTATCTCTCAAGAACTCAAAAAACAAATGGCTATATTAAAGAAAACTTCAAAACTCACTCAAACAGCAATGCTGAAACAGATTCTAAAGAGATGTTCAAGCTTAGGGAAAAAGAATGCTGGAGGATACGATGAAGATTGCCTTCCACTAGACGTACCAAAGGGGCATTTCCCTGTCTATGTTGGAGAAAACAGAAGTAGATACATTGTCCCAATCTCCTTCTTGACTCATCCTGAATTTCAATCTCTCTTAAGACGAGCTGAGGAAGAGTTTGGATTCGATCACGACATGGGTCTCACTATTCCTTGTGATGAACTCGTGTTCCAAACCCTAACTTCCATGATTCGATGATAATTTTTAAGTTAAAATCATTTGAGGAAGAAGTTGAAGAAGAAGAAGAAGATGGTTAAAGAAGAAGCAGAAAACATCTACTCTCTTTACAAACAAACAAAAACATCTCTTCTCTTTTCTTAGTTTTTTTTTTCTTTTTATTTTTAAGCCCATCTTGGGGTTTTTTTTTTCATTTTACGAGTTAATTGACTCGTCTAACAAGAGAGCAACCCGTATGAGATAGAGATTCTATGGGTTTATTAGATCTGTAAAGAAAAGCTTGTAATGTTTTCCTCACAGATCTTGATTCTGTGAGAGAAGTTAATTAATGCAAGATAAAGTATTCCTCCATTTGTTTAATATTTCCCCTAATATTTTCTATTAATTCTTGTGCAAAACCAAAGTTGCCATTTACCTAGCTCCTAAAAAAACGTGTATTTTTCAGAGACCTTAGTACATAAGCATTAAACAAAAAAAGGTATTTTAACTTTGGACTCAACTTTGTTATCAAGCATAATCAAGAAAATTAATTTGAGAAATTTCATGTAATGGCTTATTGATAATTAGGGTTCTTACAGCGAGAAGATTTTATGTCAAATGATATGAATGGATACATAAGCTTTTGAAAGTGCATGCTTGAACATGGGTTTGTCAGAGAATGTGGGGTACTTTATCATGTACGGAACTAGATAAGACTTTTTCTACATTCGTATGAAAGAAAAATGGTTTCTATAAGATTAAGGGTTTGAAACACAAATAAGATCCATGACTATACTTGTCACCGTTCATGTTTAACGGTGTATGGACGGAATTTAGGCCACCAATATTATTTTTAAAAAACTTTGTATATGTGTAAATGTTCTATATATTTTATTCGAAAAACATCTGTTATATAATAGTCACAGTTGACAGTAACTATACCTACTAGTTTCTCATCAGTATTATTTATTACTATTCACTACTTTGACTGTAATGCATAATGACCGCACTACCAACACTAATTGCATTTTTCAGCTTATTCAGCATTAATTGTACACTGTTTAATTTATCACAAACAATCTAAATCTTCAAATAAAAAAATAGTACTTTTTACAATGTTATCTATACGTAAACTAAATTATCAATCTTCAACGATAAGTACCCAATGCTAGTAAGTAGTTTCAATACTAGTGAACTGTGCATACTAGTGAAAGTTGACTTCTTTCTATCAATTATCTTTTAAAATGTACTTCTTCATAATAAACGAAAATACATGTTTATTTATGTATGTATAGACATATATTATAAATTTATAAAGCAAAGAAACTGACTTAAATAACTATCCAGTTGTAATTTACAAACATACATTCGTGTATAACAGACACTAGTACAAAGCAAAGAAAATGGCTCATGCATTGTAATGGAAGTAGTTGTATGTATCAAAAGGGACTTTACAAATAATATTGAGCTGTTTCCAAATATGGCGTCCCTTAATCATTCTTAGAGTCACCGTTATGTAATATATATATATATATATATAATATAACATATATAATTCTTTTTCTTTTGGTGAACGAATATATCATATATCTATGGACTGCATGCGCAATGAAACGATTCCTTCTTCTACGGCTTTTGCCTCTTCCGTACAATTAATTAAAACGGTAATTAAACATTAATTAAATTGATCGAAAAAAGGTTAGGCCTCCCATGCTCCAATATTAAATAATTTTAACTACTGTACAATTCCATTGTTTGGATCTATTTTGAATAGTCGTTAATTTCGAATATTGATGCGAGATTTTTATCACGCATTCCAAGCTACGTTGGTTTTATGAATATTAATTAATTAATGCTCTGGTATGTATAATATCCTTCGTCTGCGACGATTGCGAGTTTGCGACAACGCTGATTTGGAGCGCAAAATTACGAAGAACACAAATATCAAATTATTAGTAAAAAAATACTTGGAAGAACAAAAATAAATAAAATATTATGAGCTTTTAATGATATTCTTTTTAAATTAGTTGTTGTTTTAGGAGTTTCACACAAATTAAAAAAATAATTAAAAATTCTATTTTATCCCTTATTAATACAATATTTGTTTGATATGAATAATTAATAAAATTGAAAAGTATGAATAAAATTAAAAATTAGTTTTAAATCTGATACAAAATATAAAACAACAAAAAATTTGAAACAAAAAATTAAGTATAGAATGACAATTAATAAAAAATGAAGGGAGTAGTACTTTGTTTTGTTGGTGTTTGGAGTTTAGTGTCTATACTAAAATTTCATCCAATTATGATGCTCTACAAAATACTAGTTTAATCGTGGGTAGAGAAAAATTAAATACCATATTTCATCAAAATTATTGTTTTCTTAAATTCTTCTATACCGTTAGTGTTAAAAAATATTTTAATCTAATTTTAAGACATCATTTGACAACTAGAACATATTAGTATTTGTTTTTCTAACGTTCGTACAAGTGAACCTTAGTATAATTAAATGCTTATATCGACATAGAAAACTATTTAAAGATTTATTAATTAAATGGGATCATTCACACTGGAAATACTGCTAGAATATTTCATATTGTAATTATTATATATGCTCAAAGTAATACTCACTGTATATTTCATCGTTATATTATTCAGATAAAATGTAGTGGTAGAAAATGTTTCCCAAAGTCATAGAGATTGGAATCCAATATTCTCACGGAATCATACGATATATTTGAAACCCGATTACCAATATATATTGTAACTAAATTATGTGCAAGTTAATTAATAAAGCAACGAATGTAATCTGTTAGGTAATTTAGGAGACACTATGATCTTTAGCGACCACTTTTCAAAAAGTAAGCATGATAATTTACAAGGATTATGACGACACATACTACTCAACGAACGTCCTATACAGCAAATACTGTCTTACTTTTAGTAGGCTACGTAACGTCCGAATTCAACTTGTTCATAAAACAATTACTTCCTAATCCGGCTGGATTTTATATAATGGTTAATAAAGTTCTAATGGTTTAGACAGAAATTTTTTATTGTCGGTTCAATAATGGTTAGTTCTCCACGAATTTTTCTTAACCGTAGGTTCTATATTAATCTCGGTGTTTAGATTTTCTGTCAAGCCTTGACCGATTTTTAGGATTTGGAAAATAGCAGGACCACATTTAATTCGATCCATATTATACTAATCTGGGCAGAACCGGAATAATTCTAGTGGAAACCTTAAAAAAACGTATGGTCGTTAATTAATTCTGCATTGTAAGTTAAAAACATTATTTAAAAAAGAAAACAAACATCACTTATTGGGGAACAGAAGGAGTATTAAATTTCCTACATTGTTAAATCTATATTTTTGAGTCTTGCATGTTTCTTTAGTAAAACTCTCGACAATAGAACAAATGCCTTATGACTAATTCTTTTCAAAAGTAATTAAATGAATTATAAAAATAAATAAAACAGTCCATATAGTTAAATTATTAAATTGCTTAGTGCTTTGATGAATATTCACGCAAAAGCTAGATGATTTACTAAGATTTGCTTGTCTACTAAAAGCACAATCCATCTCTGTCAATTACTTTTTTTGGTGAATGGTTAATTCTACGATTAGTCAACGATCCGATACTCTTTTCTAGTGAAACAAATTAATTATCATGAAAGATTGTCTTATAACGTAATAGCTTTTAGCTCATCAAAAGATGATAAACCTTCAAAATTGAGCTTATGGTAAGAAAAATGATCGATGCAATTCTTAGATACCACTATAATTTTATTTCGTATATTTAAACATTTTTTGGTGATTTTTACGGCTAATTTGTGACTTAAATTTGGCCATGTTTTGGTCATAGAATGGGAATTCGATATGATTTTCGTAGATATATTGGGTAAAATTTAAAATAATATCTTCTACTAGTAGTTAAAGCAATACTAGTTAAAATCACGTATTTAGGTGAGATGCTTTTGCTGGACGTACCACGTATACCGTACAAATTGAATTATGCTGGTTACGGTAGAGCTCTAGAGATAAATTAAATTAAATCATATTTACACATATATGTGTTCTCCAATTCCGAGGAAAATAACAATTGCCAAACACACACATATATATATATATATGTGTATGTATACATTATTTTTTAATAATGAGTATTTTTCTAAAGATTTTTCACTCATATTTATTAGGGATAATATTCATATCTACAATTTCTTGAAAATAGACTATACATTTCTACCATTCATGAAATTGTCTTTCAATTTCTACCACTTTTGTCTTCTTCCGATTACTAAAAAGACAAATTTAACCATGTCATAAGTGAGCTGATTTCGTAGACAATATTATCTCTGGTACACATCGTTTTTGCTGCACAGATCTATTCACCGCCGTTGCCTCCGACGTCGGATTGTCTCCGGTGCAGACTTTTTTTTGTCTCCGACGTCGTCTCTCCGACGTCGGATTGTCTCCGGTACAGACGTTTTTGTCTCCGACGTCGTCTCTGATGCACATATATGTTCACCGCCGTTGTCTCCGACGTCGGATTGTCTCCGGTGCAGACTTTTTGTCTCTGACGTCGTGTCTCCGACGTCGGATTGTCTCCGGTAAAGACGTTTCTGTCTCCGACGTCTTCTCTAATGCACAGATCTGTTCACCACCGTTGTCTCCGACATCGGATTGTCTCCGGTCCAGACTTTTTTTGTCTCCGACGTCGGATTGTCTCCGGTACAGACGTTTTTGTCTCCGACGTCGTCTCTGATGCACAGATCTGTTCACCGCCGTTGTCTCCGACGTCAGAATGTCCGGTGCAGACTTTTTTGTCTACGACGTCGTCTCTCCGACATCGGATTGTCTCCGGTACAGACGTTTTTGTCTCCGACGTCGTCTCTGATGCACATATCTGTTTGCTGCCGTTGTCTCTGACGTCGGATTGTCTCCGGTGCAGACGTAATTTGTCACCGCCGTCGTTTTTGGTGCAAACGTCTGTTCACTACCGTCGTCTCCGACGTCGGCTTGTCTCCGATGTAGACGTCTGTTCACTGTCGTTGTCTCTTACATTGGGTTGTCTCCGGTGCAGACGTCTGTTCACCACCTTGTCTCTGTCGTCGGCTCGGATTTTCCTCCGGCGTTGTTGCTGTCTTTTCCGGCGCCGACATCACCTTCCACCACCACCTTTTCACCATTGAAGAAGAAAGAAAAAGAAGAGAGAAAGTGAGGAAGAAGAAACGCAATATGGTCTTTTGGATCAAGAGAGAGAGAGAGGAAGAAGACAAAAGTGGTATGCAAAATGAAAGAAATAAAATGGAATGATATTTTTGAATATAACATTTTGATTTAATGGTATAAAGTGTAATTTTCTGTATTTATTAACCATTTAAATGGCCAAACATACTAGTAAGTATTAATTATTGTATATGTTCTACTTTAAATATAATAGAAATTTGCTAAAAAATCTACAAATATTAAATTTTACAAATATTAAATTGTAGTGTATATTATGTGTATGTGTGTGTTGCTAATATGATATGTTCTTTTATATGTACCATATGATTCCATATAATAAATATTTCATATAATATAATATATATATGACAAATATGTTTTTGTTTGCATCATTCTAATTTGATTAACCAATTTACACAAATATATTTTTGATTAACCAATTTACACAAATATATTTTTGACACATCAAATCTACTATTTACTGTTTTTAAAACAAATTAATGTTACTCTAGTACATTCAGTTAAAACGGCAAATCTCATATTTTCCCAAACAAAATCACTTCCATGTATTTTAGCCGATAAAAAAATATCCTTTTCAATGTTTGTAATTATCTTTACCAATAAATTCGGTAACAAGACATCACCTTTTGGAAATAAATATGAAACCATATGGAGTAAATGTTAACTCTTTCTCTGAACAGAACATAAAACGCTCATGTCATGTATTTACCATAAACAAAAAGCATAAACAAGCAACTTCTTCAAATTTAATATTATTCCTCAGTTATAAAATCCAGAAATCTGAATATACAATTGAAAATAGCCAAAAGATACAAATAATAATTCTCTTGACCAAATCAAAAATATCTCTAAATTTTTTTAAACTGAGGCTCTCTCTCTCCAAATCTTCTTTCAATCTTGGGATGACATTATCGGCGGCCAACCAAAAAAATCAATCAAACCCTAATTTGCCATCTCCATTAGTGAATTTTCCCAGCCATAATAATTAGCAAAACGAAATAAAAACACCAAATAAAAAACCAAATCTCTAATTAGAGATTGAAAAATGTAACCTCTAACCAAATTCCGTTTTGCACACATGAATCATCATCAATCATCAACACACAGATTTTTCAGCAATACCAGGAAGCAACGGTCGTGATTCGACGTTTTTCGCCATTCCGACGTGACTACATCGCCGGAGATCATCCAACGTCGCCGGATCTCCTCGTCCTGATGACTCAGACCGAGTTACGACTCCGATAATCTCCTCGAACAACGATTCCTCACAAGGAATCGCTAAAGGACCATCGTTAGAGAATCCGTACTCTTCCTCTGCCTCCGCGAGAAGCCGTCGAAAAATCGGATGGTTGAGATGTTTCGCTCGGACGACGTATCGACGGCGGTTTTCGCCGACGGATACCGCCACGTGTCCGGGAGGTACGTCGGAAACAGAATCGTTGTTGGATGATCCGATATGTGCTTTTTTCTGCCATTGTTTAAGCATATGACGGATCCGTACAACGCTTCTGATCGTATTGTTCTTCCCCATAGCGAAAAAACGAAATTGAATTTTCCCGAGAAAGTGAAGGAAAATTTTGGGAGAGAAACAAAAAAAAAAGGTTAGAGAGAAAACATGTATAGGCGTTGCTTTGATTCAATATTTGGGATGATTTCGGCAAGCAAAGGTATAGGGAAGAGGAGCGTGGGATATTTAAAGGTGAGGTTAGTGTTATAGCGCCCCTTAAATTTGGCTAATTTACGATACTATCTTCTTTTGGGATAGTTTTTATCTTTCTTTTGAAGTTTATCTTATTTTTATTCTTATCTCATATAAACAAAATCTACTAAAACTTTAGGTTTTTAATATAGTGAATTATTAAATCTAAAATAGTTCTAAAAAAATGTTTCTGTTATTAAACAATTTTCATTTATTGTAATAATATACTCTAATTTTCTTTTCTTTTGCGTTTTATTCATCTTCATTTTTTAATATTTATTTACTTTTGTTATTTTCTCTCATCTTGCTAACAGTTTACTTTTAAAAAAATATTTTTCTTTACCAACGTGTTTTATGTCTTTACAATGATTTTACTTTGATACCATTTGTCACAAAGCTGTTTTTTCGTGAACATTCGTATCTGTTGTGTTTGGGTATGGAACCAAATCCGCCGAGATATTGCTGAATTGATTAAAAAATCGTTAAGGGTAAATTCGCGAAATGAGTCCGATTAGAAGAATCGTTACATTTTATTTTAGGCATTGATTTAGAGAGTGTGGTTTTGTAACTCTCTGCCTTAGGTTAGTATGTACATGTTTTGTTGGGAAGCAAGCCTATATACGAATGGAGAAATACATAGATACAAGCTTTGGGTCACATGAGAACAATTACTTATGGTTACATCGTTTCTTGGGTGACAAGAAACTACCATATCATTTTGTTTTGCTTAATTTACTTATAATCAAAGGAAATCTTGGTGAGATCCTACTGGACTCCCACCACCAAGTAGAAACAAACCCTTCTGATGTAAAGCACAACAATTGAGAACGTAATCTGCCACTTGCAAGATCAATTTGCGCTTGAGCACTCCTCGAGTTAATCTCCTCACCCGCACGTACACGATACACCTAAATTGAAATGGGTTGTTTTTCTTCTTCATTTTAAAATTTAGTACACCTTAGGTGGCTGCCTCTTCGCTGAGATTCTTGCTTATAAACCCAAAAGCTTGGTAAAATTAACAATGGTTGGAGACTCGAAAACAAAGCAAGAGGCCACGGAGTTATTAGACTAATGGTACTTTGTGAAGATTGAACCATAATAAGAACTCAAAACATAAACAATCATCCTATATACATGCTAGCTCAGTAGCTCAATATTAACACAAAACAAGGACTAGGAGCATCAGTTCATAGCCCTGGAGACTCTTCAAATGAGATTCTATATGATAAAAGGCGCATTCTACTTTGATCAGAAAGAAGAAATGAAAATTTCGTTAATATCATGCAAGTGCATCAACTACTAAATAATCTATCCCTTAGAAGGAAGGTATAACTTTTTAAGGCTAGATATTTACAATGACATGATTTCCATAACCAAATCCAAACCCAAAATGTGACAAGTTATTCTTATATATCATCGTTTCTAGATGAGGTGATAAACAAAACGTAGACCAACAATGAATCGACATTTAGTATGGTCACAATGCAGGATTTCCATAACCAAATCCAAATCCAAAATGTGACAAGTTATTCTTATATATACTCGTTTTTAGATGAGATGATAAATAAAATTTAGACCAACAATGAATCGACATTTTGTATGTTTAGGTGTTTTCACTGAATGTTAAACAATGCTAATCCGTTATATTTATGCAAGTCTTTGGAAATGTTTCGTCTGTGAAAGAAATTGAGCATCATGTCAAGAAGAGAATACAACTCCAAAGTTAAGCTAGTCAATGACATTGGTCCAAAGGTAACAACAATATTTTCTTTCTTCTTCTTCGGATTAGTGATTTAGTGTCGTGAATGGGACTGTTACTTTGTAGTTTTAGATTAGTAGAATTTTCCAGTCCCGAATTAAGTATTCGACCCAATCAATCTCTCGATAAGTTAATATGTCGCTAAATTAATAAAATATCATGGTCCATGTTATTAATTTATAGAGGTTTTTCTGTATAGGTTATTCCTCCTCTAACTAAAGTGCTAAGGACCTGGAAAAAAAAACATTCATGAACAAGAATTTTGCTAGGGATTTTGATGTCGATGCCATTTCCTCAACTTGAAGCAAGAGGAGAAAAGCCATTATTGAACAGACAACACGAGCAACCAAATTCGAAGTACAAGTAGAGTTGATAATTGTGATGGGAAAAAAAGAAAGAATGCCACAATGATTGTTTCAGGAATAGTGACATGACATAATGAAACCAAGGAATCAAGAATCTAAGGCAGAGGAAAAGTAATTTTTTTTGTCAAGAACAGAGAAAACGTAAATTCAGAAAGAGAATCATAGGCTCAAAAACATAACCTGCTTACAAACTTGTAACGTACCCTTGCTTTGGTTGCATTTGCTAGTTGAACATTAATTTGGTAAAGCAGAAACCCACAAAAGCCTGCTAATATTATAATATAAGGTCCAGAAGAAAAAAACAAAAGAATAAGAAATGTTTATCACCCCACGGTGCAATGTGATTTGATCGTGACATTTAATCTAAAAATGAAGCCACTCTTCGTTTGTTGTTTACTTTGCATTGTTTCATATCGTAAAAACTAAAAAGTAGTTCGGATTTCTCAATTCTAAAAGAATAGGTTTCGACTTAACATATCCACTTTTTAACTTTTGAAATAAGAATCATCTTTTTAAAGAAAGAACTTTCACATTAATTTTCAAACGCATAGCAAAATTTTCGAAATTATATGTTCATGTGAGCCTATCTTCTTCATACTCCTCTGTTTTCGACTTTTGATAAAATTTCAATCAAGCATATAAATTAGTCCACTAAAAGCCCATCAAGCCGAAATTTAGTACTTGAAAACTTTTGCTAGGTTGATCGTTCTTACTTGGCTGCCTCTTCGCCGAGATTCTTCTTATAAACCCTAAGGCACATCTTAGTAAGGTTTTAGGGTTCACTTGGGGGATCCCACAATGTTTACTTGAGGAAGAAGATAGGGAAAACTATAAAAGTTTAGAAACCCTAATTAGCTATCTTCTTTGCCTTACCTAAAAAGGTGAATACTTACTAGCGCTTGGATCTGCGTGTGTCTCAATGGATGCCAAAAAGGTGAAAATTGAATCTGTAGATGCAATAAGCTCTCTTCCTGATGAGATACTTGCTCAAACCTTGTCATTTCTTCCCATTAAACAAGCTGTTTCTACATCTGTCCTCTCCAAAAGGTGGAGGAATATGTTTTCTTTTGCATCTCAACATGATTTATGCTTAGACGACTCTGATTTACTGTATCCAGAGGAGGAGGAGGAGGAGGATAGAATTAGAAAGAGGAAAGATGTGCACCAGAGCTTCAGGGATTTCGCCGATAAAACACTTTTCGGTTGCAATTCCATAAAGAAGCTCTCGCTAAAATGCCAAGATGGTCTTATCTGTTACGCTCTTACGGAGAAATGGATAAGCATGGCCTTGGAACGAGGTCTCATGGATCTTGATCTCCGTTTAAGAATGAATGAATCGTTGGGGGCATCATGATGTAGATTCAATTAGTAAAGGATAGATTTGCGGAGTCGATTGTTTAGTCTGTGAATACCCAAACGAATCTCGCGTCTTGAATTCGTTGAGAACCTCTGTTCTAGCGAAGACAAGAGTTTAAAGAGCAAAAGCTTCTTTGATTGATAATAATAATAAGTTGCCCTCACACACCCAAGGCACAACGATATATATAAGAGTCTAAAACCCTAACCACCTCTCATCACAAGTAGATTGAGATTAGGAAACATAGCAAAAAAACTTGTGAAACACGTAAAAAGGAAAAGGAAACATAAACCCAAATTTAAAAAGGAAATTAAGAACCACGCTGCATCAGGTCACCCGAGGAGAGAAAGATTCGTCCTCGAATCGTCAACCTCGTCATTGGCCACAAACCGAGTAAGGTGCTTGACATTAAAAACATCAGAACATCGAACATTAGGAGGAAGCTTAAGACGATACGCATTAGCATTCATTTTTTCTAGAACTTCCAGTGGTCCTATCTTCCTCGCCTTAAGCTTATTATACTCTCGCGGAGGAAACCGATCCTTCGTCAAAACTGCCCAAACCAAGTCTCCAACATTAAATTGTACATCACGACGATGATGATCGGCAAATTCTTTGTATTTAGCTAAAGTAACCTGCAAATTATCATGGACTTGAGCATGAATGAACGACAAGTCAGCCACAAAAACAATAGCTTGTCCGTGATCATGAGTAGCATCAGGTGTTACACCAAGATCAATAGGTCCCCGCGGAATAACCCCATAAACAATGCGAAATGGACTAAACGACGTGCTCCTATTAACAGCATGATTAAAGGCAAACTCAGCTTTACATAAAACAGAGTCCCATGACTTCATATTATCCCCTACCAAGCAACGAAGCATATTCCCCAAAGAGCGATTAATTACTTCTGTCTGCCCATCGGATTGAGGGTGATACGCTGAGCTCATGTCGAGGCTGGTGCGAAGTAGTTTCCACAAAGAACGCCAGAAATGGCTTAAGAAGCAAGAGTCTTGGTCATAGACGATGGAAAGTGGCAACCCGTGGAGGCGATATATCTCTCTGAAAAATAAAAGAGCCACTTGAACCGCATCTGTTGTCTTCTTGCAAGGAATAAAATGTGCCATCTTCGAAAAATGATCCACTACGACAAAAATAGAGTCATGTCCTCGTTGAGTACGCGGTAAACCGAGGACAAAATCCATGCTAATATCAGTCCATGGTTGAGTTGGTATGGGAAGAGGCATAAGACCACCATTAGATGCGTGACCTTTAGACTTGTGACACACCACACAACGCTCAACAAAAAGAGCAACATCACGACGCAAAGAAGGCCAAAAATATGATGTGGCCACTAACTGCAATGTACGATCACGACCAACGTGGCCTTCCTCATGTAACTCTTTGATGAGCTGAAGTCGCAAACTGCATTCAGGCACACATAAACAAGTTCCGTGAAACACAAACCCATTGTGTAACACAAAGTCAGATTTGATACCTGCTTGCAAGTCTGACCAAATACGACGAAAATAAGAATCATGTGGATAAAGATCAGAGAAAGTAGCAAAACCCGGTACTAATACTTGGAGAGTACCTAAAAGAGTATGTCGGCGGCTCAACGCATCTGCCACTTTATTAGTACGACCTGACTGATGTTTTATGACGAACTTAAACTGTTGCAAATAAGCTATCCATGATGCATGGCTCGATGATATCTTGTCTTGACTACCAAGATGCTTCAAAGCATCATGATCCGTGTAGAGAATACACTCTTGATGAAAGAGGTAATGATGCCAATGCTTGATGGCTTGCACGATGGCGTAAAACTCCACATCATAAGTGCTATATCGAGAACGAGAACCCGCTATTTTCTCACTGAAAAACGCAACTCGTCGTCCTTGTTGACTCAAAACAGCCCCTATCCCCAACTTACAAGCATCGCAATGTAGCTCAAAAACTATTGAAAAATCCGGAAGAGCTAGAATCTGCGTCGAAGTAAGCTTCTCCTTGATAGTTTCAAAGGCTGTATTAGCTTCTGATGTCCAAATAAAGGAGGAACCTTTCATGCAGTCCGTGAGAGGTGCTGTAATGTTACTAAAATGATGAACAAAACGACGATAAAACGAGGCTAGACCATGAAAACTTCTCACTTCACTAATCGTCTTTGGTGTAGGCCATGTACGAATGGCATCCACTTTACTTGGATCCTCTTGCAAGCCTTTGTCAGAGATAATGTAACCCAAAAACAGAACATGTGTTACACCAAAAACACACTTCTTTCGAGCCGCAACTAACTGTTCTCGTCGCAACACCGTGAAAACTTGAGCCAAATGCTCTAGGTGGCTTTCCAAATAAGAACTGAATATAAGGATGTCATCAAAATAAACCACTACAAATTTGCCGATAAAGGGACGCAACGCTTGATTCATAACACGCATAAACGTGCTTGGAGCATTAGAAAGTCCAAACGGCATCAGCATCCATTCAAAAAGACCCTCACGCGTTTTGAACGCGGTTTTCCATTCATCTCCTGGGCGAATGCGAATTTGATGATAGCCACTCTTTAAATCAAGCTTCGTAAAGAGAGAAGCACGTCCAATTTGGTCAAGAAGATCATCTAATCTCGGAATTGGGAAATGATATCGCATCGTGATTTTATTGATAGCATAACTATCAACTTACATACGCCAAGATCTATCTTTTTTAGGAATCAACAATGCCAGAACAGCGGTAGGGCTTAAGCTTTCTCGAATATGACCCTTCTGAAGAAGTTCCTCTACTTGCCGACGTAACTCATCATGTTCTTGCGGACTCATGCGATAATGAGGACGATTAGGAAGAACCGCATTAGCTAGGAACTAAGTCAATGTGGTGTTGAATATCTCTTAGAGGCGGTAAACCGGATGGTAAGTCAAGAGGGAAAACATCAGAGAATTGTGTTAGTAAATTGCGAAATGCTTGCGGTACATCGTCACATGTTTGTGGTACTGATGGTGTACCTACTAACGCCCAAATGCAGTCCAAGTCGCTCAATTCTGCTTTCGGTAATGTTAAGAGCAATTGTGTAACACACGGTTTTGGTTGTGTAACACAAGTATCAAGTTGCTCCTTATACGGGAGTAATGTGATAGTGTGATTACCCATGACGACAATGTATGTGTTTGTGCGTCCTTTGTGTGTGGCATCTCTATCGAATTGCCACGGTCGCCCCAATAAAAGATGACAAACGTCCATTGGGACAACATCACAATACACCGAATCTTTGTAAGTACCAATAGAAAAAGCAACGCTTGCTTGTTTTGTAACAGAGATCTCTGTAGCCACATTTAACCAAGCTAATTTGTATGGAACAGGATGTGATACGATATTGAGTCCAAGCTTGTGAACTGCCCCTTCGACGATGACATTTGAACAACTCCTTGAGTCGATAATCAACTTGCACACTTTTCCATTGATCGTACACGTCGACCGGAACAAAGTAGAACGCAACCAAGATTCTTGAGGAGCTCGTGGGAGTAAATAATTACGGCAAAGCACCAAGTTACAACCTGTATCACCACGAATAACATTGTTAATTTGTTCATGTTGAGAATCAGAATCATACTCATCAAAATGTGGCTCCAAATCTTTAGTATCATCAGTTTCGAGTGCCACTAATCCCCTTCGAGCCTGTTTCGGACAAGCTGTTTGGATATGTCCCCTTTCACCACAAGTAAAGCATCGTAATGCATTTGTTCTCGCAGGTCGAAAAGATGCAATCGAATCTCCAATGATTCCTGATTTTGGTATCTCTGAGCGAGAAATAACTCCTTCTGTTGATGGAGATGCGTTTCCGTCACTAACTGTGGGAGCCAAAAATCTGGTCCGGGAAGTCGACATCCAGAAAGACTGGAGTTGAGTCTCCATTTACTGCCCGTTGATGAGCTTCCGAAACAGAGTTTGGGTTGAACTGCGACAATGCCACTTGCAGTTGTGATCGTAAACTTCCAATAAAGCGCGAAATCAATTGTTGTTCGGACTCAGCATATGTCATTCTTGCTGTCATATAAAAGAACTCGGTCGCGTATTCTTCCACAGCTCTATTCCCCTGCCTCAAATGTTGCAATTTGTTGTATAAATTGCATTCGTAATTAAAGGGTAAGAAGTTGCAACACATATGCTTTTTCATGCTCTCCCATGAGGTAATACGAGACTTATTATCTTGTCGCCGAGGCTCCTTTAGTTGTTGCCACCATGCCATTGCACGACCTTTAAAACAATGAGCGACCAAAGGAACGTGACTTTCATCCGGAACTTGTCGAAATTCCATAATCTCTTCCACCATGTTCAACCAGTCAATAAAATCCTCTGGATTTAAAGTGCCGAAAAATTCTGGAATATCAGAACGAAAGCTAGATTCCCATCAAGGAGTCGAATTGACCCGTAGAAGATCAAGTTTGTCGCCGCATTGAGTAGTGTGTATGTTCTCCCGATGATCACCGCGTCGAGCTTGGCGCTCATGGGCTGGAGTTGCAAACACATTATCAAACCTATCTTTGTCATCAGACTCCTCCTCTCGTTCTCGTTGCTGCTCAAGAACACGATTTGTTTGATGTCCGTGTCGCCCAAACTGACGCTCATGTTGAACCATCAAGACAGTCGTCAACGCGTTTTCCACCGCCGCTTTTAACGCATCATGGAGTACGATGGTAAAGTCCTCCAACGTTTGACGAAGCTCTTGAGCTGAGAGCGTTGGACTAGTCTCCTCGTGTTGCTCGTTTGCAGTTTGTTTTCTTGGTGCCATGATCGTGTTTTAATTAAGAAATTAAAACTTATGTCTCTGATACCAACTGATGTAGAATCAATTAGTAAATGATAGATTTGCGGAGTCGATTGTTTAGTCTGTGAATACCCAAACGAATCTCGCATCTTGAACTCGTTGAGAACCTCTGTTCTAGCCAAAGACAAGAGTTTAAAGAGCAAAAACTTCTTTGATTGATAATAATAATAAGTTGCCCTCACAACCTAAGACACAACGATATATATAAGAGTCTAAAACCCTAATTACATCTTATCAGAAGTATATTGAGATTAGGAAACATAACAAAAAAACTTGTGAAACACGTAAAAAGGAAAAGGAAACATAAAACCCAATTTCAAAAGGAAATTAAGAACCACGCTGCATCACATCAAATATTCCTTATAGCATTGTCTTCACAAACAAGACGCTGATTAAGCTAACGTTAGGAATAGAGCTTGGTTGTCTTGGTATAGATTTTCGAGTGCCTGTGTTTCTTCCAGTGCTAAAAGTCTCTTCCTCCATGGAGTTTGGTTTAGAAACGAGCAATTTTGCCGTGCGATGCTCCCTGGTTGTCCAATACTTGAGGAATTATCCTTACAATATTACTCATACGTTGAACAAGTTTCACAATTTTTAATCATATCCCAAAAACCCTAAAGCGACTCACAGTTCACGACAATAATAGCTCTGAACGCTCTTGATTCACCATGATCGACACACCGAGTCTTGTTTACCTTGAATTCTCTGGTCTCACTCCTTGTCCTTATAATTCAACTGCCAATTTCTTGGATTCCCTTGTCGAAGCCAAACTAGTGTTGATTTGGAACATGAATGGAGTGTTTATAGCCATGTATCTAAGATCATTGATTGGATGAGAAACGTTAAAAGCCTTTCCCTTTCTTCTAATTCTCTTAAGGTGTGTCTCTTTGTCCTTGCCTTCAAAATCATTTTCTGGTCTGGTCATATGACCACTAGTTTGTTTTTGTGTGTGTTTCTGGCTATGTATTCAAGCAGTCCGGAATTAGAATTACCTGTAAGAGAGGTTTCTGGAGCAACATAATACGAGCTGGTGGAACACGTGCATAGGTGTTCCAACACGTAGAGAAAAGTGAGATTGGGCCCGTATTGAATTAGAAGCCCAATTATGAGAGAGGTTAAAAGCCCACATGACCTAAAGCGTTAGGGTTTCATGGTGGCAGTATAAGAGGCAAGAGGCGTTGACAAAAAGAGTTACGCGCCTAGGGTTCCTTTGTGAGATGCACATATGTGTGTGTGACGTCGTCCCACCATATTGATGGTGGTTTGTCTATGAAGATTGCAACCGTTGAGAAGACGGCGTTGCACCGGTGCTGCTGGTTGGTTGTCAAGCTGCGGGCTTGAAACCTATCTTCATAGTTTGTCCATGTAGAAAAGAGTGGTGGTATGCCATATAACAATTGTAGGTTGCGGCCTTTTCTAATGGATTGATTCTGGACTAGGTCCGGGGATGTAGGAAAAACCGAACCTCGTTAAAAAATTCCATGTGTTCTTTATTTTATGCTCATACATACTCGTTACAAACACAAACATAGAGATCTAGCCACACAAACCGCTTTTTCATTACCTTCCTTTGTAAACCTTGTTTGGCTTTCTATAGAGAGTAATACAGAAGAAGGTTGGTATGTGCTTCCGAGTCTGCTCAACAAATCTCCAAAGCTAGAAACTTTGGTCCTCAAGGTGTTGTATCATCATCTAATCCCTATGTATCATCATATTACTTGTTTTAGAGAAAATCTTTTGTATCAAATTAGTTGATGTTTTCAATTTGAAGGTAAAAAATTAATATTCTTTTATCTTTTGTAACCATTAGAATTATGCAGTAATTTTTAGTGCTTGGTTGAACTAATTTTATTTAAACAATAAATTATTGTTTAATATGAAAATACACAAACATAATAATATTTATATGGTTTTTAATTTGTGTGTAATATCCTTAAACATCAAGTGATATGGTACACACAGAGTATTTATAAAGCAGAAAATTTGCCAATTTACAATCCTAACTCTTTATTTGTGATATGCTTGCTTATCCAGGGCTTGCACTGTATAAGAAGTGAGGGATTGTACATTGATCCAAGTGAAGTGAAGGTGTTGGAGATATATGGTTTTAGAGGAAGTGGTGGAGAATTTATACAATCCCAGTGCTTTTTATATCAAATGCAGTTTCTTGAAGTGATGAAAGTGGAAATTGATGCTGATGATAATAAGAAACTGCAACTCATCAATGACCTTCTTCTTCTTCCTTACAGTCCATCTAAATGCCAAATCAAGTTCTTGTGAGAATCACATCCCCTCATAGTTTAATTTGGTTTTCAGTTTAGGTTTTGATTCGGTTTTCCGCATTTTAAGATTCAAGGGAATTAATGGCAGCATCCCAGATTGTTGGATATGTCCCCTTTCACCACAAGTAAAGCATCGTAATGCATTTGTTCTCGCAGGTCAAGAAGATGCAATCGAATCTCCAATGATTACTGATTTTGGTATCTCCGAGCGAGAAACAACTCCTTCTGTTGATGGAGATGTGTTTCCGTCACTAACTGTGGGAGCCAAAAATCTGTTCCGGGAAGTCGACGTCCAGAAAGACCGGAGCTGAGTCTCCATTGCTACTGCCCGTTGATGAGCTTCCGAAACAGAGTTTGGGTTGAACTGCGACAATGCCACTTGCAGTTGTGATCGTAAAGCTCCAATAAAGCGCAAAATCAATTGTTGTTCGGACTCAGCATATGTCATTCTTGCTGTCATATAAAAGAACTCGGTCGCGTATTCTTCCACAGCTCTATTCCCCTGCCTCAAATGTTGCAACTTGTTGTATAAATTGCATTCGTAATTAAAGAGTAAGAAGTTGCGACGCATATGCTTTTTCATGCTCTCCCATGAGGTAATACAAGACTTATTATCTTGTCGCCGAGACTCCTTCAGTTGTTGCCACCATGCCATTGCACGACCTTTAAAACGATGAGCGACCAAAGGAACGTGACTTTCATCCGAAACTTGTCGAAATTCCATAATCTCCTCCACCATATTCAACCAGTCAATAAAATCCTCTGGATTTAAAGTGCCTAAAAATTCTGGAATATCAGAACGAAAGCTAGATTCCCATCGAGGAGTCGAATTGACCCGTATAAGATCAAGTTGGTCGCCGCGTTGAGTAGTGTGTATGTTCTCTCGATGATCACCGCGTCGAGCTTGGAGTTATATGATGACGAAATCTTGTTGAATTTTGATCCATTTGACCTTAATTGCTGCATATTTACTATTTTATTGAGTCTTGGATGGGCAAGGGGGTGGTTGTTCTTGTCTGAATCTTTGAAAGGCTTTTGTTCTTTTGTGTCATTTTAGAATTCAAATATTTTCTTTATGTTTTCATTGCAAATTTCTTAACCAGAATTTTTGAAAATCGAAATTGTATTGAGTGAGAGGTTTTAGGACTAAAATCATTATACCGAACCATGAAGTGACTTGAAATGTTCAATCTCGATTTTGGTTATAATTTTTCAGGTTTTTAGATTTCGTTTTTTGGAAGATGTCAACCTTCGTAAAACTTGATTGATTTGGTATTTGATTCATAATTAATTTTATTGCGATCAAGATAAATGTTAGAAGAATGTCACTATCCAAATTCAAGTTGTTCGGTTGTTATCGGTATATTTTTAGAGTAAAAGCGTGAAAAACTGTGTCCCACCATGTTGGAGTAAACAAATACAGTGGAACCTGTATAAATTAATACCTCGCTAAATTAATTGCATTTTCCAGTTCCGAATTAAATTTTCGACCCAATTAATTTCTCGATAAATTAATATTTCGCTAAATTAATAAAATATTATGGTCCTTTGTTATTAATTTATAGAAGTTTTATTGTATAGGTTATTCTTCCTCTAACAAAAGTGAAGGACCTGGAAAAAAACATTCATGAACAAGAATTTCGCTAAGGATTTTGATGTCGATGCCATTTCCTCAACTTGAAGCAAGAGGAGAAAAGCCATTATTGAACAGACAACACGAGCACAACAGAGAAACCAAATTCGAACTACAAGTAGAATTAATAATTGTCTACAAAATTGTTTGTCACCACAATTTCATATACCTACTGTTACTTCTTTGAGTTTCCAAAGTAAAAATCTTCTCTCTCTCTCAATTTTTGGCGTGCTTCGTTCAGCTCTTCTTCAGCTTTCAACTCCCAGAAGATCGCTTCTAAGAGAATGTTTGCATCAGCTTTCAGATGAAAATATTTCCCGATTGCTGTGGTGATGGCCTCCACAAGTCCGCTAGCCTCCTCAACTTCTTCTTGGCCCTCATGAACTCGCCTCCAGAGTTCTTCCAAACTTGGACGCTTATCTCCTCCAAGTGATGCCTCGGGAAAGAGAGCTGACCGGCAAACGAAACGTCTAGAAGTTGAACCACTCGAGCTCTCTAGAAGTTGAAGACTCCAAACGTCTTGTCTCTAAGACAGCAGGAAAGGAAACATTAATAGAAGCCCACGTGAAGGTCTATAGAGATATCGAACCATGTTTCCGGAGGTCCACATGTTTCCTCGCCTCCACCTCCACACACGAGTGTGTGGAACACACGGACCAAGAAAAATCCACGCACGGAATTCTTCTCGGAAATTAAGTTTTGTATTGAAGAAACCTGTAATGAAAACAATAGTAAATTTGTTGTTGGCATGGTGTTAACATAAGATGAAGTTAATATAAGATGAGTTTTACCTGGTTGTTGCCACGGTGGCACTGAAAGAATGTTTAGATTCGCGTGAAGATCGGGCACTCCGGTTAGCGTCAGGGGAACTCCAATTTCATTTGTGGTCAAGTTGCGGTAAATTTCGGTTTTGAGTGAATAAACTCGTAATGAGTGTTGACATTGCGGAGACAAGCAGGCCGCATATGTCCAGATTCAATGTGCGACGCAATAGCATGGTCTTCATCACAACAACGACTTCCTTGTGCCGCTTTCATGCAATACCAAAATGCACAATAGTAAAGAATTATATTTGTACAAAAGAAACACATATACCATAATTCAATATATATAATGGATCAACTCATACAATGCACAATAGAAAGGCTATATACTGGAATATAATCCATAGAAACCAGAAAAACTAGTTAGTATAAATATATATTATGGTTCAACCCCATTTAAACAATATAATGGGGCCAACATAGGATTTATTATATCTATTCTCCTCACAAATGTATTTTTCGAACCCTTAATTTCGTATCACATATTTGTTCATCATGAACGATTCGCGCACCTCTTTTTGTCTATTGAAGTTGATAAATAGCCTCATTCCAAAATAGAACATTGGTAGTTATAAAAGTAAATGATTTTTTTTTGTTATTTAGAAACAGTTGGTTGATCAAAATGGTTCAATTTGCATATTTCAGCATGAAGAGGCCACATCATAAAACAATTGTAGAAAACATGAAGCATAAAAAGCATTATGGGGGGGGAGTTGAACGTTGTTTCAGCTTTTATTCCATCAAGTCTCACCACTTCTCTTTAACGATCTTCTTCACAACCGTTTAAAAAAATTTAACCGTTTCACTCAAACGTGATAACCAATCGGAGTGTGAGATGGTCGCGAATAAAAATCAAAAACAAAAACAAATATTGTGTTGCCCTCACAAACCTCAAAATCCATCATCTATTTATGCATTCAAATTTAAAATAGTAATAATTATCCAGATTTTAGAAAAAGTAAAAATATATATACTGAGTATAAAAATAGAGATTCTTTTCTAAAATATCAACAAAAAATCGAATGCAAGAGAAACACACAAGATTCGTAGTCAGTGGACTGACTACGTGTGTTATACATACACATTGAAATAAAAACCATTTCCTAATTTGACTTCAACAAAACCAAAATATCAAAAAAAAAACCCCCAAAAACCTAAAAATATCCAATTTCTTTCGCTCACCCTCACAAAAACCTGAAAATCCTCCGCCATCACCAAATCCATGGCGGCTACTTCCACCATCTCTTCTTCTCTATCTCTCAACGCTAAACCAAACAAACCTTCCTCTAAACTTCTCCGTTTCCTCCGTAATCCCTTCCTTAAACCCTCTCACTCTCCTCTCCCCACTTCTCTCTCGCTTCCACACAGAGTCTCTTCCTCCAAAACCCAAATTCACCACCCACTCGCCCTTCTCGCCGCCGACAACGATGATTCCGACGAGAAGCCACGTGAAGAGTGCGGAGTTGTCGGAATCTACGGCGACTCAGAAGCTTCACGTCTCTGTTACTTAGCTCTCCACGCGCTTCAACACCGAGGTCAAGAAGGTGCAGGTATCGTCACCGTTAGTAAAGACAAAGTTCTTCAAACAATCACAGGCGTTGGTTTAGTCTCCGAAGTTTTCAACGAATCCAAACTCGACCAATTACCAGGAGACATCGCCATTGGTCATGTCCGTTACTCGACCGCTGGTTCTTCAATGCTTAAAAACGTCCAGCCTTTTGTTGCAGGTTACAGATTCGGTTCCGTTGGTGTTGCACATAACGGGAATTTAGTCAATTACACGAAATTACGAGCTGATTTGGAAGAAAACGGTTCGATTTTCAATACTAGCTCTGATACTGAAGTTGTGTTACATTTAATTGCGATTTCTAAAGCTAGACCATTTTTCATGAGGATTGTTGATGCTTGTGAGAAGCTTCAAGGTGCTTACTCTATGGTTTTTGTAACCGAGGATAAACTTGTTGCTGTTCGTGACCCACATGGTTTTAGACCGTTAGTTATGGGTAGGAGAAGTAATGGTGCTGTTGTTTTCGCTTCTGAGACTTGTGCTCTTGATTTGATTGAAGCTACTTATGAAAGAGAGGTTTATCCCGGTGAGGTTTTGGTTGTTGATAAAGACGGTGTGAAATCGCAGTGTTTAATGCCTCATCCTGAGCCGAAACAATGCATTTTCGAACATATTTACTTCTCGTTGCCTAACTCGATCGTTTTCGGTCGGTCCGTATATGAGTCGAGGCACGTGTTTGGCGAGATTTTAGCTACTGAGTCGCCTGTTGAGTGCGACGTGGTGATCGCTGTTCCGGACTCTGGTGTTGTGGCTGCGCTTGGTTACGCTGCGAAAGCCGGGGTTGCGTTTCAGCAAGGTTTGATTAGGTCTCATTACGTCGGACGGACTTTTATCGAACCGTCTCAGAAGATCAGAGATTTTGGTGTGAAGCTTAAGCTTTCGCCAGTCCGAGGTGTTTTAGAAGGGAAAAGAGTTGTTGTGGTTGATGATTCGATTGTTAGAGGAACGACTTCTTCGAAGATTGTTCGTTTATTGAGAGAAGCAGGTGCGAAAGAGGTTCACATGAGGATCGCGAGTCCTCCTATTATCGCGTCGTGTTACTACGGTGTTGACACGCCTAGCTCGGAGGAGTTGATATCGAATAGGATGAATGTTGATGAAGTAAGGGATTACATTGGATGCGATTCTCTTGCGTTTTTGTCGATTGAGACTTTGAAGAAGCATTTAGGGGAAGATTCGAAAAGTTTCTGTTACGCGTGTTTCACCGGGAACTATCCAGTGAAGCCTACGGAGGATAAGGTGAAGCGAGGAGGAGGTGATTTTATCGATGATGGTCTCGTTGGAGGAGTGAACAATATCGAAGGAGGTTGGGTTCGGTAGATTAGCGAGGATCTGCATTACCAACAATTTTGGCTACTAATGGAGTTATATGATGACGAAATCTTGTTGAATTTTGATCCATTTGACCTTAATTGCTGCATATTTACTATTTTATTGAGTCTTGGATGGGCAAGGGGGTGGTTGTTCTTGTCTGAATCTTTGAAAGGCTTTTGTTCTTTTGTGTCATTTTAGAATTCAAATATTTTCTTTATGTTATCATTGCAAATTTCTTAACCAGAATTTTTGAAAATCGAAATTGTATTGAGTGAGTTTTTAGGACTAAAATCATGTGAGTTTTGTACCGAACCATGAAGTGACTTGAAATGTTCAATCTCGATTTTGGTTATAATTTTTGAGGTTTCTAGATTTCGTTTTTTGGAAAATGTCAACCTTCGTAAAACTTGATTGATTTGGTATTTGATTCATAATTAATTTTATTGCGATCAAGATAAGTGTTAGAAGAGTGTCACTATCTAAATTCAAGTTGTTCGGTTGTTATCGGTATATTTTTAGAGTAAAAGCGTGAAAAACTGTGTCCCACCATGTTGGAGTAAACAAATACAGTGGAACCTGTATAAATTAATACCTCGCTAAATTAATTGCATTTTCCAGTTCCGAATTAAATTTTCGACCCAATTAATTTCTCGATAAATTATTATTTCGCTAAATTAATAAAATATTATGGTCTTTTGATATTAATTTATAGAAGTTTTATTGTATACGTTATTGGGAAATTTGGAAAATTAGGCCACATTGAAGTTGTCTTTGTCCCAATAGGTTTTAAATAATATAGCTTTGTCCCATTAGGTTTTATGTTTTCAATACCCCAAAATTACCCTTAATTTTAATTTATTATATATTTGTTTAAATCATTTGGAAATTATAAATATCAGAAAAGGAAAATTTGATTTTTTAAATAATTTAATGCTTTTGGAATAAAAATTTAATTCTTAAAGTTTGGAAATTATAAAAATCATAATACCCTAAGTCGGCGATCCTCTTTCTTCGATCTTTCGCCTTCTTCCTCTTTCTTCTCAGCCGCCAAGTTCTACCCACGGCTGTGTTCTCCACCGTCGATTTCTCCTCGCTGGTGTCTTCTTCATCGTCGACTTAGGGTCACTGTCGCCTATTATTATCATCGTCATCACAGTATACATAATCGTCTCTCTCTTTTTGATTCCGGTAAGTTACATTGTCTTTTATTCTCTATTAACATAGCAGTTCATGTTTGTTCATACTATTTTGACTGCAACTGGTTTTTGAGACATGCAATTGGTTGCTCTTTCGTTTGCAGACTCTAATATTCAATTTTGTTCACTCGATTGTGGTCTTATGTTTGATTTGATTGTGCTCTCATGTTTCATTCGATTAATTTGGTTTTCGTCCCTTCTTGATTCTTCGTCTTTTGTTATTGTCTCAGTTTTCTCGCTTTCATTCTTGTTGTACAGAGATGATCAAATTTGGTTTCTGTGTGTTTCCATGGGTTTTGTTGTTAAAATTGAGTCTTATCAATATGAAGAAATCTCTAGCTAATTGATGCTTATATAATAATGGAAATGTTCCAAACTTGACAAAAACTATGTAATCTTTGTCGGAATGATGTTTGTATATTTTAATATTGATGTCTACTCGTCTAACATGGTCTCTTTGTTTTTGTTTATCATAGTCTCACATTGTCTCTTGTCCTATAAAGGCAAAAGCATTTGTTCCTAGCTAATTGTTTTGTTAATTGTTCTTGTCCTATACATCTCTAGCTAATTGTTTTTGTTTTGTCTAAAAAGCCAAAACTGATTACGTTTAGTTTGGTCCTATAAAGTCACATATGCATTGTTAAGTCTATTTTTTTACTTCACTGAAAGCATTTTATATTACATCTGTGCATTGTTCTAGTCTTGTTGTTCATTTGATTAAGCTGTGGAATTTAGTTTCATGTGTGTTCATTTTGTTGTTCTGTTTTTCAGTAGGTATGGATCCAGAATTGCCTAAAAGATTTTTCAGAGAAAAAGAAGAACCTGAAGTTGTGAAGATCAATAACAGCTGCAGGTTATCGATTTTGGAGTTAGTGGAGAAAGTACTGCCAAATGAATACAATACGGTGAAGGCAGATCCGGTCTTCTCTCATATCATTGCTCTCTACACAAATGAACTTGGATACTCAGGGAAATTGATACACAGCATGATGTGTAAACAGATTGATACTACCAAGCTGCATGAGTTGTGGTTCGTGTTCGCTAGGAAGCCTCTTAGGTTTTCTTTGCAAGAGTTTTACGCTGTGACTGGGCTGAAGTACAAAACAGATCAGATTACCAACTTTGAGGAATATGTAGCAGATAATAGATTCTGGAGTGAGGTGTTGAAGCACACCCATAATATTTCCTTACTACACATAAAGGATGAGCACATACACAATGCAAAGAAGTGGAAGCGTGTGGATCGACTGCGTTTGGTGTATTTTTGCGTCATTGCTGGGATTTTGATTGCAATGGATGAGAAACACTATGTATCACACAAGTACATAAAGCTCTTGATGGATTTTGATAAGCTACGGGCTTATCCATGGGGGCTGGAATCATTTGATCACCTTGTACAGTCCGTCATAACTGCTCGGGAGAAGTTGACACAACCGAAAAGCTATAGTCTGCATGGTTTCTCATATGCGTTGCAGATTTGGCTTATGGAAGCCATCCCTGACATTGGGAAAATGTTGGGGACCAAAATCAAACCTGATCCCATTGTGTTTCCAAGATGTTCTAATTGGACAGGATGTGGGAGGGTATCGTATGGACACATCAAACTACTAGAGGTTGCATTTGGAAGTGAAGCAGTAAGTAGACTAAACTTTTCTTCTTTTAATAATTTGTTAGTGTTTATACATCAGATTTTTATTATTGGAATTACATATTAGGCTCCTAGTGTTTCTTTCATATAGAGTTATATTCTGTTTTTTTATCTTTACTTAGAATTTGGATATTAACCTTCTTTGTAAACATGCATCGTGTGTTGCATTCATTCATCTCTTCTACTGGAAATGCCGACGTGGTTCACTGTATTGAGTTTAAAAGGAGTGGTGAGATGGAGGATGACCAAGTTGACTATATTGTTGCTTCCATTCAACATGAAAAAGATTGGAGTGACCAGATTTGGGAAGTAATGGTCCCTGTTCAGAATGCTATACCGCAGGCTCTGGAAGATGAGATAGGGACTGATAGTGAGAGTACTGATGAGGTTCCTGAAGCTACTATACCAAATGAAGATGGCAGCTCCACGTCTAGGTTTAGGAGGGGTAAGAAGAAGTTTTCAGATGTTGGTGCAGAGGAAAGGAAGCAAAAAGTGTTGTGTCAACGCTCTGATGGTGGATTATCTGGAGGTGGAATTGAAGGATTGAAGTCTTTCTTAACTGGTTTATTCGAAAAATCTTTCAATTCTTTGGAGAATAAACTGGAGAAGAAGATTGAGTCAGAAATTGGTGGTCGATTTGGCTTAATGCAAACTGAGATTAAGCATCTCAGAGATGCCGTAACTGAAGCAAGATTATTGAAAACAATTGGAGAGCCAGCCACCACGAGTAAAGCCCCTCCAGCACCCGTGAAGAAGCAATCTCCGACACAACAGCGAAAGGTAAACAAGAAAAGACACTCTTAAGTCTACTGTCCTTTGAGCATCTCAACTGTTGTTGGCTATGAATATGTAATTTTATAACCGGTAAAGTAGAATGTTATTTACTTTAGTATATAACGGCATAAATATTAGAGAAGTGTAAAATATTGTATAATCTGGTTGTGTAATATTGTTTTGTATAATGTGCTTGTATAATATTGTTTTCTTTAATCTACTTCTAGAAAACAAGATTATGTGAACCTCTAGTATTTATGCTACTCCGTTTTGAGTAATTGTTCTATCCGACACAAAAGTCAAACTAGGCTCGTCTTTAATAACAATAATTAGCTGCGTTAAAAACCACTCCCACGAGTGATTGTTTTCTGAATCAACAATACCAAACGCAATGGGATACAAGTTGGAATTACCATCTTGAGCTGTAGCAACAAGTAGTACTCCTCTGAATTTATTCTTCAAAAACGTACCGTCAACAACAATAACTTTCCGCATCGTCCGGTAAAATCCTCTAATCGATTGCCCAAAAGAAAGGAATAGGTACATAAATCTGCCATTTTCATCGGTTTCATAATGATAATGCGTTCCCGGGTTTGCTGCTTTTAGCATGTACAAGTACTTTGGTATTTTACCATAACTTTTCTCAGGTATACCTCTAACTATGCTTATTGCATACTCACGTGCCTCATATGCTAGAGAGTATTTCACCTTGACTCCTTGTTCGGAATGCATAATCTGCATCACATCCATCGGTTTAGGTCCTTCTTTCACGCCCACATATTTTTGCATAATCAACCTTCCGATTGTTTTCGCTGACGCTGTTTTTCCACTTTTTGTCTTGCTTGAAGGAGCACATGTGTGTTTACACACGTACTTGTTGATAATGAAATACGTAGAACCAGCCAAACATTCTGCACGAAGCCTCCAATTACATAACAAGTTTTTGCACCGTATACTCCACCATTTATTATCAGACTTTGTAACCATATAATCGAAGTTGTATTTCATGGCAAAAATTTCCATTTGCGCCTTCAAAAGCTGTTTACTTTCAAATCGTTGTGATTTCTTAACAAGATTTGCCACAGCCTTTTCGACCATCTCATCATACACTTCATTTGCCTTCTCATACATTAAGCCCTCGTTGTTATCAAAACCATTACCATCCACTTCATCGGCAACTGTTTTGCCTTTTACATCATTGTCAAGCTTATATGGAGGCACTACCTCTTCATTTTTTTTTCACCTTAATACGATCACCACATTCTGAACTCTTAGCTTCTTCATTCAAATCAAACTCAAATATAGGTTTCAATGTGACACACAACTGTATACTCGCTTTCTTCTTAATGTAGCCAACAAAGTTTTTGACTTGCCTATCATTTGAGGTGATCACAGGAGGAGATCCAAAATTATTGATCAAACCGGAAGGTAAAAAACTGCACTCAATCTTAACACTGCTTTTCTCAATTCCATAGTCCTCTGATATCATAGACGTTAGCTCATCAAGAGTAGTTGTAGGTTCCAACGCAAGCAATTTACCTCCTTTCTCTTCGTCGACAACAAACCTCCATCCATTTACTAAGCATGATTTCCATTCACCACATGTAACATATGTATGTAACATATTAGTCAATAAGAAAGAAGAAGAGAAGATTGAAGATGGAGTTTGAAGAATAAAACAAAGAAGAGAATGAGAAACAGAACCGCCGGCCACGTTTAGGTTATTTTGTAGTTATGTTTTTGTTTTTTTAAATATTATTAACATAATAATTAATTAAAGAAAATTTAAAAGTAATTAATTAAAAATTAAAATAATTGCGTAATTTGAAATATATCTATGTAAGTAAACTGCATTAATTATAAATATAACTATTTATGTAAACTGAATTAATTAGTGAATATTTACTTCCTAGATTTAGGGAATCTAAAACTAACTTTCTAGAACTCATGTTCTATATTCCGGTAGACGAAAGGCACATGTGTAGAACTTATGTTCTAAAATGGATAGAAGATATAAGGATCAGTAGAATGTGTATTCTACGGACTCTAGAATATAGACCATCTAGTAGAAAACACATTCTACAGACTTTAGACTATAGATCATCAAGTAGAATTTAACATCTACCGGCCCGTAGACGTAGAATGTCAATTCTATAAGCCGTAGACAAAAACAATATAATTAATTTTAACCATTTTATGAACTTTTAATTTTTTTTTTTGACACTTGAATATGACTAATATGTATCTTCTCTTATTTATCAAATTTTTTTAAAAAATTAAAACCCTTTATTTTAATTTTTTTTATTTATCGCTATGGGCATTTTGGGTAAAAAATGACCAAAATATGCAAAAGGGTATTGGAACAAAGTGAAGTTCAATGTGGCCTAATTTTCCAAATTTCCCTAGGTTATTCCTCCTCTAACAAAAGTGAAGGACTTGGAAAAAAACATTCATGAACAAGAATTTCGCTAAGGATTTTGATGTCGATGCCATTTCCTCAACTTGAAGCAAGAGGAGAAAAGCCATTATTGAACAGACAACACGAGCACAACAGAGAAACCAAATTCGAACTACAAGTAGAATTAATAATTGTGATGGGAAAAAAAAAAGAATGCCACAATCAAACAATGATTGTTTCAGGAATAGAGACATGACATAATGAAACCAAGGAATCAAGAATCTAAGGCAGAGGAAACGTAATTTTTTTTTGTCAAGAACAGAGAAAACGTAAATTCAGAAAGAGAATCATAGTCTCAAAAACATAATCTGCATACAAACTTGTAACTTAAAAACAAGACAAACTTCAACTTTGTTCTCTTCACGTAGTCAAGAGCCAAGTTTAAAAAAAAAAAAAAACATAGTCAAGAGCGATGAACTTCAATTTGGTCTCCTCGCGTATTCCAGACCTTTTTTCCCAAACCTCTGAAACAAACAATTGGTTCATTGTAAATTTGTTTACAATTTGCTACTAAAAGAGATATGTGTGAAATCAGCTATTGCTCTTACCCTTGCTTTGGTTGCATTTGCTTGTTGAACATTAATTCGGTAAAGCAGAAACCCACAAAAGCCTGCTAATATTACAATACAAGGTCCAGAAGGACGACCCATGAGAGTCATCTTGCTCCTCCACTCGCCAAATTAGGGTTTTTCTCTGCAATCCTTTTTTACGCCAAAGGATTCGTAAATATTGCTGGACAAGAAAACCAGAAAACAATTTAACCTAGTGGGCCTTGGATAAAAAAAATCTGTAAGGGCCCATTATTCGTTTCAATAATGAATTTTACACAATGGTAAAGGTATAATCCTTTGCAAATTACATTAACCTCCTCTGAAATGAGTTTGAACTGTTCTTATTATCAATGTTACAGAAGAAGGAATGTGGTTTGCAAACTTTAGAGTTTGTGCACAAGGACATATATAGTGGCACTCAGTGCGACTAACATAACGTTATCATATCTATGTTTTTACAAAACTTATTATCAAACAAATTACTATGTTTCTCATTTTATTTTCACAACTCTTTTGATTAGCCAAGGAAAGAATTTGGTTAACCACTTGAAGTTGAATTAATTGATAACCAAAAGATTTGACCCACCACCACACAAAAAAAACATGGTTCTGTACCCAGGATTTTGTATTAGTTGAAGAAGAAAAAATTGGATCCAACCATACTGGCAACATATAGAGATTACTGTGACAACCATTGACATAGTAAACTAGATAGTGACTCGTACTATGCATGGATAAGTTAATTCGTAAGTTTATTTGTGAAACAAAAAAATTGTATTATTGAATGGTAAAACAAATTACGACATGGAATAATATATTAAATATTATTAGTGAATATCCGATATACTCTCTTTGTTCATAAATATTAAATGTTTTATGAGCTTTTTTTTTGTACACAAATATAGGATGTTCTCACTTACCAATGTAAAATTAATTGATTTTTTAATGTTTTTGACTCTTTGAATTCTGCATATTGGTTTCTATTGGTTGAAATGTGTTAGGTAAATATAAAGTGATGTTTTATTTCAAAAACTATAAAAATTTAATGACTTCTTAATTGGAGTGTAGAAACCTTAAATATCTTATAATTATGAACAAATGGAGTATTAGAGATTGATAATATAGTTTTCAATCTACTCACGTAAAAAGTATTGCCAAATTTATAACATCCTAGAAATGAGCAAACAGAAAAAATCAATTAACTAAAACAATTAGTTAACATACTCTTTCATAAAGAAAATACACAATTTCAAGAAAAAATTAACCCAAAAACATGGAAAACATTTGATGTAGATAAATGATCAAATAATTTGTCATACTCTCGCTTGTAACACAAAATATAGTTTGTATCATATTACCTAAAACATTCATTAAGCTAAGACTATAGAAAAAATGATAAAGATAATAATGATAGAGTTGTGTTTTCTACATTGAAATTATGAAATATATGTCATCTATTTATAGAGAAGGATAGAGTTCAAATTGTTTTAGGTTAAGCCGCACAAAATCTTAACATATAATCATAATTTAGATAAGTTAAATCATCTTCTAAAATTTTAAAATATTATTCTTAAAATATCTCAATTTTGAATTTCATCTTATGAATATATTTAATGCGTAATTACATGGTTTTCTTTCTAAATATTCAATTTATGTGTAATTAGATTCAAATAAAATTGAAATGATTCAATAGACATATATATAACTAAATTGATAATTCAATCAAATTATGAAGAAAAAAAATTCACGTAATTAATTTGAGTCAGTTAGAAAACAAATCACGTAATTGACATAACATTTGTTCAAATTTACATGGTTTCCTTTGTAAATATTCAATTTATGTGTAATTAGCTAGATTCAAAGAAAATTGAAATGATTCAAAAGAAATATTAATAAATTAATTGATAATTCAATCAAATGTAGAAGACAATAAATTCACGTAATTAATTTGAATCAATTAAAAAACAAATCACGTAATTGACATATCATTTGTTCCAACTTACATGGTTTCCTTTCTAAAAATTCCATTTATGTGTAATTAGATCGAAGACAAAAATGTTTGATTTGAATCAAATTTAGAAATTTCTTGATTAGTTAATGACATTGTTTACATCTATTATTATTTTTGTATGACGATGTTAAATGATTGTCCAATTTTTGTTATTAACAAACTTATGCTAATATATTATACAAATGTATATGTAAACTACTTTTTATTAAAGATAATGTATTACGATTACAATATATAATATATATATTTGTAAACTAATCAGAAGTTACAATGGGAGTATATTAAGTTGCAAAAAAATAATTTATCAAATACAATAAATATTTACACATTTAAAAAAAAAAATTGATGATAATATATATAGTTCGTCATATAACCTATGATAATTGGTATATATCGTGAGTTTTATATATAAATTGGTATTGTGAATATTTTTATAATTTTATCACTATATATATAAAATAATTTATTGGTTTGTAATAATGTTTGGATATTAGTATAGTAGAAAATAGTGTGTTTGGATAGTAGTATAGTAAGAATTAATTTATTAAGTTGAAAAAGATGAGAATGTGTTTGGTTATAGAGATTGTGCTATTATAAAATGTTTGGATATTAGTATATAAGGAAATAGAATGTTTGGATAGTAGTTTAGAAGAATTAATTTATTAAATAAAAAAGAATGGAAAAAATTGTGGGAATAATAAATCATCAAAATTCTCTCAAAATGCTTATAAAAAAATTAAACATGATGAAAATGAAATTTGATTTTGTTTTGTAGTAAATTTTATGGCCTTTATCACCTTTTCTTGTAGTATGAAAATTAATTTCACTTTTATCATGTTTATATTTTGTTCTTTTAGAAAAATAAAGAAGTTACGTTGTTTTCTACATGAAATAAATATGACTTATTGGGGATGATTGGTTGGACTTTAATTTAGTTTACAGCCTCTCTACAGCCTTGTTTTTAAAAAAATTACCAAATATTTACCAATCATGTTGTAGCTTTCAAACTAAAACCAAAGCCTCGTTTCTAATTTTTACTAATCATGATGTAGTTTTCTTTTCAAAGTTACAACTTGTCAAAAACCTTTTTTCTGGCGGTAACTTGTCAAAAACCTAAAGCCTTAGTTGTTGGGCTGTAAAAATTATTTGGTAGTAGCTGTACATTTTTTTTTTGCTGTACATTTTTTTGCTGTACATTTATAAGCTGTAACTTCAAATTTTTAGATATAAAAATATTCTAAAATAAAACATGATTAGTAATATACAATATATGATGTTTTAATTAGTTTATACATATAAAAATTGTTATAATTTAGAAATTTATTGCTACTTTTAACATATAAAATAAATTTAGTTAACATATAAAATTGTTCTTTTTAACTAATTTTATTTTATATGTTTAAAATAGTAATGAATTTCTAAATTATAATAATTTTAATCTACACAAACTAATTAAACTAAAACTGCATCACATATTGTATACTTACCAATCATGTTTTATTTTAAAATAGTTACAGCTACAGCTTCCAAATCTACAGCAAACAAAATCTACAGCAAAAAAAAATGTACAGCTACAGCAAAAATTCTACAACAAAATTTTTAAAGCTACAGCCGAACCAATCACCCCCATTATCACTTTTATTTTCATAGTAATTGTATAAAAGTAACTTCCTTATGCGATCCAGCTACATCCTCTCACTTGGATTGGTCAGTAAGATGATCAATGCTCCTTAACCAACTTATTGGTTTCATAGTAATTTTCTGGTTCTGGGTTGGTTCACTGAAACAACCAATTTTTTTTTTTTAAATCAATTAATTGATTCGGATTATTATTCTCATAAATAATAATTCTCAAAGCCAATTACACTAAACCAGACAACCAACAGAAACCAGCAGAAAACAATAAACTAATTAAACCAAGCATTTAACCAATTCCAACAGTTCTAGCAACCTAAACCAGGTTCTAAAACACAACAACATAAACATTAAGACTCAAGACCCTAGATCATCCTCCTCTTCATAGCCATGATTCCACGATCACAATCTTTACTTGCAACACATGGGAAAACGAGTTGCGTGAGTATTATCACAAATACTCAGTGAGGTCATACCATCTACGACATATCACTCAGGCTCAATAAGAATGATATCATATCAAACAGCACACAATAACCAATCAACACAAACAGGAAAAATCCACTTGTGTCGATCGACACACTCACCGTGTCGATCGTCACGGCCAACAAAACTCGGTGTCGATCGACACGAAACATGTGTCGATCGACACTTGGCTGCTAAACATCGGACTCAAACTTTCTCCTCACTAGTCCAAATCCGATCAGCCCCATTCCACAAATCCTGCATAAAACACGTCAACATATACATTCCAATTCGCAATAACTCAGCAAACAACAATTTCCAATCAATCAAACCACAAAATTCGCATCAATACAATTCCTAAATCACCCAGAAGCCATGGTCGCGCACTTACCTTAGCCTTAGGGATTAGAAGATCGAATTGAACAATACGAGACAAGAACGCACAGAATCTCTCAAGCCTAGAAGCTACTGATTCTCCTTCTCTAGCACCTAGAACTCACCAATAGGGTTTCCCCTAAACCAAATTAGGATTTTCTGAGAAAAACAAATGCGCTGACTTAGAATCAATACTGAGGACGGAGCTTACCTCAGAATCACAATCAGAAATATGATCCGGAAACTAGACAAAAAGAAATTTCCAACGACATATAAATCGTCGCCTAACTCTCAGTGGTCTGATCATAGACGGGATTCTGCACAAACCTCTCTCAGGAAAACAATGATATCTCTTAGCATACACATTCGATTGACAAACCGATTTCACTCACGGCTAGCTAAGAGAAAGGAGAACTTACCCATAAAATTTCACTCTGATGCGATCTGTTCTTCATGTCTGTTTCTCTTCTCTACCAAAACGGAACAGAACTGCCTCCTTCACAACTCAATTCACTTTCTCAGGAACAAATCCCAAATCCTTTTTCTCTCATTTCTCTTCTAATCACGTGTTTCTCCTTGCAAAAACACGGCTGCTCGTCGAGAAAGAGTTTATAAACAATGCCCTAGGGTTCCCAAAACCTAAACCGAACAAAACCGAGCAATAAAAGCGAACCATCTGGTTCCTGCGAAAACAAAGTGTCGATGGACACCACCCGAAAATACCAATTCCGGGTTGCGGTCGTTACATTCACAATTGGTTCTAATTTAGTTCATGCAAAACACTACTTGGGTCTTTTATTTATTTGCTTTTGGGTTTCCAAAACAATCTGGGCCTATCAAAAAGTTTTTTTTTAAATTTGAAAATCGTTTAGCAAAAAAGAAAAATTGTATAAAAAACTCTATTTAATCATAATATCTTGCATGTTGTTTTTTTTTTTTTGGGCGAGAAACCGGAGGACAAGTCCCCCAATATTATTAAGAAAAGAAAACAAACTAATATCTTAGACTAAATTACATTTAAAAGGTATTATAATATGCATATTGTCTGGTATAATATTGTTACGGAGATAATGAAGTAAGTGTAGAGGAGATGCGGACAGTCTTCTACGTTAGTCCAACAAATTACTAATTAAACTTAACTGTTTGGGGGAGTTAATGTGGTATTTGAACCCAAACAAAATGTTATAGATATAGTAAAATTAATGAAAATACTAAAAAGAAAAGAATGAAAAATGTTTTTATCATCCCCACGGTGCAATGTGATTTGATCGTGCCATTTAATCTAAAAATGAAACCACTTTCTGTTTGTTGTTTACTTTGCATTGTTTTAGATTGTTAAACGTACGTAGTTGTAGTTAGGGGTGGGCAAAATAACCGAACCCGAAAAACCGAACCGAACCCGATTAAAATTACCCGAACCGTATCCGAATTGATTCTCTAAAATATCCGAACGGATCCTCTACATTTAAAACCGAAAATCTGAAACCGAACCCGAACCGAACTGATAACCGAATGGGTACCCGAAATATACGAAACATAAACAAATCAAAATATATTTAGAGTTAAGGTTGGGTATGTTCATGTAGTTTATGTAATTTTTTATAGTTTTTTCATTGTTTTTTTATCAATTCGGATATTGTGTATACATTTCGATAAAAATAACCAATTTATGTTATTATTTGAACTATTACAATAAAAAATTGTCATTTTGTTTAGGGCATTTTTGGATAATTCAAATAACAAATAATTAAATTGAACCAAATAAAAAAGAAAATGAGGTAATTATAAATTTGTCGCATAGTTTTTGAATATTTTTAACAATTTTTTTGAGTATTACGGATATTCCGAACCTGATCCGAACCGAATCGAACCCATACCAAACCCGACCCAAAATTTTCTAATACCCGAATAGGAATTACATCTTTAAATCCGAATACCCGGAATTCCAAAATACCAGATCCGAACCCGAACGGGTACCCGAATGCCCACCTCTAGAAAAGACTCTGCCGCAAACAAAGTCTTTGCAACTAAGGGGCCTGTCCCAAAGAAGGAAACGATGGGCCTGCAATACAACATTCAGCCCAAGAACTTTCAACATCAACGGTCAAAGACGTTCAACACAAAAAGCAGAGCAAAACTTTTCACCATTGTTGTCTTTCTCAAAACTTGAAGCGTTTCTTAAAAGCTGGATCGGGTGAATCGGATATACCCGAACCCAAAGTCACCCGATCCGAACCCGAGCCAATTACATATAATACCCGATCGGATTTTAAACCCTTTTACCGAAATACCCGAAAACCTGAACAAACAGAGAATGTTTGAGAAAGTTTGTGTTATCATTCACTGTCTCTGCAATAGCCTATATATACAAGTCTATTACTTGGAGAAGAGACTCCAATCTAAGATCCCAAATCAAAGGAAATTGACACGCTAATCTAATTTACAATCAATGGAGATCAAATCATATATACAATATATGGAAATAAGATATCTCGTCAATACCCCCCCTAAAGATGGAGCATGGGGATTGAGAATGCCCATCTTGAAGACAATTGCCTCAAATTCACGTCGGCCTAAGGCTTTTGTAAAAATATCAGCAAGTTGTTCCGATGATGGAACAAAGCACGTCTTGATCAGTTTGTCCTCGATTGCATCTCGAACAAAGTGACAATCTCTTTCGATGTGTTTCGTTCCTTCGTGGAAAACAGGATTGGCAGCAATGTATAAGGCAGATTGGTTGTCACAATGAAGTTCCATTGGCTCATTATGTGAAATTCCCAAGTCTGTAAGCAGCCCTTTCAACCACTAGAGTTCTTTCAATGTGAGAGCCATGCCTTTATATTCTGATTCGGCCGATGAGAGAGAAACCACTTCTTGTTTCTTAGCTTTCCATGAAATAGGTGAAGTCCCTAATGTGACAAACCAGCCACTAAGGGATCGTCTTGTCAAAGGACAACCGGACCAGTCCGAGTCACACCAAGCATGTATACGAAGATCACAGTCAGAGTGAAGGAGAATACCTTGTCCCGGAGTTCCTTTTAGGTATTTCACGACTCGAAGTGCAGATTCCCAATGTTCAATGCGTGGATTCTGCATAAACTGTGATAATATATGGACGGAATAGGTAAGCTCTGGTCTTGTGGCAAGAAGGTAAATAAGGCGGCCCACTAAACGACGATATCTCTCTGGATCAGCAAGGTGTGGACCCTTAGCAACAGGAAGTGTATGTTGTTGCTCCATAGGAAACGCAACCGGTTTGCCACCAAAAAGACCAACTTCTTGAATAATATCTAATGTATACTTTCTTTGATTAAGAAAAATACCATCGGAGTTTCTCGCAACTTCAGTTCCTAAGAAGTATTTTAATTTTCCAAGATCTTTCATATGAAAGCACTCGCTTAAATATGCTTTAAAACGATCAATGTCCACTGGATCACTACCGGTTATAACCAAATCATCCACGTATACCAAAACATAAAGTATTTTACCTTCCTTTCTCAAAGTGAAAAGCGAATAATCACTATAAGACTGAGTGAATCCATACCCAATAAGTGATGTTTTTAGCTTACCAAACCAACAACGCGGTGCTTGTCGAAGACCGTATAATGATTTCTTTAGCTTACAAACGAGAGAGGACTTGTCGGTACGAAAACAAGGAGGTGGTTTCATGTACACTTCCTCATCGAGATCACCGTGTAAAAACGCGTTATGTACATCCATTTGATGGACATCCCAATTTCGAGCCGCCGCAACACCTAATGTAGCTCGTATGGTTGTCATCTTAACCACAGGTGCAAACGTTTCCGTAAAATCAGTGCCTTTGACCTGTGTATTACCAAGTGCCACCAATCGAGCCTTAAAGCGTTCGATTGTTCCATCAGCGTTATATTTAATACGAAAAACCCATTTACTTCCAATGAGTTTCTTACCAGGGGGTAATTCTACCATCTCCCATGTGTCATTATCCTCCAATACCTCAACTTCATTTCCCATTGCATCTCGCCATTTACCATCCAACATAGCTTCTTTAAAGGTGTTCGGTTCAGTACCTTCTGTTATGGCGGCGAGGAAAGCTTTATGAGATTCAGAGAACTTTTCACAATCAATATAATCTGAAATTGGATATGACAATGAATCCAAAAGTTGTTCAGAACTTATATCAACGTCAAGAGGAGAGGATACCTCAACCTGAACATTACGAGTTACATAGTCATGTAACTTAACTGGAGGTTTGCGGGTTCGTTGTCCTCTGCCCAACGATTCTACAATTGTTGGGGAAGGCGCACTAGCTGGTGAAGAATCATGATTCTCTATCGCAGGTTCACTTGAAATAGAGTCATCATTCGAAGCACTAGGTGGTGAAGAATCAGAATTCTCTATCTCACGTTCGCTTGAAATAGAGTCTTCATTTGAAGCACTTGTTGGGGAAGAATCGGAATTCTCTATCTCAGGTTCACTTGAAACAGAGTCAACATTAGTCGGCGAAACATCATGCACAATCGGGTCATTCGAAGATGTAATCGGTGTAGCCGTGATAAGTGGAGTTACCGAAAATGATTCAATCGACGTTGCAGGAGAAGAAATTATTTGACCAGGAATCTAAAACAACCAATCATCATCAACAACTCTGTTCGCGGACTCGGTTTCGTGAGGCAAAGCTGGAAATTCAGTTTCAACAAAAACGACGTCACAAGAAACAAGCAGCTCTCTTTTCTCGATGTCGTAGAGAGTCCATGCTTTCTTTCCGAAAGGGTACCCAACAAAGAGACATTTGCGACTCCATGATGCAAATTTGTCTCCATTTCTCTTCTGATTATGTGCATAAGCAAGACAACCAAACACCTTGAGGTTATTGTAGTTAGGAGTGCTTCCATACAATAATTCATATGGCGTCTTGCCATGAAGCACCGCGGTGGGAGTACGATTGATTAGATATGCCGCTGTCAAGACACTTTCACCCCAAAATTTTGTAGGAAGCTTTGACTGAAACAATAGAGCTCGAGCAATATTCAATAGATGACGGTGCTTCCGCTCAACTCGCTCGTTTTGTTGTGGAGTCCCCACACAAGATGTTTGGTGAATTATTCCTTGGTCCGTGAAAAATTCACCCATACACAAGAATTCACTTCCATTATCACTTCTTAATATCTTCACTGATTTTCCGAATTGTCGAACTCCCATAGCCAAAAATTTCTTTACAATCTTTTGTACTTGAGCTTTGTTATGCATCAAGTAAACCCAAGTTCCTCGAGAATAGTCATCGAGTATTGTAAGAAAGTAATAAGAATTGCAAAGGCTTGGAATTCGATAGGGTCCCCAAATATCACAATGCACCATTTCAAAAATTTCCGACGCTTTATTATTACTTGTAGAAAACGAATCACGACATTGCTTAGCTTGAAGACAAATATCACAAGATGAAAAATCTTGTATCCTCTTATTAATAACTGGAAACAACTCAAAAACTCTATTTGACGGATGTCCTAGTCTTCGATGCCATACATCTTCGACTCCATCTTTATTCATACTCAAAGCTTGAAAACCTTTTAACCGTCGGAAAAAATAGAGTCCATCTCGTAGCTCACCCGCTCCAATCAGACTCTTCAAAATGCGGTCCTGAATAACACACCCAATGTTAGCAATCTGCATCACGCAATCTGATTCCTCAATGAGTTGTGAAACCGATATCAAGTTGCATCGAAGATCAGGCACAAGCAACACATTTTTCAAAGAAAAATTATCATCAAATACAACGGTTCCCTTCTTTGTAGCCATTGTATTTTTTCCATTTGGCAATCCCACATTGCAAGATAATATCGAAGTCAAATTTTCAAGAAATTTTGAGCTACCTGTCATATGATTGGAAGCCCCCGTATCAAGTACCCATTCTAAGTATTCAGACTTACCATTCAACCAACTAGTCGAAGCTCCCTTGCCTTGTTTATCCAAGATCTGAATAAGTGTCTTCCATTGATCATTATTCAGTCCGGTGAACCCATTTTTGGCAGCTTCTGCACTTTCTCCCTCCGATCCAGTCACAAATGCGACATTGGCACGAACTGCACCACCACGACCTCTACCACGTTGAGCCTTTCCTCCACGTTCTCCCCACCATTGAGGATATCCAATT
Source organism: Draba incana (assembly GCA_963576765.1). Taxonomy (NCBI): domain Eukaryota; kingdom Viridiplantae; phylum Streptophyta; class Magnoliopsida; order Brassicales; family Brassicaceae; genus Draba; species Draba incana. Next base: position 31,481,266 of record OY755210.1, on the reverse strand, counting down.
ATCTCAAAACATGCATCTTTAGAGTGTCCTCTACGCTTACAACTTGCACAAATCAATCTAGATTTGTCCTCAACATTATCATTGTTTCGTGGAGCATACATCGCAAATGCTGCAGCTTGGGTTCCTTGCTCTTCTCGACCCCGCATTACAGATTGCACACGCTCCACAGATTTGATTTTGGAGTAGACATTGTTCAAAGTAGGAAGCGGATCAGTGCTTATGATTGATGTTCGCACACCACCATACACAGCATTGTCGAGACCCAACAAGAATTGGTGAACCTTGTCATCCTCCCTTCTCTTTTCCAACTCAACACGCAGATCACAAGTGCACTTGCCACACTTGCAAGGCGGCATTTGATCATAATTCATAAGGTTTTCCCAAAGCATCTGCAATTTCCCGAAGTAATCGATGATGCTCATACCCTCTTGACGACAACTTGCAAGTTCTGCCTTAATTTCTTGGATTCTTGGACCATTTCCTTCCGAGAAACGATCCTTGATTTCCTTCCATAACTCCTTTGGATCTTCTTTGTTGGCAAGCGTTCGTCTCACTTTGGGTTCAATTGTGTTTAGAATCCAAAGTGTCACCATGGAGCTTGCACAGATCCAATCTTCATGCTCCGGTGCTGTCTCTTCTGGTTTTACTACGGTTCCATCAACGAAACCGAATTTCTTCTTCACCCGTAATGCCGATCTCATGGCTTGGGCCCATTCGTCAAAGTTTTCACCTTTGAATTGCACTTGCGCAATTACAGCACCAGGATTTTCGTTAGCGGCAAGTTGATATGCGGAATTCCTCGACGTATCATTATTTGCCACCACTGTCTCAACGCTCATTTTGTTTATTGCCGTGTTGGCTCTGATACCATGAACAAACAGAGAATGTTTGAGAAAGTTTGTGTTATCATTCACTGTCTCTGCAATAGCCTATATATACAAGTCTATTACTTGGAGAAGAGACTCCAATCTAAGATCCCAAATCAAAGGAAATTGACACGCTAATCTAATTTACAATCAATGGAGATCAAATCATATATACAATATATGGAAATAAGATATCTCGTCAATAAAACCCGAAATACCCGACCCGAACCCGATCGGGTACCCGAACGCCCAGGCCTAAGTCGAGGTGAACAACTTGGGGATCGAAATTGAAGTGATATTGTTGCAAGAGCTTGTTCAAGAGGCAATTTTTGATCTTACTCAATGAAAACAACGTATATATATATATACATTGATATAATTTATTATTAAGTTTTTGCATTCATGAATCACATCACAGAAATTCCCTAGGATGCTACCAAACAAAGATTTTGTTCCTTAGATACCATTAATTTTTAAAAGTTACTTAGATACCACTTTTTCAAAAAAAAATCAAACTTTCTAAAAATACCACACACAAAAATTGATTTTTAAAAGGTCTAGAATTTAAATTTTTGGGTTTGGGTTAACTATTGTACAATTATGGTATAGTTTTATGGGGTAGGATATAGGTTTAGGGTTTAGTTTTGAACATTTAAAACTAATTTTAATTTTGTGGTATTTTTGGAACTTTTGAAAAAAGTGGTATCTAGAAAATTTTTAAAAATTGGTGGTATGGTTGGAAAAAAAACTTTAAAAGTGGTATCTATGAGAATTGTCCATCACATAATCCCCTATATATTATTAGAGAGGTGATTTCACCTAAAAATTGTGACAAGACATTCTCTAAAATGTGACATGGCAATCACTTATTATGACATGGCAAAACTCTTTTCAAAATTTAAAAATTTAGCACACTAATCAAACAAAAATAAAACATTAAAATCAGCCAATTAATCTCCCTAACTAATACACGTTAATCTGTTAATTTTTTATCATAGCCCATTTGACTTAAAATTCTGAATATTGTGGTAATCAATTCCAAATATCTTCTTCTAAAATCTTCTTTTCAAAAACCTCCACAAACCAGATTTGGTAATATCCAAATTAAATATATTCTACATGTCTGATTAATTACTTGACATTTCGTTTGTATCAAAATATTAGCACACTAATCAAACAAAAATAAAACATTAAAATCAGCCAACTAATCCCCCTAACTAATACACGTTAATCTGTTAATTTTTTATCATAGCCCATTTGACTTAAAATTCCAAATATTGTGGTAATCAATTCCAAATATCTTCTTCTAAAATCTTCTTTTCAAAAACCTCCACAAACCAGATTTGGTAATATTAAAATTAAAAAAGTATAAATCTATTCTACATGTCTGATTAATTACTTGACATTTCGTTTGTATCGAAATATTAGATAAATTCTTGGGCGATTCTCAATGTTTATAGGGAATTAAAAACAAAATGATTTCCAAATATAAAATTTTGAATATATTAGATAATGAGAAATTCATCTTTGCAAATATTTATTTTCAGAATCTTCTGAATAATTTCAAAATTATTTAATTTAAAATATTTTTTTCGGAATCATAGAAAATTTAGTATACTTTTCTAATATAAAGGAATATTTTTACCAATATCAATATAACATGGATCCTTATTTTTGTATATATATTTTTTTTGGCAAATTAGCCATTAACATTGTAGTTACTTTTAAATTTATTGGTTTGGAAATAATAGAAAACATGGAAACTATTACACTATCAAGTGACAGACAAAATTAATTTACTACATACACGCTGACTTATGCATACTCTCAAAACTTAGTATGAATTTTTTTATTACATTTTTATTAAAGATAAAAAAAAAAATATTGAACTGTTATCACTTGTAGAAACTGGTTATTAAACAAACCATCTTTAGCCATGACGCAAGATGGACAATACCAATTTCCATCAAGGAACTTCTAATAAGAGATGGATTCAAACAATACTCGCATAAGAAGCTGGCCCTTGCAATACTTTAACCTCAAATGCATATACTCTACCAGGGATATCTAAACGTACTTTGGCGAACCATCCCCTGAACCCTACCCGTGTAAACTACGGAAGTATACGGAGCTAGACTTTCTGCTACAATGTCGTTGAAGAAGTCGTCGTTTGAAACGATGAACAAGGCAGTCTTCTTTTCCTCGTCTTTTTCTGATAAGACTAGATCACATGCATCCTTGAGCATCTCCAGTTCGAGTAGGTCTTTCTTTTTTCCTCTTGGTTGCTCTGGACAGATTTTACATTTGGAATTTCTGATGTAGTAACGATTAAGAGTACATCGATGTTGCACCCTCAGGTTCTCCTCTTTGGCTTTATGTATCGCAGGTTCATCGAAGTCTTCTCTCATAGCATAAGCATGGACTTTACTACATACACGTTGACTTATGTGTCTTGCTCTTTGTAAATTAATCACATCACTCAATAGAAGCATTTGTTTGTTAAAAGTTGTACTAAACACCCTTTTGCTTAATTCAAGTGTTTGGTTTGATGTTTCACATTAATTATTTTGCACTTTTTGTTCAATTTTGTGTTTGGATATATACAACTTGTGTTCGTCAGTAGAAATGTTCAACATTTGTTGGCATAAATTGAGAAAACAAAATGCTTTTGAGATCAAAACGTGAATCCATAATTTTTTGCTATCAAACAAGAGACTGAATTAGTTGGAATTGGAGCCATGTTCAGGAGAATGAAAAGTTAAAGAGGATTTCCCTCTTCTTAGCCAAGTTCTCTTTTTCTGAATTTTCTGAATGTAACAAACAGAGATCATAATAAAAAGAGTTGCTTTGGAATTAAACTACATTAGAACAAAAGTACATTAATACAACACTTACAGTACTACTTTTCTTGGAATTTTTTTTCAACAAGACCAGAGAGACAGAGAACAAAGATTCTTAGTTGTTTCCAGCGGCTTTGGCAGCTTCGCGGTCCAGCCTTGCATTCCTTGCATTCATCAGATTCTTACCTCATATTTGAAACAAATGATTGAAAAAATGTTCTAATCTACTTCATCTTGTGGAAAATATGTACAAAGCTTTTTAAAGGATTTAAGATTTTGTCACCTCGTCAAACTTCTCAAAACTCCTCCAAACTTTCAAGGAGAAGAGACCTCTGAGGAAGAGGAAGCCACAAAAGATCCTCATGTTGACTCGGACTTTTTTGACTATTTGGAGATGGAGAGGGAATTTCGAGTGATGTACGGTGTTCCAATCACTTCTCCGGATACCCAAGAAGAGGAGATCCTTCGTAAGATTAAAGACCTTCAAGGTCAAAATAAGACTTCAAAAGATTGCGGAACTCGAATTCAAACTGAGGAAGCTTCGTAGAGGAGGTTAGTAGCACTTATCTTAATAAACTCTTGGTTTATGGTTTGTAGGAGTTATTGCAAGTTTAATAGCTAAGTATTTGTTTCATTAGTTGCTAAATACCTCTGATAATGTAGGAGGCACTTTGTAATTGGTTATTTATAGCCCTCTTAAGGAATAAAAACAAATCAAGCTTTTGTTCTCTGTTTTTCTTTGATGAAGTGGACCAATTTTGTTCGGATGTTATGGTCTTAATCATTGTTATGAACTTAAAATAAATAAAAAACATATGCCCAATTAGTTTTTTCATTAACTAAAAGACTACATATGGAACTGAAACCCGCCAACAATTTAGAATTTATTGAATCTCTTGATGTAACATATATTTTAAAGATGAACTAGATTAAAAAAGCTAACACATTACATGTAGTAGTACATTACAACGGAATCGTAGAATGAATAAATGTAAACGTAATTTGCAACAACAATTTCTCCAGAATAATACATTTGTAAATATGTTTTTCTTTGCTACACACCCCCAAATTCTCATGGGTTTATTTGCTACATAACACACAAAAAAAAAAAATTATAATTAACAATATAACCAATTACCCTAAATTTAATAGTCAAGATTTTGCCACATAGGATCAAACTGGTTAGATGGTCAATTATTTTTATTTTTTGTGCAAATTAACCTAATTCTCATAATAATATATGATACTCTCTTTTTTTCTTGGAGCTATATATAACCAACATTTGTACTCATTTTTTCACATAAAGAAAAACGAAATTCTCATTTAATTCTAACTAAAAATGAGGAGGATCACAGAAACAAGATAAGAGTGTTTTGAAACCCGGACCGGGTTCAACCGCGAACCGGAGAGCTAACCGGGTTGGGTTGACCCGGATTTGATTATTAAATATCAAATTATTATTTTATATTTTTGAAACTAGAATAAATATCAAATTTTGCATATTTTCATATTCTTTTTCCTTATATTTTATGATTAAAATTTTTAAAAATAAATACTAGTTTTGAATTTCATTATTTTTTTTTATTAATTTAACGTTTCTAAAATTTTTGATTTATAAATTTTACTATTCGTTTTCAAACTTTGTCTTTTACTTGAATAGTTGAATTTGATGAGATCAATTTTAAAAGTATTGGTTTCTAGATTTTAATTTGGTTTGTACTTTATTTCATTTCATAATGCTTTTTGTTTGTTTTTACCTCTGATCCATTGTTTGATCAATTTTTTAAACAAAATTTTAAATGGTTTTTAATTGTTACACTTGAATTCTTTTTAAAACACTATATATATTTAATTAATGTGTTTTTATTCAAGAATAAAAAATTTAAATATATATATATATATATATATATATATTTGAAGGATATATTTTATATTTAGATATTATAGTTATAGAAAATTGTTTATACTAGTATCTATAAAAAAAAATTTAAATTTGGTTCAATCCGGTCGGACCACATTGACCCATGATCAAAAATCTTTGCCGGTTCGGTCGCCGGTCCGGTTTTAAAAACATTAATAAGAATGTTGACTTGGTGGGCAAGTCCAACCATCTTCATTTCATTAATGGAGACGCATCGGACACTTGGTGGGCAAGCCCAACCATCGAGCCTTTATTGCCAATGTTTCATTAAGGAAAACGAAAACACTGTTGCATCTTCACCGGAAACACTATGAGATCTCTGCTTCTAAAAGCAGATAGGTAAAACGGTGAAGTAACATAAGAATTTGACATTATTAATTGTATTGGGATTATCATATTTACTCTAAATAGATGATTCTCCGCGTAATACGCGGATTAAATAATTTTTAATTTTTAAAAATTTTACTAAATAGAAAATGTTGCACTATGGTTTAATGTTGTTAAGATGTTTAATCTTTTAATTCGTTTCGGTTTATTTATAGGGTTTTGAATAAGAGTATCTAAAATATTATCAAAATACAATGTATATGATTGTATTAATTAAAACACAAAGTTTTTTTTTATCATTTAGAATCTAAAGAAACATATAAAAATCATTAAAAAAATCTAATAAAAATCATTTTTGTTTGAAAGCACGTTGGAAGTTGAGGCACGTTAATATATTAATATATAGATTAACTTAGAAGTTAAGTTATTAGGTTAGATGAAAAAGAATATGGATTAGCCCAAAAATTTTAAAAAGTTTTGTTAATTGGCCCATTTAAAAGGTGTCATGTCACATTTAAAAGCATTCAATGTCACATTTAGAAGGGTGCATGTCACGTTTTTTAGTGAAATCCCCTCCCAAATAATGTATAGGGTATAGAAAATGTTGCACTATGGTTTAATGTTGTTAAGATGTTCAATCTTTTATTTCGTTTCGGTTTATTTATAGGGTTTTGAATAATAATATCTAAAATATTATCAAAATACAATGTATATGATTGTATTAATTAAAACACAAAGTTTTTTTTGTCATTTAGAATCTAAAGAAACATATAAAAATCATTAAAAAAATCTAATAAAAATCATTTTTGCTTGAAAGCACGTTATAAGTTGAGGCACATTAATATATGAATATATAGATTAATTTAGAAGTTAGGTTATTAGGTTCGATGAAAAAGAATATGGATTAACCCAAAAAATTTAAAAGGTTTTGTTAATTGGTCCATTTAAAGGGATTGCTATGTCACATTTAGAAGCATTCTATGTCACATTTAGAAGGGTGTCATGTCACATTTTTTAATGAAATCCCTTCCCAAATAATGTATAGAGGATTTAGTTTTGTGTTTTTTGTAGTGATTATAGGTAGTAAATATAGAAGGGGTTCTAAAAAAATTTATGAATTTGTGTTTTTTTAAAGAAAAGTTTATTTTCTCCAAAGTTTATATGACAATTCAGATTAACAAATCAAATCAGATGACAATTCAGATTATCAAACCAAACCAGATTACCAATCATATAACTATTTAACAATTCATAAAAACAATTACCAAAACCAATTCATGATACAATTACCAAACCAAATCAGATTACCAATCATATATCTATATACCAATTCATAAATACAATTACTAAAACCAATTCACAAAACCAATCACTGAATCTTCATATATCACCTGTTGAAACCATAAATGTATTGGTTTAACACAACAAAAGAAGACCACATAATTCACCCATGTAGATTGGATGATTAAACAAACTGAAGACTACGAATAACACAAAATTAAGAATCAAAACAACAATTACCTCAATTCCTTTCTCCTTGTACCAGTCTGGTGTTTGCCTCTCTCCACCACCTCCAACACAAGTATGAAATCCCTGCACATTCATATAGACACAGAACAAACTAATCACAAAACTAAACCATACAATTCAACAATTAAGAAACATACAAAAATTACAGCACTAATGCAACCACTCGAAGTACTCGAATCGAATCGAATCATTAATACTGGTGAGCTAAACTTACTGGCAAACGAGCTGGCTTCTTCTCCGGAGGGAACAAGTAAGCTTTCGTCTAAGCCGGTCTTTCATAAGGCGCGTAAGTCTAAACACAACCAAAAATCCAACAATCACATTCACATAAACAATCAAATAGAGTAAAATCAAAAGCAATACTGATGAAAGTAATCACTCAAGGATCGATTTGAATTCACCTCTTTGGTGATGATGCAGAGACGTCCATCAGCCATTCCATTTTCTACAAAAGTCCTAGCTGCATAACCAGCAGCATGGAAAAACGACTAGCGAGAGACGGAGAAATCGGACACCAATGAGATAACCCAGTCTTCGTCGGTAACATGGTGGATGCTAATAGAGGATTAGAGAGATTCGATCTAGGGATTGAAAATCGAGGAAGAAGAAAATGATGTGAGAGAGTGAGAAAGAAGAAGACCTGGAGACATTTGTTTATAAGAAGTAAAACCAATTCACAAAACCAATTCATATGATCTGTGGATTTATTAACAGAAGATTCAGAGAGATCGAGAGAGAAAGAGATCGTCGCAGTCGAGAGAGAGAAGAAAGAAAACGGAAAAGTAGCGTAGCTTTTTCTTTTTACCTTTTTGTTTAGATTTTCGACCAATCAGAATCACCCACGTTAACTATATTTACGGGTATTATAAGTGCCAGATTTACAACCGTAAATATGATACTAGGCCCATTTTGATTTATTTTAATGTGTTTATTAACTAAAACCTAGCTATATTACTTCTTATTTACCCTTTATAAACATACTCTAAACCAACTCCAGGCTTGGTCTGAGAAAACCACCTCCGCTTGTAGTTGTAAGCTTTCATCTTCTCTTTTCTTTTCTCTGTAACTCGTCTTTTATTTCTTCTTCTGATGTATATGTCTATTCCGCAGAGACACCTCGGTAGTGGCGCTCGATTCATGTCTGAAACCCCTCTCTGTCACATTGTCGGCACTGAACATTGTGGATCTACTTCGAGGGATGGGGATATCGGTAAACTCGTGATTAAAGATTGTTCTGAATCTTCTTATGGCAGCATCAAGACTTTGGAAAAGACGGTGCCAATGGAACTGATGGCAGAAACAGGAACGATAGGAGCATCCCAGGGTTGGGTTGCGACTTTGAAAAACGGTGTCGTGTGTCTCCAAGACGATCTCAACCCGAATGCGTCCGATTCAGAACCGAAGCGAATCTCCCTACCCTATCTCCAAACTCTACCTGGTTGCCAAACGCAGTTGGTAACAAGCGTGGCCATGTCCTCCTCTTCTCCGGAGGACGAGGATTGCATTCTGGCCGTCAAGTTTGTGGGACCGCAGCTTAGCTTATGTAGACGACCTGGTCAGAAAGATGCCGAGTGGGTTAACATCAGAATCACAGAACCAGGATTCAACTGCTCCAGGGTCATGTACTCAAATAGGGATAAGATGTTCTCAATGCCGAGTACTGGAGGCACACACACAAGATCTTGGGATCTTGAAAAACACAAGGACAAACCCAGGTTACAGAGTTTGTCCTTTTTCAACATTCCTGAGTATGTGCAGTCAGAATGGGGGAAATTAGATTCGTGTTGCATGGAGGTACAGTTAGTGGAGTCGCGAGACACGAGAGATATGTTTATGGTTAAGAGTTTCAGAAGAAGAAGCAGCCTTGAGGGTGGGAGGATGGAAGAGAGACATGTAGTGGTGTTCAAGCTAGATCAACAGCCTAAAAGGATCATATACAATTTTGTTGCAAACTTTGGTGCTTACTACACTGAAGACATTGGAGATCTCTGCATTGTCCTCTCCAAGTCTGAACCTTTCTGCCTTCAGGCTAGCTTGTATGACATGTGCCCAAACGACGTCTATTTCATAGACAATAGCAAAAGTGGATGTATGAGTATAGAGTTTTCGGACAGTAGTGCTAGTAAGTTTTCCACTTACCGTGCCCCTTACTTCATTCCACCTCAAACCTACCTTGATGCTATTAGTAATAATGGGTTTGCAAGGTTGAGATCAGTCACTTCTGCTTCAATTTAGTGTGCTCTCTGTTTGCTTTGCATTTTTAATGAAAATGGAAAAATAATCATTATGTTATGTTTCTCTTGTTCAACCAAACCTTTGCTATGGTGTTTATGTTGTGTCATTCCCGGATATTTAGATTGTTGCACCAAAACATTTTGAAACGACGATTACCATCGAATCCAAAGATCACCAAAACAAATCGGTTCTGAGGTGTAAACCGATCGCCCAGCTTTGAAATTTTAATCGGATTTCGGTTCGGCTCGGCTCGATCGGTTTTACCTAAATTGAGAATTACCCTTGTTAGGATTTTTGCCCAATACCCACAACCCTCACTCACTAAACATAAATCAACTTCATTCCCTTGTTTCAATTTTTTTTTTATCAGATTGGCCCATATATTTGACACTTTTTGACCCAATGGATAAATTTTCAGTTATAACAAGTTTGTCCAAGCCCAGTTGAACCGATTATATATAGATATCTATTGAAATTCTAGAGATTTTTTTTTTTTTTGGTTTTGTTCAATAATCATTATTTACTTCAGTACGAAACTTTTTTTCAGTTCCATACATTTAGACCGTATCTTAGATTTTTTTTTTTTTTTCTAGATTGTAAATATCATTTACATTAACATGAAAAGTGTAGGCACTATGTAAGTTTTACCTCATTAAAGTAACTTTGGCAAAAAATGATAAAAGAAAGTTACAATAGATGAATATTGCAAAAATAAACCTAATCGTCAGCGCGTGACGAACACGCATGCGATTTTCTTTGCGACCGCCGCCTACCTCTTCTCTCACCGCCGATTTGTTTGCCTCTCCGGTATCCGGTCGCGACCGGTGCCGTGAGAGGGCTTGCCTTCTCTTCTGCTCTCTGTTTTGTTCTCTGGTGCTTGCTCCTCTCAGATCTGCGAGCTGTGTGCCCTGGAATTCGCGATGGGTGGATGAAGCTTCGCCGTGTGTGACGGCTGCGCTCTTACAGTGTTAGGGTTTTCTTTCGTCGTGGTTGCTTGCTAGGCGTTGGTGAGTAATACCGACGAAGATCAGCTGCTATCCTTCACTTGCGTCACACTTAGCGTCCGGTGTAAATCTCGTTTCTCCAAGGCGTTCCTGGTGATAGAGTAAGCTCTGACCTTCAATAGAACAGCGTCTGTTGTGGTCTCGCTATGTTCCAAGACTCGTCTTGGATTCTCCGTCGCGCTCGGTCCTTTGAAGTGATTGGGTTTTTTTCCGATGGCTATTCCGTTCGAGGACGGCGAAACGGCTGACGAGAGTTTCCTTCTGCCTTCACCTATAAGTCCGGGTTTTCTATTGGGAATTAGATGCAAAGAGATCTTCGGTGGGTGGTCAGAGTCGCTTCACTGATGTTCTCGATCTCTTAGTCTTTTGTTCCTTTGATTGGGTCCAGGGCATCGGTTTTGGTTGGTGTCTTTTGGTTTCTCGACTCGACGTCGCGCTTCTTGGTCTGAGTATCTCTCTTCTGGTCAATTGCTTGTGGGCAGCAGCAGCTTCTGGTTGGGAGTGCTCAAGGTGGCGGCTTCAGCGTGAGTTTTCGTTGAATTTTGGTCCAAATCATCCAACTGATTCGTGCAAGGATGTAAAATTGGAGTTGCTTGGTGTATGGGCTGGTTTTATTAATATGTGTTCCAGAGGACTAGTAGGACTGATGGGATTTTAGCGCGGTTATTAGTTCTGTACTAGCCGACCTTGTGGTGCTTGAATTTGAGCTTGGTAGGGTGAGCTAGCGTTAGCTTCTGATGTTGGTCTCCGAGGTTTCTCTTTTGTTAAGCTCATGGTATGGTGTTGTAATTCGCTCTCACATGACGCAAGGGGAGTTTGTGATTGAACGTTTATGCTATAAACCGTTGACGACGAATCTCGAGCCTCGTCGAAAGTCTTCTTGCAATGCTACTTCGATAATTAAGGTTTGTGTCCTGTGCTCCAGTTGCTTATACTCCTTCCACTGATTTGGAAAGAACAAGATCATCGCGATCACTTCGTCAAGCTCCATTAACCTCCGGGTTTTTGTCAAGTAGACGGACTGAAATATTTTTTATGCTTATGTTTCCATGTTCGCTGAAGGTTCACCACAACCACGAGATTGCGGTTGTAGTTTCACCGATTCGGTTGCTTCCATGTTTTTTCTTTTTTTACCATGGGACCAAAATATATAATGGTATGACTCAAAACTTTTCTTATGAATAATATTCACATTTTATCAAAAAAAAAAAAAAAGTTACAATAGATTTGGGAGTAGTCTTTGGATGGCATATCATCATATCCAAAGACTCATCAGTGTTCGCCATTGCTTCCAGTGTCGACGTGACGAAATGGTGTTGCGAATCTCTCTATCGATCTTTTTGAAAATGGTTGTTGGACTTATCAATCTTAGGTTCATCAATCTTAGGTTCAGTAACTTGTCACGTGTGTTGATGATTAATCATTTCATAGTCACTTACGCTCTTAGTGTTTAGTAGCACAAATATAGGTCGATTAACCAGAACGGACTAACCATATAAGGCAGAATATATAATTCATAAACTAATTAATACTATGTCTTGAGAGAGAACAAGTTTTTTTACAAGTGATGAATGATAATGAATAATTTACACTCATAAAGATTATGTGGTCCATATCAATAATAACAAATAAGAAGGAAATAATGGAAAGTGGAATGATCTTTCGTTCTTTCACTTGGTGAGATTTTGCTTAGAAGGGAATAAGTTTGGATTGAATTCAAATATGAAATCCAAGGTTTTTCCTTTACATGACTTAGATTTCATTATTTGTTGCTGATTTCTTCTCCTCAGTCGGTGGTTGTTGAAGGTAGCATGTAATTATTGTTGAGGTATAGATTGTATAAAACTATTGGTCATGACGGCGTGTGTACAAGTGATCGTTGTATAAGAAGATTTAAGGATTCGTTGTAGAAGAAGATTTATATATGGATTCACAACACAAGATTCTATCAATTTATAAAGAGTAAACAAACATTAGAATTTAAAATAATTTGGAAGAATAACTACAAATACCCAAATAACACATGTACTCTAAATTGCATAACTGAATAACACTAGGTATTATATAAAAAGTGCACTTCTTCTAAATTCGGTATTTTTTTTAAAATCCTAATCTTGACACTTGTGCTTTTAAACAGGCGGCAATTAGGTTGAAAAGAGAGAGTTGAGTGCAAAGGCAATAGACGAATGTGGAGAGACAAATAAACCAGAGAAGAAGCAGAAGGAGAGCAAAGATGGGACAAATGACGTAGATGAGCACGAGAGTTGCTAGAGCACCGAACAGATGGCTCACGTGTCCTACGAGTCTGGTGACGAGCCCGAATCGTATCCTTACGTATTTTGCTTCGTATGCGCGAAGAAGAGAGTAGAACAAAATCAGAACACAAAAACAGAGGAACGTGACTCGGTTTGCTTCGAAAACAGAGGATGTCGTAGTCGTCTGCTGGTTCTTGAGCTGGAGAAGGGCTAGCATTCCGGCGTTTACCATGACGATGATCTCGTGGACTGCGGCGGAGAACGCAGCGTACTGCTCTGTCTCCTCGTCGGATATTATTGGTTGGGGAGTTTGTGCTGCTTCCATTTCTTCTTTTTCTCTTCTGCCTTTTTGGATTTTCCAAATTGATTTGGGTTATAAATACGCGAGGATTAAAGAATTTGCAATGGTGATTAAAGTTTTGTATGTGATGGTGAGAGAAGAGAGTGATGAGAGAAGAGAGTGAGAGAGATGAGGTATTTATAGTGAAGGTATATATTTGGATGAGGTATCTTTACTCATCATATTTGGGTTATAAATATTTATGGTCATAAATAGGGATGTTGTATACGACGAAGACAAGTGCAAACTCCATTCAGATTTGCGTATTTATAACCCAATTTAAAGTATTATTATATAGACAGAGAAAGATTGGAAAATCTTTAAATTGAAAAATTGGCCTATTTTTCTATTTCTCTTTTCTATTCATTTTCCTACACTATTCAAAAAACTCATTTTTTGGATTTATAAGTGTGACCAAATATCATTTGTTTTCTTCGTAGATTTAGTACTACTGTAGTCTGTACTAACCTGAGTGGTGGGGGCTATGGCCAATTTAAAGAATGGTGCGAGGAGACAAACAATAGGTAAACAGTCTCGACAATTTATTTTTATAATTAGGAGTGATTAGGATAATTACCGTCCGATTAATCTTTTTATGGTGAATGTATTCATCTAGACTATGTACATATCTTTTAGTGTTCTATATAATGATATCATTTCGACTATCGAAATAGGTGTGGTTAGATAATAAAATTAATTAATCTTTAATCTAGATTTTGAAAGCAAATTTTCAAGTGGGAATCACTAACCAACCGCCACTTAGTTTATGTCATATTACCAAGAAGTCAAGTCAAATATCAGTTCTAGTTATAGTTATTTAGCTTATTTTACATATCTTTTAATTTAATTAATATTTTAAGTATTTAGAATCTTGTATATTATAAATTCACGTGTCTTGCATCCAACTCCAGTTCTAAGCCACTACTCTCGCTTATGCACTTGTCTTCGTCGTATACAACATCCCTATTCATGTTTCTTGTAATATTATCTCTCTCTCTCTCTAGAAGTGGTCCTAGCCCTCTATATAACACAATTTCAATAAATTTTCAACAAGGTTATTATAACCATTGGCACAACAAGGTTATTATTAACCAAGGCATACCATTGCAAACGATTAAAGAATTCTTTAATGGCATGACCAAATCATCATACTCAAACCTATCAATAAATTGTTTGAGTAGTGAAACCTATCAAAAAACCTATCATCACCATCACCATCACAACATTACACAATTTATCAAAAAACCTATCAAATCTATTGTAACTTTGTTTTATCATTTTGTAACTTTGTTTATGCATATATATATAAACCACACAATCTTTATGAGTGTAAATTATTCATTATCATTCATCACTTGTAAAAAAACTTGTTCTCTCTCAAGACATAGTATGAATTAGTTTATGAATTATATATTCTGCCTTATATGGTTAGTCCGTTCTGGTTAATCGACCTATATTTGTGCTACTAAACACTAAGAGCGTAAGTGACTATGAAATGATTAATCATCAACACACGTGACAAGTTACTGAACCTAAGATTGATAAGTCCAACAACCATTTTCAAAAAGATCGATAGAGAGATTCGCAACACCATTTCGTCACGTCGACACTGGAAGCAATGGCGAACACTGATGAGTCTTTGGATATGATGATATGCCATCCAAAGACTACTCCCAAATCTGAGAGGAGCAAGCACCAGAGAACAAAACAGAGAGCGGAAGAGAAGGCAAGCCCTCTCACGGCACCGGTCGCGACCGGATACCGGAGAGGCAAACAAATCGGCGGTGAGAGAAGAGGTAGGCGGCGGTCGCAAAGAAAATCGCATGCGTGTTCGTCACGCGCTGACGATTAGGTTTATTTTTGCAATATTCATCTATTGTAACTTTGTTTTATCATTTTTTGCCAAAGTTACTTTAATGAGGTAAAACTTACATAGTGCCTACACTTTTCATGTTAATGTAAATGATATTTACAATCTAGAAAAAAAAAAAAAAATCTAAGATACGGTCTAAATGTATGGAACTGAAAAAAAGTTTCGTACTGAAGTAAATAATGATTATTGAACAAAACCAAAAAAAAAAAAAAAAATCTCTAGAATTTCAATAGATATCTATATATAATCGGTTCAACTGGGTTGGACAAACTTGTTATAACTGAAAATTTATCCATTGGGCCAAAAAGTATCAAATATATGGGCCAATCTGATAAAAAAAAATTGAAACAAGGGAATGAAGTTGATTTATGTTTAGTGAGTGAGGGTTGTGGGTATTGGGCAAAAATCCTAACAAGGGTAATTCTCAATTTAGGTAAAACCGATCGAGCCGAGCCAAACCAAAATCCGATTAAAATTTCAAAGCTGGGCGATCGGTTTACACCTCAGAACCGATTTGTTTTGGTGATCTTTGGATTCGATGGTAATCGTCGTTTCAAAATGTTTTGGTGCAACAATCTAAATATCCGGGAATGACACAACATAAACACCATAGCAAAGGTTTGGTTGAACAAGAGAAACATAACATAATGATTATTTTTCCATTTTCATTAAAAATGCAAAGCAAACAGAGAGCACACTAAATTGAAGCAGAAGTGACTGATCTCAACCTTGCAAACCCATTATTACTAATAGCATCAAGGTAGGTTTGAGGTGGAATGAAGTAAGGGGCACGGTAAGTGGAAAACTTACTAGCACTACTGTCCGAAAACTCTATACTCATACATCCACTTTTGCTATTGTCTATGAAATAGACGTCGTTTGGGCACATGTCATACAAGCTAGCCTGAAGGCAGAAAGGTTCAGACTTGGAGAGGACAATGCAGAGATCTCCAATGTCTTCAGTGTAGTAAGCACCAAAGTTTGCAACAAAATTGTATATGATCCTTTTAGGCTGTTGATCTAGCTTGAACACCACTACATGTCTCTCTTCCATCCTCCCACCCTCAAGGCTGCTTCTTCTTCTGAAACTCTTAACCATAAACATATCTCTCGTGTCTCGCGACTCCACTAACTGTACCTCCATGCAACACGAATCTAATTTCCCCCATTCTGACTGCACATACTCAGGAATGTTGAAAAAGGACAAACTCTGTAACCTGGGTTTGTCCTTGTGTTTTTCAAGATCCCAAGATCTTGTGTGTGTGCCTCCAGTACTCGGCATTGAGAACATCTTATCCCTATTTGAGTACATGACCCTGGAGCAGTTGAATCCTGGTTCTGTGATTCTGATGTTAACCCACTCGGCATCTTTCTGACCAGGTCGTCTACATAAGCTAAGCTGCGGTCCCACAAACTTGACGGCCAGAATGCAATCCTCGTCCTCCGGAGAAGAGGAGGACATGGCCACGCTTGTTACCAACTGCGTTTGGCAACCAGGTAGAGTTTGGAGATAGGGTAGGGAGATTCGCTTCGGTTCTGAATCGGACGCATTCGGGTTGAGATCGTCTTGGAGACACACGACACCGTTTTTCAAAGTCGCAACCCAACCCTGGGATGCTCCTATCGTTCCTGTTTCTGCCATCAGTTCCATTGGCACCGTCTTTTCCAAAGTCTTGATGCTGCCATAAGAAGATTCAGAACAATCTTTAATCACGAGTTTACCGATATCCCCATCCCTCGAAGTAGATCCACAATGTTCAGTGCCGACAATGTGACAGAGAGGGGTTTCAGACATGAATCGAGCGCCACTACCGAGGTGTCTCTGCGGAATAGACATATACATCAGAAGAAGAAATAAAAGACGAGTTACAGAGAAAAGAAAAGAGAAGATGAAAGCTTACAACTACAAGCGGAGGTGGTTTTCTCAGACCAAGCCTGGAGTTGGTTTAGAGTATGTTTATAAAGGGTAAATAAGAAGTAATATAGCTAGGTTTTAGTTAATAAACACATTAAAATAAATCAAAATGGGCCTAGTATCATATTTACGGTTGTAAATCTGGCACTTATAATACCCGTAAATATAGTTAACGTGGGTGATTCTGATTGGTCGAAAATCTAAACAAAAAGGTAAAAAGAAAAAGCTACGCTACTTTTCCGTTTTCTTTCTTCTCTCTCTCGACTGCGACGATCTCTTTCTCTCTCGATCTCTCTGAATCTTCTGTTAATAAATCCACAGATCATATGAATTGGTTTTGTGAATTGGTTTTACTTCTTATAAACAAATGTCTCCAGGTCTTCTTCTTTCTCACTCTCTCACATCATTTTCTTCTTCCTCGATTTTCAATCCCTAGATCGAATCTCTCTAATCCTCTATTAGCATCCACCATGTTACCGACGAAGACTGGGTTATCTCATTGGTGTCCGATTTCTCCGTCTCTCGCTAGTCGTTTTTCCATGCTGCTGGTTATGCAGCTAGGACTTTTGTAGAAAATGGAATGGCTGATGGACGTCTCTGCATCATCACCAAAGAGGTGAATTCAAATCGATCCTTGAGTGATTACTTTCATCAGTATTGCTTTTGATTTTACTCTATTTGATTGTTTATGTGAATGTGATTGTTGGATTTTTGGTTGTGTTTAGACTTACGCGCCTTATGAAAGACCGGCTTAGACGAAAGCTTACTTGTTCCCTCCGGAGAAGAAGCCAGCTCGTTTGCCAGTAAGTTTAGCTCACCAGTATTAATGATTCGATTCGATTCGAGTACTTCGAGTGGTTGCATTAGTGCTGTAATTTTTGTATGTTTCTTAATTGTTGAATTGTATGGTTTAGTTTTGTGATTAGTTTGTTCTGTGTCTATATGAATGTGCAGGGATTTCATACTTGTGTTGGAGGTGGTGGAGAGAGGCAAACACCAGACTGGTACAAGGAGAAAGGAATTGAGGTAATTGTTGTTTTGATTCTTAATTTTGTGTTATTCGTAGTCTTCAGTTTGTTTAATCATCCAATCTACATGGGTGAATTATGTGGTCTTCTTTTGTTGTGTTAAACCAATACATTTATGGTTTCAACAGGTGATATATGAAGATTCAGTGATTGGTTTTGTGAATTGGTTTTAGTAATTGTATTTATGAATTGGTATATAGATATATGATTGGTAATCTGATTTGGTTTGGTAATTGTATCATGAATTGGTTTTGGTAATTGTTTTTATGAATTGTTAAATAGTTATATGATTGGTAATCTGGTTTGGTTTGATAATCTGAATTGTCATCTGATTTGATTTGTTAATCTGAATTGTCATATAAACTTTGGAGAAAATAAACTTTTCTTTAAAAAAACACAAATTCATAAATTTTTTTAGAACCCCTTCTATATTTACTACCTATAATCACTACAAAAAACACAAAACTAAATCCTCTATACATTATTTGGGAAGGGATTTCATTAAAAAATGTGACATGACACCCTTCTAAATGTGACATAGAATGCTTCTAAATGTGACATAGCAATCCCTTTAAATGGACCAATTAACAAAACCTTTTAAATTTTTTGGGTTAATCCATATTCTTTTTCATCGAACCTAATAACCTAACTTCTAAATTAATCTATATATTCATATATTAATGTGCCTCAACTTATAACGTGCTTTCAAGCAAAAATGATTTTTATTAGATTTTTTTAATGATTTTTATATGTTTCTTTAGATTCTAAATGACAAAAAAAACTTTGTGTTTTAATTAATACAATCATATACATTGTATTTTGATAATATTTTAGATATTATTATTCAAAACCCTATAAATAAACCGAAACGAAATAAAAGATTGAACATCTTAACAACATTAAACCATAGTGCAACATTTTCTATACCCTATACATTATTTGGGAGGGGATTTCACTAAAAAACGTGACATGCACCCTTCTAAATGTGACATTGAATGCTTTTAAATGTGACATGACACCTTTTAAATGGGCCAATTAACAAAACTTTTTAAAATTTTTGGGCTAATCCATATTCTTTTTCATCTAACCTAATAACTTAACTTCTAAGTTAATCTATATATTAATATATTAACGTGCCTCAACTTCCAACGTGCTTTCAAACAAAAATGATTTTTATTAGATTTTTTTAATGATTTTTATATGTTTCTTTAGATTCTAAATGATAAAAAAAAACTTTGTGTTTTAATTAATACAATCATATACATTGTATTTTGATAATATTTTAGATACTATTATTCAAAACCCTATAAATAAACCGAAACGAATTAAAAGATTAAACATCTTAACAACATTAAACCATAGTGCAACATTTTCTATTTAGTAAAATTTTTAAAAATTAAAAATTATTTAATCCGCGTATTACGCTGAGAATCATCTATTTAGAGTAAATATGATAATCCCAATACAATTAATAATGTCAAATTCTTATGTTACTTCACCGTTTTACCTATCTATAAACATGCTTTTAGAAGCAGAGATCTCATAGTGTTTCCGGTGAAGATGCAACAGTGTTTTCGTTTTCCTTAATGAAACATTGGCAATAAAGGCTCGATGGTTGGGCTTGCCCACCAAGTGTCCGATGCGTCTCCATTAATGAAATGAAGATGGTTGGACTTGCCCACCAAGTCAACATTTTCTATTACCTTATCTTGTTTTTGTGGTCCTCCCTTTTAGTTCCTTTGTTTTCATTTATTTATTAGTAAAGAAAATTGTTCTCTCTAGACATATCAATTACTTAGAGCTAAAGCCCAGTCTGGCCCGTTTCTGAATTATATGTTCTGCTTTGTATGATTAGTCCGTTTGGATTAGTGTCGATCTATATTTGTATTGCGAGTAATAAATATTCGCATTGATAATTGGGAATTTCGTACATCTTTGTTGCCAAAAAGTACAATGCAAAACGAAGATGACTAATTTAAGTTGTCAAAATTTGATATACAATATAAGACAAGAAGTTCAAGAATACCTCATCTTGCTAAAACGTATAATTTATTGAAGTTCACTTGAGCATCACGATCCTATACATACATGCATAAATCACAAGTAGCATTCTTTGTCTATTGAGCAAGTGATGGTCCAACATTTTCTTTCCAATATCTATAATAAAATGGAAATTCAGCTAAAAAAAAACATTATATGCTTTACGTGGATTTGCTATATTTTTCTATAAGTAAGGCAACAAAGAGAACATTAACCAATCTCAAGTAAATGAATACAACGTTGCTAACAAATTAGATTTAGCGATATATTATGGCTCTTGAAAGTTAAGAGTAGATGGGAGAGCTTAAGGTTAGAGGAGACCAAATGTTATTTTTTTTTTTTTCAAAAGAAAGGTGTTACGTTTTTAGATTTTCAAATGAAAAATCTGGAAACAGTATAATGTATATATATACCAACCCATGGAAACATTTTCGAATCGAGACAATGCCCAAAGCGAGGCTGGTTACGGCTCTTCCACGTCACCGTTCATTGTCTAAATTACCATTTTACCCTCAGATACATCTCTATTGGATATTGTTCTTGTTTCGTTTACTTTCTTCTTCCTTCTCCAGGAGTTCTCCTTTGTCCAAAATCCAAACACAGAACAGAGGAATCAAGAGAGATTCAAGGATCCACTAGTGGCGATGCCTACCGTACTGCAATCTCACTTCTTCTTCCTTCTTCATCCACCAATCTCCACCGTCCGTTCCAAATCGCAAGTTTTGCATTTCCCGCAATCAACGGCTCCGATTAACCTCCGTACGAATCTCTCCGTGCGACGGACCGTAAAGTGTATGGCGAATCCGAGGAGAGTGAAGATGGTTTCTAAACAGATAATGAGAGAACTCTCCGACATGCTTCTTACAGACACGGTTTTGCAACACGCAGTTTTGCCCGAAGCTGCTCTTGGAGCTGACCGTTACCTCTCTTCTCTTACCACAATCAGCGATGTCGAAGTCTCTAATGATTTACAGGTTAGAGAAAACCCTAATTCGAAACTCATGTGTATGTTCGTATTCATTTGGGTCTTGCTCTAGAGTAGAAATTTAGAGTCTTTCGAAATCTTTGATTAAACTTATGTAATATTGTTGCTTGTACGGTTCTTGATAAGGCTTTGTTATTTGCAATTTTGTGTTCTGGTGTGTAGTGAATTGAGAGTTGGTACTAGATAAGGTTTTAACAAGGTGAAATGGTTTTCTTTTGTAGGTGGTTAAAGTGTATGTATCTGTGTTTGGCGATGATAGAGGCAAAGATGTTGCGATTGCGGGGTTGAAATCGAAAGCTAAGTACGTTAGGAGTGAGCTCGGGAAGCGAATGAAGTTGAGATTAACGCCTGAGGTCAGATTTATCGAGGATGAATCCATGGAAAGAGGAAGCAGGGTAAGGCTTCTTCTAATATGCCTTTCACTACAAACTAACTAACTAAATTCTTCGAATGTGTCGATAATGCCAGGTCAAAATCTATAGCTTGCTCTCTTTGTGGAACATAAGTCATGACCTAGTTGATCTTGATGATTCTTCGAATGTCGTCTTTGGAAAACTATGTTTCCGTATCATGTTAGAAACCGTAAATTGCTAGTTGCAGCTAAATAGTCAGAGACTGATATATAGAGATTTGTCATCAGGTAATTGCAATACTGGACAAACTAAAAGCTGAGAAAGGAAGCGGTGACGGTGGAGACGAAGGGGGATCAGAACCATCTGAGTCACAAGAGGATGATCAAGATTGGGAAGTGGATGATCCCGAGGAAGATATAATCTATGTAAAGTAAATGGTCTGAAGTAGTTTAAGGACCGAGCACGAGTGCATATTACACTCATTATAATGCTGGATTTCCCTTCGCGGTGAGTCATGATATGTTCTTAACTCGTCTAGATGCTAAAGCTTGTTAGGTATTTTAGGAGTGATCATTCATTATATCATTCCTGTTTTGAATGAAATACGGCTAGATAGCTTAAAAACGCGCAATCATGGAAAAAGCTTTGGATAATATAAATCAAGTCATGACTCTTAAGAGAATCATTTCCCATGTTTTGTGTGAAGTTTGGATAAGAAAGATGTCGAATGGTGCGAAATGGAGAACCGAAGAAGACGAAAACTCACATGGTTCCTTCCTCAGTATAGAGCATGAAAGCTTCTTTGGTCCTTGACTCAGATCTCTCCAATGAAAAATGTTGCTTTGGCTGTGTGATTTCTTTGTTGTTATGTTGTAGTATAGAGCTAAGCCGGTTTGGTTTGTGCTTACGGAAATAAACCGATTTTGTTTCAGTTTTCATTTATCAAACAAAACCGAATTAAGAAAAAAAAATAAACCGTTTATATCGGTTTCAAACCAAAATAAACCGGAATTGGTAGATTTAGAATAGGCCCAGGCCCAAAAATGACGTGGTCGTCTCTGATAAAGAACAACAAAGCAACGTTGTTCCCTTCCACTCATTGGGAAAAAAAAAAACAAATCAAAACAAAAAATAAATAAATTCAAAGAGATATCCAAATCTCTCTATCTCTCTTCTTCTTCTTCTCTCTCGCTCGATTCCGATTTCAGATCCCAGATACAAAACAAATTCCGATATGTCTACGTTTAGCGGCGATGAAACAGCTCCCTTCTTCGGTTTCCTCGGCGCTGCAGCCGCACTCGTCTTCTCCTGTAATTCCTTTTTCTCTATTCTCATCTGATTCGATTCTCTTTTTTTTTTCGTTTTGATCTGTTTTCGTTGTTCGTGATTATCTTCCCGGTTTCTGGGAAAATTGTTTGAGATTTGTGTATAGCATTAGACTTTGTTGCAGATCGCTTCTCTAATTGATTGAAGAATGAGTCGTTTAGGTTCGATCTGAATCCAGACTATGAAAATCGGAATTCGCGATTGGATATGATTTGCGTTTGACCTTTGGAAATCTGATCCATAGTTTAAGTAATCTTGTGGGATCCAATAAGGATCGTTTTATATTTTGTTGTATAGTTTGATCAATTCCTATTTGGTTGTGAATCTGAGATTAGTGCTGTTTATGTATTAGTTTCTCCATTTCTATTTCTTGTACATTTCTTGAAATTTGGATCCCTTTAGCTGATATTTCGATCATATGAACCAAAACACATAATTTGAGTGATGGTATGCGATCTAATAAAGATCGTTTTATCTTTTTGGGAATGATGTTGAAATCTGTGAATTTCGTTGCATGGATAGGTATGGGAGCTGCATATGGAACTGCAAAGAGTGGTGTTGGTGTAGCATCTATGGGAGTGATGAGGCCCGAGTTGGTGATGAAGTCGATTGTTCCAGTTGTTATGGCTGGTGTGTTGGGTATTTACGGATTGATTATTGCGGTTATCATTAGTACCGGGATTAACCCCAAGGCTAAGTCTTACTACCTCTTTGATGGATACGCCCATCTCTCGTCTGGTCTTGCTTGTGGTCTTGCTGGTCTTTCAGCTGGAATGGCCATTGGGATTGTTGGTGATGCCGGTGTCAGGTTCGTCTCGTCTTCCCACTCATTATGAAAGATATGTATATAACATTTGTATCTGACTTACTCGTTTTCGATTCTTTTTTTTGCAGGGCGAATGCTCAGCAGCCTAAGCTCTTCGTCGGGATGATTCTTATCCTTATTTTCGCAGAAGCGCTTGCTCTTTACGGGCTTATTGTTGGAATCATTCTCTCCTCGAGAGCTGGCCAGTCTAGAGCAGAATGAGAAAGTAAACCACAAGATTTGCTTCCAAAGGTACTACTTCCTTTGCTTCTGTGTGCGTTTTGTTTTATCGTGCTTAGTATGTATCATTGGGGAACTAAAAAAATTTACTGGATTCTTGGAACTTTTGTTTCGGATGCAAAAACCGCTTATCGTCATCTCCTTTTCTCTACCGGTGGTTTTGCTCTCCGATGTAGGGATTTTTATTGTTTGGTTTCTGTAATAAAGAGCTCTGTGGAGCTTGGTATGTTTTTTGTATTCTTGTATTGTCTTGAGGAAGTTAAATACATTTATTTGTAAAGAAATTTACTTTCTAAAAACTATCTTTGAGTCTTATGAAATTTCTCTGCAATATTTCTTGCTCTCTCCTCTGGTGTTTGTGTTCCCAACTTTGTTGTTGTGATTTTCTTAAAGTTAGGTTTCTTTTTCTTGATTTATCTATACAATGAATATTCATATTTGAAAGGTTTTTTGTCAAAAGTTATAAGGGAAAACAAGTTGAACTTGATCCTTTGCACATCTTTTGATGAGTTTGATATCTTCATTAACATGTTTTTTTTGAGTATGTGTTTAATTGAGGGTTATCTTGACTTTGTTTTGGGTGAGTTTGTGTCAGGAAATTTTTTGAACTCAAAAATTAAGAATTTCTATGTTTTTTTCTTTTTGGTAGAATGTGAAATTTTTGGTAGAATGTGAAATTTTATACAGCTTTTGAATTCTTGACTGAACTATAGAGATTACTAAAGAATCAGAAGACCAAAATCTATAAAATCAACAACAAACTATACAAGAGCTCTAATTAAACCAAACAATGGAACCAACAAAAACTTAAGGAGATAGCAATAGAATTGATCCAGCGATCTTTCTTGGAATTGCCACGAGCTAACACCATAGAAAGGCCAGCCCTCAAAACCTTAGATCTAATATTGCTTACAGCTCTTCCGACTTCCACCGGTGACTTAGAAAGAATCATCAAAGCCCAAAGCGAATGTCGAATTTGAAGTCCATAGAAGTCGCCCCAAACTCTCAAATCTTAAAGTGAAGGAAGAGGCCTATAGCTTAATATATAGTAAGACAAAAGTTGAATAAGAAACGTCCAATGCGAAACCTCAACCAAGCTACCACTGCAAAATCACCATCTAATCCTTTTGACGAATCCATAGAGCAAAAGTGAAACAATTTCATGTTCAAATCTTGTAGAAATACTTACAGCCAGCTCTAATATTACTAGCGTATGTTGTGTATCTATATAATATTTTAAGGTTTACACAAACCAAAACTATGAGAATATGCATGTGTGTCATCAACTTTTTTAATTAATTAATTTTTTTGTCAAATGTAATTAATTACTAAAATTAATACTACTACTACATTAACTACAATATCTTAAATAAAATTAATTAGCAATCCAACAATAATAGTTTTGTTATTTTATGTATTTAACTAATGAAACTAAAACTTTTTGAGTTTTAATTTCTTGATTTATCAAAAAAAAACTACGTCACATTTATAAAATCAAATTCTTGAATATTCAAATTATTGTACTTTTATGTTCATACCCCGATTAAAAGAATATTGGGGTCAAATGCACATAGCCCATTATCCAATATTTTTTTACCAACTTTCCAAGGTTGTTTAATTTTTTTATATAAATTTAATGGAAGTAATTATATATTTAACGACCATATATATACCACTAAATTTATTGTTCCTTAAAACATTGCCTTACATTTGTATTAACTCATATACTATATACAAATCACATAAGTTTATGTTAAATTTTATTTTATTTTTACTAATATAATCACTCTTTTTATATATTATTAAATATATGTAAATATTATAAGGGTATATAGAAGATTATTGATTCATATGTAAATAGAATAGATGATTAAAATTTTTGTTATACTTCATCATGGGCTAATCTTTTTCAACATAACATTTTTCGATTAAAAACACATATTCATAGTTAGCAAAAGTACGTCAACAAACAAAAACTAACTCTTTATGTATGTAAATAAAAAAAAAATATATATATAGATGATAAGTAGTAGTAGTATTAATTTTAGTAATTAATTACATTTGAGATATTTATTATTTTTATAGTAAATAACTGGTTAAATAAATAATTATTTTACTATTAAATTTTAACTAGTTATTTAGATAATATAATTTATTCAATTGTTAAATTTTTGTAGTTAACAAAGTTGTAAATAAATATATTTATTTTCAAATAATAACCATAAATATTGAAATATTTGAAAACCATTTTACTAATTTAATTTAAAGTTAATTATTATTTTTTATTTACAAAGAATTGATTGTTTTTTTGGCAAACATAAATAATAAGATAAAACATATTGTTTGTCTCTAAATTTAACAAATTTTTAAAATTAAATTCACACATCACACGAGTGCTATTCTAATTGGTTATTAAAACAAACAAAATAACGTAACGATTCGTAATTCATTGAATGATTTTTAGAAAGATAATGATTTCCAGTTGGGATGCGACGATACGGAAACGATATGTTTCACGTGAAACAATCATTCTAGAAAAGTTCCCTATAGAACGTTTTTAATTTGATTGATTGAAGAAATATGGTTGTATCAGTACCCATTTAATGCGGGGCCGTAAAAACGAAGACTTCGGACCATTTGTAAGGGGGAGCACGTTCATCGGTAATAGACATGATTGAGTTTCTATGCAATATTTTAGAAAAAGTTTGAGGTACGATTTTACTGTTCACATAAATAATTATGTCACTGTTTTAAAATTATTATCAGCGTGTCACTGTTCACATAAATAAAATATATATATATATATCTCACTTTCTCTCTCATCTCTTTCACGCTCATCTCCCATATCCAAATTTTTTCTCTCATCCAAATTTCGTTTTCTCTCTCTCTACCAAATCGCCATCATGAGATTGGATTTTACTATCACTGAATTGGATTCTCGTCATTTCTAATTTTACTATCTCTGATCTCTGTCGTGATTTCCGCTACGAAGATTTGAGAAGGTGTTGTTGTTGACGAAGAACGTAGATCTGAGATTAGATCGAGCAGATTTAGGAGGAGGAGGGAGAAGAAGAAGAAGAAGAATTTTTGAGTTTGGGTTAACTATTATGCATTTAGGGTATAGATTTGGGGGCGGGATGGGGGCAGTAAACCTTTTAAAAATATTTAACTGTTTAGTTTTTAATGACATGTAAGTTTTATAAAACTGTTTAAAAACTTTATAAAAACGGGAAAACCCTAAAAATTACCAAAACCCAGATTTGACAAAAAACAACCAAAACCCAGATCTGACCAAAAATTAACCAAAACCCAGATCTGAACAAAAACCGAATCAAAAGCTCAAATTTGTAACCCAAATCGAATAAAAGGCTTAGATTCGTAACCAAAATCCAATCAAAAACTCAAATTTGTAACCAAAATCGAATTTTTAAAAACAAAATTCATGGATTAAACATGTTCTTCTTCTTCCTTCTTCGTCTTCTTCTTCGTCGTTGTCTTCTTCTTCTTCTTCTTCCAATTCAGGAAATCAAAATCGATTTAAGAAATGAGATTTACATGGATGAAAGAGAATTGAAAACCCTAGATCTATCCTCTGCGTTTGCGTCCAATGAAGGCAAAGAAAGAATCGAAAACTCTAGATCCATAACCCAAATCCAATTTGCAATTTCAAAGAAAAGAATTTTGTGAGAGAAAAAAAAATTGGATTGAGATGAGCGTGAGAGAGATGAAAGAGAAAGTGGGATCTGTTTTTTATTATTATTATTAATCAGTGAACAGTGGCACGCTCGTAATGATTTTGCGAACAGTGACATATTTGATTAAATTTTTGTAAACAATGGCATATTTGCATATGCCTCATATTTTAATAGTTTTATTTTTATTTAGTTATTTATAAAAAAATTATCAAAAAAAATTAAGTAATCAATTATAGAGCAACATATGGCACCAAAATCTCTTTAAAAAATGAGAAACGTTGCTTCCGTCTCTCCCTCTCCATACGTCCCTCCCTCTCTCTTAAATTTACTTTTTTAATAGATTGAAAATTGTGTGAGAGACTAAGCATGTTGATTGGTGACATTTGAGAGGATGTCTAAAATGATTTTGAATTAAATTTAATTAACTTTTAAAACAATGTTGATTATGGACTTTTTCAATGGAGAAACCTAATTCGGATGTCTTAAAAGAATAATTTATTTTTAATTCATTTTAATTTATAAAAACATTGTATTAAACATAAAAACTTTTAATAAAATTTGAATACTCCACATAAAAATTTAAAACATCAAAACATTTAATAAAATTAGTTTATTATACATCAGTCAATCACACGCTGCCACATCATCGGATCTAAAGTTTAAAAAAAGATCATATATAAGACACTTAATCTAATTTTTGGATTTTTCCAATCTTAAGTTTAATATTAAATTATGTATTAGACACTTATAAAATACTTAAAACTCTGCAATGAATATTCACCGTTAGACTAACCAATTTTATTTTATGTGACAAAATTTTAACCACTAAATATAAGGTAATTGGTTAGTTTTTTTTTCATTACAATTTTGTTTTGGTGAATTAACCTATTTGATGAGTACATCAACGGCTACGTAGTTGCTGAACAATGATAATGCAATTTGCAATGTTTTCCTAAATACTTGGTATTCTTTTGTGTAGTCAAACAATTTTTTTTTTTTTTTTTTTTGTCGTCAGTCAAACAAAATTTCAACATCGGATAATGTAATGTGATGTAAATACTAAATACAAATCTTATGACTCTTATGACCTTTTGTTTTGCAGATGCCACCAGGTTTAAAGAACACTAGATTTTGATCCACGCCGTGGGAATATAAATTTCAATTTATTATATAGTAAAATATATTGTTTTAACCAAGTGGTCGTATCCCAGTGGTACATGAGGGAGGTAATTCCCAATAAGGTCCCGGGTTCGATTCTTGGCCACCGGGAGATTAAAATTTGGGCATCGCCGGCGACACAGATTAGTCTCTTGGGCCTAGAAAGCCTTTGGGAAAACTGTGTATAATTCAAAAAAAAAAATATATTGTTTTAAATCACTTCCCAAAAATATTAGATAAATAATAGTGTTCACTGCAAAAATTATTCAATTGGTTTTCGAATTTTGAGTGTCTTAATAATAAGTCTTAAGTTTTGAATCAAAAACAAAGGAAAAAAATAAATTAAAGATTCTCTTATCGGAAATAAAGTCTTAGTTTTTTTGTAGATGGTGGTTGTTAGATATGTGTTTTTGTGTTTGTTAACATATATATAGGGAAGTGGTGATGGTAATCTTATTTTAGGTTTGAAAAAGAATGAAAGTTATATATATAAATGTTTATTTCAGAATTTTATTTAAAAGTAATGCAAAATTTTAAAATTTTTTAGAAATGTTTCCTAATGTTGATAAATTTAGAAATGTGTTTTTATTTTAAATTTTTAATAGGATGATAATAGGCCTTAAAACATTTTTAGCATGACACATGATTTTTTAAGTTAAAGGGGGTGATTGGTTCGGCTGTAACTGTAATTTTTTTGTAGCTGTAATTTTTTTGCTGTAGGATTTGGTCTGTAGACATTTTTGCTGTAGCTGTATGATTTTTGTTGTAACTATTTTCTAACTTAAAGTATGATTAGTAAGTATTAGATGTGAAATGATTTTTGGTTATATATAATTTGCAAAATAAATTAAATGTAATATTTTAGTTATAAATTGTATATTAAATTACAATTGGTGAAATTAGATGTCTGGTATTGAAAAAATATTTGTGATATAAAATTTGAAAAATAAAATAAGTGATAATATCACAATGTATAAAGAAAATTTTTAACAAAAAAATCTATATACAAATTTATTTATATAAGCAGTATAAATATAATATTATTTCTACACAAAAAAATAATTTATAAGTACATAATTATTGTATGTCAGATCACACAAATCATATGTGCTTTTTCTACAATAGAATAATATATGTATATAAATAAGTGCAAAGAGAAAGTAAGAAGAAAGAAATAAACGAAAAAAAGAAAACAAGAGAAAAAGGAAAGTAATCTTACAGCCTACGTTTTTTTTTCCTACAACATTGAAAATAGGGAAAATTAGATTTTTAGGTCAAAAAATTTAAGATTTGGTGATTTACACCTTTATTTTTCTTTGTTGGTGACATACACTTTAGTTGAAATTACAATCCTCAAATACCCCTTAAATTCATTAATTGAATGATTTGTTTCCAAAATATTAGATTTTTTTCCTTAATTGTAAGATTGTATTGTAATTTAAATTTAGAATTAAATTTCAGAATTATTTCAATTTTACTCAGAAATTTAATTTATTTGTTAATACCATTAATTGAAATTTTTTTGAAATTTATATCAAAATAAAATATATATGCAAACACACTAAATGATTAAGAGGCTTAGATTGATAGAAAGGGTAAATTGAAACCCCTAGCTTTTCTTCTTCATCGGGTAAAAGCAAAAATCCCCTAGCGCCGATTACCATAATTATGACATAAACAGTTTTACCGTATTCTGAAAAAATAGAATGCATGTTCTAAATTCTGCGTAATTAAATCTTAATAAATATCTAATTTCCTTAACCGCTTGTTATAATTAAATATTTAAATAGTTTCTTTCCTTAATTTTCGGAAAATATATTTAATAATTTTCGAAAAATAAATTATTTTATTTTCGAAAAATATATTTAATAATCTTAGAAAAATATATTGAATATTTGATTTCCTTAACTGAAATATTTGATTTCCTAAATTTTTGGAATTTGAAAAATAATTTTAGAATTTGTATTCTAAATTTTCCTGAACATAGAACATACTGAAGAATACATATTCTACATTTTGTAGAACGTAGAGTAAAGTAAAGATTACATATTCTGAAATTTGATTCTAAAAATTTTAGAATATTAGTCATTCTCTAATTTTTAGATTATAGACCAATGTGCAGATGACGTATTCTAAAAATTTCTCCTAAATCGTTTAGAATGTGCATGTGCTCTAAATTTTTAGAATGACGAACAATTTTAAAATACAAATTCTAAAAGTTTAGAACATGTACAATCGATAGATTACATTTTCTAAATTTTTAGGAACATGTATGACCAGCAGAATGTACATTCTCTACAAAATAGATTAAAATTTAGAAATACAAATTTTAATATAATGCTTAGAAATTAAAATTTTCACCTTTGATAAAAAGTCTTATTATTTCATTTTTTACATGTTTGAAAAAAAAAATTTGAAAAACTAATTATTTATATAAAAAGGGTAATTGTGGAAAAAATTAGCAATGTCAAATAAAAGTGTATATGACCAAATTTAGATTTAGAAAACCTTTTAAATCAATTTTAAGGCTGTAGCAAATAAGGGAGTTACAACCACTTTTTTTTTATGAGCTGTAGTTTTAAAAAATATTTTAAAGACTGATTGGTAAGTTTTAGAGCTGTAAAAATAAACCAAGTCTGTAACTAGTTTTAAAGCCCAACCAATCATCCCCAAAATGTCCCTAAGCATGACACAAGATTTTTTAAGTTATAATATCTTCTAAAGGTCTCAATGAGTGACACTTAGGATTTTGAGGTTTTACTGTCTCCTCAATTAATATATACTAGATTTGGACCCGCATCAAATGCGGAATTATAAATTATTATTTATTTCTATATTTTGATTTACACAAAATATAGAACCAACATATGAATTGAGAAAAGAATTTTATGAAAGAATTTCAAAGTCTATCGTTAAATGTTAAATAAAAAAAGTATGCGACTTGTTTACTTTAAATTAATTTGGTACTATGATTTGTGTGTAATGTCCAAAACATTTATATACACTCGAGTTAATAACATTTACATGTATTTTGACTAAAATATGAATAACTAATCAATATTTAAATTTTATTTTAAGTTTATTGAGTTGATTCGCACAAACCAAATTGAGATTTTCATCTTTAAACGTACAATTACAAAACTGTATTAGTACCAAAAAGCAAAACAAATAAAAAGTTGCATATCATTATCAATTTCTCTTTGATCGACAAATTATGTTTTTTTCTTCTAATGCCTTTAGAATTAGTAGGAAAGTTAGAGATTTTTTGTAATTAATTACCACAATATTTGTTACCTTCTATAGACAATTAGTGGAATTAGTAGGATTTGTATATTAAAAGTCATTATGATTTTAGGAAAGTTATATAAATGCTATTTTTCGGAATGTTAAAAAAAGTGAATGCAAAATTTTAGGAATGTTTTTTTATTTGTTGCCATGTTTATAAGTTTTCATTTTTTTAATTTTTAATATAATGATAATTGTCCCATAAAACTCTCTTTGGATGACACATATGATTTTTAAATTTTAAAGGTCTTTTTGAGTGACACCTAGAATTTTGAAATTTTAGTGTCTTCTCCATTAATATATATAGGATAGGATATTCTTTAACAACAACAAAAAAACTTGGTTATATGTTTTTAAAGCAAAAAACCAAAAAAAAAAATACATTAAAACATCGACTATCGTATTTTACATATACCAATTTATTACTATATATAACTATAGTTTACATTTACACTACACATTGAGCGATCAGTCAATCCACGTCAAATTCCGTTTTGTTGTGTATATGACTCTGTTATTAATGCCTTAATTAATGATTAGAAGCAACATTATGAAAAATCTTGGGAGGGGTGATTTACGCTTTAAATGTAGTATTATCAACGGCTGGTCCTAGGTACCGTGGAGATTATAGATCTAAGGGCATCTCCAACCCCACTCTAAATCCTACTCTACAAGAATGTTTAGAGTAAAATCTTCTCCAACCTTACTCTAAATTCTACACCAACCACTTTTTTTACTCTACATTTAGAGTAACTCTAAATCCTGCTCTATTCTAAAATTGAATATTTTATTTATATAAATGTCTTTTATGTTTTTACCTATCTTATTTTTATACATAGAATATATTATTAAAAATATATTTTTTGGTATTGCCTTTTTAATTTTTGACTACATGATTAATAGCCCTTTAACAAAATTATAAAATGATAATTAAAATTCATATTAAAATAATCTTTCACAGAAAATGCAACAAAAAAATTTTAAAAAAAAGAAATATTAATAGAAACTAATGAAATTAAGTTTAATACTTAGATTATATAATTTTAGCTTTTTCTATTGTGTAATGTTATTTTATTTCTATGATAAATTTTCTATTAAAATATTATTTTTTTTTAAGTGAATTATTACAAATTAAAAGGAAATTGGTAAATTATATAAAGTTAAAGAGTAAATTAAAAAAGAATATATTTAGAATGTTATTTTTAGAGTGAAAAATATAGTAATAGGTTGGAGAAAACCCCTACTTTAAAATAGAGTTACTCTATTTTAGAGTGAAATATAGAGTTGTAGGTTGGAGATGGTCTAAGATCCGGAACTTCGACGGTTTATCAAAAAAAAAAAAAAACATTATGAAAAATTACAAAAGGTGAATGCATATGTTTATGGAAAGTGTAATAACATATGCTAAATAGGAGAAAAAGAGTAGATTCATTTAATTAACCGAGTTGGACACGGCACGTTAGAAATGGTCGAGAGTATCAAAAGTCATTATTGTATGCTTAATTTAACCCATCACAGCCACATGATATATGATTCTCCATATCATGTCACGATAATTAAGATATAATGCGTTGTCCTATGAGATTTACGATCTCGTTTAAGACTAAATAATAAAAATATAAATATGCGGATTAGGCGAATATTGTATTGTTACTTTTGGAACAAAAAAGAAAGGAATAGAATAGTAGCATGAAAGATGAAATGAAAGAGCACTATTTACGATAGTCGTAAGAGGAGTCCTAGTGAACGTGTGTGTTCCGCGTTTACTACACGGCCGTTTACCGCCGTCAACGCGTTTTCCTTTCGTTATTCTATAATCTTTTGAAGTATATTCCAACTTTTTTTTTTCTTACCACTAACTTTTAGTGGACTGTTTTTGAAATCATATATACATATGTGGAAGTTCAGTAGTCTAGTGTTCAATGAATTTTACAACAAATTTGGAGTTTGATTCTCATATTATGTAGCCTTTGTAGAATAATTGATGCGATATTGAAGATTCGAAGTGATGCATGTAGACTTATATATATATATATATATATATATATATATATATCATGATCTCGTGTTGCGGAAAGAGTATGTGGTGCATGTAGATCCATTCGTCGTGGATTTTTGTAGGTTATAATCGTTTATCATAATCGCATGTATTACACGTAATTAGAACCGATTGATCATCATTATAATAAGATACAAAAATGATGTCTTATACTGTTATACAACAAACAACCGATAATAAAAGAATTATAATACAGATTTTTAACCGCAATTTAAAACAAGTACCACCCTCCAAATTTTATAGAAGAACGGGTTTTTTTACTACATGAGACATTCACAATAGCCAAACAAAATTGAACAGTATAAATTTATAGATGGATCTAATTAAAGATGCATTAAATCCATTCACTACCCGATCGCCGCGTCGCTAGATATAACTATCAAGCTGTTTGTCTATAATTGATTTGATTTAATGTGTCATTTCAACAACTCAATTCATTGTAATATGTATGTACAGCATCTCCATTAGTGATAATTACGAGGGTGTCCAGATTTGTTTAATAATTAAATATAGTGAATGTGTCTTAAATCATAAAAAGTGTCTTATTAAACAAATCTGGACACCCTCGTAAGTATAACTAATGGAGATGCTTTTATGGCTCTTTATAACATTTTGTGCATCTGTCACCTAATTTTAAATTGTGAATTTAAACTTGGTTGTATATGTTTTTACTTAAATTTTTCTTTGAAATTCTCCATCATCTTATTTTTAAGAGCTGCGTCTATTAATTATATTGGATAAATTTAACCCAATTAATTATCTCTGGTTTATAGAGCTTTCTTCCAAAATATTAATCTCGGCATGCGTTGGTACATAGAGAGTTCTTCCCAAAGATCAATCTTGTAATTATCTATCGAAATATTTTATCTATACTTTAGCATACTGTACATATAATTGATATTTTTCTCAAAATATGTGATCCAAGTCTGTTATACTAGATAGTAATTGCATGGAAGCTTTCAGCTTAGAAAACAATGTGGTTACACTATTTAATTGGAATTTCCTAAATATCATAGTATTAAACTATTGACTTTGGTTTTGAAATCATATAACATAAAGCAAGCTAAAATTTTCCGAAACAGAAATATTATAGTAGCTCGATGCCTCGATGTGTTAAGAGAGCGTTTTGATGTGTTAAGAAAATATTCTAAAGCTTTATTGTAATCTTGTTTTTAATTTTTTTGCCAAGATTACTCTACATTAGGTAAATGCTCTCTTGTACCTCAAACTTTCATATAATGAATATTTACAATTTAGCAAAACCAAAAAAAAACTGTTGTTTAGTTAAAAACATGTCCACTCAACGGCTAAAAAAATCATTTGGACGAGGTTAATAATATAATATAACCGACTCACTGACAACAAATTTATTACATGCTTCAAGACAAAGTATGGCCCGTAATCTTGAATACTATAGTAACAGCACCCAAGAAAAAGAGAGGAGTGGTTGGTATTTAAAGGGTGTGTTGGGAGTAATAAAGACTGATAAATCGATCCAAAATACTGAATCTAAATGATAGTATGTTACGTTTTATTTTTCAGAAACGGGAAATTTATAATTTGGATAGACTAAACACCCCTAACAACAAGTAAAAATAAGAAACAAATATTTTGGACTTACAAAGCATTATTCACAATGTCTTCAAAATGTCGTGTGGAATATATAGAAAGCGCCTGATCAACAAGTATTTTAGTGGTTACAACATGTATTATTAGGAACATGATTGGTTAACGTTGTAGTTCCAGACTTTTTGCTATAAAATTTAGACTAAAATCACATAATTGGTTGTGTGAAAAAAAGGAAAGCAATTAAGAATTAGATTTTATCAATTTAAAAATTATAGAAATTTGTTGTGCTGTGTGTGTATAACTTCTAAAACACTTGCCAAACAACCCAGATATCTTAAAGAATGCTACTATCTAGGAAGCTCAAGTGTTCTTGATCAAGTCAGAGGGAAAAAATTGAGTATAATATAAAATATCAAAATGTTATACTATATACTTTGAAAAAAATTCATATCCCACTTCAGGATTAGGTTGGATAATATACGCATGACGATGATACGATGGACGATGCTCATCAATATCCTACATAATAAAATTAATTCTCATATTTAAAAAAAAAAATTATTTCTCATAATTTTTTTAGACGATGAATGGAGAAATTGTTAAGATCACAAACCATTTCATTTGAATGGTTTAAATGATTCGAACATATAATTTGGAATAAGTTTTATTTCAGAATGAAAACGGATTACGTAGAGTAATCCATTTTGAAATGAATAACATTCCTCAATATTATCAAGTCACACGATTAACTCGCACGAAGGGTTGATAGAGGAGAGAAGTTGCGCAAATTGTTAACCTAAAAGAGAGAAAGAAGAAGCAAAGAGGAAAGTGCATCATAAGTCATAACGCAACAACTCCCCCACGTAAGACCATCACGTGGCGGCTCGTTGATGAGTGTTCGTGAGCAACACCGAATCTTATTCTTTTTTTAACCAAACAGCATCAAACCAAAATTATTACTATATTATTTTGTTATCTTTATAGGCCAAACTTTCTCTTTTTGGTCAATTTTATTGCCTGGATTTTTCTATGGGCTTCAAGAAAGAAAAAAAATTATGCATTGCTCCTTTTTAAAAGTAACTACTGTATTATTGAAGACTGACAACAGAAGTTTTCCTGAAAATAAGTAAAGACCATAGAGTCCCACAAAAAACATAACAATTTAATTGATAGTTTTATATTAGTAAAGCAAACAGTATTCAGTAGTTACTTTTTTTTTTCTTCAACGTATTCAGTAGTTACTAGGCACAACAATAATAATTATTAATGGTTTTTTAAACGCTTTGATTTACTAATTCAACTATATCCTATGACAAAATAAAAACCATTTTAACGAAGGCTAAATGTACTCTATCACCCAATTCTTGGACATGTGTCACCTTACCCAAAGTACAATTATATATTGCTATGCTTTATTAAAAGTCATCGTATTATTGATTTACAGAAAATTGTCTGAAATTACGTAATATTAGGAAGAAAAAAAACATTGCACAAGGTTTAATGGCCCATTAGGTGCATTGCATGCACCCTACTGGAAAGTTAATGGTCATGTGTCACCAGAACAAAGCATCTCGGAGCAAGTTAGATTGAATTTGCCAATTTAGATCTTTGGCAAACACTTTTACCAATCTTTTTTTAGTATACGAGCACAAATTGAGTTAGACAATCGACTATTCTAATAGAGGAGACAAAATTGTAAACTAAAACATGTTATTCTGTTATAAAATATAATAAAATTCAGAAGAAAAAAATTCAAACTTCCATTGTTGTCAACTAAATATTTAGAGGTTCGTTTTAGATAACATTCTATTAAAGGATTCTTACTTCTACATTCTACATTTCTACTTAAGTTTAGGCACTACCAGGCCCGGCCTTGGCAAGAAGCCAAGGAAGCATGTGCTTCCAGCCTCATTTTTTTGGGTAAAAAATCAGCTTAAAATGAACAGTAAATCGGCCACATTTTGTCTTACATGAAACTTTGCAGCCTTGTTTTTTTCCCTCGGCTTGTGGCCTTTAAAATGTCCCGACCGGCACTGGGCACTACTATTCAATTTCTTGAGATTTCCCTATATGTTATGGATACACTGAATACAAATTCAAACAAAACAAAGATATAAGGAATATTGTCGATTGATTCCTAACATCATTACAAGATAATCATGAATTTATTGTGATATAACATTTGTCTGAATTATTACTTTTATCATTAAAACCAAATGCATAAAAGGAAAAAAGGTTTTGGGAATTTAGGTAGAAGGTAATCCGAAAAAGATGTGGACCAATAGAGAAGAAACAACTTTTATTTTATTTTTAGAAACAAATCACAAATGACTTTCAATCCACATGATAACATAACAGTAACATTAAATATAAAACCACTAAAATACACCAAATCAAATTTTCCTTTTAATACTCTTTTGTTTTTGGTTTGTTTTTTCTTTTCTTTTCTTTTCAAAACCATGTTTTTTTTTTTTGTATTTTTTCTTCTAATAAAACATTATTTGGCTACTAGCTTAAACAGCACCTGAATCTATGACGCATACGCACTAAAAAAAATCTAGGATAAATTACTTTATGATTTCTTTATAGACTGAATAAATAATAGTAAAAAAGCAAAAAAAAAGTGTTGAAAAACAAAACAAAAAGTTGAAAAAAGGAAATCTTAAATGGGCCCCACAGGCCCAATTCCAACTTGCACCAGTTTTAACCTTCCTCTTCATTTTTTTCTTCTCCTATATAAACAAACCAATCCTCATTCGTCAAACTCACGCTTCTCCCTTCTTCTTCTTCATTTTCCGTTTAGCCTCCAATTTTTCCGCTAGGTTTCCGTCTCCGTTTTCTTTGCATTTTCCCGAGAAAATCCACCACATTCTCGCCTCCCTCTTTTTTTCCCTTTCAATTCTTCGTAAAATATCCCGATTCTCGCAAATTGCATGGTAGGGGAATAAAATAAAATCTCGTTGGTGATTTTCAGATTTGGAAATTTCCATTTTTCGAATTTTTTTTCTTCTTCTGAACGGTAACCGTGGAGATTCTCCGATCAGGTCGGGCGGCGAGAGGCGGATTTCACGGCGGCGATAGATTCATCTTCTTACTTCTTTTGAGGGGGTAGCCGAGGCTCCGGCCTCGGCGGTTTTTAAACCCCTACCTTCACAAAATCTGGGAATTTCGTTTGTTTGTTCGAGAAAATTTTCTGTAAAAGTAGATTCTGATCGTTGTTGAAAGAGAGTGAAGAAGAAGAAGATGCCTGCTCTAGCTTGCGTCGATACTGGTTACACTTTTTCCGTTGATAATCCCATTCCGATCTCCGGCGACGTTTTTCTCCCGGCGACACCAACTTCCGGTGACGCCTCTTGCCGATGGTCGTCGTCTCTCTCAGCTTCACTTTACCGGATCGATGGTTGGGGAGCTCCATATTTCACGGCGAATTCCTCCGGTAACATCTCTGTTCGTCCTCATGGCTCTGATACTTTACCTCACGAAGACATCGATCTGCTCAAAATCGTTAAGAAGGTTACAGATCCGAAAATCTCCGGTGGTTTAGGATTGCAGCTTCCGTTAATCGTTCGTTTCCCTGATGTGTTGAAGAACAGGCTCGAGTGTCTTCAATCTGCTTTTGATTTCGCTATTCGGAGTCAAGGATACGATTCTCATTACCAAGGAGTTTATCCGGTGAAATGTAACCAAGATCGATTCGTTGTTGAAGATATTGTGAAATTTGGATCTTCGTTTAGGTTTGGATTAGAAGCTGGTTCTAAACCTGAGATCCTTCTTGCTATGAGCTGTTTGTGTAAAGGTAATCCTGAAGCTTTTCTTGTGTGTAATGGTTTCAAAGATGCTGAGTATATATCTTTAGCTTTACTTGGGAGGAAATTGGAATTGAATACTGTTATTGTGCTTGAGCAAGAAGAAGAGCTTGATTTAGTTATTGATTTGAGTAAGAAGATGAATTTGAAGCCTGTGATTGGGTTAAGAGCTAAGCTTAGGACTAAGCACGAGGGTCATTTCGGATCAACTTCTGGTGAAAAGGGTAAATTTGGATTGACTAGTTCTCAGATTGTTCGTGTTGTGAGGAAGCTGAGTCAGTCTGGTATGCTTGATTGTCTCCAGCTATTGCATTTTCACATCGGTTCGCAGATTCCTTCGACGTCGTTGCTCTCGGATGGTGTATCGGAAGCTGCGCAGCTTTACTGTGAGCTTGTTCGTCTCGGTGCGAATATGAAGGTTATCGATATAGGTGGCGGTTTGGGGATTGATTACGACGGGTCTAAGTCGGGTGAATCGGATCTTTCGATTGCGTATACTCTCGAGGAGTACGCTGAAGCTGTTGTGGCTTCGGTCCGGTTTGTTTGTGACCGGAGATCGGTGAAACATCCCGTGATATGCAGCGAAAGCGGTAGAGCGATCGTTTCTCATCACTCCGTGTTGATCTTCGAAGCGGTTTCGGCTGTTAAACCAAGCGTTCATCAAGCAAGCTTCGAGGATATTCAGTTCTTGCTCGAAAGTGACGAAGCTCGAGTGAATTACGAGGATCTTTATGCCGCTGTGATGCGTGGAGACCACGAAAGCTGCCTTCTTTATGTTGATCAGTTAAAGCAGAGATGTGTCGAAGGTTTTAAAGACGGTGTTTTGAGCATCGAGCAGTTAGTTTCCGTTGATGGGTTATGCGAATGGGTGTTGAAAGCTATCGGCGCATCGGATCCGGTTCATACTTACAACATCAATCTATCGGTTTTCACTTCGATTCCCGATCTCTGGGGGATTGATCAGTTGTTTCCTATAGTTCCTATCCATAAGCTCGATCAAAGGCCAGGGGCTCGTGGGTTGTTATCGGATTTAACTTGCGACAGCGACGGGAAGATCGATAAGTTCATAGGCGGCGAAACCAGTTTGCCGTTGCACGAGCTCGAGAACAATGGAGGAAAGTACTTTTTGGGTATGTTCCTTGGAGGAGCTTACGAGGAGGCGCTCGGTGGAGTCCACAATCTGTTTGGCGGGCCAAGCGTTGTTCGAGTTTCCCAGAGCGATGGACCACATAGCTTTGCAGTGACACGAGCTGTCCCTGGTCAGTCCTCAGCTGATGTTCTACGAGCAATGCACCATGAGCCCGAGTTAATGTTTCAGACTCTAAAACACCGAGCAGAGGAATTGATGCATACCAAAGGCGAAGAAGAAGATGATGATGAATACAACAATGTTGCGGCTTGTCTAGACCGTTCGTTCCATAACATGCCGTATCTCGCGACTGAGTCCGGAACTTCGGGTAACTCTCTTTCAGCAGCGATCAGTAACCTCGGATTTTACTACTGCGACGAAGACAACTTTGATTACTGCTTTGCTTAAGAGTGGTGGTCGTGTGGTTTGTTGTTGCATTTCTATCATGTTAAAATAAAATCGCCTTTGTGCGAGTTTTTAAGTTTCTTTGAATAAATGATTACAATCATCGTTGTTTAAGGTTTTTTAAGTTATTCGGATCCGAATAATGGAAGCCCTTTTGTAATATTCGGATCTCTTAATCTTATTTTTATATATTTCCTTCTTTTATTATATGACCATTTTATGAGCCTTTAAACAAACAATGAACAAACTTGCAAAATTTTCTTCTTTCACTCTATTAGAATTTATGAATTTTTCTATTTTTTGTAGTTCAATTTTTTTTTTTTTTTGTAGTTCAAAATTTAAAAGCTACGAATTGTGTGCTACAAGCCTACAGCTACAATAAAAATAGAGAAATAAATAAATAAAACCTTTTATTTGTCTAGTTGTCTCCTTTATGGTTAGAGGGATTAGGTTTCGCCGCATCTTAAACGGCGATGGTGGTGGTGAGTAAAGAGTGAGTGTGACAAGTGACTACACAAACATGTTCTATATGGCAAGATTCTGACATGTATGTGTGTGTGTTATTGACTTACATTTTTTTTTCTTTTTAAATATTTATTAGTCTTTGGAAAGAGGTTGAATGATTGATATATGTGGCTCATGTTTGTGTTTTTTTAGGTGATTGCAGCATTATCGAATTTTCTCTCTCTATTCTAAGGTCACGGATCTGTCGAACATATTTTCCTACAACGTGGAGGTAAAATTTGGACCCGTTTTATAGAAATGAAATAAATATGTACATTCGAGATAATGTGTTGTTTTCATTATACTTGTCCGCAGCCCCGGCCCAACTATATTTTTTACCCTTTTATAAATTAACTAGTTGGTCGCCCGCACCTGGACATTAATGTATTTAAAATTTATAAATGAAATGTGTTTTTGATAGTTTAATTTGCATTAATTATAATTTTCTACCATTAAGTCTAGATATCTTAATGTTTTATTTTATATAAATTTATCGGGTTTAATCTGCTAAGTTATTTTCTAATTCACTCACAATTTTCTTTTGGGTTGGACTCCTCAATATTTTTTATGATTGCGTCAACTCACCAAATTGCAAAGAAAAAAAATTAAAAGCAAGAAAACAGTAAAACTAAGTTTTCATCTAAATAAATAATATATCCTCCACGTCATATAACCATTGTTGATTAAACTGTTTATTATATGCAAACATACGATTAGTTTGATTAATTTTGACTTTAAAACATTAAACAATCAAAATGATTTAAAACAACCAAGTTGATAAAATGCATTAATTTAACGGATTATATTAAACCTTAGTATGAGAGTACTTAAAACCCTTACAAATGCACTTAAAATATTGAACGATATAAAACGTTTTATTTGTCTAAATTGTTGTTTTTTAAGGGTAAAAAACTCTAATATAACAGCTAGTATGAGAGCTTAAACCCACATAGATGAACATAAAGTAACAAATAGTTTAAAACGTTCAATTTGACTAAATTCATTGATTTAAAAGGTTAATAAACTCTAAATTCTAACATGCGAGCCTAAACCCTCACATATACACATAAAATACGAAATGATTTAATACGTTCAATTTGATTAAATTCGTTCACTTAAAAGGGTACTAAAACCTCGTATGAGAGCCTAAACCCTCATATACTGAATGGTTTAAAACGTTCAATTTGACTAAATTTTGTTGATTTGAAAGGGCACTAAACCCTAGTATGGGAGTCTAAACCCTCACACATGAACATAAAAATAAGAATGGTTTAAATCGTCCAATTAATTAAATTTATTGATTTTGAAGGGTATTAATCCCTAGTGTGTGAGCCTAACCCTCACACATGAACATAAAATACGAAATGGTTTAAGGCGTTCAATTTGATTAAATTTGTTGATTTTGAAAAGTACTAAAACCTAGAATGAGAATCTAAACCTTTACACCCGAACATAAAATACCGAATAGTTTAAAACGTCCAATTGACTAAATTCATTGATTAGAAATGGCACTAAACCCTAATATGAGAGCCTAAACACTCACATATGAACCAACTTACTAAATGGTTTTAAACGTTTAATTGGACTAACTTCGTTGATTTTGAAGGAAACTAAACCCTACTATAAGAGCCCAAACTCTAACCCATGAAAATAAAATACAGAATGATCTATAATGTTCAAATTGATTAAATTCCTTGATTTTGAAGGACACTAAACCTTAGTATCGTAGTCTAAACCATCATACATGAACATAAAATACATGAATTTGATTAAATTTTACACGTACAAGGAATTCTTACTTAAATATAATGTTTAGACAATTCTTAGAACAACGAAATTATTTTAAATTTCACCGATATATTAAAAAGAAATATATGGTTTTTCTTTTCAAATATTTTATCTCCGCGTTATGTATTTGCAAAAGAAACACCCATCAATATTAGCTACCATAACTTTCTTTTTCTTGTGTGATAAGTTAATGTGGAAAGCTGTCCACATGCACGTTACCACTTACCAGTGAATGAATCTTGAATACTATAAAGTAGAATTATGTGATATCTTGAGAGTTTTCACTTTTCATGACCCCTATTATTATTATTTTTTTAATTATACACATTTTCCCCAAAGGTTTTCTAGGCCCAAGAGACTAATATGTGTCGCCGAAATCTGCTAACAAACCGAAGCTTAGCGAGTTCCTTATATTTCCTCTCTTTCTTGGAAAAATTTCTCTCTACCTCCTTCGGATATGCATGAGCTTCAAGAGTCTTTCCTTATTCTATTTTATTAATAATTAAAGTAATCTTAGTCTTTGTTGGTTACTTTTCAAGACATAGAGCTGTAATATTCGCAAGGAACTAACGACAAGTCACACCTTCCTCAACTTCTTAATGCATATCCGAAATTATAACAATTTCAACTTAGAGATAAGTAGAAAGTTGTCAGATGATTCAAAAAGCCCTAAAACCAAACAAAAACCATTGAGTACTTGATTTCCGGTATATGTCCCTGATAAAACTCAAAATTCAAAG
Source organism: Draba incana (assembly GCA_963576765.1). Lineage (NCBI taxonomy): Eukaryota > Viridiplantae > Streptophyta > Magnoliopsida > Brassicales > Brassicaceae > Draba > Draba incana. Next base: position 31,437,245 of record OY755210.1, on the reverse strand, counting down.
ATTCACCTAAGGAAAAAAGGGTGAGACATTGGTTTCAATGCCCGTGTGATGATAATTAGAAACAGATCATCATATACTCCTACTGGTCATCAGTTGAATGATATTCCCTGCCATGGAAGACATCCTTATCCAAACTAAAATTACTATCTTCGTGATCTTTGACTTTCCATCGCTCAGGCACATGTTCATACAAGATGGATTGGTTCACGTCACCGACGGCTAATTATAAGCACACCAAAAGCAGTAACTTGTATAATGTTATTAATGTCTCTCTCTGTGGAATATCAAACCTACACATTCATGAAATCACAAAACCGTATAATCCAACTCCCAGCTAACTAATTATTAGCATTGGCATCTTAGCCCTTCATTTCACTTATTCGCCGACTAAAAAAACTCGCAAACACCATATGAGAAGAACTTACCATCTAAAAATTACATTATGCCAATACAGAAGCTAGAAAAGCAAAGAAAAATCCCGTACAGTTTAGAGTATATGAGAGAAATACATACATAAAAATTAACCAAATTGTTCGAGTATATAAGCATATCATTCCTTTTGCACATGTCGATGGTGCTTTGATACCCTTTGTATACTAAAAGCATATCAATCCTTTTACACAAATTAAAATCGAACCCACCGGTAATAATTGACATTGTCAGATTCGCTAGTCTAGAAATCAGGAAATTTTGAGAAACGTCAATTGATCATCCAACTAATATTTCGAATCATCAGAAACAAAATCGGATCTAAAAGCTAGATAATGATACGATATCAGCATACAAGTGGAAAACTACTAATCACATTCTAACAATAGATTTTGAAAACCCGTGAGTGTAAAAGTAAATTAAATCAGATAGCCAGCCGATTGGTGACGGTGTTAGACTCACCAAAAATCAAAAGTGAAAACACACAGAGCGAGACTGAAGATGGAAAAAAAAATCTTTGTTTACAAAAGAAGCATAAAATTTACCTTGACTTGACGATTTGCGAAACGAAGAAAGCTCAAATAGCAGAAATATAAAGAGTTGGAAGCATAGTTTTCATCTTCCACAATTGGCACCTATTGCTAAACTATTTTGAGATCCCTCTCTTTCATATAGCTTTTTATTTTTTCCAAGTGACATTAGAAAGCTCAAAATCGAGTTGGACTTGACCGACGAAAAATCAAAAGAAAAAACTTAAACACGATTATTGAAACAAACTTCTAGAGAAATCTCTAAAGAATCATTGCATCAATCATATCCCAGATCAAAGCTTGAAAACTATTAGAATTACAAACCTTATAATCATCAACTTTCGAAGAGACCAAATATAAGGAAGGAATCGATCATATCATCTATATAAGGAAGTCAACGATTGCTATATTGCAGGATACAATCAAATCACGGATTCCTTATGTCAAGGGTCTAAATATGTATAGAGTATATTCAATCATTAATTCTCTGTGTACAAACCTAGCTACTGTAATGGTGTATATAAACCAACACTCTCTGTGTATAATGAGATCATCACTTCAAACATCTTTATGGTATTAAGAGCAAACGATCTATAAGATCCTTAACATTTTTTTTCTTTCCAAAAATTTCTTCTTCTTAATCATGGCAACCTCTGGATCCACTGCCTCACCAAACATCACCGAAGCAATCTCCATGAATTCTCAGTCTCTCTTTACCATCAATATGTCTCACATCACCAAACTTACCTCGACAAACTACCTCATGTGGAAGCTTCAAGTTCATTCTCTACTTGATGGATATGAACTCTCGGGTCATTTGGATGGGTCCACTGCGATTCCATCGACTCTCCTCACTAATACGGTGGAGTCGGTCAATCCCGCTTATACGCTCTGGAAGCGTCAAGACAAGTTAATCTTCAGTTCTCTCATCGGAACAATCTCGCCTTCTCTCCAACCTCTTGTGTCTCGTTCAACGATGACATCGGAAATCTGGACCACCTTAGCTCAAACATATGCTAAGCCTAGCCGTGGTCACTATCTTCAATTGAAGAATCAACTCAACGCGTGGAAGAAAGAACACAAAACTATTGATGTTTATATTGAAGGAATTACCACGCGTCTCGATCAACTTGCCACCATCGGCACGGCTATGCAACATGAAGATCAGATTGATCTTATTCTCAAAGGTCTTCCTGAAGATTATAAGACGATCGTTGATCAGGTGCAAAGCAGAGACACCCCTCCGACGATTCCCGAGCTCCACGAACACTTGCTCAGCCACGAAGCTCGGTTACTCACAGATGCGGAATCTCTGGCTCCTCATATTCCTGTCTCTGCCAATGCCGCTCTCACTCGCAACAACTTCCATAACAACAAACATCATCATCGTAACAAGAACAAGCCTCAATGGCACCAATCACAGCCATTACAAGTGCAATCTGGTTCATACCAGTCCACTCTTGAAACAAATGGACCAAGACCCTATCTTGGTCGATGTCAAATTTGTGGTGTCCAAGGACACAGCGCGAAACGGTGCTCCAAACTTCAGAGTTTTCAAGCTTCGGTTCCTCAACATCAAAGTCCGTTCACTCCATGGCAGCCATGCGCCAATCTCGCTATGAATTCTTCGTATGCTACAACCAATTGGCTCATGGATAGTGGAGCTACACACCATATGACTTCAGACCTCAACAACTTGGCTGTACATCACCCATATCATGGTCCTGATGACGTGACTATTGCGGATGGATCCTCGGTTCCAATTACACACACTGGTTCTACCTCCTTTCCTACTCATTCTCGTAATTTACAATTACAACGAGTCTTATATGTTCCAAATCTTCACAAAAATCTAATATCCGTTTATCGATTATGTAATACTAATCGTGTTTCGGTGGAATTCTTTCCTCAATCCTTTCAGGTGAAGGATCTCAGCACGGGAACCCCATTACTCCAAGGCCAAACTACCAATGAATTGTATGAGTGGCCAAGTTCATCACCTAATGCCTTGTTTGCATCACCACAATATGCTGTCTCGTTATCCTCTTGGCACTTCCGGCTTGGTCATCCCTCTTCTTCCATTTTAAACACAACTCTTTCTCGTTTTTCATTACCTGTTTCAAAACAATCGCCTTTACTTATGTCTTGCTCCGATTGTTTGATTAATAAAAGCCAGAAAATTCCTTTTTCCCAATCTACAATAAAATCTTCCAGACCTCTTGAATATCTTTATTCCGACGTTTGGAGCTCACCAATTATTTCCAAAGATAACTACAAATATTATGTTATATTTGTTGATCATTATACCCGCTATACTTGGCTGTATCCACTTAAGTTAAAATCCCAAGTCAAAGATACTTTTGTTGCTTTTAAGAACTTGGTTGAGAATCGTTTTCAAACTCGTATCGGTACGTTATATTCAGACAATGGAGGTGAATATGTCGCTCTGCGCGGATATCTTTCGACTCATGGTATCGCGCATCTCACGTCCCCGCCGCATACTCCAGAACACAACGGTCTTTCCGAAAGGAAACATAGACACATTGTTGAAATGGGAATGACGTTGTTATCAACCGCTTCAATGCCTAAGACTTACTGGCCATACGCATTTGCGATGGCGGTCTATCTCATCAACCGTCTACCAACGCCGACTCTTAACCTTCACTCACCATATCAAAATCTGTTTGGCGAGTTACCAAACTATAATAAGCTACGGGTTTTTGGATCAGCGTGCTATCCATGGCTCCGTCCATACAATCGCCATAAGCTAGAAGATAAGTCGTTGCGGTGTGCATTCATGGGATATTCCCCAACCCAAAGTGCTTACTTTTGTCTTCATATACCCACTGGTCGGGTTTATACGTCGAAACATGTTCGATTTGAAGAACATCAATTTCCTTTTGCCTCTCCACAATCGGTAATTTTGAAACCGCTCGAAGATGAGATTTCATCAGCTCCTCATACAATTCTCAATCTGCCTTTGGTTGGTCAAGATATGGGGGTTCCTGGCTTAGACCTTCACTCAACGCCGTTGCAACCATCTTCCCAGTCTCAGGTATTGCCTCTCGTCTCAAACTCATCTTCTTCTTCTTATTCTAATTCTGGGCCTACTGCCCCAACTGAAAATGGATTGACACCCACGATCCAGCCACATGAGCCCACTGCTCAACATCAAAATGGGCCGCAACCCCCGGCCTAGAACTTACAGTCCATAAATTCTACACACCAAACTCAGCCCATACCACAAGTCCCTTCTCCATCATCTTCTTTCCCGACTCCAAACTCACCACATACAGAAACTGTTAGGATTTAGAGGCTCAAAGAATGAGTTCTTTACCGAGCATAAACCGTCACAACCCAAGCTTAGAAGTTGTTTGATGTTTTGAGACCGACACAAGCACAAAATCAGTGCATTACCGACATGGAAAAAACAGAGCTGAAAAACAACAGAGCCCAGACTCGATTAAATTGATCAATCTAACGACAGATTGATCAATTTACTCGACTCTGCTTGTAGCAGCATAAAACAGAGCCAAGAGAGATTGAGAAAATAGAGAAGGAGATGGGGGAGCACACACACTTTTAAGGAGTTCACGCCCATAACCGGGTCGCTACATCTCCCCGAGACTTTGCTCGGAATCCACTAGAATCAAGATGGAGATTACAATAGGAATGATTAGTAAAACACTCTAATGCCCTTCACTAGCACTTAGAGTTCACTCAATCTATTCCTATAACTTAGAGAATACAAGAACTTAAACTTTTACATGTTTCTCTCTTTCTCGCATCTTCTTGTTCTTCCTTGTGTGTAACTTCTGCTCACAATACACACTTTTCCGTGAGTGTGTTTTTCTCCCCACCCACTCCTTCTTCAAGGCTTCTCTCTTCCTTTTATTAATGTGCAACCACCAAAACCGGAAAAAGAAAACCTACTTCCTGACAACTTTTTCCTTTTTGTCAAACCAAAACCATAATTTGTGGTCTCAAAAGTCAAGCCAAAACTTAACTCAAGTTAATGAATTAACTCTAGTTAAAACTTATCCTTGTTTGGTTTGCACATCAAGTTCTTATCACTCCACAAATCTCCACCTAAGAGCTTGATGATTATGCAAACAAACCTGCACACACTTGAGAGAGAGTACCTTCTTCTAGTTCCCGGATTCCAGTCTCGGTTCCTGAGTATCATTACTCAGCCTTAATCCTTAGCAGCTTAAACACCATGAAGCTGCTCGACCCTTTTCGCATTTAACATCATGTTCAATGCACTTGAGTCAACACGTCTTGAACTCACTAGAGTTGTGAAAACCAGCAACAATACAAACGTGTATTGAGCTCAACTCTTTAGTGATCACCTCCTTGTTAACTCAACGGAAAAAACTCCATAAGCTTCACTGCTTATGACTTCTCCAATCACACGGCATCTTCCATGGCTTCCGTTCATGCCATAAAACCGTTGCAGCGATTGAGAAACACCAATATACCTCTGCAAATCTTGATTCCCTTGCTAGCCTTTAGGATTTTTCTCATGGCCATTGAGATCAAAATCCATAGAATTACTTGAATCATATACAGAAAATCAGAATCACCTTAGCCTCGAACCGAAGCACTTTGATTCAGCATGTAATCAATCTCACCAACAGCTTACACCATTTGAGATTCACCTCATTAACTTGTTTAAACAAGCAACTCCAGTACATAATCCATGCTCAATCTTCTTGCAAAAACAGAACACACTAGCAGCTTGATAACCCACTACTAGCAACCTTTAACATGTCTCTTATCACCAAATCCTTGTGATATCCTTGAGACACGTCCTTACAGCAACTTGCACATCATTTATAGACCTTTGATGTCTCCTTCAAACTGTAAAGAACAACCTGCAACACTTCTTCTTGTATGCAGCCTCCACCAAAACGAATTTGGTTCTTGCATCATTCAATTTTCAGACCCGATTAAATTGATCAATCTAACCATAGCTTGATCTATCTAATTAACTCTGAGCCTTCTTCTTCCTTACCATCGCATGATACTTGAAGACAAACCACTTGACTAACCCGCAAGTGTTTCCCTAAGAAGACACTTATATATCTCCTTATGATGCAAACAAACAACTTAAACTTCCTTTGTTGATCACTTCCTAATGCAACTCGATTCGTATGCATTTTCGTCGTTTCTAGGACTTCTCTTTTCCAGCTTCTAACACTAGCTTTGAGATGTGTTGATTATCAAGCTAGATACACAACACCTATACATTCTTGAAGTGAGCAGCCTTGAGACAAAACCTCGCATCACCTGCACTTGTCTCCTTCCGTTTCTCCTTTATAGGATCCACTAAGTCACTCCAATAACCTCATCTCAAATCACCGCTTTGTGTCTTCTCTCGGAAAAATTCAGAGACTTGCAGCTCTACTCTAGAAATCCTCACCAACAACTAGTTTCAAATCAACTATTTCAGTTGTCTTCCCGTTGGTAACCTCTTGTTCTTGGTCTTCATTCTTCTTCACACACAAAACTCTGATGAATCTTATCCAACAGCGAATCAAGTAACCTTTTAACTCTTTGCCTTTGAGCTAAATACCTGAGACAGCCTCCACAAACATAGCTCCATCCGGAATGAAACAAATACCCTTATGAATATCTATTCCACTTCCTCTAGCGGCAATACTCCTCCTTGAACTATACCCGTTTGAACAAACTCTGTCTCTATAAGCTCAACTTCACCATATGAGTTAAAACCATTCTTCACTGTAAATCCATTCACCCGTTCTCATGAACCAGAATACGTCACCGTGGCTTCATCCTCAAGAAAGAGTGTCCAAACGTGAGACACATTCTTCTTTCTTCTTGTAGCCACTCAAACTGATTCGTTTGTGCCTAAAGAACCACCAAGAACCTTTCTATGTTTCAGTAACCTTGACTTCATTTAACTTGGAACCTTCCTCATATCTTGACTTAGAAGAACTTGGATTGACCTTTAACAATCTCCACCTCAGACTCGAAATCAAAGACCTTGATCTCTCCTTTTGCAATATAAACCGTATACCCATATGTGCACCGCTGTTTGAACTGAAACGATCTGAGCAAACAGAACACGCCGCCTAACTCCTTTAGATAGGAAGACTATCGACACACCATCATGGCACACTCCATTGCAAAGTAACACTGAGACAACTTCCCATACAAAATATGTAGCTCCATAACCGTTAAACTCTTGTCCACAACCACTTCCTTTTACTAAGAAATAGTTGCAACACACCAAGATACCAACTGAAACCATAGCTTAAATCCGGAGATAACCAAAGCTTGTACATTCCCTTGTTCTTCAAGATTCATTCCAACAGAATAACCATGTGTTAAACCAAACACAAATCTGCACAAACTTGAATCTTTGCTTCTTCTATCTTTTCAAAAGCTTATACTCTTGAAACAAGAACCCATAGTCTTTTCATAATACACTCAAGCTCACTCGAGCACCACATTCATTGCATTCCCTATGAAAATAGCAATGAATTGAGTGTTTCCCTTCTGTTTCAACAGAACATTTCCAGACAACAACAAGAGCACAATCTTCGTTGCATTCCCTCTGAAAATAGCAATCTTGTAGCTTCACGTCCTCTGATTATCCTCCAACTGTAGACACTCATTTCTGAGAACTGATAGCTTACCCACAGAGATAAAACCGCAGCCGAAACCCCTTTCAAAACTCAGCCAAAAAACCACTGAAAATTTCCTTGCTTCATAACCATCCTGCAACCTCTTTTAAACTGATCCAAGAGCACCCATATTGATACTCAAACAGCCATAAAACGCCCATAAGATTCAAGGTTCTAAGGCGTCCCCTATTTCCATGAATCTTATGAGTTACCGGGCTGGAAACAACGAAGCTTTGAACACCACTGCAACTGCCTTTACCAAACTGATTCGACCAGAAGATAACATGAAATCCATCAATGAATCTTGGCCAACTTCTTGTAAAATCAGTGCACAATCCTTGTGTTCCAACAAGCTTTCAATTCCAGTAGATATGCATAACTTGAGCAACCTTGAAACTTCAATACAAAGCATCACAAGTACCTTTGTGACTGCAGCGGAATCTCCCATAAAACTTGAGTCTTGTGGTTGATGTTTTGATTCTAGAATGGGACTTTGAGTCACATAACTTGTACTCATCCTTGCCATGACCAGAATCAAGCTTATCCTTGTGAAAATCTTCACCTTACATCAACCTCTAACCGGTTCCTTTAGCATTGATAAAGAACACCATCTTCTACCAAATGCTTCTTCTTTCTATGCTTCTTCTTTCTATCTCTGATTTTTCTCTTCTTGTTCTTGCAACACTTTAACATGAGAGTAACTAGAATTCCTTGTATCTTACAGCAACTTGATTCCACAAATCCATGAAACCACTTCCCTTGATTCTAGCTTAAACTAAGAATCTCTCCTTAAGATACACCTAGTTTACATCTCCCTTGTGTTACAAACTTAATACCATGAACTAAGCACGTTTTTAACATCCTAAGCATCTCAAGAATCCTTTTGTTACTCCACCTAAGATCTAACCGAATCTTAGAATTAACAACTTACCAAAACATGTCTTTGTCGCTGTTTTGAAACACCTTGCGACAACAACATAAAACTTGCAATTGTCTTGGTTCTTCTTCTTTGAGATGCTTCAATGTTCGTCATGATGAGTCTTATGACTCCTTCCACTCACATGCTATTCACCAAGAGATAGCTTCGCTTTCATCCAGAGACAGCCTTGTCTCCTCAACCTTTCTCACAACCGGAGAAACACAACGATGTTTTACCGAGATAGAGCTTTATGGCTCCTTCCTCTCTTCTACACCATTTACCAAGAGCTACTGATTTGTTGTGTTACCGAGACGCTCCATGTCTCTATACGATCAAGCTCTTCAAAGAAAAGGAACATGGATGCTTAAGGTAACCTCTAACCTTCCAAAACTCCAACCCTTTTACCCTTTTCTTCACTCTCCTTCTTTCTCTTGCTCTTCTTCTTGATCTAAGACTTCCCTTACTGAAAATCTCAGTCATCATCAAGCTTCACTCATGGCTTAGAATCTCCACATAAGCCATGAAATTCTTCTTCCAAGACTGCTGCCTCGTAGATCATCAAACGTTCCACTTCTCTTCTTGAAACCACCGTGATTCTTGGCTTGAGAGAACCACCGAGCACGTAACTTTGCTCTGATACCAATTTGTTAGGATTTAGAGGCTCAAAGAATGAGTTCTTTACCGAGCATAAACCGTCACAACCCAAGCTTAGAAGTTGTTTGATGTTTTGAGACCGACACAAGCACAAAATCAGTGCATTACCGACATGGAAAAAACAGAGCTGAAAAACAACAGAGCCCAGACTCGATTAAATTGATCAATCTAACGACAGATTGATCAATTTACTCGACTCTGCTTGTAGCAGCATAAAACAGAGCCAAGAGAGATTGAGAAAATAGAGAAGGAGATGGGGGAGCACACACACACATTTAAGGAGTTCACGCCCATAACCGGGTCCCTACATCTCCCCGAGACTTTGCTCGGAATCCACTAGAATCAAGATGGAGATTACAATAGGAATGATTAGTAAAACACTCTAATGCCCTTCACTAGCACTTAGAGTTCACTCAATCTATTCCTATAACTTAGAGAATACAAGAACTTAAACTTTTACATGTTTCTCTCTTTCTCTCATCTTCTTGTTCTTCCTTGTGTGTAACTTCTGCTCACAATACACACTTTTCCGTGAGTGTGTTTTTCTCCCCACCCACTCCTTCTTCAAGGCTTCTCTCTTCCTTTTATTAATGTGCAACCACCAAAACCGGAAAAAGAAAACCTACTTCCTGACAACTTTTTCTTTTTTGTCAAACCAAAACCATAATTTGTGGTCTCAAAAGTCAAGCCAAAACTTAACTCAAGTTAATGAATTAACTCTAGTTAAAACTTATCCTTGTTTGGTTTGCACATCAAGTTCTTATTACTCCACAGAAACACTATCAAATCATCTTTCCTCATCCAATTCCTCGTCACAAAATTCAAACCAAAACCAATCTCCAACATCGCCTTCCTCTTCCTCATCAGTTTCACAACCACCTCCTCCAGTTCAAAATCAACATGCAATGGGTACTCGGGCCAAGTCTGGTATAATCAAACCCAATAAACTATATCTTGCATCTCTTGCTGTCTCCTTACCGTCTGATGTTGAACCGAGAACCATCGCTCAGGCTCTCACATATGATCGCTGGCGTGCTGCATTAGGCTCCAAATATAATGCTCAAATTCTCAATCGTACTTGGGATTTGGTGCCGCCGCCTCCACCCGGAGTTACACGAGTAGGCTGCAAGTGGATATTTACAAAGAAATATCATTCAGATGGTTCTCTCAATCGCAACAAAGCACGATTAGTGGCACAAGGGTACAACCAGAGACGGGGATTAGACTACGAAGAGACGTTTAGCCCTGTTATCAAATCCCGGTCTAAACGTAGTCTAATACGTTTAGACCGGGATTAGACTACGAACAATGCCTTCTTGCAAGGTACTCTTAAGGACGAAGTTTACATGAATCAACCACCCGGTTTTGTTGATCAAGATCGGCCTGATTACGTTTGTCGTCTCCGCAAGGTAATTTTAGGTCTTAAACAAGCACCAAGGGCATGGTACTTAGAGCTCAAGAATTATCTACTTTCAGTCGGGTTTCATAACTCCATATCTGATACTTCTCTGTTTATTCTAAGAAAAGGTAAATCAATTCTATATATGTTGGTTTATGTTGATGACATTATAGTCACGGGGAATGACAACACTCTGCTTCAACAAACACTTGATGCTTTGGCGGTTCGATTTTCAGTCAAAGATCCGGAGGATTTACACTATTTTTTGGGTATAGAAGCTCGACGAGATTCTTCTGGTCTTCATTTAAATCAGCGGAAGTATATCAATGATCTCTTGGCTCGTACACACATGTCTTCGGCTAAACCAGTTACAACCCCGATGGCTCCATCTACAAAGTTATCTCTTCACTCCGGTACCAAATTGTCTGATCCAACCGAATATCGTGCGACTCTAGGTAGTCTACAATACTTAGCATTTACTAGACCGGATCTTTGTTACACTGTGAATCGTCTATCTCAATATATGCATGCTCCTACCACCGAACATTGGTTTGCGGTTAAACGTCTCCTTCGCTATCTTGTTGGTACCACTGATTATGGAATCCATCTCAACAAAGGTAATGCGCTTACACTTCATGCTTATTCGGATGCGGATTGGGCAGGAGATAAGGATGATTACGTTTCAACGAACGGTTACATTGTTTACCTTGGGTCTCATTCACTCTCTTGGTCGTCAAAGAAAAAAGCGGAGTGGCTAGATCGTCAACTGAAGCGGAGTACAGGTCGGTTGCAAATACAACATCGGAGGTAAAATGGTTGTGTTCCTTACTTGGGGAATTGGGAATTTCTTTGTCTCAGCCACCGGTAATTTACTGTGATAATGTGGGAGCTACATACCTGTGTGCTAATCCAGTTTTCCACTCAAGAATGAAACACATTGCATTAGATTATCATTTCATCAGAAATCAAGTACAATCAGGAGCGTTACGAGTGGTCCATGTTTCGACACACGATCAACTCGCAGATGTTCTCACAAAGCCACTTTCTAGGGCCGCATTTCACAATTTTGCTAACAAGATTGGAGTTCGAAAACCGCCTCCATCTTGCGGGGGCGTATAAGGAAGGAATCGATCATATCATCTATATAAGGAAGTCAACGATTGCTATAATGCAGGATACAATCAAATCACGGATTCCTTATGTCAAGGGTCTAAATATGTATAGAGTATATTCAATCATTAATTCTCTGTGTACAAACCTAGCTACTGTAATGGTGTATATAAACCAACACTCTCTGTGTATAATGAGATCATCACTTCAAACATCTTTACGAAATAAAAGAAAAAAACCATCTCTTATACAAAATAAACAGACAACCTTATCGATTGTAAATCGCACACTCAAAGCCTCAAAAAAAAAACAGCAAAACAAACAATTACTTTAAAATCAAAGAAACAATAGATTTAAGCAATCATCAAAAATAAACAAAATAGTACACGTTTTTTGTTTTACTAATCACAGGAAACATACGAAAAAGAACGTAAACAACAATTTGTATGATACCTAACTCAAGAAGAAGGTCTATATATAAGAAACGATAGAGATATAGATAAGGACGGAAAAATATTCGATATCATCAAATTCAATATTTATGCATATAGATATATAGAATATATAAATGAGAAAAAATTGTTATATCCCTAAATAAAAAAATCAAAGACAACACTAAACTAAATCTCATTTAAAATAAATTATTTAAAGACAACAATTTTAAATCATTGTAATAAAAAACTCAACTTTCATTCTGGTGCATAGTTACTTCTCTAATAATATAATAGATATTAAAATAGTAATATTTTAAAACATTATTTTGGACCCTGATTTTTGTATGTTTTCCGCAAAAAACCTATTTACATATAAAAAAAAGTTTTTATTTGCACAAACAACATAAAAATAGGCCCAAATTACACAAACATAAAATAAAACGGCCCCTTTTGTTGTAAAAAAAAAAGACCCCTTTTATAAGAAGAATTTTTTAAAAATGATAACGGCCCGGGCCGTCGCACCCATGTCCACCCCACTTGGGCCGGGGTTGCTTGTCCGCTTGTTGGCGATCATGCAAAAAAAAAAAAAAAAAAAAATTATATATATATACATATATATATAATTCTATAAAAAAAGGAAGGACTCTAATTTAAAGGTAAAAAGTTTGACGAATATGGTATAGTATCTTTATGGTTCAGGTGATCTTTGCCACAGCAAGCTCTATTTTCTATTTAAGCGTTGGTTTTAATAAATGATTATAATCATTGTTGTTTAAGGTTTTTAAGTTAAGAGGATCTGAATAATGAAAACACTTTTGTCTTCTTTTTATATATTTTCCCCTTTTATTATAAGACTATTTTATGAGTATTTTGAACGATGAACAAACTTGCAAAATCTTTGTCTACCCATTAAGACGATGTTTCACTTTCACTTTTTTTTTATCGGAAGTTTTACTTTCACTTCATTAGGATTTCTAAGTTTTTCTTTGTAATACAAAATTCAAAAACTATGAATTGTGTGCTACAAGTTCTTTTCACTGACTATATTGACAAATGAAACATTTTTCTCTACTTCTCTTTTGTTAGAGGGATTAGGTTTCGCATCTTAAACGTAACAGCCATGGTGGTTGGGAGCAAAGAGTGAGTTGACAAGTGACTACGCAAACATGTTCCATAAGGTAAGAAGATTCTGACATGCATGTGTGCGTTATGGACTAGCATCTTTCAAAAATTTTAAAATATTTATTAGGCCTTGGGAAGAGGTGGAATGATTGATATGTGGCTCATGTTTATGTTTTCAGGTGATTGCAGCATTATCGAATATGTTCTCTTTATTTTACTAAAGGTCACGGAATTGTCGAACATATTTCCCTTCTACGTGGAAGTAAATTTTGGACCTGTTTTTAACAACAAGAAAAGAAAGAAAATAAAAATGTATATTCGAGATTATGTGTTGTTTTCAACTTTTCGTTAGAGTTGTTCGCTTGTCGGCGATCATGCAAAGACAAAAACAAAAACATATAATTCTGTCGGAAAAGGAAGGATTATAATTTGATAAAAAGTTTGACGAATATGGTATAGTACCCTTATGGTTCATGTCATTGTTTTGTAAATGATCATGCAAAAAGTTTTCTTGATCTTTGCCACAGCAAGCTCTATTTTATTTTGCTCAACGTTGTAATCATTTCTTTCATCGTGGAATTGAAATATAGCGACCAAAAACAGAGATAAGTAGAAGAATCCAATCCTATAGTAACATCTTTGCTTTAAATTAGCAATTTGGAATTGGAATCGGCTTTTTACTTACAAGCTGAGCCATATACTTTCTCGACCATGGTCCTTACCAAAATGCAACATATGTACATAGCGACATTGCTAGGATTGGTCCATATTCCCAACTGGGGTGGGCATTCGGATACCCATTCGGATACGGTTCAGGTAATTCGGATTTTCGGTTTTTCGGATAATGGCTTGTAAGAACCATTTATATATTTTGAATTTTTCGGTTGGGGATCGGTTATATGAGGTCGGTTCGGATTGGTTTCTTATACTATATGTAGAATCCAATAATAATCCAAACTATAATCGAATCGGATATATCTCAAATAGAAATCCCAAATCGACCAGAGTATGCAATTAGATTTTTGAGGAAACGCAATAAGATCTAAGAAAGGAGGATTAAAGTGAGACTTACGAGGAACCTTAATTGTAGATGTCGATGGTGACGGAGACGCGTTAGGTTCCTGAGAGAGACGCTTTTTTGTGAACCACGTGAAAGGCTCCGATGTCGGATCTTCTCGAATTCAAGATTGTTTAAAGAGGGATTTCGTTCTCTTTCTCGTCGATGTAATGATGAAAAGCTTTATGGTTCAACTCCCAAAATTGCTTCAATCTCATTTGTATGCGAACATGATTTTGTGTTGAAGAAAAAGAAACACGAGGAATGTTCCTTTGGTATGGTGATCACCTTCGAGTCACACCATTAATTGAGCATTTTCCAGCAAAACCAAGAACAAACGTTTGTTTTGTGTGGCATGCAGAGAAAAGAGGGGATATGGTGGATCTGCGAGGAAGAATAGGTTAAAGACTATCAACAAAGTTTGACATTAAGCATGGATCGTTGATGGTTATGAGGCAGAGGACATTCGTATCAATCTCACCTTCAAGTTTGTTTTGTAAACCGAGCACTACAAGAAAACAGGCCATTTGCCACTCTCAGAAGCGTCACAAATTCGTCACTAATGAGGCCTTTGCGACTACTTTGCGACGGTGCCAATTCGTCGCTAATTTGCGACGGATTAATAACTCCATAACTCAGTCGCAAATAAGCGACACAATTGTGACTCATGTAGGTAGTCACTATTTAGCAATGTATTTGGGACTGCCTTTGGCGTGGCAAATAAGCGACTAATTAGCGACTTCTGATTTTGCGACTGATTTATGACTAACTATATTCGTCGCAAATTAACGACTACTTAGCTTCTAATTAGAGACTATATTGTTTTTGTCACATTTTCGGTTAGCCACATTTTGGTCACTAATTTGCCACTGATTTGCGACGCTTTTGTTTTAGAAGTGACCAAATTGAATCTCTTTCAAGTCACTTTTTAGTCACTTAAATACTACTAATTGTTGTTTGTTTGTGTTGTTTTCAATTACCAAATGCTGTGAATAATAAAAAAACTTGAAATGCAAAATTATATTACAAACCAAACATTACAAAGAATGCTCCACAAGAAATTCTTTTAATACATAAAATGATACCAAAAAAAAAACAAGAACAACAAAAATACAAACTTTTTCAATATCTTATGGAGCTAACACCTCCAAGCATCATCACCATCTTATCCAATCCGTAAGCAATACCACCTGCAATTTCATATCAAATTCCAAATGTTTAATTAACCAATCATGTTTATTGACAAAGTGTAAGAAAATTTACATACCATGAGGAAGACAAGAACAACAAAGAACAAGACAAGAACAAGAAGAACAACAAAGAACAAGACAAGAACAAGAAGAACCAGAAAGAAGAAAGAAGAAAAAGAAGAGAGAGGTACTGACCTGAAACAAACATTACTAAACATAATCATATTACTTCCAATATCTTAGAAAGTGATAGTTATGAACAAAATGATTAAAGACTACTTTAACATTTCCATAATTTCGTTGATAAACTATGTGAAGCTAGAAAAGCAAGCATTACCTCACTGCTAGATAACCCTTTTAACGAATCTGTAAGTCCATCTCCTGCGTAAGAAAAGAATCATAGCACATAAATGTAAAGTCTCAACAGATTTAAGGGACTTACTGTATAATCTTCTGCAAATAGCTAACAAAAGTTTTTTTTTTTTTTGGATAAAATGTTAGCTAACAAAAGTTTGAATGACTATGAATTCTATATGCATGCTAACATGGTTTATGAAGGCCTAAAGATGTCAAAATAGAGGAACACCATGGAAATGGGAAATTATCCTCATAACATTAGCAAGAGAAGTGTTGAAATCTCTCTATTTTGTAGATTCCATGTCAATGTCCATAAGTAACCAGGAGAAGCAAAGACACATGTGACAAAAGTTCTAAGAGGTCTTAAAAATTCGTACCTGTAAAGTTGCCGGAAACAAATGCACGAGAAGCATCTCTGAGCGAAAGAATAACATCGAGAAACTTCTCATCAGCCAACAACATGCAAGATTAATACAAGAATCATTGATCAAACAAAAACAAACCTTCCAGCAAAATGGTTGTAACCTCCTCCACTACCGTAATGTGATTTTCCTTTAGTCACATCAAACACAGATCTGGATAACATATATGTAAAGACACTCACTTTACACAAGTTGTTCAGGAGTGTGCACATATGTGTAACAAAAGAAGGAAGCAAAGACTAACCCAAGAATCCCTAAGAGTATAGGTAACGTTTCATCAGTCCCATTGTACAATGCCAATTCTTCAGCAGAGAATAACCTCTTTTGATTCTGAAATCAAAAAGAAGAAAAAAAACCCATCAAAACTAAAGCCTCCAAAAACGAGCAATCAAATCCAAGACATTTACACATTATCATTAGTTCTCTATTTCAACTGTGACTAAACTCAGACCCAAATCATAGTTAAAATTAAATAAACTCATCAAAATAACGAAATTATAGCTTTGTAGTCACAAATGTGTCGCAAAATAGCGGTATATTTGTGACTATTTTGTGACGTTAGTATAGGTTTGAGAATCCAAAACCCTAAACCTTATATAGTCACTAAAGAGTCACAAATTCGTCACTATTAATTTTTTTTTAAAATTGTTATTTTGAAACCCTAAACCCTATATGGTCACTAAAGAGTCACAAATTCGTCACTACCAATTTTTTTTTAAAATTGTTATTTTGAAACCCTAAACCCTATATGGTCACTAAAGAGTCACAAATTCGTCACTACCAATTTTTTTAAAAATTGTTACCTACATTTAAACATTTGTGACACTTTTGTTACGCTCTTATGGTAGTCACTAATCTGTGACTGCTTTGATGGTCACAAAGTAGTCGCATATTTGCGACCCCATAGAGTAGTCGTAAACGAGTTGCTAATTAGTGACTAATATGTGACTAGCCTAAAACCTCGGAATAAGTGTCGCAAATTAGTCACTTATTTGCGACACTCTTACGACCAGATTTTGGCGTTGCAAATTAGCGACAATTTTGCGACGCTTATTTATGGCGTCGCAAAGTAGTCGCAAATTCGTCGCAATAGCGTCGCAAATATTAGTGACTACTTTTGCAGTCACTAACCGCAGTCACTTATGGACTATTTTCTTGTAGTGGAGGCGTCGTCGACAAGGTGGGCTATACTTGTTCTCTTAATCCTTTCACATGAGATATTAATATTGATTGGTGGTAGACATATGAAGAAGCTGATATTAAAATGGATTGAAGATTGATGAGAAGTCTTGTGTTGTAGTATCTTTTCGTGTTTGTGTAGAAACATAACCAAAATGTTTCTCTATGTAATGACTCAAAGATAAGATTTTTGAATTTGTGATATGAAGAAAAACAAAAGGCTTTAAAGCTTTTACAATTTCTATTAGTTCCAGTATGAGAACAAAACCAATTGTGACATAACCCACCAAATCAAACCAAATCTTCTTGTCGAATTTGAATTGAAATTAAAGAAGTAAAGAAGCCGAACAAATAGATAGGAAAAAGAAGCAAAGAAGAGAGGGAAAATGGGAAGAAAATCAGAGTGTCCTTCTCCACCGATCGTGAAGAGGTTGAAATGGTTTTGGAATTTGATTTGTACAACTACATAATACTAGTACTATTATGATTGTTTGTGGGTTTTAAAATAGTTTTGGATTTAATTATTTTAAATCGTTTTGAGTTATATTTTGGCATATCTCTATAATTAACATAAAAATTTGTTATAGATATATCTTTACATAAAATAAATATATTTGATAATTGTATTTACCATATTATACTTTTCACATAAAACACCTTATACTTTATGATGACCTTGTTAATACTAACTACCTTATGATGCGAAAGATGTATACAATGTCTTTCTACAAATGTTAATACATAAAAACCTTGGGGCAATGCAAGAATGACTATATGTCATGTGTACAACTAAACAATGTTAATTTTTTGAAAAAATTACTCAATTCCCATGGAACTATGGTTATATGACTAGAATACCATATATCTTTCAAAAATTACTCAAATCTTTTCACACCCCTAGTAAATTACGATAAACACCCTTGATTAGTTTTTCTTAATTGAAATTATTGTTAATTAAAAAATAAAAAACAAATCCACGTCAGTGTGACCATCATCATAAAAGAGGGAAGTTTCAAAGGAAAAAAAGAAAAAAACCACAAACTTTCTCAACAGTCTTCTCCGTTTAAGATTCTTTCGAAATCGAAATCGTCTTCCCTCGTGATCGTCTTCTCTCCGCAATTGAAATCGTCTTCCTTCGTACTCGTATTCGTCTTCTCTAATCGCCTGTAATCGTCTTCGAAAGGTAGGTTGTTGTGTTGTGTGTGAGTTAGGGTTTTGTTGCGGCTGAGTTATCAATTATATTGTGGCTGAATTAGGGTTTTTTTGCGGCTGAGTTATAAATTATGTTGTGGCTGAGTTAAAAATTATGTTGTGGCTGAGTTATAAATTGTGTCTGAGTTGGGGTTTTTTTGCGGCTGAGTTATCAAGCTGAATTAGGGTTTTTGCGGCTGAGTTATAAATTATGTTGTGGTTGAGTTAAAAATTATGTTGTGGCTGAGTTATAAATTGTGTCTGAGTTAGGGTTTTTTGCGGCTGAGTTATAAATTATGTTGTGACTGAGTTATGGTTATATTGCGGCTGAGTTATATATTATGTTTTGGCTGAGTTAGTTTTCTATTGCGGCTGAGTTATTTAAGTCTTTTGTGATCAGATGGAACAACATCAAGCACCTGATTACCCTAGAAGATCAAGACGCGCTGCTAATCTAGAAAATAAAGCGCTTAATCACTGTTCCTATATGGGAGATTTCGGTTTTGTTAAAAAACAATTAGGACGTGAGTTGTGGGAAGAACTGAAGAGGTTTGCTAAGCTATTTGATGGAAACTGCAGGTGGTCTGGTAGGACTGTACACTATCTACTGTGTAGACAACTGAAAGTAGAGAAGAAGGAGATTTGGAGTGTGGTTGGTGATCAACCTATCAGGTTTAGCTTACTCGAGTTTGGTGAGATCACTGGGTTAAACACAGATCCAGTGCCAACATAAAGTATTGAACCTGACCAATACAGAAAGTTCTGGGAGGAGTTGAATGTGCTGCATGGGTTCGGACCCAAGCCTGATGAACTGAGGGCAGCAGTAAGAGGCTGTCGGGCCTGGAGTTTTGAAAAGCGTAAATGGTTAGGGCTGTTAGTTCTTCAAGCCATGGGAATTTATGTTGGGCATCATAATTCTAGGACACCATTTGAAACTGCAAAAAGAGTATTCGATGATCAAGCCATGATGACTTATCCATGGGGTCGGGCTGCATTTGAAGCTCTTGTTGGTAGTATTAAGTCGTTGAATCCAGTAGGAAAGGCATACTACATTAACGGCATGAGTTACGCTTTAATGGCTTGGGCGTATGAATCTGTTAGTTGCTTTCGAGAGCGTTTTGGCAAACTAGTCGGTGAGGAAGAAGATGTTCCGCTTCTTCGATGGGATGCAACGCGAACACGTGCAAGTTTTGATAGTGTCCTGAAGAAGGAGATTAAAGACCATGGTCAAGTAAGGTTTTAGGCTGAGTTATTCTTTATTTGATTGCTGAGTTATTCTTTATTTGATGGCTGCATTATTATTTATTCTACGACTGAGTTATTATTTATGTGATGGCTGAGTTATGGTAATTTGATGGTTGAGTTATGATTTTTTTGTTTGATGGCTGAGTTATTCTTTGTTTGATGACTGAGTTATTCTTTTTACGGCTGAGTTATGATTATTCAAGGGCTGAGTTATGAGTTACTGTTGTAGGTGCTTGTGAGGCATATGGTTTCAAAGGAGTTTGTAGAAGACATGTTTCTCAGTGGTCGGGTCAAGACGATGATTATTGGGATGTGCAGAGGAAGGAGGAGAAGAAGAAAACCAAGTTGGTTGTAGTTCCTTATGACTCTGAGTCTGAGCCACCCAAAAAAAAGCAGAAAAGATAAGAAACACGAGGGTGAAGCTGCTGATATAGAGAAGAAGGAGGATGCAGCGGCTCTGAATACCATAGTCGCTACGCTGGGCAAAATTGCGAGTAAGTTTCAGAGCCATGACTCTATGTTTCAGAAGGTTGACTCTATGTTTGAGAATATTGGGTTGAAGTTTGAGGCCATTGATTCCAACATTAGAGAGTTAACCCAAAAATTTGCTGATATGGAGAAGAAAATTGGTGATTATGCCAAAGATGCAGTGGATGAGCGTCTTAAAGTTCTGGGTTTATCGGAAAGTGCCCAAAACTTTGTTCGCAGCCCAAAAACGCAAACATTACCACAACATAAGTCAGTTAATAGTCCAATGGTCCTTAACACGGAATCTAAGACCCCTGATAATGTTGTTGATGAGCAGGCTAAGGCCGAAAGTCGAACTCCGCAGCAGTATTTTCCAAAATTGAAGGCCGAAATTCCTAAGGGTACCCCTGATGAGCTTGGTAAGGCCGAAGAGAAAGCTGCGGGGTCAAAATTGAAGCTGAAATTCCTAAGGGTACTCCTGAGGCGAAAAAGAATTTGTTTGGTAGTTGTCTACCAGATTTCGTTTCTATTTCTCCTGCTAAGCAACCAGATTTACGACGCGTCTCCAGGAGGCAAAAACCAAAAGAAAATGAGGCTACTGCTGATTTGAAAAAGAAAGCTGATGATGCTGCTAAGAAGAAGGAAGCGGCTACTGCTAAAAGGAAGGAGAACGCTGCTAAGAAGAAGGAAGAGAAGGCAGCGACTGAGTTAAAGAAGAAGGAAGAGAAGGCAGCGGCTGCTAAGAAGAAGTGTAAGAATACCTATTCCACCTACTCCTGGGAAGACTGGAGGTGAAACTAATCTTGAGGATGTGACCGAGGAAGCGATCGCAAAAGGAGATGAATTGTTACCGGAGTCTGATGAGGACGAAGATGAAAGGCATATGTTAGCGAGAATTAAGACTTATCGGGCGAAGGTTGTTCAATTAGCTACAACTGGGTTAGCAGCGAGGGCAGGTGCTCCTCCTACAGGAGTTTTTCCTTATCTTTTTGGAGACAAAGGGACGATGTGCATGAGGAAGGATGTTGAACCTTCATCAGCAATCTATGATCCTCTCTCACCTGTTGACCAGGATAAATTGGATAAACTTATGAAACATCTAAGGCCATTCGAGTATAGACTTTTACACCATTTTATTTTATTTTATACAGCTATTAACAATATTTGCCTAAACTGACTTGTGTTTGATTGTTAGGGACATTCCACTGACAGATGGTAGTAACGAGGAAGTTAAATTCTACAGAATATTCATCAGTGAAAGAGCGCAGTGGCCGAAGCGTGATTATGGATGGTTGTTTGACACTGTAAGTATAAGTTACGGCTGAATTATTATTATTATTTATGGCTGAGTTATTAGTTATTTAATGGCTGGGTTATGATTATTTATGGCTGAGTTATGGTTGTTTGATGGCTGAGTTATGGTTGTTTGATGGCTGGGTTATGTTTAATAATGGCTGAGTTATGAAAATTAGATGGCTGAATTCATATTCTGTGTACAACATGTTGCTGCGTATATCAGAGTCCTCATCAAAAGGTCCATGGAAGATCCCAACCCATTTTGTTCCAAGCGCATTGCCTTTGTGGACCAATGGTTCCTAGGATCATGGATTTGGGATTTCAATCAGTTCAAGATGAAGCCAAAGATGTTCAAATTCAAAGACTCAGGTTATGAGTTACTCATAAACGGTGCGATTCCCGATGACCTTCAGACAAACAAAAAGTGGTTAGAAGATGTCGATCACTTGTACGGAGTTCTTCATACTGGAGGCGATCATTGGGTGGCGTTTCACGTGGATCTTCTGAAGGAGAAGATTGATGCCTACGATCCCATCATTGGACAGGTAACTCCTGAAAGTTAACAAAAAATGGTAGATGCATTTAGGCCGCTGATGCAAATGATCCCTGCAATGATCAATGCTGTAATTCTTGGCAAAAAAACCGGTTGTAAAAAATAATTTGCGTTCAGATGGAAAAGTGGCAAAAACATTCCCCAAAACACCTAAGTTGGCGATTGTGGGGTGTATTCACTGAAGTTTATCGAGTGTCTAGCGCTTGGTGTAACTTTTGATGGGATATGCGATGTAAATATTCAGGGTTTACGGGTGAAGATGGCACCAGAGATCTTCGATGAAGGAGGACATGATATGTATGCGCAGTTCAACTGATTTACCAATTATGAACCTTCTATTTGTTTTTTTATTATTAGGATTTGACTGTAAATGGTATTTTTATTGTGTATAACTTATGGTTTTTATGATATATTACTCAGCCATTTCGGTTAGATAACTCAGCCATACCCTAAAATCGGAAATGTAATTTGAAGACGTATGGTATGTTTCGATAACTCAGCCGTGTCATTTAGATAACTCAGCCGTGTCATTTAAATAACTCAGCCATACCCTAAAACCATTTATATAAGATTTAAGACTTACAAAATTATAATTAAGCTCATTTTATTAATATAAAATGAATATAAATCAACTGAATGTGCATAGTTTCTTCAATTTATACAACTGAATGTGTATGAAATCGAAAATGTAATCTAACTTGATCTTGAGATATATGTTGTCTTACAAGTATTTCAAACATTACCTATAGATAATTAAGACTCAAAATCATATACAATAAACCATATACAATTTTTTCAATTGAATGTGTATAATTTGATTCAGTTGAGACTCTAAATCATATACTTTTTAAATGTTATACATTAAACCCTAAACCATGATCTTTAAACCATAAACACTAAATCCATAACTCAGCCGTGAAGTTCCTATAACTCAGCCGTCAAATGTAAAATTTTAAGTTGCGACGTTTCGTCTTCCAACGAAGTTGGTAGTAGTCGCGGGTTAACGAACAGTCGTTTAGGAACAGATGCCAAGAAACAGTTACATAACCAATGAACTAAAGACAACACGCAAGGATTCAATAAAAACTTCCCCAAAATTGGAACATGTGCCAAGAAACAGTTACAAAGCCAATGAACAGTCCTTTATATATATATATATCCAAATCCTCTTAACTTCCACTACCATCATCCATATCCTCCAAACTTCCAAAAAGACTCTTCTTTCCTATCAAATTTGCAGGAACCATGGTCTGGTTTTGGTTTGTTCTAGTACTACCTATTCTAGCAATAGTTCTGTTGAAGAAGAAAAATTCCGCCAAACCAACAGTGTATCTGAACTCATTGCCAAATGAGATTCTCGAAGAGATATGTGCAGTTGTTCTGACATCGACAGTCTCCATCAAGTGTCAAAGGCTTTCAGAAATTGTTGCGACAAAAAATGGGTTGTAGAAAGAGTAACACTTTGTGACGTTCCATTCCTTCCATGGTTTCCTCACACTTTTGAAGCATTTTCCAAATTCTTCGATAGGTGCTTAAGGAATGGAAACCCTGAGGCTCTATACCGCAAAGGTGTCTACAACTATTTTGATATAGGCCAAAATGTGCTTTGTCTAGATGATGTAGAAGGAGATAAAGGCAGGGCATGTTTAGCTAAAGCTGCAAAGAAAGGCAATCAAAAAGCTAGGTATGTCTATGGAATGGTTTACATAGCAGAAGGAGCAATGAAAGTGGAAGGTCTAAAAGTATTGTCTTCATTATTAAAACCTATGATGTCAACGACAATGGAGGAGATGCCGAAACTTCTAAAAAATGTTCGTGATGAGATTGAGTGGGGTGGCAATCGGAAGATGAGAGAGCTGAAAGAAAGTTACACTTATGGAGGTTGCAATTGCAATGGTGGGACGAAGAATTTCTTGAAAAGCAATTGTGCTTGGAATGGTTATGGTATTAACGAAGACATAAGTACTTCTTCTCCT
This sequence comes from Draba incana, assembly GCA_963576765.1. NCBI lineage: Eukaryota > Viridiplantae > Streptophyta > Magnoliopsida > Brassicales > Brassicaceae > Draba > Draba incana. The sequence goes on along the minus strand of OY755210.1, from coordinate 31,413,061 downwards.
TCATTTTGTGAGATTTGTTTTTGGGATTATGAAATAGGTTTGTTTTTAGAAAATGTATAAGGATAATGTGGATGTGATTTGTTTATTCTTTTTATTTATTAATGTTTTTGGTTTAAACATAACTCAGCCGTCTTAACCATAACTCAGCCGTATCGTGACGTCGAAATGTTTGATGAGTTAGGCCCTGATAATTTTCAGTATGGACAATGTAACTTCTCTTAATTAATAGTTTTGTTTTTGTTTACAAGTTTTAAAATGTGAAACATAACTCAGCCGTCAAGTATAATAACTCAGCCGTGATTAACATAACTCAGCCGTCAAGTTTAATAACTCAGCCGTGATAACTTATAACTCAGCCGTGTCGCGACGTTTCATCTTTCTATACCATACACAGCTGTGTCGCGATGTTTTGTCTTTCTATACCATAACTCAGCCGTGTGGGGACGTTTTGTCTTTCTATTTTAGGCGGGAAAAATCCCGCCAAAAATCCATAACTCAACCATAATAATGAATCCACAACTTAGCCATAATGTAAACAAAATCCATAACTCATCCATAATAATGGAGGCGACGCCAAGAGGAAGACTCCCAGAGGAGCTACTAACTATGATACTTACCGGTATACCTCTGAAAACCTTGGCCAGATTCAAATGCGTCTCCAAACCATGGAAAACCCTAATCGAATCTCCCTACTTCCGCCGTCTCTTCGTCTCTTTCCACATGGACTTATCTACCTGGTCACTCATGGTCCCTAACGCACATGTCGAATTCGGTTTCCACTGTTGCGAGTTATGGAACATTTCCAACTCTCCAGGTTCTTATCTCACCCCAGATCCCACAAATCTCCCTACTTTCTATCGAGCTTATTCTAATGGATTGGTTTTGGTCGAGATTGGTCGCGATTCTCTCAAATTCTTTGTTGGTAATTCGGGTTTACAAAACTGGGTCGAGATCCCTCACCCTCCTCAACCATGTAAGTTCACTACTTTGGCAACCCCTGTTGAGGAAGACGGTCAAGCCTCGAGCTTTAAGGTGGTTAGGACTTGTGAGACTAGTGCTTGCGATAGCAAGGAGTGGAGAGTTTGTGTGTATTCGTCTGACTCGGGTGTATGGAGTCAAAAGCGGCTTTTCCCGTCGTTAGATTCCGAGATCATCTATTTTTGGCCATGAATCCGTTTGATTCCGAAAACATTGGTTTTGTGTTTGTTTATTTAAACTTAGCCGTAATGTAAACAAAATCCATAACTCAGCCGTAATGTAAACAAAATCCATAACTCAGCCGTATCGTAATACCATAACTCAACAATTTTTGTTTTTGGTTTAAACATAACTCTGCCGTGTCACGATGTTTCGTGTTTCTATTTTGGGCGGGAAAAATCCACAAATCAGCCGTCAAGTGTAAAATTTTAAGTTGCGACGTTTCGTCTTCCTATCTCTCCCTATTCCGATGTTTCGTCTTCCTATCTCTCTCTCTCTCTCTCTCTCTCTCTCTCTCTCTCTCTATATATATATATATATATATATATATATATATAGCCCTTCTCATCAAACCTAATATCATCAAAACCTAAGAAAACATAAGAAACAAAACCTAAGAAAAAAAACCTAATCTCATCAAAAACCTAAGAAAAAAAAACCTAATCTCATCAAAACATACATCATGTCGATTGTCCCTGCATATACATCCAAGTTCGAGAGCATGGTCAATGCCATACACCACATGCAAGATCGGTATAACCTCCCTCTTCTAAACCCTGGTGCGGGTGTCTGGTGTGACAAAACCACTGTTACGTGGTTTAAGTTTTTACACGATCTCTCGCAGGCGGTCCCGGATATTCTTCGAGAGGGATGGGTTCAGCCGTGGCCGACTTACCGATTCATTCCCGATGATGTTAAGGGACAGTGGTTTCTTAAACTAACTGTAAGCATAACCGATAATGTATTCTTATTAGATTTAACTTTTTGTTTCTTAAACACTAATATTTTTTGTTTCTTTTTATAGCGAAAATACAGATGGGATCCGAGGCATGATTTGACAGTTTGGACACAGTTTAATCTGCTGGCTAAAACGCTATTTCGCACTCAAATGCGCTCATTGAAGAGGATATGGTTTCATGGCGGCGAGAAGCCTGATTGGATGACTTATAGAGTTTGGCTTCCTCTCGTCGAAATGTTTGATGAGTTAGGCCCTGATAATTTTCTGTAAGGACAATGTAACTTCTCTTAATTAAATGTTTTGTTTTTGTTTATATAAATGGATCAGCCGTTTACAACAATTTTTGTTTTTGTTTACAAGTTTTAAAATGTAAAACATAACTCAGTCGTCAAGTATAATAACTCAGCCGTGATTAACATAACTCAGCCGTGATAACTTATAACTCATACATGGTTGAAGTTACACCGGAAGAAGGATCAACTCTAGAACAGATATTCAATGGTGGAATGATGATGATGATGATGATGATGATGATGACATTGATGATGATGACATTGATGATGATGATGATGATACAGAGATTTAGGGTTATAATCTAATGGCTCATTTATAATGTAATTGGCTGGGTTATAATGTAATGGCTGATTTATAATGATTAAGTAATTCTGTAATGGCTGATTTATAATGGACTGGCTAAATTAAGTAATTCTGAAATGTTATGGCTGACTTATGCAATGTTACGGCTGACTTACTTATGAAATGTTACGACGTTTCGTGTTTCTATACCATAACTCAGCCGTGTCACGACGTTTCGTGTTTCTATTGTGGGCGGGAAAAATCCCAAATCTATGTATTTAATGCGCCGATTTGACAGTGACCTATACACTCGCCGAAGAGCCGCTACACCTAGCGTAGGTGTGTAGTGACCTATACACTCGCCGAAGAGCCGCCCAAAATCCCGCCCAAATGTCTTAAAGAGTACAAAGTGAACAATCAAACCAAAGTCCATCCAAAATCTCTATTTGTTTTGTTTATCGGGTTCTTAACTATCAAATAATATGGATTTGAGGAGGGAAATACCTAGAAGGTGTGAATGTGGGTCGGTTACAATTGTGCTAATGTCTAAGAAAAAATCTAACTCGGGACAAAAGTTTTATCGTTGCGCCATGGGATCTGGGCCAAATCACGTATTTAAGTGGGTCGACGAAGCTTACGATGAAGAATTGGAGATTATCGGTGAGAGGCATACGACTATGTCCGACAAAATTAGTGAACTTAAGGAGGACATCGCCGATATGAATGCTGACATAATGGAGATAGTGCAGATGCTGGAGTCTATGCTTTCTAAGTAGGAATAAGTTATAAATGTAATTGGCTGAGTTATAATGTAATGGCTGATTTATAATGATTAAGTAATTCTGTAATGGCTGATTTATAATGGACTGCCATAACACAACCGTGATAACTTATAATTTATAACTCAGCCGTTTACAACAATTTTTGTTTTTGTTTACAAGTTTTAAAATGTAAAACATAACTCAGCCGTCAAGTATAATAACTCAGCCGTGATTTACATAACTCAGCCGTCAAGTTTAATAACTCAGTCGTGATAACTTATAACTCAGCCGTGATAACTTATAACTCAGCCGTATCGTGATGTTTCGTCTTTCAATACCATAAATCAGCCGTGTCACGACGTTTCACGACGATTCGTGTTTCTATTTTGGGCAGGAAAAATCTCGCAAAAAATCCATAACTCAGCCATAATAATGAATCCACAACTTAGCAATGTAAACAAAATTCATAACTCAACCGTATCGTAATACCATAACTCAGCCATAACATACAACAGTAAATGTTGAACAGTAAATGTTGCAAGTGCCGTTGAATAGTACATGGCCCGGATTAAATGTTGCAAGTTTCATTTGAGCCTATATATACTTGTTATATGGCTCATTTGTATGTATCCAATTATCAAATAAAAATCAGAAAAGTCTTTGTTCTTCTTTTATATCAGAGCAATGCTCTTGGGTTTGTGATTTGGAGTATTCGGTTTTCAAAAAGTTTTTGAAATTTTTTATTTTAAACTTGTTAAGATTAAATCGTTATAAGTGTGGTTTCCATTCCCCTTATGCGCTTAATCTAACACATATTTGGGTGATTTCTCTTGCAAGCGAATGATTGCCTCAATCATGGTGTTAACTCCCACAAGTTCTCATACATGGTTGAAGTTACACCGGAACCCATTGGGGAAGAAAATATTTCACCATCCGTAGCCAAACTTGAAGAACTGGTGAAGGAATTGACTGGGTTATAATGTAATGGCTGATTTATATGCGTTCTAAGTAGGAATAGGTTATAAAATTACTCATTTACGGGGTTTGAGTTTGCAGGGAAAATCCTCTATAACACAGAACAGCCATGCTACTTCCCGCCAGAGCTAGTCTCCCAGTTTCCAGCTCAGTCGCAGACAACATACCATTTGGGTGATTTCTCTTGCAAGCGAATGATTGCCTCAATCATGGTGGTAAGCCTCAATCACTTACTGCAATGATATCAGAATCATCAGACCAAGACTCAAGATCTTCTCAACCTTCACATTTACTAGTAGCACCTTTTCAGGGAGAGTTGTGGATTCTTTTGGAGTAGCCAGAACTGGAGGATCTAAATCAGACGGATCATTTTACACATTCGCCACATGCTTTGTTTCCGAATCTTTAACAGAGTAGGTTATAAATGTAATTGGTTGAGTTATAATGTAATGGATGATTTCTAATGATTAAGTAATTCTGTAATGGCTGATTTATAATGGACTGACTAAATTAAGTAATTTGTTGTATTACGGCTGACTTACGAAATGTTACGGCTGACTTATGCAATGTTACGATTCAGTTTCTTCAGAACCGTTAATCAAATTGGGCGTGAATATCGACGAAATGTAAACAATCGTAATTCTAATTGGACATGAATCCATAACTCAGCCGTAAAGTAAACAAAATCAATAACTCAGCCGTAATACAACAAAAAATTAAAGCCATAACTCCGCCGTAATAAAAACTTTCTACATTGGACAAGTTCTTGCATTATGTCCAACCTGTTTTCAAAGAGAACATGTGTGTTCTTTCCTAGGACGTTTCTTCTCAAGTGCAACTTCTAGAGCAGATTTCATCCTACCTTTCTTAGGTCTTCCTGGTGGTTAACTACGTTATCTGGAACTTGGAGCGCTGAATCTTTCAGCATGATCGACTCAGCGTATGCGTTTACTAAATAATTGTTGTGATAGTAAGGACTGCACAAGGATATACGACATTTATCCCTGTACTCGGCAGTTGTGATTGCATGCACACATGGTAATTTCTCCCTTTCGAAACGCCGGCATGTGCATGTTTTTCCGTCCAAATTCACAACATGCAAAGAATCCCCAGAAGATCCATATATAACTTCAGTGTGATAATCATCAATCCTTTGTGCCGTCATAAGTCTGGCGGCAAAAACACGACCCTATTATAAATACAGAATAAAAAAATGTTATGGTTGACTTATGAAATGTTACGGCTGACTTATGCAACGTTACGGCTGACTTATGCAATGTTACGGCTGACTTACATGTAGTTGTTTCTCGACACCACTCGAAAGCATGGTTAGCTGCGATCTAGCATCCTCTCTCCGTTCAATAAACCAACTAGTCATCATAACCCGTATCGATTCTAATAGTCGAACAATGTTAAGACTTCTAGCATTTGACAGTGCATGGTTTATTGATTCCGCTATGTTCGTAGTCATCGAATTGTACCTTTCGCCCGGGAAATGAACACGCGCCCACAGTCGGACATCAACTCTTTCGAGGTAGGCATGGAGTTCAGGATTAATCGTTTGAATCTCCTCGTATATTGCAGTAAAATCAACCATCCTACAACATCTTGCCGCTTTCTTCACCAGACGAAAGACATCTTTTCCGTTGTACGTTCCCAAAATGTTCTTATATAAATGATAACTGCAAATTCCCCGAGAAGCCAACGGATACATATTCCCAATTGCTTTCCCTATCGAGTTATGCCTATCCGAGATTATCGCAAGACCCTCATCGTCAGGAATCGCAAGTTTTAGCTGCGTAAAAAACCAGTGCCACGAATCATCATTTTCAGTGTCAACCACACCGAAGGCAATTGGGAAAATATGAAAGTTACCATCCTGGGCTAGTGCTGTGAGAAGCGTCCCTTTGTATTTACCCTTAAGAAACGCACCGTCGACAACGACAACTTTGCGCATGAAAGGAAACCCATTTACGCTCGCACCAAATGCAAGGAACACATACATGAATCTTCCAAACTCATCGATTTAAAGACGCGTAATTGTACCCGGATTTGCCCTTCTTATCTTGTATAAGTAAGAAGGCAAATCTTCAAACCCACTCTCAGGAGTTCCCATCTCGATTTCCCTTGCAAATCGTAGCGTTCTATGTGATTTCCAATAATCCATCTGACCACATGGAAAATGATACAAATAAGTCAGCCGCATCGTAACAATAAGTCAGCCGAAACGTACTAGTAACTCAACCGTTAAGTTGAAATAACTCAGCCGTTAAGTTTATAATATAACTCAGCTGTAATATAACTATAAATCAGCTGCATCCTAAAATTAAGTCAGCCGCAACGTACTAATAATTATCTTTACACCAAATTGCTTCTGGATAGATATTCCGACACTCCTAGGTCGAACAGACAGACCAACATTGCCGAGAAAGTCCTTGTACAACTTTTCTAAAATAGCCGATGTTGCTTTTCGAGATCGACCAGAACGCTCAGTTACGAAACATGTATGATCTGAATCGTAAATATGAACATAAAATGTTGGGGGATCCCCTAGTATAGTAGCAAGAACTCTCCAGAGACATCCACCAACCCAACACTTAACAACGAGTGTATCCGAATCGGATACGTCTACATCAAAATCAAATCGATCCCTCACCGTAAGAAGTTTCAGTCGTTTCTCCAAATCGGCTTTACTCTCGTATCGTTGCCCTACCGAGAGGTTTAGGGAAGACATATCTAACCTTAGAACCTCCGGATTTCCTTTGGATCCGCTCGTCGACAAGTTATGAGGTCTCTTCTTAGGAGGTAGTGTCGGTGAATCTTCGTCTTCGTAAAAACTGAAGTTATCATCTTCAGATGATGACTCACCATCCGAGTCGTCGAAAATATCAAATCGGCTGTCAAATTCATCATCTTCTTCGTCTTGTTCGCCTACTTCATTTTCTTCGACTACTTCATTTTCTTCGCCTACTTCATCTTCTTCTACTTCATCCTCCAAATTGAAAGCATCATAACTCCCACCGTAATCTTTAGATCTAGATTCAACTTCTGAGCTATAAGTGAATAAACTTTTATTATTCTCTCTCGCTCCGTCATTCCGACTAATTTCATTCTCCGTAATCTCCACACAAAGACGTAAGTGTTCAATTTTTCTAAAGCTTAAAAAAACTTGCAACTGTCGAGTATTGGAGAGGTAAACTGGTGGAGTATCGTGCGCCATTGTTTTCAAAGCTTTATTCGAGAACATGTAGCTCAGTTGAATCTGATGGCTCGACTCCTTTAATCCGTAATCATCGAGTACTATCTTCGCAAGTTCGTCTAGTGTTGTTTTCTCATCTATATGCACAACTCTACACCCTCTACCTTCGGCGTTGAATAGATATATGTGTTTCTTAACCCAATTACCGGAAACAATAATTACCGGATCCATAAGATCTCTGATGAATGAAAATAATGAAAAAGGTAGATGAAGAAGAATAAGAAGAAAGTCGTAGATAAAGAACCCTAATTTGTAAAAGCTGATGACATGGAAAATAAGAGTTGATGACATGGAATATCGGTAAGTCAACTGCCAAACAAACACATAACTCAGCCATTAATAAATCAGCCATCAAGTATAATGTAAGTCTGCCGCAACGTGAATAGTATTTCAATAATTAATCTTTCGCTAATAAATCAGCAGTAATTAGGCTAGGAAATATTAAGTCAGCTGTATTGTCAAATAAATCAGCCGTCAAATGAATGCTATTCTAGTAATTAATCTTTCGCTAATAAGTCAGCCGTAACTAGGTTGAGTTATTGTTAACCCAGCCAATTACGGCTGATTTACGTAAGTCAGCCGTAACTACCTCTCATAAGTCAGCCAACCGGAGAACATAACTCAGCCGTCTCTTATCTAAAACTCAGCCAATTTTCCATAAATCAGCCCGCCGTTGTATAACTCAGCCGTAACTTGTGTTCGTTAGTCAGCCGTTATCTCATAAGTCAGCCAAATTTCTGTAAATCAGCCGTAACTAACGGCTGATTTATGTTTGTAAGTCAGCCGTTATCTCATAAGTCAGCCAGATTTCTGTAAATCAGCCGTAACTAACGGCTGATTTATGTTCGTAAGTCAGCCGTTATCTCATAAGTCAGCCAGATTTCTTTAAATCAGCCGTAACTAACGGATGATTTATGTTTGTAAGTCAGACGATCTCTCATAAGTCAGCCGCGTTTTTTAACTCAGCCGCAACGTAACTATAATTCAGCCGCAACATAACCATAACTCAGCCGTAGCGCTTTACGGCTGAGTTCATTAATACACGTCAGCGATTTCCTACGTGGTTGCTTACGTGGCTATGACATTTTTGTAATTACGTTTTTTGTCGCAACGTAACAAAAGGGCACGCTGGGTATTAAAAAATACCAGTAATAAAAAAAAAAAATTATATGATTCTAGTCATATTACCTGATTTCTGTGGGATTTGAGCAAAGAACCCTAACTTTTTATTGGTATAAGGGCATCGCCACCCCCAATCTAAATCCCACCATAAAAGTAAGTTTAGAGTAAAATCCTCTCCAACCCCATTCTAAATCCTACACCAAACTAGAGCAACCATCTTTTTTACTTTACGTGTAGAGTAAACTCATTTCTCATTCTATTTTAGAGTTGAACTTTTTTATTCATAAAAAAGTCTTTTATTTTTTTACTGATTCTACTTTTACACCTAAAATATATTATTAAAAATAAGTTTTTGTTATTGGCACTTTAATTTTTCTATTAATAATTAATGGCCTTTTAACAAAATTATAAAATGATAATCAAACTTAATACTAAAAAAAATCTTTAACCAACACAATTAAAATGCAACAAAAATTTTCAAATATGATGAAATTTATTAATGGAAAATAATGAAATTAAAATAATAACATAAAATAAATAATACAATTAATGATTTAATAATTTAAATCATCAAAATATTGTCCAAATGAAGAAGACGAAGGTGGAGCTTGTTGATGTTACATGATATAATGACTACATGTATCATTTTGCATAACATGATAATCGAAGATGAGCGTGATCTTGATCCACCGATTGAAATCGATGGAGGAGCTCCGCCTCCGGAGGTTGAATTAGTGGGAGAAAATAATATCCGGTTTCAAGAATTTCTTGGGCGATTTAGAAGAATCAAAGATAAAGAAGCTCATTTTTCACTTCGTGATGATTTAGTTGATCATTTGTAAGAAAAAATTGGTAATACTAATGCTTAGATTATATAATTTTGTCTTTTTCTTTTGTGTAATGTTATTTTATGTCTATAATAAAATTTCATTAAAAATATTATTATGATTTTAGTGAATTATTGTTAATTATAAAATAGCTGGGTAAAATGTATAATTTTAATAAATCAAGGACTAAATTGAAAATAATATATTGAGAATATTCTTTTTAGAGTGAAAAATAGAGTAGAGTTGGAGAAAACTAGAGGTTATCAGAGTGAAAAATAGAGTTACTCAATTTTAGAGTGAAAAATAGAGTCATGGGTTGGAGATAGTCTAACTAGTATAAAGTTAAAATCCCGAAAAGCACAAATGTTTACATTGTTTGTACAACCAAAAACTAGATACAACTATGTGAAAAGCTTTTGAATTTTTAATTCATACAATTGTCATATGTCAACTTGTTTTAACTCTTGTGGTTTTCTACACGTGAATAACATGGTTTTCCCCTACAAATCTAAATTTCGGCGCAATTCCCTGAAAATATGTTTTTTGATTCATATAATTTTTGAATATTTACACAAACATTTCAAACAATAAAGAGAAGGGATTTATCAACTTGGTACAACTTGGCTCATAAATCGTTGAAATTGATAGCTACTCTTCTTGTTCACAAGTACATTCAAACTTAAGGCTTCGACAACTCTTTCTTAATAATCTTCAACATCAATTTCATGTTTGAGACACACATAAACCATGAGATTTGTTTCAAGGCAAGTAATCTAGGACGAATTTGAGATGCACTTTAACCTGCTCAATCTCCTTTCCCCCAACCATATTGATTTCATCTTTCACGGTAACTGTAACGATTTTCTTATTCTTCGATAAAGCTTTCAGATGAATCCCTGACTTGTTTGTAATATCCACAATTTCCTCATGACCTTCTCGTAACTCCACAATGGCCTTTGCTTGTCTTTTCTAAGCCTCGCATTTCTCTTCATTAGACATCTCATTATCTTTCGCTAGCTCAAATGTCTCATCAACAATGTCCTCGCCCCTCAAACCAAGCCCATTCCCATCATCATCAAAGAAAAAACCTTCACCACCAAATACAAAAAAAAAAAGTAAAGAGTTAGTAACCAATAGAATCACACTAATGTAAAAACGTAAAGATTAATACTTATTAGTAGAGAACAAGCATAGCAACTCTTTGTATTTTGTGGTTTTTTCAACATCAATTAAGAAAAAATCAAGAAAGAAACCACTAACACCAATTTTTAATTTACCAAATTGGAAGTAGTAGTATCAACTATCAACTATCAAGCAATTAAAACAAAAAGAAAATAAAGAAAAACAAAATTATTTGGTCAGTTTTCGCGTGAAGCGTCTCTTGTGGGAGAGACTTTAGAGACGGTTCAAAGAACCACGTGTCACAATTTCACTCGTTCTTCTCCTTTCGTTCTTCTTCTCTGAAAAATCTGATTCCGATTAAATTTGGGAGAAGAAGATGTCTCGCCGATCGATTTCGCTACTTGAAGAATCTCGCCGAGTCGAAAATCCAGACCCGATCCGTGACGTACATGCCCAGATCCGGCGACGGAAAGCCACGACCGGTGACGTTGATTCCCGGCGACGGAATCGGACCTCTGGTGACGAAAGCGGTGGAGCAAGTTAGAAAACGATGCACGCGCTGTTAGAGATAATGATATTCAGTTACGCATATTTAGATATTATGTTCATATTGTTTGTATCGTGCCTAAATATGTGGAACGCACTTCCTGATTCTTTGTAACCAACTAGACTATATAAGCCATGTACATGTATTATGATTAATCAAAGGAAATACAAAGTTTTCACGGTATCAGAGCATCCAAGCTTCTAATCCTCTTTTCTCTTCTCCTTCGTCCTCTTCTCTCTCTCTCTCTTCTCTCCTCTTCAAATTCCTTGCCATTAAAATGGCTGCAGAAAACAACAACCAACGTTGTTTTGGCGTCACTAACATCAAAAGCCACATTCCGGTCATCCTTGATCTCAACGATCACAATTATGATGCCTGGAGAGAGCTCATTCAAACCCACTGTATGACGTTTGACGTATCCGGCCATCTCGATGGCTCCGTTCAGCCCACCAGTGCTAACGATAATGCTTGGCTCAAGCGTGACGGTCTTGTCAAGCTGTGGTTGTATGGTACCATGGTTGAGCCTCTCTTCCTCTCCTCCTTCAAACCCGGCGGCACCGCACGCGATATCTGGCTTCGCGTTGAAAACCAGTTCAGAAACAACAAGGAGGCAAGGGCGATCAAGCTTGACCATGAGCTGCGTACGATGGAAATCGGCGACCTTTCCATCCATGAATACTGCCAGAGAATGAGATCCATTGCTAATTTGCTTAATAATCTCGACGCTCCCGTCACCGATCGCACTCTCGTCATGTATATCATCAATGGCCTTAACGACAAATTTGATAACATCATCAATGTTATCAAACACAAAGAGCCATTCCCCAGTTTCGACTCCGCCAAATCCATGCTCGAATGGGAAGAGTCTCGTCTCAAGAAATCCACTCGCTCCACTGCAAGCCATTCCGACACCGCCTCGTCTTCTACAGCCCTCACTGCCTCTACCGAGCCACAACAACGAAACTATCAAGGCCGCAATCAACGATCAAATAACAGTCGCAGAAATCGCAGATTTCCAAACCGAAACAGAGGAGGTCGGGGACGTTTCAACCAGCAGCGCAACCCATGGGGCACGCAGTCGTATTGGCCATCACCGCAGCCGTTCTGGACTCCACAGTACCCGTGGCGCCAGCCTCCATACAGTTCTGCTCCTCCGCAACAACGAGCGAATCTCATCGAATTCCCTTCACTACCACAAGCTTACACTTCCGAAACTCTAGCAGATCCTTCGGCGTCGGATTGGTACATGGATTCGGGAGCTACTGCTCATCTCGCTGCCAATGCAGGTACTCTCAATCCTCCTCTTAATCACAATATCAATCAATCGGTCATAGTAGGCAATGGTTCTCTCATCCCTGTTTCAGCCTCTGGCTCCACCTCCATCCTTACTCATACTCGTCCCTTGTCCTTAAACAATGTCCTTGTCACACCACAAATAGTCAAAAATCTCATATCTGTTCGTAAATTTACAACGGATAATTGGTGTTCTGTGGAATTTGACCCTCTTGGTTTTTCTGTGAAGGACCTTCAAACTCGGAAACCTCTAATCCGATGTGACAGCTCCGGTGATCTCTACTCCCTTCCAGCTTCTTTCATGAATACACCGGTCGCTTCAACCGCTCTTTTAGCTTCAACCCCCGCTCTATGGCATAAGAGACTTGGCCACACCAACTCAGCTTCCCTTCATTCTATTTTAATTTCCAATCCATCATTATGTAATAAGGGCCATTTTGATATCTCTTGTGAACCTTGTCGTTTGGGCAAATCAATAAAACTTCCTTCTGGTAATTCTCAAACACTTGTTTCCAAACCTTTTGAAATTGTCCACTCCGATTTATGGACATCTCCCGTTCCAAGCATGAGCGGAATTCGTTATTACGTTTTATTTCTCGATCACTTTTCTCACTTTCTTTGGGTTTATCCTCTAAGACGCAAAAGCGATGTCTTTTCCAAGTTCCTTCATTTCACAGCTTATGTCGAGACTCAATTCCGAACAAAGATCAAACAATTCCAATGTGATAATGGTGGAGAGTTTAACAATTCAGACTTTCATCAATATTTTTCAACAAACGGGATCATTGTTCGTTTTTCATGTCCCCATACTTCACAACAAAATGGGAAATCCGAGCGAATGATCCGCACGATCAACAACTCCGTACGAACTCTATTGTTTCAAGCTCGTCTTCCACCATCTTATTGGGTAGAAGCACTCCATGTTGCCGCTCATGTTCTCAACATCACCCCTTCCAAAGCCATCCAAAATCAAATCCCATACACTCTTCTCTTTAACAAACGACCAACATACGATCACTTGCGCGTTTTTGGCTGCCTCTGCTACCCAAATTTAAACCATTCGAACTTGAACAAACTTTCTCCACGGACAACACCGTGCCTCTTCCTCGGTTATCCATCCCAACATCGCGGTTACCGCTGTATGGATTTGAAAACCAACAAAATCATCATCTCTCGACATGTTCACTTTGATGAGGACAAATTTCCTGCTGCTGAATCTTCTCATCGCTCCGATCATTACCAATTTCTCAATACAGCAGATGACGCTTCTCCACTCTTCCAATCGATTCTCCAAGCTCCTTTTGCCTCTCAAAATCAAGCCTCTAATCTGCCCAGGCCCACATCTAAGCACAAATCTCGGCCCACTAGGCCTGACCCATTGTTTAAAGCTCCTTCTTCTTCAACGATCAAAACACGTTCTCAATCGGGTATCTCTAAACCCAAAAAGATAGTTTCTCTCTAGCTAAAACCAAGTCACCGATTCCAAAAAGCCATATCAAAGTTTTAGCCGACCCTAACTGGAACCCTGCTATGACTGATGAGTATGGTGCTATGATTAAGACAAGGACTTGGGATTGGTACCTCGTCCGCCTAAAACTAATATTGTGCGTTCGATGTGGTTGTTTAAGCACAAATATGATGAAGATGGCGTTTTATCACGTCACAAAGCCAGATTAGTTGCTAATGGCAAATCACATGTGGAGGGAGCTGATTTTACTGAAACATTCAGCCCGATTGTAAAACTGGCAACGATACGTACGGTTCTTAATGTTGCTGTCTCTTTAGAATGGCCGATCAATCAGCTTGACGTCAAAAACGCGTTTCTTCAGGGCGACCTTGAAGAAACAGTGTATATGCACCAGCCTCCGGGGTTTGTCGATTCATCTTATCCTCATCACGTCTGCAAACTCAACAAGGCAATTTACGGATTGAAACAAGCGCCTCGCGCTTGGAACTCGAGATTTTCCAAGTTCCTGAAACTGATGGGTTTTGTCACAAGCAAAGCCAACTCTTCTTTGTTTATTTTCAGGAAAGGCAGGGACTGTGCGTATCTCCTTCTTTATGTCGATGATATCCTCTTGACGGCATCTTCCAATATTTTGCTTCAACGAATCATCACCAAGCTCAAGACTGAATTTCCCATGACTGATTTGGGCAAGCTTCGTCATTTCCTTGGGATAAAAGCTGCTTTCAACGCCAAAGGTCTCTTCTTGAATCAAGCGGTATACGCACATGACATTATTGCTCGGGCTAGCATGACCGACTGCAAACCAATTGCTACACCCGTCGATCTGAAATCAAAGCTCTCCATTCATGACGGTGATCCAATTGACAACCCAACTTTCTATCGAAGTCTCGCTGGAGCTCTCCAATACTTGACATTCACGAGACCTGATATTTCATACGCTATCCACCAAATATGCCTTTACATGCATACTCCTCGCCAACCTCATCTCCATGCTCTCAAACAGAATACGGTACTTGCAGGGGACGCTACACTATGGTCTTCAGTTGTTCAAAGGCAAAATCGATTCTCTAACAGCCTACTCCGACGCGGACTGGGCTGGGTGCCCGAATACAAAGGTGTGGCAAATACGGTTGCTGAGTTGACATGGATACGCAATCTACTCTTTGAACTTCACCTCCCTATCATAAATGCATCGGTTGTTTACTGCGACAATATAAGCTAAGTGTATCTCTCCACAAATCCGGTCAAACATCAACGGACTAAACATATTGAGCTTGATATTCACTTTGTGCGCGACAAAGTTGCTATTGGTGAGGTGAAGGTTCTACATGTCCCTACTTCTCTTCAATATGCATACATTTTTACAAAGGGACTTCCATCTTCGCTTCACAAGGAGTTCCGTACCAGTCTCACCGTCTGCAAACCGACGATGTGACTGCGGGAGGGTGTTAGAGATAATGATATTCAGTTACGCATATTTAGATATTATGTTCATATTGTTTGTATCGTGCCTAAATATGTGGAACACACTTCCTGATTCTTTGTAACCAACTAGACTATATAAGCCATGTACATGTATTATGATTAATCAAGGGAAATACAAAGCTTTCACGCGCCGGTTTACTTTGAGCCTTTCGATGTTCACGGAGACATGAAGAGTTTACGGGAGGGATTTCTGCAATCGATTAAGAAGAAGAAAGTTTATTTGAAAGGTGGGCTTAAGACTCCAGTTGGTGGTGGTGTGAGCTCGCTTAATGTGGATTTGAGGAAAGAGCTTTGGTCAATTGTTTCAATTTGCCTACTCGTCATGAGAACGTTGATACTGAAGGTGAATATGCAGGGCTTGAACATGAAGTTGTTCCTGTGTTGTTGAGAGCCTTAAGGTGAATTTACTCTTGAAATTGGATTTGGTAGTAGATTTGAATGCCTATTGGCAGTTGACTTTCATGAGACATTGACTCAGAAGAAGAAGCTTGCGTCGATACTGGTTACACTTTTCCCGGTGATAATCCCATTCCGATCTCCGGAGACGTTTTTCTCCCGGTGACTCCAACTTCCGGTGACGCCTCTTGCCGTTGGTCGTCGTCTCTCTCAGCTTCTCTTTACCGGATCGATGGTTGGGGAGCTCCATATTTCACGGCGAATTCCTCCGGTTTCGTCCTCATGGTTCTGATACTTTACCTGAGATCCTTCTTGCTATGAGCTGCTTGTGTAAAGGTAATCCTGAAGCTTTTCTTGTGTGTAATGGTTTCAAAGATGCTGAGTATATATCTTTAGCTTTACTTGGGAGGAAATTGGAATTGAATACTGTTATTGTGCTTGAGCAAGAAGAAGAGCTTGATTTAGTTATTGATTTGAGTAAGAAGATGAATTTGAAGCCTGTGATTGGGTTAAGAGCTAAGCTTAGGACTAAGCATGAGAGTCATTTTGGATCAACTTCTGGTGAAAAGGGTAAATTTGGATTGACTAGTTCTCAGATTGTTCGTGTTGTGAGGAAGTTGAGTCAGTCTGGTATGCTTGATTGTCTCCAGCTATTGCATTTTCACATCGGTTCGCAGATTCCTTCGACGTCCTTGCTCTCGAACGGTGTATCCGAAGCTGCGCAGCTTTACTGTGAGCTTGTTCGTCTCGGTGCTCATATGAAAGTTATCGATATCGGTGGTGGTTTGGGGATTGATTACGACGGGTCTAAGTCGGGTGAATCGGACCTTTCGATTGCGTATACTCTTGAGGAGTACGCTGAAGCTCCGGTTTGTATGTGATCGGAGATCGGTGAAACATCCCGTGATATGCAGCGAAAACGGTAAAGCGATCGTTTCTCATCATTCCGTGTTGATCTTCGAAGCGATTTCGGCTGTTAAACCAAGCGTTCATCAAGCGAGCTTCGAGGATATTCAGTTCTTGCTCGAAAGTGACGAAGCTCGAGTGAATTACGAGGATCTTTTCGCTGCTGTGATGCGTGGAGATCACGAAAGCTGCCTTCTTTATGTTGATCAATTAAAGCAGAGCTGTGTCGAAGGTTTTAAAGACGGTGTTTTGAGCATCGAGCAGTTGGTTTCTGTTGATGGGTTATGCGAATTGGTGTTGAAAGCTATCGGTGCATCGGATACAGTTCATACTTACAACATCAATCTCTCAGTTTTCACTTCGATTCCTGATATCTTGGGGATTGATCAGTTGTTTCCTATAGTACCTATCCATAAGCTCGATCAAAGGCCCGGGGCCGTGGGATTTTATCGGATTTAACTGGCGACAGCGACGGGAAGATCGATAAGTTCATAGGCGGCGAAACCAGTTTGCTGTTGCACGAGCTCGAGAACAATGGTGGAAAGTACTTTTTGGGTATGTTCCTTGGAGGGGCTTACGAAGAGGCGCTCGGTGGAGTCCACAATCTGTTTGGCGGGCCAAGCGTTGTTTGGGGTCTTGCAGAGCGATGGACCACATAGCTTTGCAGTGACCCTAGCCTTGCCTGGTCAGTCTTCAGCTGATGTTCTACGAGCGATGCATCATGAGCCCGAGATGATGTTTCAGACCTTAAAACACCGAGCAGAGGAGTTGATGCATACCAAAGGCGGTGGCAATGAAGGCGAAGAAGAAGATGATGACGAATACAACAATGTTGCGGCTTGTCTAGACCGTTCGTTCCATAACATGCCGTATCTTGCGACTGAGTCAGGATCTTCGGGTAACTCTCTTTCAGCAGCGATCAGTAACCTTGGATTTTACTACTGCGACCAAGACAACTTTGATTACTGCTCTGATTAAGAGTGGTGGTCGTGTGGTTTGTTGTTGCATTTCTATCATGTTAAAATCGCCTTTGTGCGATTTCTTAAGTTTCTTTTAATAAATGTTTATAATCATTGTTGTTTAAGGTTTTTAAGTTAGTGGATGTTGGATTTCTCTCATCTAACCTTTGTTTACTCTCAAAGGTTAGCTCATCTCTTGCTCTCTATGTCTTTGTTGTGTTTTGTTTATTTGTTGTAGAGAGAAAGAGACCAAAAACGTTTTTCTTAAGAGAACTACATTGTTCACACTCATTCATGCATTTTTCTTACACAACATAGACACATATTTAAACTACTTCTACTTGCACCACACAGAAGCACCCATACTTCTACATCTTAGACACTTACACAAGCAAAGACTTAACTTGCTTCAAACACAACAACTCTTAACAACTCTTTTTGTCTACAACTTGACAAACTAAACATACTTCCTTTTTGGGCCTAGTTCATCTCCAGCCCATTACAACAAAACCACAAAAGCCTTGTTGACTTTTTCATGTGTTGACTCTGTTTCTTCTTCTTGTCGGCAACTTCTTCTTCTTCCCTGAATCTTTTTCTACAATTGAAGCTCTTCTATGTTGTTCATGTCTTCTCACTTGAAGCTTTCTCTTTTGTAGGTTTAATCAAAGGTTCAATTCCAACAGTGGATCCGAATAATGGATGCACTTTTGTAATATTCGGATCTCCTAATCTTATTTTTATATATTTCCTCCTTTTATGTCTGCCACTTGCAAGATCAACTTGTGCTTGAGCACTCCTCGAGTTAATCTCCACACCCGCAAGTACACCAAAATTGAAATGTGTTGTTTTTCTTCTTCATTTTAAAATTTAGTACTTGAAAACTTTTCTAGGTTGATCGTCCTTAGGTGGCTGCCTCTTCGCTGAGATTCTTTCTTGTAAACCCAAAAGCTTTGTAAAATTAACAATGGTTGGAGACTCGGAAGCAAAGCAATGGCCACAGAGTTCTTAGACTAATGGGATTTTGTGAAGATTGAACCATAATAAGAACTCAAAACATAAACAATCATCCTATATTCATGCTAGCTCAGTAGCTCAATAATATTAACACAAAACAAGGACTAGAAGCATCAGTTCATAGCCCTGGAGACTCTTCAAATGAGATTCTATATGATAAAAAGCGCATTCTACTTTGTTCAGAAAGAAGAAATGAAAATTTCGTTAATATCATAGGATACAACCTGATAATCTCATGCAAGTGCATCAACTACTAAATAATCTATCCCTTGGAAGGAAGGTATAACACTTTTTCATTCAAGTCAAGGCTAGATATTTACAATGACATGATTTCCATAACCATTACCAAACAAAAAATGTGACAAGTTATTCTTATATATCATCGGTTCTAGATGAGGTGATAAATAAAACCTAGATCAACAATGAATCGACATTATGTATGTTTAGGTGTTTTCATTGAATGTTATACAATGCTAATCCATTACATTTATGCTAGTCTTTGGAAATGTTTCGTCTGCGAAAACAATTAAGCATCATGTCAAGAGGAGAATAAAACTCCAAAGTTTTTCAATAAGAAGTTTGAATGTTACAATTGCTTAAGAGGATGATCAAACTAGATGTTACTCTTGAGTACAAAAATTAAATTTAGATGGATAAGAATCAAAAGTGTGTGCATGATGGATAATGCTCTCGTGAATATGTTCCTCGATAACGTTTAGCACTTTTGTTCTTACAATGAATCATCATGATAATCGAAACTGTCCGTGCGCAGGATGGACAAAGTTGTTCCTTCCTCTAAGGTTGATTTGATCAAGGAAGAGCTAGAAGCTAATTAGCTGATGTAAGTTAATAAAATGCATAGTCATTAGTAATTGTTATTTCCCTTTTTTAAAAATAAGTAACTATAAAAGTTACTCTCTTTTTCTGGTTTCTTAGAAAACAGTATACAGATCTAAGAAACCAAGAGTATGAAACTAGGAAGCACAAATAAAAATACAACTCTTACAAGTCCTGCGTTGAGAAATGAAACCAACAGTAACCCCAAATTTTCTGCCGATAAAACCCTAAAAGCACAAAAAAATATATATATTGAGAGAGAGAGAGAAAACCCTAAAATTGTTTGAGATAGAGAAAGAGAAACGAACCCACCGTTAGCCACACCGGAGAACAGGAAGACAGAAATGTTATTTCTCTGTCGAGAATGAAGGTCTTCATTCTCGCCGGCTCCGTCGTAAAATCAAGGTTGCTCTACTACAGTCTTTCTTCCACTACTGATCTCTCAAATCGCTTAAATAGCGAAAAGCTAATGGGCCAGTGATTGGAACAACATTATTAAAACATGGCCCAACAACTATTTTCATAACTCAAATTGATTAGGGATAACGAAGCAAAAAAATCTTCTTCCAATTTTTGTTCACATTACAAAATCGCAATATTTGGCAATAAACAGTTTATATATCCTATACATTATTTGAGGAGCATTTTGGGAGTACTTTGCTTATGTGTCATTCCAAATAATTTTTCTTTTTATTTATTTTTATTTATTTATTTCATTATCTTATACTCATTGTCAAACACATTTAATTCCAAATAAACTTATTTTGATTATTATAACTCTAATTACCAAACACATTTGAATCTTCCTAAACTTGCCAAAATTAAAATATTTTGAAATTTTCAACTTGCCAAAATTAAAATATTTCAAAATTATAGATTTAAATCATAGAATTAAATGTGAACAAAAATTTAACATATATACCAAAAAAAATTGATTAAATAAAATAAAAATATTTATTATCTTTTGAAAATATGTGAGCATGTAAAAATATGTTTTTACATGTGTTGTTTTGTTTGACAATTAGATGTTTTTAATTTTTCATAAATGCACCTTCGTACAAGTAAAAATATAATTATTAATGAAATTTGTTGGTTTAATTATTTCACGGGTGAAACGCATTTGTATGCAAAATAGTCGCAAAATTCAAATATAAATTAGGCCTTAGGTTATGTATAATTATTCTTCATAATATTTTTTTTAACTAAAACTATTAATTTTATTCGATAATCATTTTATCCCGCGTATAACGCGGGGTAATTTTCTAGTATATTAGGTAAAGGACCCGCCTCTCGCCCTCACTGAAAAAAAGGATTGGCTCGGTAGAATCCGGCTCCTTTCAACTGGTTAAAACCACAATCGATGGTTTCTCTGTTTCCAAACTTCATAGATTCTTCCATGAAACCTCAAATCTATCACAAAGATTTGAATCTATCCTCTTTACTATTATTGTTTTAGTTGTTTCTAAGGCAGATTATGCTTTGTATTTGATTATAGCAAAACTCTACTATTGATATAAAAGCAGTTGATTGACAAAAAAAAAAAAAAAAAAATTGTGGCAAGATTTAATTGGATTTTTTTAATGCTTGTCGAAATCTAATCGATCAATTGACACATGTCACGATCGTGTTAATTATTATGTTTGACGCATCAAACTTTATATAATAATAATAAGATATATAAGGTTAATTGGTTAACTAACCATAAAATAAAAAAATTAATACTCGCCAAAATCCCTAAATCTATCTAAGGGTTGAAACCCTTTTTTGAGACTTTGGGACTGAAACCGGTGAATGAAGAAAACTTTTGTTTTACTGATAAGTTTTCATGATTGGAATATCCATGATTCATGATTACATTCTTGGCAACAGCAGCCTGAAATATTTTTTTGATAAAATGAAAGACAAAATAAATTGAAACAAGAGTGTCTTATTGCAACGAAACATTTGTGAAAACTACAATTGGTCCATCAAAGTCTCAACCTTGAAAATCTTTAATTTATTTTCTGAACCATAACCACAGGATGCTTCAACCTGCAATGGATAACACAGACCATTATTATAAACTTGATTTGTTAGCGAGGAACATGTATCAGAATTGAAGAGAAAAAAAACTATTTTTAGTATGCAACCTAAGGATGATTATCCAACTTACTTTGTTGATGGGTGTGAAAATATGCAACATAGGTTTAGGGGTTGTCTTCTAGACCATAGTTGTACACAATCTCAATCTGCATCAAAAGACAATCAGCACTTGCAACGAAGAAAGTGAGATAAATCTCGATGGAAGTGAGAAGTGTTAGAGAAGAAAAATTTACCCCAGCAGGCGGAGGCGGGTTTCTACAGAACTTTGAGCCGCCAGGAGCCCATGGAACTACAATACAAACGTGGGTCATTTAGAACTTGTTCAATTCGAGAAGTGGAACGCTCTTGTTATCTAATTTGAGAGGAAATCATAAAGCTAACACACATTCTTCCTGTCAAATTGACAACGATTCACATTATGTGTCGAGATGCTTACCGATATAAGGATCAGGGTGCCGCCATTTATTGTATTCCGATTCACCATGAGCAATCAGTTTGTCGATTCTATCAACATCCTCCTACAAATACCCCAATCAAAGGATCATAACAAGGTACAAACAAAGAGAAACAAATACATTCGTAACCACTAATGTTGTTGAAAGAAAAGTTTCATTATCTGGTTCTTAACTCCTGTTTAAATAGGTACAACATTTACTTTCATGAACTGCACTGAAACATTAATCATAAGCTGATGGATTGGTAGAGCAAAGTTGTATATTTAGATGTTACTGAATGGAAATACCAACTCAACACAAGAATTATTGAATAGCAGTGTAAAACATCTGTGATCACATTCACTTATTTCAATGAAATTACAAATCAAATATTAGAAATCTGAATAATTAAGCGAGAGAAAATCCAGTAGACAGAAGAAGCTTTTCTCACATTTGTTTCCACAACAAAAGTCCCCAAATTTCTCATTTAAAAACACTCACGTGGCTATGGACATATCTCTCAAGTCTCTCTCTACCAAATCAAATCAAACAGAAACTTCCATTTCCACGGATTATTGAAAAAAATCAATTAACAATCATACAAAGAAACTGCAAGAGGTAAAAAAAAGGTCTGAAACGAGAAGAGAATCAGCTACATACAAATGAAGGTTTTGTCATTCACTTATTTCAATGAAATTTCACAGACTTCATAGTTTATCACAGCAGAAACATGAAAAACTAATCCTCAGTGCATACGTAATATGGCGTTTCTGTTTCCACAACAAAAGTTCCCAAATTTCTCATCCAAACACACTTACATAAGCTATAGTCATATATCTCTAAACGTCTCTCTACCAAATTCAATCAAACAAAAAACACCAAAC
The DNA here is from genome assembly GCA_963576765.1 of Draba incana. Classification (NCBI taxonomy): domain Eukaryota; kingdom Viridiplantae; phylum Streptophyta; class Magnoliopsida; order Brassicales; family Brassicaceae; genus Draba; species Draba incana. The sequence goes on along the minus strand of OY755210.1, from coordinate 31,390,178 downwards.
ACTTCAATTTCCACGGATTATTGAAAAATGAAATCGGAGAAGAGAACAAACCACATCTTGGTTAGCATTGAACTTCTCACGCAGATCAGAAGCCTGAAACATAACAAAGATCAAAAACCCAAAATGCTAGACCCTTAAAAACGAAATGTAAACAAGTCCAAGTCCGATTCGGATTCTCAGATCTGAGGAAGGAAAAAAAAAACTTACTTCTCGGTAGAAAATATGGCGATGAACAGACCAATTGAGACAATCCTTAAGAGCACGACGGTAAAGGATTCGAACCCTCTCCTTCTGCGCCGCACGCCGGGCAAAATACGCCGCCGACGAAACTCCGCTCATTTTTTTCTCCTGACTCCGATTGATTTCTGAGTCTCTCTCTATAATACTCTTTCTTCTTCCTCTAATCTGATTTACAGTTAGAGAAACCTTCTGGTTCACTCAGAGGGACCGATAATAGTTTTTTTAATGGGCCTGTGATTGGAGCTTAAATTACAATAATTTGGCCCATACAGGTTAGTAATTGAACCGAAATAAACCAGAACGATGATCTTTTTAAACCGGATACAAATACAAACCAATAAATTGAAAGAAAAAAAGACAAAAGGAACAAAAAAACTTAACTCCGTTGCCGGGACTCGAACCCGGGTCTCTCGGGTGAGAGCCGAGTATCCTAACCAGCTAGACTACAACGGATGTTTGATTATGAACTAATTTTTGTAAATTTAATTTAAATCTAGAACTTCCAAATTTAAACCAATTTGAGAAATGCTCTTCTGGATTCAGTTGATGTAGAACTTGAAGATGGTTTTGTGGTTAGTGCCTATGTGGAGTACCATTGGCTTCTTCCAACATTATTCCCATTGTAAACAAATTGGTATATTTTCAGATCCATGTGTTACTTGCTCTTCAAGGAAACTCTTTCCTAAAGTTTTCTATCTATACTTGGCGGTTTCTTAAATAAATATTTAATATTTAAAGATTTATCTAATTATATGTAATTTGTGATCTGTATTTTCTATAAATTAGTTTAACCCTTAAGAAGTTTTCATAATCATAGTTCAAAAAAAGTTAGGTCATTGATAAGCCGCAGCTCAAACTCAATGAGTCTCTTTCCCTCTAGCTTCAAGTCCAAGTCCAAGTCAGCCATTGATGTAAAAGAAGCTATAAAGAATCAAAACGACATCGCTTCGACCGTTGCGAATCATCTCTTCTCACTCTAACGTCGTTTTCTCTCCGGCATCGATAAACACCGCACTCACTTTGGTGGCCTCAGGTCCTGGAGATTCCTCCGTTGGGATCCTCTCCTTCCTTAGGTGTTCTTCAACAGATGAGCTCAACGCCGTCTTTAGGGAGATTGTTTCTGCCGTTTTTGCTGACCGTAGCGCCAAAGGCGGTCCAAAAATCACGTCGGTCTATGGCGTGTGGATCGAGAAATCTCTACTGATTGATCCAAAGTACAAACGTCTCTTTAAGAATTTCTTCAAAGCCGGTTTCGATCGCGTTGATTTCCGTTCAAAGGTAAAATCTCAGTCTCTGCCTTATTTTTCTATGTTTTGTTTAACCTAGAATTATGATGTCTTTAAACTATATATTACATATGGGTCCGATAGGTAACACTAACACAACACAGTACAACTTTTTTGATGGTACAAGTAGCATCAAATAGTGATTGGAGATGATTAATACAAGTAGTGATATTATATTTTCTAATGTTGTTTTATTGATTGGTTACACAAAAAATTGTACAAATTGTACTACCCTAAACAAATGTGACCAATGATAGTCATAATTTAGGTTTTTTTTTTTTTTTTGGGTGATTTGAAACAGGCTGAACAAGTACGTAAGAGCATGATTATCGGGGTATTTAGTTGGGTATGTAGTTGAGTTTTTAGGATTAAAAAATAAAAAAGAAATGAAAAGTGCACCATTTACGGAGTATGCTCACTGAGAGACGGAACAGACGGTCTCTTGACCCGTCTCTTGGCAACGTGGCGTCGTGTGATTGGGTGGATCTAGTCTTGATCAACATGCACGAACCATGGCGAGGCTTCGACGGTGGAGAAGAAGAAGCAGATGAGGAGAAGAAGAAAAGCAGATCGGAGAAGATCTGAGAAGAAGAAGTGGGAGAAGAGAAGTTAATTATGGAAGAACTTTTTTTTTCTTAAAATAATAATAAAATATTCATTATATGAAAAAAAAAATTTTACCTTTTTCCAAAAAAAATTATTTAGTAAAACTACAGTAAAAAGTGGATCTATTTATATTTGGAGTATTTCCTAAAAACATAATTGAAAAATGATTTGGTTCAACATATATGGTAAAAATGGAGACGAAGTTAAGATAAAAGGAAGATTTTTTAGTTTTTTATTTAAAATCTATATTTGAAATATTTGTATGTCATATTTGAAATTTTATTATATGTAATATACTTTATGTTTTATAAGTTTAGAAAAAAATATATATTTAACAAATTTTTTTTTTTTTTTAAAGAGACCTCTACCATTAATAAATAATTTGATAAGAGACTCCTTATAGACCATTGTTAATCATGGTCTAAGGAGTTGAATTCATGGGCTTCAAATAACACTAATGGTCTCATCAAAAATCTTCTTCCTCCTGGTTCCGTTACAAGCGACACCACATGCATTTATGGAAACGCATTGTACTTCAAAGGAGCTTGGAAAGATCCATTCCACAAGTCGATGACATTAGACAGAGAGTTTCACCGATACAATGGAACCTCAGTGTATGTGCCATTCATGAGCAGTTACGAGGACCAATTCATAACAGCTTATGATGGTTTCAAGGTCCTAAAGATGCCTTATCGACAAGGTGGTGATGATAACGATACAAATTGCAGCTTCTCGATGTATTTCTATCTCCCAGACAAGAAAGATGGATTGGATAATCTTGTCAAGACACTGGCTTCTACTTCTGGATTCTTTGATAGTCATATTCCAAGTTACAAAGTTTTAGTTGGTGAATTCAGAATACCAAAGTTTAAAATCGGTTACGGATTAGACGGTGGAAAGACTTTAAGTGAATTGGGATTGCGTTCAGTGTCATTGTACCATAAAGCTTGTGTCGAGATCGATGAAGAAGGCGCTGAAGCTGCTGCGGCCACTTATGTTAGTGATGAAGAGGGATGTGCTCTTGATTGGGAGCCTCCTATAGATTTTGTGGCTGATCATCCATTTCTGTTTGTAATTAGAGAAGATAAAACTGGAACTGTTTTGTTTGTTGGTCAGATCTTCGATCCTTCCAACAATCCTTCATAGATTTCGGTTTGGTTATGATATGTCAAAGAAGTGGAATTAGGTTTGTTAAACTTGAAATTTTTGGGTTTGGTTCTAGCTCAAATTTATTTGCAAAATTATTGATTTGAGTCTAAGTTGTGTTTTGGTTTAATTTTGTTTTTGTTTAGTTCGGCTTACTAATGTTCGTTGAATTGATGTCTAAGAAGACTTTGTTTAGACGGATCATTATGATGTGTTTGGTTGTTTTTTTTCTATTATGAACTTATGATCAATAAAATTTGATATTTATACTATTATTTATTGGTTCATATATGTTTTCAAGCACATAGTTTGAATTCTGTTTTCAAAGTCCCATTCTAGTTCTTGAAAGGTGCAAGCAAAGTTTTATCCGACCACTCTTGTTTCTCTAAATAAACCCGCAATTTAATATGATTGTTCTCGTAATCATTGTGAACAGAAGCTAATCCTCATATTCTATTAGGAACATTGTGATGTTTCTTTTGTGATTTTACAATTGTATGTGATGTTCCTCTACGAGATAACTTAAGGATTGGGTTCAAATCCTTGTGTGAAAAGTACAAAAAATGGTTGATGTTGAGTAGGTTGAGATTTATATTGCTTCAAAATGTAATAGACGATCGAAAAAGGATTTAGTGTTCATGATTATTGGTTGGGTTTGGAAGAGATCACATGGTAAAACTACTTTTCTCTTGAAATCTAGTTTATGACCAACTTTGGTCCATGGATGATGGAACTGTGGTCCCTTCTACTGCAAGTCTTTATGTAGCAATTGATATGAATTTAATAACTTGTAGCTAGAAAAGTAAAGCTGGTAAATGATATGTACTATATATTATGTTGTGCTTAATCATGTTGTCACCATATAGTTCTAAAATTAAATATCTTTATGCTTGCATCAATAAAGGGGTTATGTTGCTTTGAAGCACAAAATATCAATGTAATAAACTTGTAAAGTTATCACTCTTCATGATTCATTGTGAAGGAGAATCATTTTACTGTTTTGCAACATGAGACAGAAAAAACTATTTGGTTACAATATGCGAAATGGAACTGAGGTTTGTAACCAGCTTTTATCTCTCTTATCTTTTTTTTTTTAACACTGTAAACTTTTATAGATATCAAAGATGAAGGAGAACACAAAGTTTTAAAACCCACAGAAGCAAAGAGGAAGGAACAGAGCATAAAAAACAGAGCAAAAAGATACCACTAGGTACCATTTGAGAAATAAAGTAAACGACTAGGGATCCTTCCACAGGATAAGCGAAGAGAATGATCGTAGACCGGAGAAGTGCAGTCAAAACCATGTTTTAAGGGCCTCATCACGTCGCAGCTTCAGAGGCTATGAGGTGACGAAGCCAAATAGGACCATCCCGAGACACATAAGATTGATGGCGTCTATCCGTAATCAAGCTTTTTGCCACAGCCTGAGCAATACGGTTATTGAATTCAGAGGAGAGACATAAACTCTAGCTCTCTAAAGATTGGAGCTTTTGAAATATACGATCCGTTAGACTCCGATACATAGGAAAGAGGTGCGGAGATAACATAGCCACTCGCGCTTGAGTAAAATGAGACTCAAACATCACGTTATGCAAATGGAGATCAGCTGCAGCCTCAATCGACCATAATAGTCCCCATAATTCTGTCTCGAGCCTAGATGACATGTTCGAGTACGCCCGTCTACTATGAAATAGCGCTTTGCCATCAGAATCACGAGCCAACCAAGAGACACCACCTTCATAGCTCAGGTCACACCACTCCGCACCCACATTACACTTAATTATACCTTGAGGAGGTTTAGACCAAGACGGTGAATCCGTATGAATCTGTAGAGATGCAGACGAACTACCGCGCAACATGGCGGACGGTACATTCAAATTCAACCAAACCGTTGAATCCTCTTTTACTTTTGCCCAAATTTCTGAAGGGGAGAACCTCGTATTCTCAAAGGCTAAAGCATTACGAGCTTTCCATAATTCCCACAAAATCCAAGGGAAACTAAGCCGAGAAGCCGGGAGTAAGGACTGTTTAGAAGACATTGCCAAAAGATGATGAAAATTCAAGAAAACTGAATTGGGGGAAAAACCTGAAGGCGGAAGTGGGATATTGGATAGCTCCCAAGTTTCTTTGGCAGTAGTACATGTAAATAACACATGACAAATGGATTCTGAAGCCATCAAATTACAAGAATTGCAGGAAGTATTTACCGGAATTCCCCGTGAGACTAGTCTCTCTTTAACCGCAAGTGCACCCGAGATAGCTTTCCACATAAAGTGTTTTAGTTTAGGGGATGTTTTTACCTTCCAAAGTTTGCGCCATAGAGCTTTTTCAAGAGGAGAAGTCTCCTGAAGTGCTCCCGATTAAAAATCTTGTAGGAGAGCCAAGAACTTGTAACCACTTTGAGATGAATCCCATCCATCTTTGGAGAAACTCCATACAACCAAATCTTCTTGTGAAGGTTTGATTTTTGTTGATAAAATGCGGGGAACATCCTCTAGCGAAAACAGTTGGTGAACTTTGTTGACATCCCAGGAGCCGGTCAACGGATTGATTAAATCCACCACATTTAAGGTTAAATCCACCGTAGCATCTTGGTGATAACGAGGCGCTCTCGGGATAATGTCCATTATCCATTGATCAAGCCAGACTTTTGTAAGTGCCCCATTACCGATAACGTGCAACAAGCCTTGCTTGATTAAATCTTGGCCATGGAGTATGCTTCTCCATGCATATGAAGGATTCTTCCCGACAACACTTCCAAGGAAAGAGGAATTTGAGAAGTAGCGGTTTTTTAAGATTTGGGCTAATAATGAATTCGGATTGCTCCACAATCTAAAAGCTTGTTTTCCAAGAAGCGCTTGGTTAAACATTGGGACATCAAGAAACCCAAGACCTCCAAGTTCTTTTGATTTACATAGTTTCTTCCAAGCAACCCAAGGGATCTTTTTCCTCGACTCACCACTACTCCAACAAAACTCCGTCATTGCACTAGTAAGCTTGGAACAAACATCTTTAGGAAGCTTGAAACATGTCATAGCGTAGACCGGAAGAGCAAGACCTATTGATTTGAGAAGAACCTCTTTACCACCTTGTGATAAAGCTTTGGCAAACCAACCATTTAATCGACCATGAAGTTTCTCCTGAATAAAACTCAAAAGATTACGTTTCGATCCACTAAAGCATTCTGGGAGACCAAGATAAGTACCCTCACCTCCGAGTTTGGAAATGCCTAAGGCAGATTTGACTTGAGTTTGAATGTCCAACGCCACTTTCTTTCCAAAGATAATCGATGATTTCATTTGTTGATTTCTTGACCCGAAGCCATACCATATATCTTCAAGCAGTTAGAGATTTCTAGTGCTTCCTTCTCTGTTGCTTTGCACATCAAGAGGTTGTCATCCGCAAATAACAAATGGTGGATTGCCGGTCCTGAGGGTGAAAGCTTAATACCCAAAAATTTTCCACAATTTTCTGCATTATTAAGACAATTCACGAGAGCTTCGGCACATAGAATGAACATGAATGGTGATAATGGGTCGCCTTGGCGAATCCCACGCTCTGGCTTAATAAAACTGTGGGATCTCCCATTAAGGAGAACTGAATAAGAAACCGTGGAAACACAAGACATTATCCATCTTATCCATATTCTATCAAATCCCAACTTCTCCATCAAAGTTTCCAGGAAATTCCATTCGACGCGGTCGTATGCTTTTGACATATCTGTTTTGACTGCCATGTATTCGCTTGACACGTCGTTATTAAGCATAAGACCATGAACCATCTCGTGAGCTATGATAATATTGTCTGAGATTAACCGACCTGATACAAAGGCTCCTTGTGTATCCGAGATAATGGACGGGAGAAAGGTTTTTAAACGATCGCAGAGAATCTTTGAAATGATCTTATATTGAACAAGACATAAACTGATGGGTCGCATATCTTTCATCTGGGAGGGATTCACAATTTTCGGAAGAAGGCAAAGCTGGGTATGGTTCCACCCATCCGGCAGCATCGCCGTCGCAAAGAAGCCCTTTATCTCTTTAACTAGAGATGGTCCTACAATTGACCAACACTTCTGATAGAAAATACCCGTGAGACCGTCTTCTCCCGGTGCACTACTTCCTTTGATGGCAAAGGCAGCCTTTTTGATTTCATCTATGGAAATCGGAGCAGTGAGAAGCTTATTAATTTCCGGAGTAACACGAGCCTCTAGACCTTGAAACACCGATTCCAAGTCGTGGGGATTTGTGCTCATAAACAAATCTCTAAAATATTCCACAGCAATGTTACCTTTGGAACCCTCTGAAAATTACTCACGGTTAACATCATCAAGAAGCATTAAAACCTTGTTCAGAAGTTTTTTTCCCTTTAACGCAATTATGGAAATATTTCGTGTTCATGTCTCCTGCTTTGTTGCTCTCTACTTTATTGTCTCCAAAATAGCTCTTCTTCTTTGTAAGCTTCGGCTAATTCCTTCTTCAACCTCTGCATTTGATTATAATCAGGATGGAGCTTAGAGATTTCATGTTCCAGGGCTGCGTGTTATCGTAAAATTTTATCACGCGAGTTAATATCAGATGCTTTTTTCCAACGCGATATCTCTCTCCGACATTGAACAATGCGTTCCATGACGGTTAAGTTCTCTGCATCATTAGCCAACCAGCCACGACGAACCACTTCCTCAAATCCTTCTTTCTTTGTCAGCCTTTTATCAAAATAAAATCTACCCCGGCCTGGTTCCTCTCCTTCCAAAGCAAAGCAAGTACGGATAGGGCGATGATCTGAGGCCCATAGGTTCAGATATTCTACATTAGACCTCGGAAAAAGCTGAAACCATTGATCATTTGCGAAGCTACGGTCAAGCCGACATTGAACCATACACCTTCTCTCCATCCACCCCAAGAAAGAGTGTTACCGCAGCTCCTGATCTCTTTGATTTTACAATTTTGAGCCATATTCCTAAAAACCCAAAAGGATGAATCTCGTCTTATAACACCTCCGAGTTTATCCTCATTCGACATTAGTTCATTAAAATCTCCTGTAAGCATCCATGGCTCATCTCTGTTTAATCCCAAAGTTTCCAGTTGATTCCAGACTGCTTGACGTCTTGCTATCACCGGAGCACCATATACACAAGACAAGAAAAATTGAAGAGAACCCATACGCACTTTCAAGTCAATAACTCTTCTATTTCTAGAAAGAACTTCAACCTCAAAACTTTTCTTCCACATAACTGCCAGACCACCAAACCCCAACGGCTCCAGTGTTATCACTTTATCATAACCTAAACTTCTTGACAACTTTGAAATATATTGAAACTTTTGCTTAGTCTCCATTAGAAACAAAAAATCGGGAAAGTACTTCCTGCGTATCTCTCTTATCTATCAGACCATAATTGTTGTAGAATTTTCAGAATGGTTCTTTCATTTGACATTTGTATTCTCAAAGTGTTAACTTTTAATATTTTTTGCAAAATACTTCAAAAAGTCTGGCCACTTCTTATGGACCAAAATCATTCTAAGTAGTGGTGGTGGTCTCACATCATTTAAAACCCATAATTTTACTTCATACATAAAGACTAATTCCCAAAACAGTTTCAAATGTTATGAAGCAAGTTGTTAAATTACACAACACTACAGATAATGTTAAAAAAGTAGGTTTATTATAATCTTACCTAAGTCTTCTCTACCACTTGCTGCCAAATTTGACTTGGTCTGGTTTAGTAGTAGCTTCACCTATTTCTTCACCCAACCCTTTACTCTTTCTCAATTCCAGAACTTTCCTATGAAGATTTGAGTGAATCTCATTAGAGAACGTCGGACTATCCGCCGGTCTATATTCCGGACAAAGTCTACCGGACTTAAACCGGACTCCACAAGCATTACACAACGTTTTTGGACCGACCGGACCGGTTCTCCATTGTGGTGTATTGTTTGTGCCACAATGGCTACATCTTCTTTGAAACACAACGGACGTTTCTTGTTTCTTCTTCCTCCACTGCCCCGTTGTTGCATGTTGATTGGTTGGCCAAACTCGACCACCGGTTAGATTAGTCCGAGAACGTTTGGTTCTTGGCTTAACCGGAATTCGAGATGAGAAACTTGGTTCGGTTTGTGTTAAGAGTAGTGAAACTTCTGGTGTAGAACAATCATCGACTACACGAGATACCCATTCAAGCTCCTCCACATCTCCATCCTAAAAATCATTTAAAAAAAAAAAAATTAGATCATTTCAAAAAAAAAAACCAACAAAAATTCATTGAATTATAAGAAGAAATAAAAAAGCTTAAAAATAGTTTTTTTTTTTGGCAAAATAAATAAAGAAAAATTTACCGGTAAAGAAGGAAGTTGATCAAAGATACAAGGTTGTGAGCTAAAGATACAATCTTGTTCTTGTTCTTGGTCTTCTTGAGAAGAAGAAACAGAGACAAGTTCTTGTTCTTCTTGAACTTGTTCCGAGAAATTGAGGAAACACTCAACGGAGAAATCTTCAGCAGAAGAAGAGGTTCGACTTAAATCTTCTGATACAACAACTTGGTGATGTTTGAGAGATAATAAAGATTCTCCTCTTCTTAGACTTGCCTTTAGGGCTTTAGCTTCTGTCCACAACTCCATTCACTCTTTTTTCATACATACAAATAAATAAATCTTTTTAAGTTTCAATTATCACTTGACATAGAGTTTCTAAAGTCTTACTATTACAACAACCATACACATAACATACACAAACTAAAACAAAGAAGCTAAAAAGCTAATTATGATCTACAAAACCGTCTAAACATGCAAACTTTGGAGAAATTAGAGAGATGAGAAGAGTAGAGAAGTATTTGAGATGTGCTCATGGTATTTCTTTACCTGAAAAAGTCCAAGAAGAAGAAAAGGTGAGAGAGAAGGTGAAGAAAACAGAGGAAGAGAGAGAGAGAGAGAGAGATGGGGCAAAGTAAGAGGGCACTGAAATTAAAAGAGGATTCTTGAAGGTGGTTAAAAGGTAAAACAGAGACTTTTTGTTTGTGTGTTTTTGTGTGTTGTGTTTCCAACTCCAAAAGTTAAAGCTCTTTTTTTCTTTTGTTTTTCTCTACGTTTGTGGGATATTACAAAATCTTCTTCACGAATGATACTAGATCGGTATTTCAGAATCAATGCTTTACGTTTTCTTTATTTGCCTCTTCATTTTGGTGTATAATGATTTGTCCTTTCTTTCTTAATTCTATGCTTTTTTTGTTTTTTGTTTTTTGTTTTTTCACATATGTTTTAAGTTTACTATGATTTATTTGTTTAAGGACTCATAATATCGTCTTTTGGTAAAATTTAGAACACTCTTTAGTGGGCGATTCTATTAATCAATGTTCTAAAAAGCGGTCTAGGCGGTCGCCTAGGCCCCGATTAGGCGCTAGGCCCTCAGACGACCGCCTTGACCGCCTAAAATTGCATAGATTTCGTTTTCATGCATTTTTCTAGTTTTTAACAACATAAATTTAAATTTATAAGTTTTAATTCCATTTTCATAGTTATAAACATTTATAGGTTGTTTGGTATGAATTAATTAAATGTTTTTGTTTAAGATTATATAATTTTATTTTCTAAAACATAATTTTATATAATTCTTATCTAATATATTTTATTTGCTATATTTTATGTTGTAAACGTCTAAAATCGCCTAGGCCACGATTATGCGTTCTAGGCGCTAGGCTATGGGTCACCGCCCGCTATTAATGTTTTGATAATTCATCATCAATTAAACTATGTTTTCGGTATTAAAAAGTTTAGTTAGGTTTCTTCAAGTGAATGTCTCATCTTTATGTTCTTTAGCAGTTTATTGAGTATACATATCTCTTTATACTAAAAGAGAGTTTATATGAGAAATATAAAAATATATGTCTACGTAATAAACGCCTTCTAAAAAAGCAAAAAAATAAAAAATAAATAAATAAACGCCTTCTACATCAACTTCTTAAAACCACATACTCCAATAATAGTTTTAATACTTTCTCCAAAATTTTGAGCGATTTTATTATATACATTTTCAACACATATTCATATTTGTATGACTTTGATTTTGTAAATTAATGAGTGTTTTTTTCTTGAATCACTGTCTTTTTTTAAGATGAAAAATTGGACATTTATGCATTTCCCGATATTTAGTTATATGGTAAAAACTAAAAAGCTATAGTTTGAAGTAAAAATCTTATATGTCTGTCGACAAAAAAAAAAAAAAAATCTTATATGTCTATATAATATTCTAAGTGAATAACATATTCGTTCATGACATATTAGTATTCTACATGCGTAGAAGAACATCTTACAAAAGCCAATTTATTTACATAAATTTCTAAATGATAATCATTTGATAATATCTCGTAAAAATAGATAATTTTACGATATATTTTTGTCGAGATGTGATTTATCAATGGCAAATAGGTCTACGAGCTATAATCTTGACTAAACAAAAAAATATCATGTTGAAGTCCAATCCATATATTTTATTTATATTCAATCCATATCCATATAATAAATAAACTCAATGAAGATATATTCAAATCCATTGGTCAATCGTTTTAAACACTACATTAAGCGGTTTACCGTAGACTAAACTGACCTCAACCCTAAAATGAATTTAGATTTGGTAAGAATCAGATTGGTTTACCATTACCAAATTCTCTTAGAATTGGTAAGAATCAGATTGCATTTCATTTCAACTCGTTAATTGTATTTTCTATTATATTTTTGGATTGCTTGGTCGTATAGAATTATTGTGAGAAGACCGCACAAAGCTCACATCATGTTATATTGCCATGCGTAATATTTACGTTTCAATTTTCTTCGATTATTTGTGCTTTGCTTTTTTTTTTTGTTCCTCAATTTTTTACCATCATCTTCAACTCAATGCGAATACAAGGATTTAAACTGCCGCTACTCCTTTTACATTATCGAGTTTTTGTTTTGAAAACCAAACAAAAAATTTTGTTTGTTTTCTGTTTATTTTCATACGTCAAGATTCCTTATTTTTTTATACTTTTCCTTCATATTTTTGGTTACTAATCAATGAGTTCGCTACGTGGATGTTTGGGCTTGGGTTTATCCTTCGTCACAAATTGATAAGTCAGGTCTATTTCACATTCAATACAATTTGATTAATTATTATAATACAAATTTCATATAATTGTGAAGGGTTATATCATACTCCTTGTCGATGCCTCATGCCTATTTAGCTTGTCTTGTCAAAAGGGTTGACCATTTCTTCTTACGATATGCTGAACAGTTTTTAACAATGGTGAATTTGGTATTCTGTACAATCATGGGCGGAGGCAGCTTGATAAGAGGGTGGGCAGTTGCACCCTATGAATTTTTTTTGTGCCGTGTATTTTGGCTCAAAAAAAAATTATATCCTTTTTTGTTTTTCTTTTTAGCATGTTTTGCATTTTATGAAATATAGTTCTGGATCCGCCACTGCGTACAATTATTATGAGAGTGTATAATATTTTGAGCATCTCCATCCATAGTTTCTCATTGAGATACCTTTAAAACTTTTTTTCACCAATTTAATATTACTATTTCAATTTAATTATTTCATTAAAATTAATATTAGAAAAAAAATCTAAACCAATAAAATGTGGACAAATGTAAAACGAGTCTCTCATGGGTATCTCGTTTGAGAAACTCTTGCCATGGCCCATAACCATGTTTACCAATGAGACTCCATTAGTTTCATATAATTAAAAAATAAAGAAATATTTATTAATTAAAAAAACTCAACCAATGAAAATACACTAAATGTTTATGAGTCCCTCTCCAAGTCCCTACCCAAAGAGACTATTGAACCCAAAAAGAGACCAAATAATATTTGGGAGGTGATTTGTGAGAAATTATGACATGGCTCTAAAGAATTATGACATGGCTCAAAAGAAATGTGACATGGCAAAAAACTAATAATTTATTTCCAAATTTAATTTTCACGTATTTGCTTTTATGGTAACTTATTTCAATATTTTCTTACATTAGCAAACATCATCAACAATCATAACATATATGATTAATAATCTGATATTCTCTGTATTTTATTGGGAAAGTAGTAATAGTCTAATTATCAAATCATTAATTTAAAATTATACAAGAAAATATCACTTTCGCAATGATTCACTTCCTCAATGAACTCACGTCTTAATATACTGGTAACCCATATATCATCGAACTAATGAATGCAATTAAAAAAGAAATATCTAATAAAACTTAATCATTAATTGAAATAACGATACAAGAAAAACTCATGTAAATAGATTTTAAAATAAAGAAGCTAATCCACTAATTAATTTTAGATCAACCAATATTTATGTTTAAATTTCACAATAAATTCAAATTATAACAAACCATTAAGATTTAGCTTCTTCACCTAAAATAAGTGAACTCAATTAATTATCGATGAACCAAAATAAAATTATTATATAGAAAACAACTATATAAAATTTTGGTTTGGAAACATTCTCTGTATAAATTAAAAATTTAGTGAAAAAATTAATTATTTAATGGAAACTAAAACTATCTTTCATAATATATGCGAGTATGTGCAATTTATTATAAGTAATCAATGATGTTTTAATAGTTTTGTTGAGAGTTTCTATATCCTGATTAAATATATAATACATGTATTATGTGCATATAAAATATTTTGGTGATTTTATGGTAATGTGGTGTATATATTTGATTAAGATCACAAAAGTATAAATTTTATTTATTTTTAAAGATTTAACTAATTTACAAAAATGATCATTTTTATTTGAAAGAGTGCAAAACAAATTTTGTTCTGATTTTCAATTTGTATTATTTTTTTACAAGGTATTATGTATTTTATTTTTAAAAAGATCAAAAACAAGATTCAAATTAAATCCATATCTACATCAAACATTATTGATAATTTTAAACTATAAAAGTTAATGTATTTTCTACTTTAAATTTAAAAATATTTAATCTGCGTATTACGGAGAGTCATTTAATTTTTAATTATATGAGACTAATGGAGAAACATGCTTATAACAAAAACAGAGGCATATGCAGAATCAAGAAGACAACTACTACAACAGAAGAAAAAAAGTGAAAACACTCACTACAAAGTATCAGGCGGACCCATAATCGAGATGCTCCATTGGAATACGTTATTCTCATCGACGAGCCCAACAGAGAAGCCATCGACCGGTTTCTTGCACATATCTGAAAGAAACCACCAGAACAAAAACGAAATCAACAAAATTGGCTTAAACCCAGATGGTCAGAAACGAAATTCAACTCAATAATCGAAACCCAATCGCAAAATCAACATCAGAAAACAAAAAATCCAGATCGAAAAGTGAAAACATAGAGAAGAATGCAAATCGCCAAAACCGTCGCCGACGGTGAAGAGAAAAGAAAATTTTTATCAAATGAATTTTTTTTTTTAAGCCAACACACTGAGCAGGCTCAAGGTAATTTTTATTTTCAGATTGATTTTTTATTTAAATTTAGGCTTTAGAGATCCTAAAAAACTCACCACTAAACATGGTCTATGTCTCCTCCTTTTTCATAAATTTATTAGTATTTTAATATAAATATTAAGATAACTCCAATAGAAATGATCTTCCAACTCAACACCAAATCTCATTTTTGGTAAAAAATTCTTTCCAACCTAACACTATTTTCTACACCAAAATGGTGTAACACCATTTTTACACCAATATAGTATAAAATTTGGTGTTACACCATTTTGGTGTTGAACTTTTTTATTTATAAATTAGTCCTTCAAATTATAAATAATTTCAAATTTAATGAGAAACATATATAACAATTAAACCCAAATCTAATATGTTTATGATGATTAGACCAAAATCTATTATACAAACCTTTAACTTATATGATATATTATATTTTTCTTTTCATATTTAATGTTAAATTTAAATTATTTCATAATTTATTAAACTAAAAAAAAGTAGATGGGTTAATTTGTAAAATAATAAATTTAGAATATTTTTTTTTGTGTGTAGAAAATGGTGTAATACATTGGAGTAAAATCCAACACCATTTTAGTGTAAAATATAGTGTAAATAATACATTCTCTTAGTATTAATAAAAATCACCGGCTAAACCGTGATCTCTTTTTAATGATCTGTTTTTGATATTATAAGAATTTATGAAATCTAACTAAAGTCTAAAGGTCCAAGATGAAACAAAGTTATAAACAACACAAGACTATTCTTTCAAAAAAAAAAAACACACACACAAGACTAGCTCAAACTCAAATTATAATTACATATCGTATAATCTCTGTATATCATCCAATCTAAAATCTTTAAAAAAATGAGGTAGAGGTCTCATATCTGCCATAATATAAATAACCAAAACCAAAGATGAATTCTGAAAAACAAAATGCACTTATGCCTTAATTAGCTACATGAATTTGGAAAAATAAAAAATTACATAAAACATAAACTAATTTTTACAATTAAAAAACAACGTCGGGTTTTCTTATAACTTACCTAACCATTTATATATATATATATATTTTTTTTTGTTGTAAGTTAAAATAATAATATATGCATGTAGTCATTCTAAGAAAATGTTAGCATGGTAACATTTTTTACTCTACGGATCGGAGAAATAAAAATATTTGATATTTTACAATTATTAGTGACAAACAAAGTTTACGCCAATATGAAATAACAAACATTCCCATGCATCCCCTAATGGGCGCCCAATCCTCCATGTTCTAACAAAAGGAGAAAAATAGTATTTCAATTGAAACATGAAGGTCATTCCAGAAAAAAATCTCATACCTACATAGATTCTATTATATGAAATTTTTTTTAGGATTTATAAATAACTAAATTTTGAATCAAATATCTATTTGGATTAAGTCGATTTTGCACTAACCCGAGTTAACATAATCTATACCCAATTAACCTAAATTCAACCTAATTTTCAAATCTTCCCCTATACAAAACAATTATAAAATCAAGGCAAAAAAACAAATTACAATTCAAATTCGTTTCAAACACTATCTCAACCCAAAAACAGCATAAATAAATTTCAAATAAATGAAACTTATATAAAGCTCCTTTTAACCTATCACTACCCCAAAAAAGAAGAGAAGTGTGCGTTTTGGTAGTGATGGGAATGAAGAAGCTGCAAAAACTAGTCTACCGTTGGAGTGGAAGTTCACCAAAGCAACCACTATAGCCAAAATCCTTTAACAATAACAATAAAATAAAATAAAAACGAGTATCAAAATAAACCAACCTTTCCTTTTTTTTGAGAAAGACCAACCTTTCCTTTTTTGTTTGGTTTAAATTAAAGATCCACAACTCCATATTAGTTAGAGGATGTTTTAATATTTATACAACTTGTTGCTTTAAACCTAATTTGGAATCGCTTTGTTTCGTATGTAAATTTTTTGTAATGGTTTATAGTGTCGTTCCTTTATCAAACTGGATGGTAAATCTTTGCATGTTTTACCGAACACAGGGATTGGACCAAGACTCAAGGTTTTGTCTGAAATTCATCGAAATGTATACTTGCAATTGTAATGGAGTTGTATACCTGTTGAAAAAAAAGGCGTTAATTACCTCTTTAGACTTTGAAAAAACATCCCAAACCTTCAAGAGTACTCTCTTTTTTTTTTTATATACAGTTTTTTTTTTTCACAAACTTGTAATGACATAACCGATATTGGAAAAAAAATTTAGGGATTGGTTTATTTGAACGAGTATTTACAATCACTTAGTTGAGTAGAGGTTTTTTAGGCCAACCTTGCTGGTGTTGTATGGGGGTGTTATATTCGTATTTCTTTATACAAATTTATGTGTAGTTAAATTTTTTATTTTTGTTTGGTACGAGTTAATTTTTTTTTTTTTTAAGTTTGTATATTATTTTTGGCTGGTTTTGATTTTGAAAAAGATTTTAAAAAGGGAGCACGCGCTGGTAAGGTGAGGAGTGACGAGAGTGTAATGGGGGAAACGTAGAACGTGTCGCATTTTCCACTTCCTCTCGATTTTGTACGCATCATCACTGTATATTTTTTTTTGTTTGTTAGTATTTTTTTTTCTTTTGACGTCAAAGAAATGGAACAGTTTCAAGTCTTGTAATCAATGCAAGTTGTTTTCGAGCTAGTGATCCTTGTGTATTATTGTGTTCACAAATATCTATCACCACTAATTTGGGGAAAATTTGCTAAACATTATTCAATCTACAGAAGTTTTACCTAAGAGAAAATCTACTTGCTTTAATGTGTTGTTATTAAAATCCAAGGACAATCACAAAATTCAATATTTTTTGACATTTAATTATTAAACGAATGTTTACATTTTCAGAATAAGAAAAAACACAAGAACACAAGGGTAACAAGACGAAAAAGAAGTTAAGGCAAAAGTCACAAAACACAAACATTGATTTTCACAAAACCTAATACTGTCATTAAAATTCAATTACACGATTATATTTTACATTTTCAGAAGAAAAAACACAATACACAAAAGGGTAACAAGACGAAAAAGAAGTTAAGACCAAAGTCACAAAACACGATCATTGAGTTTTAACAAATCATAATCCATTTGAAGCATTGAATATTGACAAACCATTTAATAATTCATCACAAGCATTGCTAAGCAAATATAAATGATCATATCATTCTTCGAAACAACGAAAAGATAAAAATCGTGTATCAAAAACCATTGATATGAGAATTGGGAGAGAGAGGAGGAAGATGCCAGTCTCGAATTAGTCATGGACGACGAATCAATATCCAATCCGGTTACACTATAAATCGGTGTTTTAAAACAATCTGTAACCATTGCAAACAATTTCTGGTTTTCATTTTCTTCTATGATTGGTTTTATTTTCTCCCTGATTAAAATGAAACTGAGACACATAACATAAAACTTGGTAAAACATGATAACAAGAAGAGAGTAATAATAGATTATCCATCAAAAACGAGTCCAAAATCATAGCGACATAACATTAGTTTTTTTCTCGCCAACGAAAAAGAAACAAAACCTATAAAATCCTCTAAGCTCCAATGATCTCAGCTGGTTCCTCAGCCACAGCCTCATCCTCAGGCCTGTCCACCTTCACACCAACATCCTCTGCTGTGTAATCACCGTGCACCTAACAAGAAAACAAAGTTATATTCAAC
Source organism: Draba incana (assembly GCA_963576765.1). NCBI lineage: Eukaryota > Viridiplantae > Streptophyta > Magnoliopsida > Brassicales > Brassicaceae > Draba > Draba incana. The sequence continues at coordinate 31,371,749 of OY755210.1, read as the reverse complement.
ACCTCCATGCCTATAACTCGAGGAAACAATGACAACATTAATGTGATATGAACTCACTTCCATGAGCTTTCCGAGGTCGAACTTGGGAGCCTTGAGGATCTTGACTTTACGGATGAACACGTTCTGCAGCGGGTAGATGTGCTGTGTAACCTTCTCAATCTCTTTTCCAATGGACTCAGGAATGAACTTGGCAACAAGAACCTTAAGGTCACAAGATGACGCCTCCCTCACCATAATTTCACTCATCTTTCTACGGATCTACAATGATCCAGAATAACATTAATTACACCAAATCCCTGTACAATCCATGTTAACATAACGCAAATGATTATGTTTTTATTACCTGGCGGACTTGGCTGGATTGAGCGTAGCAAGTACGCTTAACCTGGTTAGGGCGTCTCTTTGTGAAGCCGATGCAGAACAGTCTCAAGGTGTAGCCATCAGTGGTTTTCACATCAACATGAGCTTCAATCAAAGTCTGCCATTTCTTCACCAATGACCTCAGCTTGTCGGTCGTGAAATCCATACCCTACATATTCAAGATTAGTACATTGTCTCATTATTCACTTCATACAACTTAATCAAGGAAATTGTGAAGCTTTCTAATAGACTTACCCAGAATTGAGTCAACACATTCCTTCCCTGAACATCTTCAGCTCTGAGACGGATCTTCCTGTATGCATTATCTTCATCTCCTTGAAGATCAGCAAGAGACACCTCAAAAACCCTGTGTTTCAATCCCTCAGAGGCAATCTGTTCCAAAATTATGAACCAACCCATCAAAACAAAGTCAGATTTGACAAATGAACATAGCACTCTTCCCTATAACATTGCAATTCCTCTCATTCCAGTCACAAAAGCCACCAAAAGCAAATTTCTACCACTGCTACAAAACATTTCACCTAGAGATCAAGCTGTGAAACCCTAATTTCTCCATATAACTAAGACAAATACATTACCTTGGTACCCTGAGTCCTTGAAACAAGAGTCTTCCCAACATTTCTGTTGTTAAATGAAGAAGGAGCCTTCACGTCATACCAATCCTTCTTGGAAAAAGGATCAACACTGCATCATCGATTAAACAGATTCCTAAATACACAGATTCAATAACGAAGAATTTTGAATCTGGGGAATATGGTACTTACAGCTTCTTCTTTCCTCCTTTACGTCCCTTGGAGATCCTCTTGTTCTTCCTATAAAAATCGAAAAACACAATCGATTAAGCGAAAGAGAGAATTCCGATAAACTAAGCGAGGCAGAGAGAATGAGGATTTACCCGACTGCCATGATTAGGGTTCTTCAAATGGTAGCGCGACGACGAGCTACACAGTGATGAGGGAGAAGAAGAAGCGGCTGAGAGAGAGAACCCTAATCCACTGGCTTTATATTTATATAATATTTCTAGGGTTTTGTACACTTCCGATTCGACCCGGAAAATAACCCGGTTCGATTTCCGGGTCGGGTTTAATTTTGAAGCCCAATGGGCTTTAAGGTCGAATTCACTTTTTTGGAAACTTCTGTGTGAGATAGAGTTTTTGATTTCTTCTTCGTGTTGAGAAATTTCTTCCATTTCCACGATTTTGAATCTCTTTTTCTTCGTCGAGCTCGTCTTTGTAATCGGAAGGAACTCGAAGGTGGAAGTAAGGTGCAAGGAGAAAGAAGAAGAAAAGTGAGATTTTTTTCGCGAAGAGATTTGAATCAGGTGGAAACAATGGATGCAATAAGAAAACAAGCAAGCAGGTTGAGAGAACAAGTTGCGAGACAACAACAGGTGAAATTTTCAAACTTTTTGGAGCCCTTTTAGTTAGATCCCATCTCTTGTGTTTTTCCCAGATTTTGTTTTTGTGATTTGTTAGTTTCTGGTGAATCAATCAATGATGTGTTGATGAGGAGCTAGTTTGTTTCGGATCGATGATTTTCGTCTGAATGAGTAATTGGATCTGAGTATGCTTTCTCTATTTGGGTTTGGATTCATTTGACTGTGATGAATTCTTTGATTCGAATGTGAGATTGGGGAAGAAGTTTGAGTCTTGCATAGTTTGGTAATGTTCTTTTGGGTCAAAATTGTCATTTAGGATTGGTTTGTTGATGTCAAAATCTCAAGTCATTGATGCATGTTGGTATAAACACGTTGAATGAATTTGTAGTCATAGATTTAACATCTTGATGCTACATAGTTTGGAAGTTTTAAAATTTGTCTAGCATCACAGCTTCCGAACATAGAAATGCTGTAATCACGGCATATAATCGCGCCTGCTTGATGCTTGTGTTCCAAATTACCATGAGATTAGGTGTTGGTTTCTCGAGTTTGAGGTTGATTTAATACACTGACTTAGTTATATGTGGAATGGTTAAGGCTGTTTTTAAGCAATTTGGAGGAGGAGGATCTGGCTCTGGTTTATCGGATGATGCAGATCTTCATCAACATCAGAAACTAGAAAAGCTTTACATATCTACTCGCGCTGCCAAGGTTCTTCTTTAAGCGTTTGGACTATTTGAAGTTTTGTTTATTCTTAATATGGAACTCATGAATAAATTCTTCTTTTTCAGCATTACCAAAGAGATATCGTTCGTGGTGTGGAAGGTTATATAGTCACTGGGTCAAAACAAGTTGAAATAGGTGATTTGTTGCTTTATAGTATATTTTGTTATGTCGGTTATAGATGTGGATTTGCTCACAAGCCTGACTTTTCATTGTGCATTCAGGGACGAAACTGTCTGAGGATAGCAGGAAATACGGTTCGGAAAATACATGTACTAATGGTAACGTATTAACAAGGGCTGCACTAAGCTACGGACGTGCTCGGGCACAAATGGAGAAGGAGCGTGGAAATATGTTGAAGGCTCTTGGGACACAGGTTCGTCTTTCTTATCTTCCATCAAAATGCTAAGCATTAGTTCATATCAGGTCGTATTATAACTACACAACAAATTACTTTCCTCTCATCGTTAGTGGAATTACTGCCATTTGTGGGAAAATCTATTGCTTCTATCCTCAATTTTTTTGGTTACATCATGCTTTAATATATAATCCTTAGAAAGAACTCTATTAGTGTCATGGTGTTCACACGGTTCTTTCTTTATTGCAATTTGGCTACTACAATCACATGTCAATCTGGAATTTGACTCTTAAACTGTTATAGGTTGCTGAGCCGTTACGAGCAATGGTTTTGGGAGCTCCATTGGAGGATGCTAGACATCTTGCTCAACGTTATGATAGAATGCGTCAAGAAGCTGAAGCTCAGGTACCATGCAACAATTTGATCATCTTTCATAGAAATATGGGTGTTTTTCCTCTTTTTAGAACTAGGCATTTATTATTACTAGCATGGCCGGAATTTACTCATGCGTCTGCTTCAAATTTAAACAGGCTACAGAAGTTGCTAGACGCCAAGCAAAGGCGAGAGAGTCTCAAGGTAATCCTGACATTTTGATGAAACTGGAATCTGCTGAAGCAAAACTTCAAGACCTAAAAGCAAATATGACAACATTGGGGAAGGAAGCTGCTTCTGCTTTATCTTCTGTTGAAGATCAACAACAAAAGTTGACTCTTGAACGGCTTATTTCAATGGTAGCGTGATTAATAAATACATGCTCAATTTTTAGGTCGACTTTGATTTACCTACACCATATGTACTTCTTCTGAAGCAACTATATTTTTCATTTCTGATCTCAAGGTTGAATCTGAACGTGGCTACCATCAAAGAGTCCTCCAAATACTTGATCAGCTCGAAGGAGAGGTTGGTGTGCATTAGTTTTATAGCTTTCATCTTTCAACTTGTCAATTTACCATTATGAGTCAACTAAGGGGGAAATTGAACATCCTTGAACCTATTACAGATGGTATCTGAGAGGCAACGTATAGAAGCTCCCTCGACTCCCTCAAATGCAGACAATATGCCTCCGCCTCCATCGTATGAGGAAGCTAATGGAGTGTTTGCATCTCACATGCATGACACTTCAACAGATAGCATGGGCTACTTCTTAGGAGAGGTATGCTACTCATTGCACAAATAACCGATACCTTCCTTTGCGAGCAAAAAAAAATTGTTCAAATTGTTCCCTTTTTGACATTTTCAGGTCTTGTTCCCATATCACGGTGTGACAGAAGTCGAGCTCAGTTTATCGACTGGTGAATACGTTGTTGTTAGAAAGGTTTGATAGTAAACCGACCCCCACATTGGATAACCAACAATGCCTTCTTTAATTCACAGTTAACCGATACGGTTTTTAAAGAGTGTTTGTTTGATATCATATTTGTCTGTTGCTCACTATCAGGTTACGGGAAGCGGATGGGCAGAAGGTGAATGTAAAGGCAAAGCCGGTTGGTTCCCTTATGAGTACATCGAAAGACGAGAACGAGTTCTTGCTAGCAAAGTGTCTGAAGTTTTCTGAGACTATGAAGGTAACAACGTTGTGGTTTTCACTTTGTGGATTATGGAATTGAGTTGCTTCTGTAGAAGAATTGTGTGTGTGTGTTCTATAGAAAGAAAGAGAAGATTCACCGGCTAAACAGAAATCCATGTTCATAAATATCAAGAGTTGATGCGGATTTCTGCGATTTTCTGAATCTGATAGTGATGATGCCACTAGAACAATTGTTCAATTTTTAGGTATTGTGATCTCAGTATTGAAATTTGGATCCTTTCTTTGGCATTTGATGTAAATGCCAAACCTCTATATGTGAATACATTTCTCTTTCTTTTTTGGGTTTCTTTGTGACTTTTTTTGTCCAATTACTTCGTTTTCAAACACTGGTCTTACAAATTTGTAAAATGAAGAACAAAAAAAAAAACAGAAAGTTCGACCCTAACAAAGATGAGAAAATAACATAAATCCATGAATTCAGACAAAACCAAGTTTAATGAAGAACACAATCTTGAATTAAGAATCTATCGAAGATCTGATCAAACATTCAAATAAATAGTATGTTTTTGTTATTTGGCCACATAGAGCATTTTTTGTTATTTGCTTGATTTTTTTTTTTTTTTTTGTTATTATGCAAATCAACCCAAAAAGCATATGTATATGAAAAAATGAAATAGGGCCTTAAAATATATTTAGCCCAATAAGTTTACATTTTCTAACAATTCAGGGCCTTAAAGCTTTGAAGTTGTGAAAAAATCAAAATTTTAAATTAGGGTTCTTCGATTCTCTCAATTGAATCTCAATCTCTGCGGATTTTGTGGCGGAATTCTGCAATGGAGGAAGAGAAATCCAAGCTAAGGAAGGAAGATTCGAAGAGAATTCGCCGAGATCGTGATCGGAGTAAGGATCGGAAAAAGGAGAGAAGTCCAGAGAAGGAAAGGCGAAAGAGTCGACGATCTGAGAGAACTAGAAGAAGCGATTCCGAAGATCGGAGACGGAGAAAAACGCG